>OX421857.1:10225000-10852500 GCA_949127965.1 Pandemis corylana | reverse complement strand
TTCAGACAAAGTGAATGTTTTAAGCTTCCCGGATTCAATCCGGGTTAGAAACTTTTACATGGTGGGGGTGAGCGTACGACTAAAATGTTTATTGTTTAGGTACATTCTAAGCAGTAAGTGGTTTGTTCTCTATAGTACGCTGAAATAAAATAAGTTTCGAAGTTCTAATTTGCTTTAAAGTTAATGGAAAATAAGACTGTACTTACAAAAAATCTTCTCAATGTGTTATGAATTCAGCGCATTCTATAACTCTATCATATTGACAAACAAACGCATGATATAGTACCCGGCCATGAAGATTTCACATCGGTCTTCTCGGCTAACTTCGACTTCGTAGAGCGTTGTCTCTCTCTAACTTACGCGACGCCAATTGACTCTTCCCAAAGACCGAAGTGAAATCTTTATGTCCGGGTACTGTATTCACAGTCATTGAGTTTGTAAAATGGTTATAAATGCTACTGAATAAATATGAAATACTTACCACAAGTATAGACAACTTTGAGGTAGGTTCTGCTGCCAGGCTTGCAAGGTTTCCCGAACATGTTGCTGTCAGCTGTCAGCACACATCTCCTCTTGCCGTGGCATTCTCGCATCGCCGTCTCTGTTGCGTAAGGCTCCAAACAGGCTGTTAGAAAGAAACAGATGCTATTGTTCAAATTCGCAACTGTACGGGTCATTATCCTGCTCAAGTCAGACCAAAGCATGGTTGGACTTGCAGTAAACAATTTGATTGGCTTGAGTAAAAAGAGGTTATTAAATGGAGAGATAATAAAATCATCCGAGTTTAGAAAGCTGTTTCAACTTCCAAGTTCGCTTTCGATTCGATTATCGATCTTATAAAAATAACAAAATGTTTCTTACGACTTCTACCTGACTAATCTGTTTTTTACATTAGGGACATCTTTTTTTGTTTTGAGGTAAGGACTGAGAGCAACACTTCGTCCGTTTGCCTACTTGTTGGGACCTGCCATATTTTTGACTTGCATCTCATTTCTACTTAGATTATTTTTTCTTTAAAATATACCAAGTTTTTTTTTATTATATTTCACTACATAAAAAACTTACTATTGTATATTTTAAAACTTGAGTTGTACGTATAGTAAGACAATCAGTATTTACTCATGATGTAAAAGGCCACATATTTAAACTGCCACAACATTGTTCACATCTCACTTATCTGCTTAAGCTAGCAGTCACTATTTCTGTAGAGTCCAGCTGCTCAAATTAACAAATAATAATCTCGATACTTTACAAACATAGTTTCGGTCGGTCGGACGTAACTACATTAAAAATAAATGTATATGAATACTCTCTAATAAAACGACATCAGCAATGACGTGTTAACAGATTTCAAACATCTTTTCCGAAGCATATCTGATGCTGACTTTACAGTATTGAGATGGTCTCAAAGATTCTTCAGCGATAATACCAATATGTACATGGAGTTAGCTATGTATGTTGAAAAGCGGATTTGTAAATCCGTGAAATGAACAAGCATACGTCCTTTGTATATATTTTGCGCGTGATGAGTTTGAAACATCTGATTTTGTTGCCAACTTTGCCAATTTATTTTGATAACTTCGAATATCTTTTAGGGATAACGAAGTACGTAACTTAGTTGAATTGATTCAAAAGAATTATAAATTATCCGTAAATATTGATTGTTGCGTCAACCAGAGTTGTTTCTTCCTAAAGAGCTGACTGGAATTTATAATTTGAAGCATTCTTGTTCTGAGTAACTTCGACGATAATAAAAGGTGATCAAGACGTTGTCCATATTGTACGCAATCCATTTATAGTTGAAGTGCTTATCGTCAAAGAAACATTATTACTTTACTAGAACTATTTAAAATGATCCGTTGTGATCGATTTCTGTGAAAAATAATACCAGCCTAGTAAAGTTTAAAATGGTTTGGCACCTCAACAATCGCTAAGCTGTTCGGTAACTCATAAGAGTGTGTATTCGTAAGAGTATCGTCTTAATCCGCCTACTTTTATTATTATTACAAGTTTTATATTAACTTGCAACGTATGTATGTATGTATGTTTATCCGGGTGGAATCTTGAGATTCAATTTTGAAGCCAATATCGTAAACTTGAGCTACTAGTCTAGTACTTTTAGTCCATAAAGTTCTAATAACTTTACGGATTATTATAAAGCCTTTATAAGGTAAAAATAAACCAGAAACTTGAAAATGAACTTTATTAGGTAAAAATGAATGTAACGCCGTCAGTGGTTATTTATTTTTTGTAATAATCGACATTTTGCTTATTGTTTGCTTCAAAGCAAAAATGTACGTGTTATGTTCCTAATAAATTCACAACAGTCATTTCTAAGAATTCGCCATATTGTTTTCTTGCTAACAATCAAAAATATTCCGTACACGTGTAATTGCTTTAAGTTCCAGATTTGGTTTCCGTTTTCTTTTTGATGGATCAAAGCGTTTTGTAAAACGTGATCCGCGATAGCACGAATAGCAAAATGTTTGATGTTCATATTAAGAAATAGTAAAGGTCTGCCTGAGTTCAAGAGTTTTGAGAGAAATGTAGACACTAAAAAAACTAATAAAACATTGTCCTAGGGTTTTTATTTTATTTTGAACTTTACTTATTTATTTTTATTAATATATTGATTATTTAAAGTTATTTTAATGTTACTATGAATTTTGATTTCATTGTTTTAAAAAACTAAATTATTATATATAAATGTGTAGATTAAAAATGTATTGTTTTTATTATAAATAAAACAACTAACAATAGGTAGGCACTGTATTTAACTAACATTTTTATATGGATCTCGGTCTGAAATAAAATTATTTTATTATTTTTTTTTATTATGATCTGCTTCAATTTCAAGGTATAATTTACCTCAGAAAACCATAACCACGGAATTAAATATTGGAATAAAACAAACGTATTTCGTATATATAAGTTTCACCACAATCGCACCTAAAATGTCGATATTTTATATATTTCTTAATAATTTGCCATTTTCTCAATTAATATACTTTACCTTGTAATTAATCAAACAAACAGACAAATTTCAAAATTTTCTCAACTATTAAATTTAGTTGCGATGAAAGTAACGGTAATCTTATCGTATTTATCGCAATTGAAAGTATAGCAGTACTAGTAAATACATGTATTTACCAGTACCGCGTCGAGCACTAGTGCTCTACTTTAATGAAATTACAGAGTGTAACGAATAGCTTCCGTCTTCGGATCCTGACAATGACCAGATTTCACGTTTACCGTAACTAAATTACAACTCAAGTCCTGAATGCTATCTCTTATACTTGACTAAGCGCTTCCACTAACTCCGACTTAATAATCACATTCATATCTCTTGAGTTCGTCGACATTATATTTCCTGCTACGATATTAAATTCACCTCCACGTGCATTTAAGATTTGTACGGATTATACTCACTTTCCTCCTTCATCCCCCTTGGCTGTGGGCACTGTATGGAATCGTACTCCGTACGTCCGTACTGGGCCGAGTATATTGCGACTCTCGAATGAGGATTGCAGCTGAGATGCAAGACGTCATTCTCGCATCCCACTTTACTCCGAAACTCATCTGTGGAAGAAGCCGTTTTAAAATAATTGCCAGATTAAACGGATTTATCCGCTAGATTGGTTTTCATCCAATTTGTTTAGACCTAGAGCTCCAATTATAAGCGGGGTCAGCGGAGCTTGCTTTTATTGCATATCACAAACAATATACCTATTCATTCGAGAGATAGCATTTCATGCTCTGCTACTCATATGATGAACATGAATCGGTTTTCAAAATGTACTCTGAAAATAACGAAGGCCAAAATTTCAAATAGAATCAAGAAATGAAGCAAAAGCATCCTAATGCGCTTTATTCTTTATTACGAATTTATTCATGAGACGAAATTAATTAAAAAGTGGACAAATATTTCCTCCTTTAATATTCACGTTTATACATTAGAATGAGCAAGAACCAATTTTCCTGCTGCTTTTCCTGCTTTTCCATTTTCCATGTTTGCAATTTTTGTTTTAGAATTCAATGAATTCTGTTCAGAATCTTAATCCTTTCTAGGTGTAAAGTAGCCCTAGATTCGCAGTAAAATTTAAAAGATCTGATATGGTGGCTGTGGCTGTGTTACCTTATAAAAAATCCAGCTTTTGGTTGTGTTTCATTGTAGAATTTGGTAGGACAAACAAGGGAATATCACAACCCATATTTAGCAATCATTGTTCTTAATACAGTGATAATTCATGCATAGATGAGGAAAATCGGCTAACGAACTAAAGTTTTATTTACGTTGTCTATATCCTTGTACACGTCTTCAGGTTTAGTTGAAGTTATGTTCATACTTACATGGACGGCATTTGTAGGCGACCTCGACGAACCTCCTGGACCCTGGGCAGGGATCCACTCCGAAGGCTTTAGGGCTTGTGTGGAACTTGCACTGCCGCTTCTTCTGGCACGCTTCCACCACTGTCTGCAACAAGGAATACTGAACACTTCGGTTAGCATGCCGATGCAAGAAATAAACACCATACAATAGTCACTTATGCTGTATATTGGGGGTAGATTGTAGTTTTCGTCCGACCGTACAAAATAAAGATCAGTCTCGAAATACGTGAGTTTGATTCGACATACCGCTCCCTACTTTATTTAATACACACCATTTTGGCGACGATTATACAGTTTAAAACAGTGTATTAACCGTTAAGTGTGATTTACCATGCCTACAAATAAAGAAATACCGAACTTCAGTGGCCTTAAGGAGTTTAAGTTGCATGTGGATACGTGGTCAACTTACGTCAGCCGATTGCAGACGTGGTTTGTACTGCAAGATATTAAACCCACGGATTATTCTAAATATTTAGTGGCTGTTGTGGGGACTGAACCTTTGGATTTAATTATCGACCTATGCTACCCCGAGAAACCGGAAAATGTCGATTTTAATACAATCGTGACGTATTTAGAAGATCATTTGTATCCTAAGCGATCGCTAATTGCCGAGAGAATGATATTTAGAGCATGTAAGCAAGTCGAAGGCCAGACTATTAACGATTACCTTGTACTGTTAAAAAAGCTGAGTAAGTCCTGTAAATTCACAAACAACGACAGTCTAAAGGAGCATTTACGCGATCAGTTCGTTTATGGGCTGCGCAGCGAGCGCATACGTCAGCGATTGATGACCGAGGAGGATAACAAGCTCACGTTCAAGCGCGCCACTGAGCTGGCGTTGTCGCTGGAGGCGGCGGTACGAGACTCACAGCCGGCGGCGGAGGCCGGCCGTTCGGCGGCTGCGCCGGGCACCCGCGGCGAGGCGGAGCTCGTGTTCGCGGTCGGCGCCGGCGGCGGCGGCGGCGGCGGCAGCAGCGCGCGCCATCGGGGCACCGCGCGAGCTCGAGGCTCGCGACACTCGAGAGGCTCCTATCGGCCCCAGCGTCGGGGTTACGGAACGGCTGGTGTGCGGTGCTACCGGTGTGACGGGCCCCATCCGCAAGACAAGTGTTCATTTATGCATAGTGAATGTTACGTGTGCGGGGACACTGGACATATTGCAAAAATGTGCCGTTATAGGAAAACACAAAGAGGTGTTCACGGTATAACCGACGAATCCAGCGAGGAAGCGTCGCCAGCGTCGGCGGCGACCTGCGCGCGCGGCCCCGGCGACTACGACTACGACGACGACGATCCCGTGGACATTTATCAGATAAGTGATACGGAGGCGGATAGCAAATGGACAGTCAAGGTAAAAATTAATGGTATTTTGGTTATCATGGAAGGCGACACCGGGTCTGCCATTAGTGTCATATCATTTGGTACCTATAAAACATATTTTAAAAATTGTCAATTGCTTCCTTATGATTCTATATTAAAAATGTACAGTGGCCAAAGGGTGAAACCGAGGGGTAAAATTGTTTGTTGTGTAGAGATAAATGGTCGGTCGTTGAGTAATTTATGTCTCGTGGTAATTGATAACGAATTTAGTCCCTCGTTGTTAGGTAGAAACTGGATGCGTTCGTTCGGTATAGACTTCCCCACGATCCATACAAATACTATAAACAATACGAGTATCAACGCGAAACCGCAGAGTACAGATGTGCGTGCCGAGCTAATAAAGCGATTCCCTAACGTTTTTGAAACTATTGCGTTGGATAGTTATGGTGAGCCATCCTCCGGGGTTCCACCCACAGAGAGGTCGCCTGGCGGGTACGCCAGCCCGCAGGCAGCGCACGCGCAGGTCGCAGCGCCCGCGCCTAGTCTGCCACCTCCCAGCCCACGTGACCAGGCTACAACTCCAAAGGTTAAGCGTAATCGCATGCCACCAAAAAGGTTTGGCTATGACGTCGATTAAATCCATCTGTTTCACCTTGTCACTAACACGTCATGTTGTACTTTAATTAACTATAATACTTAAATAATTAATATGTATAATAAGCTAAACAAGTTTTTTTCTAGTGTCACACAATCTATATTAAGAATAACTTTTTCGTGTTGTTTTCTTTTTTTTGTACTTTGTTACAATTAAGTTTCGATACTTACCTATTGTACTACGTTTATATTTTATTTTACCTACTTTATGTTATTTTACCTATTTCATTTTAGTTACTTAATTACCTACTGTACGTTTGATTACGTAACCATTGTCTTTGTTATGTTTTTTGGGTTACTTATGAACTGCGTGGGGAGAATGCTGTATATTGGGGGTAGATTGTAGTTTTCGTCCGACCGTACAAAATAAAGATCAGTCTCGAAATACGTGAGTTTGATTCGACATACCGCTCCCTACTTTATTTAATACACACCAACTTATGCCCTCACAAACACACACACACACACACACACACACACACACACACACACACACACACACACATTTGCATTGTGATCGCTTGTTTCTATTGGCATAACTTGTGCACACTATTATTTGTTATTTTTCATCGTACTTGCTCGTAAACGGTATCAAAACATACAGGTTAACTTGGTTGCAATGCCCCATATAACACCCTTGGGCTTTTTTCTTGTCATGAAACCCTAGGGTGGTAAGTTGCGCCCGCGCCCGCGATCCTCGCAGCGGCCGCGCCCCCGCGGCCCTTCTGGCCAAACGCCGCGTCTCCGGCACGCGGTTTTTCTGACCAATAATTTTATTTATTTACTAGCAAATGTGATGAAAAACATTCCATGTTGGTACGGGAATTATGAACCTCAACTCAGAAAGCCCTCAGTCTTCGACTTCGGTTTTCTACTAGAGCCTCGATCGTAATACCTTACTTACCCCCTCAATACACAATGTACTATTTTTTATGTATAACTGTTAACATAAAACACATTTTTCTTATGTACAGAGTACCTAAATTTAGCCTAGTATAAATGACAATAACTTGAACTTATAAATAAACAAGGACAGGGTAAGTTTTCCAGACGCAATCCTTTATTACCTAGGTAGGTAATTTTCATTTCTTTAGTTTCTTTGCGAACTCGTATTGTCTATTTAAAAAATATGTTTACAAACCGTTCGTTTCATTTTTACCAGACATCAGAATGCATGAGAAGTCCCTAGCCAGGAGGTTCATTTAAAATAGCAGAACCAAATTATTGCGGTAGGCCGCGCGAAATTAAAAACTTTGCTGGATATTTTTTTAATGTTGCACTACAGTGCACTGGGTAACATTAAAATTCTGCGATTTCATGTTTTTGGTGTAACAGATGTTTCATTCTGAGGAAAGAAAGATTTCTTGACTTCGAATCAAAGCACGAAATGTGCTTTTCTATCTTTTAAAAAACTATTTTACAAAGTATGACAAGGAACAAAAAAACCGATAAAATATGAAACTAAATTTTTAATATATTACATACCTCATATAAATGAATGAATAATTTGTGTAAAAAAAAACAATCAGTATCTTTATGTATATATGGAAGTATTAGCGCAAACAAGACAATCTTTATTTTATTATACACGCTGCATTTGCTTTCCTCGCGGCAAATATCATCATCCTCTCCAGCTTATATACGTCCCACTGCTGGACACAGGCCTCCTCTCAGAATGAGAGGGCTTGGGCTATAGTTCCCACGCGGGCCCAGTGCGGATTGAGAACTTCTCACGATGTTTTCCTTCACCGAAAAGCTCATGGTAAATTTCTAATGTAATATCGCACATAAATTCCGTAAAACTTAGAGGTGCGAGCCCGGGCTCGAACCCACGACCCTCTGCTTGAGAGACCACAGGTCAAACCAGTAGGCTACCACGGCTTTGTAATATAATTCGCGGCAAATATATTTTGTTAAATGTTTCCTACTTTGCCTTTCAAAGAAAACCATTTAAGAGAAAATATAACATTTATTCTCAATACTTACTCAATATACTCTCCCACAAATCGAGTACACGCGGGTGCCAACTTACTCCAACTTTTGCTATATTTTATGACTATTTAGGTTTAATGTAGCTATTTCAATTCTTTAGTGACCTTTAAAAATATCTACTTCTGTAGTATTAATGCACTAGATACCTACTGAAAATGTTCCCATTTCGAGAGTCCATAACAACTTTACGTATTTATTTGCGATGTTACATTAAATTTAAAATTTACTATGAGCTTTTTGGTAAAGGAAAACATTCCGGGGAACCCTGCACACGTTATCCTAAAAGAAGTTCAAATGTGTATGTAGTACCTCATTATGGCAGAGTCTTGTCTAAAAGGAGTCCTCTGCCTTTTGTGCGGATGGTTTAAGGCATAATTGCTAAATAGACTGCGGGTGACTTTCCAAGGTGTCCAAGGAACAAAAGTTAGATATGGCACAGCGGTGGCCAACTCAAAATCTGGGAATATTGTTTCCTCCGACATTCTTAACAGAGGTGCTCTAAGTCGGTAAGAGAAATAAAACTTTTCGTATGGCATCGTGTCTTTCAGACATAATGCAGGTGCATTTACCTTTTTGTCTATTTGCTTGCAACAGTAAAAGCCTGGAGCAACGCGTTCTATTATGGCGTGTGCATCCCATTGTTGTTCTTAGATCAAGCTTGATTTGATTACATTTCATAGAACTGTTCCTACTCTGCCCGCGAGTAACAGAATTATCATAGCGTAAACGCGACTTCTCTGGGCCGAGGTTAAACTGAGATATGTTGAGGGTCGCCATGAGATAGGTTGAGGGTGGACGAGGAGGTTTAAGTAAAAACACCCATAGTACCAGAGATGTTGTATTCTCGGTCGACTAAGTATAAGAACGCTTAAAGATTAGGTACACGTATTTATTACCTAATTAATGCTTACTGGCTATTATTCAATTACGTGCGTCACATGTTGCAGGGAGTAATGTTAAGTCGCGGTTATTGTACGAATTTAGGCGTATATTACAAAACTGTTCGGGAATTCATTAAAAGCGGCTAAGGTTGCTACAATCAGGTAACAATTATTTCCTTCATAATTAATTAATTGTTATATTAATCTTATTTATCAGCTCTGTGAGTCAGTACTGTGCGCCTAGCAACCCTACTTTTAAAGTCAAATTCGGTTTCATCAGCCATTTTGGCTCTCACCTCCGGAGCTAGCAGGGTTCGCCGGTGACAGATACGTCAAGGAGGAATGATGTTGTTGACGACTATCTGTATCCATACATCTATACTTATTTAGATTTGTAGTGTAATCCATTTCGCATATAAATGCGAAATTGTGTCTGTCTGTCCTCTTCAACCTTAAACCGCTGAGTGAGTCGATTTAGTTAATTAAGTATAGCCGTAGTTACAACTCCTGGAAAGGATATAGAAACGCATACGCGGGATAGTGATAAGCTAATTCTGCGCAGACGGAGTCGCGGGCAACAAGTTAGTATTATTATAATACATACATACATAAATCACGTCTTTATCCCTACGGGGTAGACAGATCCTAAGGTAACAAGACCTAAAGGCCACGTTTGGCATGGTTGAGGGCGTATAGGTGGAAAGGGGAATCAAAATAGTGATGGGTTGCTAGCAACATCGCCTATAACATGATTTCTATTTTCAGCCATCTTTATTATTATAAAGAGGTAATGTTTTGAGTTTGAGTGTAGGAGGCAGTTTTAAAAACTAATCATTCGACTTTTGAAATTATTTCACTAGTAGAATGCCAAGTTATATAATATGTACATAATATATAATAAAGCTGAAGAGGGTCGAATGTATATGGAAGATATTTAATAAGAATTGGCTGGTCATGCGTAGAATCGATAACAGAACAGATATTTGCGAGCGCATCACGTGAAAACGTTTGAACGAATTTTGATGCAAACTTAACTGTTGAGAAAATCACCGGCCAGGTTATAGGCTACTTTTCATCCCGGAAAATCGCGTAGTTGCCACGGGATCGCGGTAAACATGTCAATTTCTAATTTTACGCGGCGAAGTCGTGGGTAAAAGCTAGTAATAAAATAAGTCGCTAACTTTTCAGACATTTTAAATTTAATATTTACAGACGTCAGCCTTCAGTTATGGCAAATAATTTCTAACGATTTTCATGCTTAATGACTGAACTAAAAATAACAAACACTGCGACAGTTAATCTTTATTCGATACAGAACGGAATGTGCAATGTGTGAAAGTGTTTGTAAGTATTTGTACCAAAAATAGAAACGCACGAACAAAACAAACATTCCACATGATTCCCCCTCGTTGATGTGTCTTGTTAGCGGCATTCGTTTTTTATTAACTTTTGTTTTAAGTATAAATCTGTTCTGTCTAAAATAAAAGAGTACAAGATTGTAACGTTTCTAAAGGTTCTTCACTGACATTGAACCCAGATGTTTTTGTCTACACTATTAAAGATGAAATATTTGGTTGATTGTTTATTTAAAATTAACAAAAAATATTCCTACTCCGCTACTCACGTGCAAGATAACCAAGCCTGTGCCACTGCTTGCTACTGCCACATAAAACATATAAATCCCACAAACTGAATAATCCCTTAAACCACACAAACACTGACGCGTTTCGATCCCTCTACAGGATCATTATCAAAGTTTAATGAGCACAACTGTTACACATTACACATGCTTTGTTTGCATTGAATAAACTCCGAAACTAATGGGCCGATTCGAAAAGTCTTTCATGGTTATAATCCTACATTAACCCTGATGAATACAGGCTTTATCAAATTCTGCACGGACGAAGTTGCGGGCAACAGCTAATACATGAAAATAGGCCAGCGTTTGGCTACAATCACGCGTAAAGGTAATGGTATTCTAAGGGTATTCTAAGATCTAAGATGGTACTTAGCCTAGTAAATGATCAGTCACTCTAAAGTTTTAAGTAAAAAAATGCAGGCAGTTCATTACATCTATACAGAGGATATGGGTCGAGAAAAAATGCTTTCTGCGAACTTTAGGGATGCTAACTACAAGAGCGTAAATACATCTGGTTGAGCTGTGAAAGAAAGGAGCTGGTGGAATAAGTTCGAGCAGTTCCCAAGCACACAATACTGGCAAGCCGCTTCTGTGGTGGTGAATAGAATCGTCGCTGAAGTATCTTCGATCACTAAAACTAAGTTGGCCGATGACTCAGCTGTGTGATGAATTGTACTCGTCTATATTTTTTTGTTTTTCCTGTATTATTCACAGTTAGATAAAACGTTAACAAATATGATCCACGTCAATGATATGTACGTATTTGTACTCTCACAAATTAATAATACTAATAAATATTAGGGAACAATTCACACATATTGACCCTAGTCCCAAAGTAAGCGCTTGTAAGGTTTGTATTATGAGTTCTAGACAGCGATTACATACTTTTATACAGAAACATCCATGACTCAGAAACAAACATTCGTGCTCATCACATAGATATATGTCCTTACCAGGATTCGAACCCGGGACGCTTGTTTCGCAGGCAGGGTCACTACAAAACCAACTAGGCCAAACGCGTCATAATAGTAGAACTGCCGTATTATGCCTAAAAATAAACGATACTGTCCGCAATACTACGACTGGTTTTGTGAGCTCTTAGGATGTGTAGTTAGGATGAGTTACGGAAGCAAAACGTTCATTTTTATGGCTCTTCGGCTTGATGTATGCATGTGCACCATAACAACGTTACAGTATTTCAAGTCGAGTGAATATTTGGAGCCGGTTACGGGTATTTTCATGCCTGAATACTATGCTCTCGAAAAGCACGTTTACCTTGGAGGCCTTGCAGCTGCTACCTGAATACATCTGGGTCTTATGCTGCGCTCTGTTTTGTACACTAAATTGGTCTGCAATAGCTTCGAAACAGGAAATGTTGGGAATAATCTGAGCGAGCTAAAAGCCTGACAATCTCAAAAGTACATTTGTGTTTGTCTGAGATCAACACGCTTATGAAGTGACGAGAGGTTGGGCTTGTAGCTATAAATAATATACTTTATGATAAAAAAATCTGTCATCCGACTCAGTAAATACCTAACGTAAAATGTGCCTGTATTTAGGTATCGTTTCATCCACAGGACTAAGTTTCTGAACAAAGAATTTATGGGACCATTAGCTTCGATTGCTGCTAAAAGAATTATGTTCTAAATCTAAGCTAAGTCCAATAAAAGTTTTTTAGTTAAAGTACAAAGTTTTTCGATGTTTTAAATGATGATCGATGGAGTTCAAAACCTGGAACATTTGACATCGACAATTTTAAATACCTAGTCAAAAAACTCAGTGTCTGACATTAATCAACTGTAAAATTGGATGAGACGACTTGGAGACAACAGAACTTTTTAAAATTAGTCGTTTTGTGTAACTAACCGCATCCTCATATGTTTTTCTTTTCTAATAGTGCCATTACTCTAACAAAAAAGTTGGGAATAACAAAACGGGTCGTTGCCTAAGTCCGGTCAGACGTCTTCGATATCTGGAGTGTAAACCAACCTGCAGTGCGCTTGGCCAAGCACAGCTTGTGCCTCCCACCACCTCCACTGCTACAGGCTGGTACTCCGCCAGCTCAGAGGCACAGGATCCCTGGGAAGCTGAGGCCCCATACTGCGCCACTTGGATGCTGATCGTGGTCCCTCGAGGGCAGATCAGGGAGACCATCTCTTCGTCGCAGGCAGCTTTCTGGTGAGTGCGAAGCGTGCCGAGGAGTAGTTCTGGGGACAAAACAATTTAACCATTAATACAAGTTAGGGAATATTATTTCAATAATTAAATTTTTCCATGTGGTTTAATATTAATAAATCATTATCATCATTGTACTTATAAGTCTGAGGACCACACTAGGATTAAGTCATAATCGATGGGCTGCGGCTTAACTAAGTCCACCCACCACATTGCGGGTGGTCTACCAAGACTTCGCATTTCAGTACACGATTGCCTCTCCAGAAACTTATGGGGCCAAGTGCCATCAGTTAAACGAGCAATATGCCCGCCCACTACCACTTGGCCTATGCAATTTGCTGAACTATATCGGTAATAACAGTCAGAAACGAATCGCAGTTGATTTCATTCAACTCATTTTCACTGGAATATTGAGTATGATTACCATTCAGTGTAATTAATAAAAATTTGGAAGCTCAACCAAGTGTAAAGAGGCAATCGCGGTAAATTTCATTTATTGCAAATGTTTGTACCTACTTAATTGCTAGGTATAGGTACATAGTTAAATGCTGATTTAAATGGGTTTGGAAAACTGAGTAATGAATGATACAATCATCTGCGTCATAACTTTACAGATTGGCTTGTGACTCATACCAACTTCATTTTATTTCTTTCTTTGATTTCCAGTAGTCGTTTATCTAACTGCAACATAGGATCTATCGAGCACACGAAGATATTATTTTGGCCAAATACTGACAATTCGAACCATTTGAAATTTCTCATGACCAAGAGGTGCATCTTTCAGCCAACGCGTTGGCTTGGCGTCACAATACAATTTGGAATTATGGCAGCCTTATGGGCACACTGCCACGAGAAAGTAACCAGTCGTAAATATGATCAGCCAAGTGGTCTGCCACGGTTGAAAATCCTTTGCACTTCATAATATAAATAATGTCGGTAAGATGTTGCTGTCAACTTGCACGTTCGACTTAGAGACATTTTTAATTGACGGGGAGTTGGATGATTGTCCCTACATAAAATATTCTAAGTTTTACATGGGTTATTTTTCATTTTCATTGATGACACTAAAACAAGAGGTAACAAAAGTTTTGTATAAATGAAAACAGTGTAATAAAATCTTTCAAATGAAAAATTACTTGACATTCAAAGCAATTTTTGTTTAAAAAATATAAATTATTTGGGTATCAATGCTTTTAAAAAAGTACCACCAGCAACAGGTTCGAATTTGTAAAACAATTTCTTACAAGTGACACTGGATGCAATGGTGGACTTAAATATTTTATTTTGACCGAGTGTGAGATTGGCAGTACCTATTATCCGACAGTTGAAATCGAAAATAAACGGCTCACTGACTCACGACATTTGAACGCCTACGACATCACGAAACAAATAAAGTTGACAGCAAAAACATACAGGACAAACCGTGGAATTTTGGTCTTTTCTCATTTCACTCAACTTATTACCCAACTGTCAAGTCTACGTTTTTTTAACATACAAGTACAAATGCTGCTAAGTCGTCACTGGTCGATTCTAACTTCAAAAATGCTTTTAGGCACGTGATTTTACGTAGTTTCAGATTTACAAACACAGGTAGTTAAATAATTTTGTAACTACACTTGTCATACTTTAAACTGCTTTCCTTTTTACACAAAAGGACGTAACTGAACCCGAAATTCCTATGAAGATATCTATTCTGTTTTGAGTTACCTACTCAGCGATCGTTGTAGTAACCATTCCAACTCGACTTTGACTACAGAACTCTTCGTATGCGTGGTCCGACACGCACTTGGCAGCTTTTGTTTATAAGTGGACTCCATTCCGTTTATGAAAGGTACGGTACCCAGAATGTTAGGCAAAATATAAATTCACTAAGAAACTACGCTGTTGTTTTCTTTTACCAAAAACCGAGTGATAAATTCGAACATAACTTTCTTAAAAGGGTCGTAGTTGTCCAAGTCC
This sequence comes from Pandemis corylana, assembly GCA_949127965.1. Classification (NCBI taxonomy): domain Eukaryota; kingdom Metazoa; phylum Arthropoda; class Insecta; order Lepidoptera; family Tortricidae; genus Pandemis; species Pandemis corylana. The sequence continues at coordinate 10,837,491 of OX421857.1, read as the reverse complement.
CTTCCAACGGCACAGTTGCTTTACAAAAAACAAATAAGTTACAATAATGTTATTTCGTTCATAAAATACCACATTCTGTTGTTCAGCCCTTTCGTTGTACTGTTTTAGGGAATATTTGCTTTGTCTGAACATTGCGTATTAAAATTCTACGCCTACTCAGCTTTCTGTGAATTCGAGTTCGTCTACTTTATTATTTTTGGAGTAAATAAAAAATATAGAGGTACAAAGCTTGGAGTAACACGGGAAGTTAAGAAGCCCAAGTATTATCCCATCAAAAACATAAATGTGAAATGAGAGCCAAGATCAATGTATCATCATCATCATCATCATCAGCCTATATTAGTCCACTGCTGGACATAGGCCTCCCCTAATGAGCGCCATAGCGCCCTGTCTTCAGCTTGACGCATCCAGCATCTGCCTGCAGTCTTTCGCAGATCGTCATCCCACCTGGCCGGAGGGCGTCCTACACTACGTTTGCCGAGTCGCGGTCTCCACTCAAGAACACGTTTCCCCCAGCGGTTGTCGGTTCTTCGCGAGATATGGCCGGCCCACTGCCACTTCAGCTTGCTAATTCTTTGTGATCAATGTATATATTTTTTAAACTAAAACCTTTTCTCGCAATTTTTTTTTTATTTTCTTCAGTGAGTTAGTCTCGAGAGTGTCAGTAACTTCTTGTAGAAATAGCGAATGTTTAAAATATTACACTGAAAGTATAAAAGTATAAGTAAAAAAACATACACACATACATACACAGATCACGTCTTTATCCCTAACGAGGTACACAGAGCCTAGGGTAACAAGGGCACGTTTAGCATGGTTGTGGGCGTATGGGTGGAAAGGGGAAAAAACATAGTGGTGGATTGCTAGCCGCATCGCCTATATAACATGATTCTTAAGATTTTCCCTCGATGGGCTTTTACCATCATCGCGGGAAGGGGAGCAACTGGTGCATTCTGTTTTTTCTTTGCTCCCAGACCAGCATGGAAAAAATAAGAAGAAATAAGTAGACATTTTTACATATTAACGTTATTAGCTTTTACAAAAACATAGTGTATGAATACGATAGCCACTATTGCAATTTGAATACCTACATTATTAATAAAACGTATACTCGCACATAAACCAACCTGAATCCTGGAAACACTTCATGGGAGTATTTATAAAATTTATTGCCATTCATAACTTACCTAGTTGACATAATTTCCCTTTGTGATTCTGGTTTAGCGGAAACATAAATAATACTGTTTCATTTTAAACCTTTATAGAAATGGGACGCCAATTAAGTGGAACTGTAGTCGTTGCAGCTTAATTCTGGCACTTCATGAAATCTATTCGTGCTATGGTCATTGCATCTCTGTTATTGAAATGACGAATGAATGAGATGCAAGACAATTTGGATGTAAACTTATGCACTTTTAAGAAGATATAATGCACTTTTAAGTGATCTGTACCCTTTACTCAAAGGGCCTTACCGTAGGTAATGTCCTAGCACTACTAGGAGGACGTCCACTGCTGGGCATAGGCCTCCCCCAGGCTCTCCACTCAGACCGGTCTTGCGCCCTCCGCATCCACCGCGATCCTAATCAGGTGGTCGCTCCATTTTGTTGGAGGCCTATCGACAGCTCGTCTCCCAGCGAAAGAGCGTGTAAGAGCTCACGAACTACATTGTTTACAACCAGAAGAACAGCACAACCTCTTATTCTGGAAAAAGCCCGTGTTCAGAATCAGAATAAAGACTACTTACACCCCTACCTAACCTGTTTCTAGCAGTAAAGCAGCAAGACATTAAAGTTAACGGCTCAATTAATAACCTCTCAAACACTCTAAGGGCTTTTTAATACACGTACTAACCGAAACTATAAGATTAAGATAGTTTATTATTATACCGCTAGTTTACAGCCGTGTTCTACGGAGAATTAATCCACTGTTTACAATATCCTGCAGTTAATTACAAACAACGTTAATCCAAGCGGCTGCATGTGTGTGATAATAAAATTTAAGATCTTTATTATTATTGGCCGCTTCAAGTGTCGAAATATTATTTATCAAGTCAAAGACCTTTAAGAGTTACGAGTGTTAGGATTTTTAAAGGGTCGTCAATATACATGCTAGTTTCCTGAACTCATAAGCGTTCGACTGTAGCCGCTACCCTCAGGACGTGGTGAAAAAAAGGTTTGTCCTGAAAGCTTAGTTGCTAATTTATAATAATAATAACTAGTCATTTATTTCGAACAGAAAGTCCATAGATGGTTAGTAACTTTGTGTATTTACACGTTCTGTGCGGGAGCTACCCGACGAACTTAAACAACGCATTTCTGAGACTAGAAATATAAAACGCTATATGGACCTATGCTATATTTTGCAAGATTATTTTAGAAAAATACTAAGGCGAATTGGACGAAGTTGGTAAACATTTTTGTCTCTAAATTAGGTCAGGATTACGTAGTTTAAGTTTGACTTGTTGGTATCAATATCCAAAAAAATAACCGAGATATAGGCTATCAAAAATTTGTCTATAAAAATCTGTTTTTCTACAAAGAGATAGTCTAGAAAAACAGAAATTTAATATGGAGTTATGGGCGTTGTGACAAAGGACGTCACAATTCATACCGGATTTATCATTCTAATTGTTGACTTATTAGTAGTTTAAAACTTATATTTTCCGTATTTCTTGACCGATATTTCTTTTAATTTCACTTTTTGTCATCTCTTTTACGATATTTCATATTTTATTAAGTACCTAAGTAAGTAAGTAAGTAAATGCTTTATTGTACAAATATAAAGAAGCAGAGACAAATCACAAAAAAAGAACAAATGAAGAAGAAGAAATGTGATATTCCAAATTGTATACCTACTACTTAATTTACCTTGTTTTTTATTAGCTTAAATAAATTTGATGGTAGTTCAAATAATAATAATTAATCAAAGATAGAAGGGGGATGATGTTTAATCCATGAATAAACGGATGACGGGACAGGATGGTTGTATGCAATTTAATGATAGTCACAATTCAAATTGATTGACTGACGAAGTACCAACTGGCTTTTAAAGGAGGATTGAGTCACTTGATGCAAGCTCTTTGTTACATAAAAACGCGATTAAGTTATTAACTATCCGACACACAAGAGCTACCGTCAGGATTATCTCGAGATAAAAATATTTACAAGCTCTGTTCAGAGCAGGACACAAGAGGGCGCTCAAACAACGGGTCATTAAGGGGAAGTGATCTATTTATAGCGTGTGCTCGTATTTCATAGCCGACGAGAGGCGTAATAGGGCGCACGTGGTGCGGGCTATGGTTATAAGTAGGCGGTCGGGTCGCGAGTGAGAGCGGGAGCGGTAGCGGGTAGCGGATCAATTGATTATTTGTAAATGAATGTATTTTTGTTCTATTTAGTGACAAGGCTACAAATAGGTACGTAGGAATCGTACTGCTTTTATGAACATTTAAGACAAATTCATAGTACGTTTTGATCGATTAAACATATAGGTAATAATTTAATTAGATGTTATGTTAAACAGAATTTATTTGAATTTTCAATTTAGTGTAATTTAAACGCTAATAGATAGAGTTTAACTTTAATGAAATGTTATAGTCACACCATGTAATTATCTATAAATTTTAATTATTATTTCACATCTTGACTAATTGAAAATTTACCGAAGTATCTAAGCTAGTAAGTAAAATATCCTGTTTATTAAATTTGCAGCCGATCGAATTAAATCATTAAAAACTAGATGACTGTTATTATAATTTACATACATACATACATAAATCATCTTTATCCCTTACGGGGTAGACAGAGCCTAAGGTAACAAGACCTAAAGGCCACGGCCACCACTATAATTTGTAAACTATTATTAAACTGTCTGTAACTTAATGATGATATTTTGAACTCATTAAATACGTTGAGTTTTGATTTGTTCTAAAGTTATTCTGAACTATTACAGACTTGTCAGTTCTATAAAATCTTCAACATCTATCTAGACTTCATCATTATGAACCAACCATAACGTTAATTGTAGCTCTAAAATCTTTTCTTATCGGTAAACGAATATACAATTATTGATTGTAAAATCAAGTAATTGTATTGAAATAGAATAAGCGTTATTTTTAGAACATTTTCAATGCAATGCCCTTGAACCATACGAACACTTGGAGCTGAAGCACCTACCCTAAAAATGTGGATGGGCCCATAGAGATAGCGACAGAAACCACTTGACTTTTACTTGTATCGGTCTGCGTGTTTTTGTTATTTTTTCTCCGTCCTATTTCTAACATAACATTCTGCCACTCCATTAAAAAATATAGCTTTTGGCATGTTGCGCTTCGTGCATAAAATAGACTCACTGGCGCAAAAATTCGTCGCTACGCCAATTTTAAAGAAAAAAAATACTGGCAGCTTATAACTGCCCCAACCCTACGTAATGAAAAATATATTTTTAAACATCGAACGACGAATCTTGTACCAAAAACCGTTAGCATCTGTCTCGCGGTTAACATGCATCCCTTAAGGGGAAGAACTCACAATAATGAGAGGTGAGCTTGATGAAGACGGTTAGCACGCCATTAATCTCCGTCACATAAATATAGGACGACACTTTTGTATTATTAGTTTGTCTCCAATGTCTTTTCAGGAAGTTATACATAGGATGTTTTACTGTTGATAGACATGTTTTGGTGGAATTTGTGAGAGAATGGTAGAAGTTTTTGTGGATACTTTTTTTACACCAGATTATAATATTGAATACAAACGGGCAACCATGGTTTTTGTATTCTATGTGCATAAAAGCTTACTTTCTAAGCTTTAATATAACCATAGGTGTCCTTTGTTTCTGTATTGTTTGGTACTGATTAGTGGTGTTCAAGAAAGAGTATTTTGTATTGTATTGTATTGTGCCCGATTTTTTGCAAGGGGAGTATGTAATAGTGTTCAAACAACTAAATACCTGACAGTGAAAAAAAATTATAAGTAATGTAAACGTAAGTACGTAACATGTGTTTTCTAAAATTAATAAGTTTTTGTTAAATAAAACATTTTAAAAACAAACTTTTTATGCTGACATTATGTGTACCAAATTTCAGGTCAATCGGACCGTTGGAGATTTCCCTCCTGCGGAGACGGTCCTGACTGGACCACCAGAATTTCACTACCGTAATATTATTGTTTTGGCATTCAATTTACACAAAAGTATGCAAAATTACAGCTCAGTCTGTTGAAGATGTCTGCTTCATAATTGAGTTGCATGATTCCAGCCGGACACGGAGATACATACAAGTAAATATAAAATATAAAAAAAACTTGTAATAAGAAAGCCTGATTGTTACCTACAGTAGGTATTACTGGTTTATCTAACAAGGCAAGGTAATTTTCCTGTTAGTGTCAATTTTTTTATTAAATGACAAAGCTTACACAAAGCTTTGTTGTAGCCATTTTAATTAATCCAATTTCATGATCATAAACAAATTAATAAAGCGCCTAAATTGAAAATATCGAAAACGGATAGCGCATTCATTGTTTAAATATTTAATTTCGACACGTATACCACAAAACGAATTTATCTGTGAACTTGTTAAATAACTTTGAAATGGAGTTGGCAATTTTGATTTTAAATACGCATCATCCATTACCAGTTCAACACCATCGCCGCTAAAAGACGTTGATTTATTAACTGGTTAATAACTTAAAGAGAATTATAACGTTAAAATAACGTCAACCGGTTGAGACACGGCGTAATTATAATATTGAACCATGAGTAAGCGATGCTTGGCAACTGAAATAGGTCACACCATGTCACGTTTTCGCGATGTTTTCTGTTTAATATTTATACCATGCTGAAGACAGAGTCATACAGATTTCCCAGGGGCAAAAACTTCAGGACGTGTTTGCGACGCGGTCGTTTAATTAGTTCATGTATTTTTCACAGCTTTTTTACTAAATCGCATAAAAAATATTAAAAAAATATTGTAAAAATAAACACTTCAAAAATAATGACAGCGTACGCCGTCCAGATCAGAGGTTCCCAAACTCGAATACCTCGTTCAATGTTTTATTGTTTTCGGTAAACCCCTGGTGCTCTATTTCTACTATATTCCCAAAGCCTCCGTAGGTGTCCACCTGGATCACTTTCGCTTAGAGTACCTAATGAAAATGTGTTAAACTGTACATTGTCTTTTTTTATTGTCTTGTCAACAATACCGCTTTTGCCATGTTTTTCTGACGAAGTCTTATTCCGTTTGACGGATCGAACCGATGACTGCGATTGTTAGACAACAAGCCTACAGATTTCATTGAATCACTACCCATAACTTCACGCACTAAGCAATGCAGACGTAGCTTATTGTATAAAATTACTGGAGAACCTGTTGTGCCAGTTTCATTAATCCAATTCTACTCGATCAAAAGGAAACATTTTCATATTTACTCAACTAATTTAAGAAAATAAGTTGCGTCTCATGTATATACCCGTATATGTATGATGTTGGTACGCGACAGAAGTTTACTCGGAAGTAAGCGAAATAAGCCTCCGTTTGGGTTATTGTTTCTTGCTCGACACAACAGTAGAATTAATTGCACCTGGCACCAATTACGGAGTAACAAAGACATATATATCCCTGCATGCGGTTTACCCCTACAGCTAAATACGTGTCTAACTCCATTAATTAAAGACAAATTAACGCGTTATCGTAACAATTCCAACATAGTAACGTTACACAATTGTAACATTATTTCAATTCATATTTCATGCATGCGAAACTTCCGAAACTGAAGTTTTTCACGATTACAAAATTAGGGTCAACAAAAGACAGAACAACTTAAACTAGGAATTTCATTTTTAATAAAAGCATTTTTTTTCTAACTGTACTTGCATCTTCATCTATCCTAACCATGTCAATCAACTGTTAAAGAGTTCCCTACTGCAGAGACGGTCATAGCTATGCCAGCAGAATTCGATTTCAAGACTATTGCATCGTCACCGGACTTACATATTCCCTCGATAATCCAACCACTGGGTCAAAATTTACTTGCAAGGATCGATCACAGATCTCTCTATCAAATAACAAGACATGTGAAGCTTGCTAAAAGTATAAAATTTTTAGACAGTTGTTGGAAAATCTACGTCCACTCAATGCCACTAAAATCCGATACATTTTAGTTATTTTGTGCCTGTGGCACACAACCAGTTCCCGAGTATTAGTCGATCGACTAATAGGCATAGGTAATCGACTTCAATCCAAACCATTGCACCTGTTAACAGATTAGTCGCTTACCTCGGGCGTCCTGTTGTGACAATACGGTGACAATGCAACATGGTATCTAATACCTACTTGACTACTGTCGGTGAGCTCTTACAATGCCATTCAGGTTTATCTAGCTGTCTCACTCACTCTTATCGGCCGATGGTACGTACCCAAATCACGAATGGTACCTATTCTAAGTGTTTCAACATGAAACTAGAGTGGGACTCAATCATAATTACATAAACGGATAACTCACGTAGTGTTCGTTTCGCTGCCGGAGCGAGCGCTCCAAGAGGAAGGACTACGAACTAGTCCAAAACATGTCGAGCCTCACTCGACTTTTATACGTGAGTTATCCGTTTGTGTAATTATGGTATTCTAAGCTCACGGACTCTAATTTCAAGAACGTCCAGATTTTTTAGTGTAGGTAGATTTGTGATACAAAAAACGTCTTGAACGTGTTCTCGTAAACGTCAGCGCTACTAGCGACACGTATCAGCAACAACCTGAGCCTCTAATCTAACTTTTGCCGAATATAAAATTTCCAATACATTCGTGCAAATGTCTCAATAACTATGGAAAAATCGACATCGCCATAGCACGCAACGATACTTTAAAGCCGCGTACTAAACTGGCTAAGCAAGGCGCATCACGAGGCAGCCGAATCCGGTCCGATTTTGAGCCTTGCGTCAAACCAAATCATGCCTCATGCAGCTGCCTCGCGTGCCTTTCTTTATAGTCCGAAATCCGATATTCGAAGTTCAATTTGTGCCATTCTGCTCACACTAATAATCAATATCGTGAGAGTGAGGGAGACGGTGTGAAATGAACTTCCAAGATCGCATTTCTGGGTACCCCGGCTCGCTCAGTCAAGGCCCCGGCCGTGAACGCGTAACGCTCGCCACGTTTTCCACCAAGTTAAGTTACCTACTGTAACAGCAATTACCAAAACTGTCAATTTTAACATTATATTTGACAGAAAATCTATGAAGTATACGTCAAAATCTTTGGTTATGGTTGTTGTAATTATAATTTGGTGCAATTCACACTAAGCGCTCAGACTGACAAAGTAAACTGATGTAATGAAAGTTAAAGAACGAGTTAATTAATGTTTCACTAACAGCATTAGTTGAGATTAATAATTCGCTATTCGAGATATTAATTTTTCATGTAAATTTTCCCATTTATATTTAATATTCGCCAATTTAAACAGCAAAATTCATTGCATTAAAATTAATCGGCGCATCCGTCGGCGTCATCTTGCGTGACTGTGATGTTATTGAAAATAAATGTTTTACCAAAAGTTGAATAATTCGACTTGAATAGACTTTATGCTATCAATCATGTCGAACTGAAGGTTGGTATGAATTTACTGCAGAACATTAGCTCCCATTGTATCTCCCATAATATCGTGTTTCAGTTTATAGAACTGGACCGTTTGTTTTTCCCTGTCACTGTCCTATTGCAGAGTAGGTTATTTATTATTATTATCTTAGCCTATTGGAGCGTCCCACTGCTGGGCAGTGGCCTCTCCTTACTTCCGCCACTCGTTCCAATCGAGGTCATGCTTCTGCCACTCTATTTGATATTATCCAAGTCATCCCGCCATCTCGTTTTCAGTCTGCTTACTCTTCGAAGGCCATCCCGCTGAACCCAACGAGTAGCGATCTGGGCTCATCCCTCTGGATGATGCGGGAGACATGACCAGTAGAGTAAGTAAGTAAGGTAGATTTGATATTTTCTCAGACGATCCACGAAGATGCTACTAAAGATAGGAACAATTTTCTTTTTATGGTAGTGACTGTTATATACCGTGGTTAAAGAAGTAATACTAGACCTGACTGCATGCCATTTTAGGTTCTAGATTTCGATGTTTTGTCAAATGTTTAACAGCAATTTAAGTTAACCAGACACAGTTTAGATTTTACTTAAAGAATGGATATTACTCGAAATTTAAGCGCAGAAACAAACACAGTCAGTACTTTGAATGAAAATTGCACAATGCATGAATAATGTATAGTTATTCTCTATTTTGTTTAAAGCATCACGTACTTAATTTTCATATTCGCTGTGTATACATAATTTACATTCCTTCGTACTTAGTTCCGGCGTTCCGGGCTATTAACTGAAACCGAGTACCGTTTAGATAAGTTTAAATAGCGGTATAAAATACAGGTGCAAGCGTGAACTTTAAATTCCATTAGCATTTGCAGGATCAACAAAAGCGAGTTATACTAAAACTTGAAAGATTAACGCCAAAGAAATGAAACTATCGTCGATTCCTTTTAGTTTTAAGTTATTGTAACAGTACTAATGGAATCGTGATAGTTCGGGTGTTTTTAGGTATTGGCTGAAAGTAACTTAGATTTAAGTTCCCAGTGTTGTAATGAGCATTCTAGTGAATTTTACACTAACAGTAAAGCCAGTCAAATTAGCTATGTATATTCAGCACAACGACAGCAAATTTGCGTCTTCTTCTTCTTCTTATTTGTGGCGTATCAAGTCGTTATAGCGACGACAACTTCGCCAAAGTCAAGTAACAAAAATATAATTAAAAAATCTTTTGACTAAATGTCGGCACCGTTGTACGGTAATGGTCAAGGACCCCCTCCCCCCCTGACGGACTCTTAGTCAACGGTCAATGATATCCCTCAGAAACTGCCAGGGAATCATTAGCCGATGCCCGGGGTGCACCGGACCAAGCAATGCTCTTCGCCCGGACGGATCCAAAAACGAACCGCAGCTCTTGACCACACGTGGAGGTAACCCGACTCGCACCCCCAAATTTGCAACAAACGAAAATGATCGTCGCGGTGTTTGTCTTAAACCTACCCACTTGGTTCTGTTCATTGTGTTGTTGAAATCGAATAATCTAAAAGCGGTGAATACCTACTCGATGTTCTGCAGAACTAGGTAGGTGCCTACGTTTTGTCTGTTGCACCTTAACACGAATTTTGTTAGAGATTAGATTGCAGGGCATTGTAATGCTATTCGGTTGAACTATTCTACAGAATATTAGGGTAGTCTTGCCATTGGAGCTTATCAAAGAAGCTGAGCGGCAGGCGATAAATAATTGAGCAGCAAAATGACTGAGCTCAGTGCGAAATACAGCAGCAGAGCAGCTCGCCCACCGTCAGTTTCTTGCCACACCGCGGGAAACCCTAAGCGACTCATGACTAATTAATGGCAATTTTGAAATTGCGACGTTACTCTAACTGTTAGACTTACGTTAATGCATTGTTAAACATAATTATGTAAAATAATTCTACCATTCGCGAAAATGCTGCAAGCTTAGTTTCAATTCAAGTTAAATAACATATATCGCTCTATTCTTCCATGCTGTTCTGGGAGTAAAGAAAAAACATATAATGTACCAGTTGCTTCTCTTCCCGCGCAGATGGTAAAAGTCCATCACGGAATGGGCGACAATCTGAGGAATCATGTTATAGGCGATGCGGCTAGCAACCCATCACTATTTTGATTCACCTTTCCACCTATACGCCCACAATCATGCTAAACGTGGCTTTAAGATTTTGTTACCTTAGGCTCTTCTTAGATATGTAATTATATATGTATGTATGTATCGCTTTATTTCGACAGTTTTCTCAATCTCGCTTTCGCTAAGTTTTGTAGGTACTAAGGTAGAAACCTTACTGCTAGTGAAACTGGTGACTTATAAATCCTGTAAAGTTTTAAACCACGTATTTCATGTCAATCCACCAGACACTAGTTTGAGTTTCGTGTAGGTAGTCAATAGTTTCGAAGTAAATGGCTTTGAATTTCGTACCTGTAACCAGTACGTCCTCGTAAGCGCGTTTAAGTTATCGGTCGGTGCAGCTGAAAATCGTTGCTGGAGCATTATTATTCACCACTTGAGTGAGTTAGACGTTACGTTTTGTGATTACATTATCTAAGCTATCTATGACTACAACAGTAAAATGAAGTTAGAGACGTGAAATTGGCAAGAACTTGAATACCATTGAAATTTAGAAGGGATTTTTCAAAATTCTCAGGGGATAGGGAATCTAACCTTTTTACCTAGAGCGGCGAAAGTCTTCTGCTTCTTTACTATACCTTAACATTATTATCGCTTTTGTGAGACATACATTATGTTAACCTTCCCTTCCCCGAGGAAGATCATTTGAATCAGGCTGAAATTAATCAGATCGTTCCCGTCTAATAATTCGTTTGATTTTTAGTCAATAATTAATAAGTATAAGATTATGTAGTGTCTAATAAACTTCCACATTACTTCCCGCCTAGATTTTTGCCTTAGTCAAACGCTGTTTTGCTCATTCAATTGCGGAGGCCTGTATCATTAAACTGAATTAAGGTTAAACAAGGTGAAACTGCGGCGAGGCGGCGGCTGGTTAACGGCTAATGAGGAACGTCTAACATCGTAATAGTTTACGGGCAAGTGGCAGGGTGTTTGATGGCTTACTGGTAGTCAGTTTGCGCGCAGTTTCAGCACCGAAAACGAGCCTCAGTTCTCACGAAGTGACAGCGAGTTGCAGATTTTGTGCCATAGAAATACGATGCCGTTATAATGCTAATTAGTGCGTTTCAAAGCACACTGTACGTAGTGAAGCGGCACCAATCTCGAGCCGAGTTGATAGGTGTGCGACACCCATTAATTACCCGTCTAATTTGCGATACCGAGTTTCTCTTCAGGTGATGTCAATCTTTGTTTAAACTTGTTCAAAGCTTGCTTTGTTTGACTTTCGCTATGGATTTTATTTATTTCTGCCTTTTAAGGCAGGTTTACGACGCAATATCGAGCAGCTTCCAAAGGCGATAGAATATCGGTTTATTTTACAGGCTATTAACTTCAACGTCACTACACAAGTGTCACGGGCACAGATACCTACTCCACGGTGATGTAGGAAACCGTCCTTGAGGAAAATCGAGTAGCTTGTAGAGTTACTCCTATACGGCGTCGATTTAAGTGACTGACACTTTATATCTTTTGAGAATTTGATACACGGATTGAAAACTTTCGAGGCATTTGAGAAATGGTCGTGTTTCCATGATTTATGAAGCAGATAACGGCAGTTAAAGGCTAAGATTCATTCAAGAAATTAAAGTGAGCGATGACGACTCAAATGGATGTCTTCAGTTTGCTCTCGTAAAGCGAACTTCTCAAGCAGACATCAGTGACGACAGTATGGACGTGACAGTGATACCGAGATATAGTGACAGATCAATGTAGTATGTAAATGAATGCCGCCTTTCGAGTGCAGTGACGTCGCGCCGTCAACTGTCATATATAACCTGACGCTCTACTGCGGTGTTACTGTCGCTCTGTCCGTATCTTCTATTAGGTATACATTTTTTATGAAATAGGGTGGCAAACGTACGAATGGATCGCCTAAATTTAAGTGTTCACTATTGAAATTAAGACCATCGTCTACCTAATAACCATATTAAATACTATAAAAGAAACGTTGCTATCGCAAGCTAGCGGTTGCTATGATACGCAGGCATACAAGAGAACCAAAAAAGCATAAGCTTCGTCGAAATTCTTAGGAATCATGTTGTAAGCGATACGGCTAGCAACCCATCACTGTTTTGATTCCTTTTTCCACCTATACGCCTACGCCTGCTAAACGTGGCCTTTAGGTCTGGTTACCTTAGGCTCTGTCTACCCCGTAAGGGATATAGACGTGATTTGTGTGTATGTGTATGTTGGTCGACCTAACACCAACAACAAAGGATTACAGTGCATTACCATTACCAACAACCTAGAATAGGTAGCTCATGTGTCAGTAATTTCACAGGTTGTTTTACTCTCCACGCCGGAACACAACAGCTCAAACACTGCTACTTGACGGCAGGATCAGCGAATAAGATGGTGGAAATGATGCGAAGAACCTTGCACAAGGTTCACCCACCGGCGATTTGCTATGCTATTACTAGTCAAGCTACTAAAATTATTAATGTGAAAATTTGTGAGTTATCTGTCTGTCTATCTGGACGTTTGTTGCTGTTACAATCCAAAACGGCTAAATAATAATTGTAATTAAATTTGGCTTATAGAGAGCTAGATCTCTGGTATAACACGATTTTTATCCCGATTTTACCTCAGGCTGGCAGCGAATTAATCTCGTTTGAAACGATGTGCTAAAAAATTCCCGTGCGCCAACGTTGGAAATAGGCAGTAAAGTAAATTTAATAAATATCACCTACTCACTTCGTGATCAATAGCAATCAGTGCTGATGTCGATGATTGCATCTGAACAAACGTTTGATCAGATTACTATTAAGTATATTAATACTACTTCATCCAAAAGTTTTTCTATTTGGCATCAATAGCGATTACACCAAAGTTAGTAGGTGATTATGAGCTCTCTCTCTCTCTCTCTCTCTCTCTCTCTCTCTCTCTCTCTCTCTTTGCCGCTCAACACAAACATCAAGAATAATCTAAAATAAACCTGGCTGTAGGACTTTGTATTATAAGAACATAAATAACTTTGGTGTATCGAACTAAAAAACGAAAACGAGCATTTTCCAAAAAAAAAAGTCTACATACCTAATCAATTTTTCTTATTCAAAATCGATTCTCATACAAAAAAAAATTAGTCCCTGATTTTACTATGGTTTTTTTTCCTGTAGGTACATCACGTTCCAATTAGATACATATATAAAAAAACGACGAGCAAAAAGGTGACGAACTGGTGTGGAAGTTTTGGGACACTTTTTTTTTTGTAGAAGGATCGACAGGGTAAACGATTCTGAGTAAGGAAAACCGGAAAAGTTAAATTCTAGAAAAAACTATCATGTGGGCTTTTTTTTGAAAAAGGCTCCAATACGGTATGCACATATTAAAATTAGATATAGAGTCATCAAAAAAGAAAATAAAGTCAGTACATAAACTGATTTGAACTACCTACATGAAATCTATTTACTAAAATAGTAATTTTTTCTTGAACAATAGCAACAGCTTACTCTAAGAAAAAAGTAAAGTGAAAATGTCTGTAAATTAAAATATTTTGGGAACGAAAGAAATGTTGAGGGTGAAATAGTAATTTTCAATGGGTATGGATTTTTTAATTTTTAATTATGTTTTTTAATGCTACAAAACTTTGATTGCACTTTCACGCGTAGTTATATTAAATATTTAAAGCTTAGCCTAAAAAAAAGCATATAAATATTGCCATTAAGATTTTCGAAACAATTATTTTTAACAAGACTTAAAAATCCAAGCGAACAAAGTCATAGGCGCCAGCTTGTCCGTTTTCTAAAAACATTCATGTTCTTATAAATCATGTAAATAAAACACAATCAAAATCACTTCGAAACGCTCCTGGCATCAAAGAATAAAACATCAGAGCGCCCGTTCTTCTAAACGCACAATACAAGCCCTTTTGAAGTGAACCACAGCGAACTAAATTATTTATATTCCGAAGAATCACTCAAAGAGATCGTTTTACTGCCTTCAATGAAAAAAAAAAGCCTGACGGAGACACGAGGGACGGCTCGACATTAATGTCCGTGGAATGTATTGCCCACACGTCCCGTCAAAACGTTTTTATTACTACGTGGGTTAAGATCAGAGCGGCCGCGGAAGTTACAACAGCAGCGTGAGTTAAAAAATACATAATTATTAGAGTAAATGTAAATCGTTGTAATACGTTCAGGTAGATTGAAATTTGATGATGTTTGGCAGCAAAATAAGTTCTTGCGGACTGTGTAAGGTTACCCGAATTTACACAAATGATAGGTAAATTTTATTATGCGTACACGATATGGCGGGCAACCACTAACCACTAGTCATTATTTTGATATGAAATTGATGTGATCGCGTGGAAATATTTCGATATTCCTATGATATTATTATAATTACAAAATAGCATGTGTGTTCCTATCCACACATCTCTCCATCTGGAGCCATATCAGTAAGTTCTTGATTATTTTCTATGTAATACATAGTTTTCGTTACAATCGCGGTTCAATTATATCTATAAAATATAGATCGAATAGTAGTTTCAAAAAAGACATGTAAAAGAATTGGCGGCCAATTTGAAAGAAAGAAAGAAAGAAAGAAAACATTTATTCGTGATATATAGTTGCAAAACAAAAAGAATTAAAAAAAAACAAAAAATTAGTACATACATCACGAAATGGTCCCATCTCGGCATAATGCTGGCCTTGCAGCCAGCGCTGGTCTTCCGATGGGACCATCAAGTGCTAACTAAGCACATATTAAAAAAAATATATATATTAAAAATGTGAAACCGGCATTTGCAAAAATACATTTTGAATTTTGAATTTTAAACTATGATTATTAACTTGACTTTAATGTAAAACTTAACCCTGGCCATTAAGCTTTCTACCAGTTGCCAGTCAGCCCTTCAATGATCTTTGCTGGCTTACTTATCATCTTTCACATGCTAACTGACTAGAAAAGAGTTATATTCGTCCACGGTAAACCTAGCAGCTCGGCCTACAGAAGCAATTATTTCTCGAATCCGATGGTTGTGTCTAATACACAGCTACCCGTCAGTTCTCATTCCTTGGACCACTAAATTCCCTTACGTCTAACATGGTCAATACTAGAGAACGGCCCCGACTGACTGATTTACTGCCGTTCCGTTGAAAAACATAAAAGATACAGCTGCGGACATATCTCCGATTAATAGCTTACTTTAGTACGTAAACGTTGCAATGAACAATACATATGTCTTGAGTTGTGAAACGCATAAAAAATAAGTATTGTATCAACAGTATGCTAGTGTAAGTATTCGGTCACGAAATAGGTTTCGTTTGCGTTAAATTATTAAATACTATGAGAACAACTTCACGTCTTTATGCCATTCAATTCCGGTTCAGTTTAGGTTCGCTCGCTGTCAGGTTCATACTAAAAATTACAGCTAAAACCTGAACTGAGTCGGAATTGAATCGCATTAAAACGTCTTGGTAAGGCCCCTGTTTGTTGCCGGTTCGTTCCGCTAGTGGGGCTGTCAATTTGCCCATAGTTCCTAATACAGAGACAGTCGAGACGTTTTTCGTGTTAAAAACTTACACTATTCCTGTTATGTATTTCTTTAAAAGCCTATCTAAAGTACTTTTCGAAAGTGGCGAAAAATATTAGCAAATTTGAAATACGAGTAGAATATAATAAAATTACAGCTCTAATTAAAATTGTCATACATACATACACAAATTACGTATTTATCTCTTACGGGGTAGACAGAGCCTAAGGTAACAAAACCTAAAGGCCACGTTTAGCATGTTTGTGGGCGTATAGGTGGAAAGGGGTATCAAAATAGTAATGGGTTGTCTCATCGCCTATAACATGATTCCTAAGATTTTCGCCCAATCCCTCGATGGGCTTCTACCATCTGCGCGGGAAGAGAAGTAACTGGTACGTTCTATATTTTTTCTATACTCCCAGCCCAGCAGCATGGAAGAAACCATGGATGTCGTCAACTGGTTGAAATTTTATCTCATAGTTTTATAGCAATAAATTTTTAACCACTTTCGAGTAACGTGCTCTCAAACCCCAGGACTCTGGAACCGATCGCTGCCCTCGATGGTCAATCATAACCTGACCCACTTACACGCAGGCATTACACGAAATCAGGTGTCTTACCACCTCGACGACTAAACTCCGTGCAATGTCTTCGAGCAAGTTTAATTTTGACTGCCTGTCAAACGCAGTGATTTATTTATGGAAGAATTTTGTTTAGAAATCACACCCCTGGCGAGGTTAAAAAACAGTTCAGTGATGCATATACACAAATGCAAAAGAACTAGACAAGAAAATATACGTCGTGGTTACCAGGATGATGACCAAGTGGACAATAACCATAACTAGTGATGATTGATGATGATAAATTTTACAGTAGGTAAAGTTGCAGCATAAGTTTTGGACTTATGTAGATACACTTGTCAGTCCGGTTCCTAGTCTTATTCATCACGAACCCTTTTAATTAGGTCAAAACATAACCAATGCTTGTGTAAGACATCGGCAACAAGTGTAAAAAGCAGTTTGAAAAACATTAAAATCGTGCTTCATTTTATTTTGCACATTTTGTTTGTAAGTTACCAAGTCTCCGTTAAATAATTGAACTATTCAAAGGATATCAAAGGATATAAAATACATAATATATTCAATATCACGAAACCCTATTTTAATATCCCGTTCATAGAATACCTCATTGCGTCGGAAATATTAATTTACCACCATTTATATCTTGGACGACTACGAGCAAATACGAAATAAACGAGCTTGGATAGATTATTAACAGCGCTTCGACTTCCACTCATAACTCCGGCTTCCATACAAAGCAGTTTCTTCTTCTTTTTAATGTGCCATCTCCTACCGGAGGTCGGCTCTTGGACACTGCTGCCTTGGACAAGCGTCTAGTGCTCAAATTGAACCACGTTCTAAGGTCCTTGAGCCACGAAGTACGTTCTCTTCCAGATCTATTTTCATGGATCTTCGCCTATGTCAAAAGCTGTAACAGATCGTCTTTGACTCTGATATTTGCTAGAGCGCCATCTCTTTCTACTTTTATTATACATCGTTTGTCAGAAAAATATATTTAGTGAAATGCGATTGTGATTCCGAGCGCGTTAGACTCTGGGTTTGATTATCTACCGACATTTTTAAGTTGACGGCCATCTTGCTTTTCGTAAGCCATTAATAAAAAGACAGATATTATTATCATCACTACATAGTATAAAACAAAGTCGCTTTCTCTGTCCCTATGTCCCTATGTATGCTTATATCTTCAAAACTATGCAACGGATTTTGATGCGGTTTTTTTAATAGATAGAGTGATTCAAGAGGAAAGTTTTTATGTATAATTCTACGCAGACGAAGTCGCGGGCAGAAGTTAGTAAATGTATAAACGGAATAATTTAATGAATCCAAAGTGATTATTATAAGGAACATCTTTGTTAAATAGACTTATTTTGGAATAATGACTGGAGATAAATTGAGAGAGAGAGAACGCAGTTATTAATATGCAGACTTGTATGTTCTCTTATAAAAGTAATTTTAATAGGCCCACTTAAGAAACTGCAGTAAATAAAATAAGGTGTACTGAGAATGAGACTGTAGAACGTGATGAAAATTTAAAACTACTGATGTTTATGATTATCTAAGTAGGTATACAGTATAGCTTAGTTAAATTTTACGGGTTGAGTACGCGTGTGTGGCAGTCGGATTCGACCGTCTCTTTTTGGTAACCATCTTGAGGAGTAAAGCGTATTTCCAATAAGTCGTCTTTTGTCTCAGTATTTTTACTTTTTCTCTCCTAGTGAGAGTCATTTGTATTAAATCTGGGCCAAAAGGGATTTCTATTTGTGATTTAATTATTTGTTGACTCCTACAAAACATTGTTATTTTTATAAGAACTTCCAGGATATTGTTTACTTTGAGTTTCTCAAACATTATTGTTTGTTCATAGTCTCATATTTTTATATGCTTATACGTAATAGCTGGTATATTTTCCCAGTTATCATAACGTGGAATATAAATGAAAAGTCACTTCGTTTGCGACTTTTTCGGGGGCCAGAGTATTGGTGGTTTTTATAGTCTTTTCGAGACGTTTGTGGCTCCATAGTTTCATTCGTAAATATTATGCCCTAAAGGTCTGTAATCTGTATGCAGAAAACACTAATAAATACTCCAAATATCATAAAACAAAGCAAAACAAGTCCGTTGTTTATTGACTTGACTGATGGCAAATATGAACGACAGAATGACAGCGCGCGCGGCGCGGGCAAGCCGGCGAGTGAAGTGACGCGTGAGAAAAGAGCTGCAACGTCGCATTTTCGGCGAACTGGCAACGCAGCTCAATTCACACTACTGAAAATTCCCTTAGCGTATGACATTGTTACCGTTCACTCACACATTGACAAATTTGAACCAAAATAGCGATCTCGTTTAGGCAATTACTTAACTGTTTTTTCTATAAAAAAGCAATTTCACGGTAATAAATATAAAAATAAATGTCAATTAAATCGGTTTCAATGTAAAACTGCGCTACGTTTGCTCATAATTGAATAAATAAATTAGTATGGAAATCGAACCACCTTAACTATTTGATGTAGAACTGTTTTAGATTTCATCAAGATTATATTTCCTTCAATTGAAGTTGAATTACCTACGACTGAGTTAAGTACTTGATAACCCTGGAAATGTATCTACAGTCTGTGAGCTCTCAGAATTCAATTCGGGATTGTCTTGCTGTCTCGTTCACTCAGCCGATTGAATTATCAAACCCATAAGAGTGAGTGAAATAGCTAGACAAATCCGAATGGCATTCTAGGAGCTCACGGACTGTAAAATTGTATTCTCTGTGCGGTTGTTTGTAGAAGTGCTCACTTACCAGAAAGCGACGCACTTGTTAGCCACCCTTTCATAAAAAATAATTCTAACGTAAATCCCTATCACAACATAGTATAAAACAAAGTCGCTTTCTCTGTCCCCATGTCCTTATGTCCTTATGTCCCCATGTCCCTATGTATGCTTATATCTTCAAAACTACACAACGGATTTTGATGCGGTTTTTTAATAAATAGAGTGATTCAAGAGGAAGGTTTTTATGTATAATTCTACGCAGACGAAGTCGCGGGCAGAAGCTAGTATAGTATAAAACAAAGTCGCTTTCCGCTGTATGTTTGTCCCTATGTAGGTATGCTTATATCTCTAAAACTACGTAATGGATTTTGATGCGGTTTTTGTATTAGATAAAGTAATTCAAGAGGAAGATTTATTAATTCTACGCCGACGAAGTCGCGGGCAGAAGCTAGTCTTACTAATAATTACTATAACTAGTTTGTAAGTTTGGATGTTTGTTGCTCTTTCATGGCAAAACGGCTGAACCGATTTCATTGTAATTCGGTACAAAGATAGTTACAGTGCCCACCATAGTTCCCGCGGGATAACGATAGTCAAATTCATCTCAGAAGGAGTCGCGGGCAACAGCTAGTGCTGTATATGTGACTCTTATTTTTATTCTGTGTACTACACATACATAAATCACGTCTTTATCCTTTACGGGGTAGACAGAGCCTAAGGTAAAAAGACCTGAAGACCACGTTTAGCATAATTGTGGCCGTATAGGTGGAAAGGGGAATCAAAATAGTGATGGGTTGCTAGCCGCATCGCCTATAAAATTATTCCTAAGATTTTTGCCCATTCCCTCGATGGGCTTTTACCATCTGCGCGGGAAGAGAAGCAACTGGTACATTCTATGTTTTTTCTTTGGGAGACCAGCATGAAAGTATTCTGTGTACTGTTGTCAAAATAACTTTAAAACCAACAATTACTCCACGTACAGCATGTCCCAATAAATCAGGCATAATTGATATCCATTGTTATCCAAAATTAAACAATAGCCATGCTATCTATCTATTAATAATTCCATTCGGTTTTAGATTAATTCTGCTGTCCACTATCCAATACAATTATAATCACGTGTTCTAATTACGAGCTGAAATATTAGATGCGCAGTCAACCTGAAATGAACACGGAATTTTGCAATAATGCAATTCATTTGACTCCGTCTGCCAAAAAGCGGATTCAAACCATTCCATGCTACCAAACTTTGCGACTGTTTCGTTGCTTAAATACTTATTCTTTCATTAATGGGTTATGCTTATGAAACTCTTGCATTATTCTAAGATATTGCCTTCAATGCTCTTGAAGAATAAAATTTACTTTTCACCTCAGAACCTCAAACAGGCGGGTTTGCTCATTCCAGAGAGTGAGCCAAATTCGATTTTGCTTCGAGCTTGAAACAAAGTAACTTTTTAATTACCAATTTTTTTAAATTCCGTGGTCAGTGCTGGGTCTATTCACAAAATACCCTTCAATCTTTCACTTTCATTTCGATATAAAAAAAGCGAGACATAGAAACAAGTCGATATTGGAATGCCAATAATGTACGCGTCGCAATTCGGTTTCTGCATATTTTATAATTCGTAATTTTTGTTTTCAATATAAATAGTACACCTATATTCTAGTACATATTTGCATTTTGTAAAACAATCAATTTGGTTAATTTGCCTTGTATTTTTTTCACTCAAGACAAAATGTTCTCGCTGCTGAGGTGAAAAATTGTATCTGTCACTCGAGACCAAAGTTTTTTTTGAATCTCGTGTCTTTGAATCCCTTGCTGCACTCAGGATTCAAAATCAACACTCGCACCAAAAATCAACTTTGCTCTCTTGTTGCACAAATAACTATTTAGTGCTGTTTTTATTCTTACTATCATTTTTGTCGCATACAACAGAGACTGTATTTCCGGGATCCAAGTACTTCTTTTCTTGGCATGCCAACATTGTGATATTTTATCTTCTGGCATATTCTGTGGAGTCACTCTCTGAATAACGAAGTCCATAACGTTTTAATGTTCTATCTTTGATCTTGGAAAACATTACTTGATATTGATGTTTCTGGTCCGCAACTGTTAAGCTTGCCAGTTTAATATTTCTTACGAATGGAGATACAAAATCCGTTGCGTAGTTTTAAAGATCTAAGCATACATAGGGACAGACAGATAGCGGAAAGCGACTTTGCTTTATAGTATGTAGTGATGTTAAAGTTCGGCCTCTTTCTTTCAATAAAGGAAATTCTAATAGAGCGTCGACATTCTTTTTTGGCACGAAATCTAAAACTCGTATCTAATACATCATAGAATCATAGAGGTAAACTTCAATATACCTTTATATGTTTCTTTGCATATATGTAGTGTACGTAAGCGTAAGCGATAATCTTTGGACAAACTTACCATTTTTTTTTCTAATGGAACTTTAAAATACCCATATTCACAATAACACAGGCAGCGTTTTAATCCGGTTTACAGCAAGTTAAGCCTTAAGGCCACGTTTAGCAAGATTTTGGGCGTATAGGTGAAAAAAGGAATCAAACAAGTGACTTGAATAGCAAAATAACATGAATATTTGATAAGGGACCACGGTTGGCTTTGGAACATAATTATCAGGCATACGTATCACATAGCGCGCAGTACATAGAGATGTACATACTAGTATGTAATGAATGATATGTGCACGATTTTAATAATTATGTAGCTGTATCACGGCATTTTTTTAATTTTCATTTAAAGAATTTACGTATTCGCTATGGCAGAAAATAAAATGTCTTAAATTTATACAAGAGTAACACACATGACACGACGATAGTGATGATGATGTAGAAATTCTACTAAACGTGCTCATGTCACCAAGCCTTTATCTTCACCCTCTTTTTGTACATTCTACATGTATCCTTCTCAAGCCAGTGGTCTTTCGCGTCTTGAGGATCTCGCGTTATTCTCGTTTGATAATGTACCAATCGCTGCTGGTACGCACGTCGTCTTTCTGGCCACAAACACAGCATACTCATATAAATCCTAAATCTTACACACGTCACCTCATTTTTCAAATCGAATATTTGTCGTCTCACTCACAATATCGCCCGTCTCATTCACACCTTCTTACGATCCATTCCACAATCCATAGTCCTTCAGCAGGGACTAAAATATCGCAGTAGGGGCTTTCACGCGTCGCGGTTCTTTGCTCTGACTTTAAGATCTTGACAGTTAAAACCGATTAAGAGATCCATTTCACTACCGGCTGTCCCCAAGTTGTTCGAGGTCGTCTGGATTCCTAGTACTTACTTAAAGCTTGCCTAAAGCTTGCTTGTGCACTTCGGCACTTGTTTGGAGAGATGGATATCAGGTCTCCACAACGCGTGCCCGATCGCGCCAATTCCGTAAAAGGATTCCCCTGTCAATTGGCTTTTGGTTCCGCAACTCCTGAACCTCTCAACTTAGTCTTGTACTGATAAAGATTCGTGGCCAATAAACTCCTAGAATGCCACGCAATCGAATTAATGATATTAACGAACACCTAAGTTTAACGCACTCGGAATCATAATCTCATCCACGGTTCCTTTCTGTCAAATTGTAAAAAACGAGGGTAGAAAGAACTGGTCATTGTCATCGCAAGCGCCTACTCGTTAGCCAATAAGGACTCAGAGGTCATAAGTTTGAAGTTTACTGGTGATAGTTTTCTCACATGCAAGAGGACTGATTTGACATTGAAATTGAAAAGTCTGATTTTAATGCGGGCCATAACGAGGGACATCCAAACTGGCTTGAAATTCTGCACATACCCGCTGGTAACCTCAGAATGTGTAGGGGTACCACAGCGGGCCTATGCGAGCTTTAGCAGTTCATAACTTCGAACAAGATATTACTTACATACTTAATTAGTCGGAGTAACGCGTAGTCCTTGAAAACTTTACCTCAAGTCAGTTAGTTCATAAACTAAGTGCTAATATTTTGAAGACCCAGCTTTTGCTGTTAGCTAAGTTTACGTGTACTGAAGGTTTTCTGAAAATTGTTGCTTAATTGCATTTAACTATTTCCACCGTCATGTCGTCTAAGTACAAGTATCTGGGTGAACGAGCCTTGCTTAGTGGAATTCCATGAAGAGTAAAAATATGTACCTAAAATGATCTTCCCCAAAGTTGAAACCTTAAAAGATTGATTTCCAGATCACCCGAAATACTACTGGTTCTAACCTTAGGTAATTGTTAAAATCGTTGAAAACGTTTGCGAGATTGCCGTGGCGTATGATGTAGGTAGGTATATATTATTATTATACAAAACAAATACAAAAATTGCTCGCTTAGTAGTGTAGTATGCCAGCCGTCACTCCCACGTGGGCCCAGAACTGATTGCGTGCGATATAATAACAATAAACACCTAAGTACTTTACGTAGGTAAGTACCGTTACTATCTGAGTGAGCCCGCTTCTAACAAGAGAATCATCTTCAGCTTCAGACATTTCAAAGTTTGTATAAATACTTTGCCGCTTTTACTTATTCAACAGAGGAACACGTGAAAACAAAAGCAACAACACGTGAAAATAAAAGCTGCAATCCTAACAATAAACATTGAACACCTACACACACAAAAATATTGGCACCTCGGCAACTCAAATACCGACTGTTAACACGGCAAAGTTTGTTAGCGTGACTTTAGATGTGTGTTCTAACTAAGGCTAGGGATTGTTTGTTAACGAGACCGGGCTAGTGTGGAACTTTGGCTCAATCACACCCAGTTCTAAGCTTTATGAAATACTAAGTTAGGCGAAGTTAAGGTTGTGTTCTTGAAATGGAAATTAACGTATACTCGTGGTTTTCGACTAAATTGACTTAACAGACATTTGATGGTATAGATATAAATAGCGATACAATACACGTCTTGTTTGTTAGGGTAAGAGGGACAGACGATAACATTTTTCTTACACGCACTGACCCTGTGATGGAACTGGAGCGTCTTACAGGATAACGAACGGCGTGAGTTTTGAAGTAATGTACAAGTCCTTTAAGACATGCATTTAATTATAATAAAAATAATACAAATATAGTGACGTGCGTCCGTTGCATTGAGAGGAAAAAGAATGAGGGGAGGGTCGCCTGCTGCGCCGTGTATTTGCAGACGTCGGGTGTGCGTGTGTGGGTGCTGCACACACACGCTACGCGTTAACACCCTGTATGAAGCTAGTGATATATTTGAACGAAATGATATAAACTTAATTTTTTTAGACACACGCCGACATCTGTAATATTTTTGGTTACGGGATTTAATATAAGTGGTAAAATTTAAAAAAAATGGAGAAAAATATCAACTAAATAATGAAAAGAAAGCACATTTTCAGCTAACAACGACTAATGGAGACACCTGGTTCCTTTCGTTATTCAGCTTAAACTAACTATATATATATATATCATAAGCTTCAAAAACGTTTATGAATAAGAACTCTGAAACTGTCAATTCAACTTTACAAGAATCTGTTCTGAGAATTATTTCACAACACACACCAATTGCTTCTTTAATAGAAAGTATAGAACGATATTTCAACGCTTATTGCTTTTAAGATTGCCTCTTACACAAGGTTTCCATCAATCACGACTTTACGGAAAAGTGTAACTTCAATATTTGAGACAGCCCCAACCATTTCCTTTTTAATTCCATTTTTCATTTGTGCTTTGCTGCCGCATTTTATTTTTATTTGTTCAAGAGTTTCTTTCTGCCGTTGGAAACTACTCACAACAACTCGTACTACAGTACCCGGCCATAAAGATTGCACTTCGGTCGTTGGAAAGAGACAATTGGCATTACGTAAGTTAGAGGGAGACAAGGATCTACGAAACCAAAATTAGTCGAGAAGACCGATGCGCAATATTTCTTATATTAACGAGCTTCTGTTAATCTAAAATTAATTTGTTTTTAATATTTACCTACATGTAATATTTCGGCATTTACCTTTTCCAAGCACAGATAAACATAATGTTTTGTATAAGAGGATTGTAATTATATAACTTTTATGAAGGGTGATAGTTCGCAACGTTCTTATAAATTTTTAAATCGATTGGTCAACCTGAAATTTGGCACAAATACAATGAAATTGGTAAGGCAATAAACTTGCTATCCGTAAATTTTAAGTGTTAAGGTGTAAATAAAAACTTATAAGACACGCGTGCCAACTACTCCAAACTAGTTTTATAACTTGTTTTATAAACTTAAACTTGTGAATACATTTACTTGAAAAACAAAAAGAAAAAGCAAAATCCAGAATTTCACTCGATTGTGCTTCAGTTTGTTAACAACAAACAATTAAACGAAAAAATAATTGCCTTCGCGTGAATATAATAAGCTCATTTAACATAGTTTTCATAGTTTGAACGTGAACAATAAGGTAAAGTCATGAAAATAAAATATACTCGCAACTGTACGGAATTTAAAACGAGCTTAAAGCTCGCTTTTTTATTGTTATGAATACGGCTTCTTTTGCTGAGTGACGGCCATTTATTATAATGTCATCGGATTTTTACACACGTAGGTACCAAATTTAAAGTCAATCCGACATTCACCTGACGGAACCTACGCTGCGCTGTGATAAACCAAATCTATACCGTATCATTAACCGACTTCATCATTAAAATCCTCTATTGACAACAATTCAATAGAGCTCATTTTAATTAGCCTAGACGTGACCAAAAATGCGACATCTGAAAGTGGATAAAAATTGAATGTGCAAGATTTAAAAGTGACCAAAAACGAAATTTAGCTAGAAACTTAAATTCTGATCGTTTCTGACTTTAAACCAAGGGTTGAGCCAGTTAATTTTTAAGTATTATAAATTACTAGCTGCGGCCCGCGAATTGGCTTAATGCTATCCCGCGGGAACTATGCGATTTTCTGGGATAAAAAGTAACCAATGTTTTAATCTAGGATAATAGTTAACTCTGTTCCCAATTTCATCCAAATTCGTCGAGTCGTTTCATCGTGAAGAAAGAACAAACATACACACTCACACACTCACTCCCGTCCTCACTCACAAACTTTCACATTTTGTAATATTGATAGGATGTCTTACCTATAGTGCTTAGATAATACCAGTACACAAAGTTTTAAGAAAATTATTCTTATTTATCATAATTTCAGAAATACTAAGTTAACAATATCTCCAACAAAACAAATTTATGTAAGTAGGTACAATTAAGAAAATTGGCCGTAACTGAACGACAGCAACACGGAACTAGGGATGGGAAACTTATTTAAACAATACCAATGCGTTAAACAAGGGGCCGTCCTTAAAACAAACTGTATCTGACAGATTTGGCGAAAACGAGGCAAGGTCGCCGTGCAAGTGACAGCATGAGACGGGTTTCGGGCAAGAAAAATTGACAATAGTATTTTGTCTTGCCGCTGTCAACCGTTTAATGGTACTTTTTTGTTTGTTTTCTAAGTAACCGACTTTTTTGTTTGAGAAGCGTACATGTTTTCTGGACAAAGCATTTACAAAACAAGATATTAAAGTAGCTAAAATAATAATTAAAGAGAATTTTGGGCTAAAATTTTACGTCAACATTGTTTACGTAAACATGGAAGCATTCAAACCTGTTAACGTTTCGTAGCTCCTTTAGCGGCCAAAGACCGAGGTAAGCTTAATAAGAGCAGCCCTTAGGATACTTTAATAAAAGGTCCTTCTTAATCGGTCCGAAAAAAGAAGTAATACAATAATTTTCGTTATTTCAATTGTAACTCTAATCTGGTAAGATTTTGCCGAATTTTACTTTGATTGAATATAAATGAACACCATTTTTTAAACAATTTTGTTAAGCTATTGTCTTAGAGAGCTATACATAAGTGTAGCTTCGTTTTTCAGTTTTGTAGACAGACGAAAGATTGGCTTTTCTCAGTGTTGACAGCTCGCATTTCCTCCAATAAGTTGTAAAAGCCATAAAACAAGAAAAACAAATCGTTTCTGAAAATATCGCACGTCACTAGTTGCGTGTGGTAAATCGGCCAGGTCAATCAAGAACTTCCTACTGGCCGTGCAACAATAAATCATACTAAAGCATTACAAAAGAAATAAACGCTTAAGTTGTACCTACTAATGTGACGATGCATAATTTGCTTCATGTTTAGTAAGCTGTTACTAGGGAAGGGTTTCGTGTGGTCGCTTAAACATTTGACCGCATGCCATTATGGCGAGCTTACTGGGAATGTGTTGACAAATCTGGGTGACTTTAACACGTCCTGTTAGCCGCATGGTTTAATATAGTTTACTGATGCTTACTGTTTTAACTAGTACTGTTGGTTTTCTATAAAGTGCCTTTGTTTGAAAACAATTGAACAAGAACAAAGAAAAAAATGCTTTGTAACTGGGAAACTGAAATATTTTCTAATAGTTACTTTATTTTTATTCGTATATGCATAAGCAAAATGTTGGTAAGTGGTGGCCAACAAGATATTTGAGACATAGCGCTCGTGCGATTAGTGGTTAACTGTATTTAATTGTGTTAGTAAAATATTATATAAAAAAATAAAGTCTGCAAATCGGCCCGTACCTACATTAATATGCTTCTTTCATCAAATGAGAGAAATTGACACTTTAAATAGGTCGTAAATTAATTAATACATACATACATACATACACAAATCACGTCTTTATCCCTTACGGGGTAGACAGAGCCTAAGGTAACAGGTACCTACAGGCCACATTTAGCAAGATTGAAGGTTGAAGGCAAATTAATTAAGGTTGAAGATAATGTTAGAAGATTTGCTAACGCGGTATTCTGCAAATTTTACATGTATTGTATAACCTGAACGGGCAGGACATACCTACCATACATCGAAATAAGGCGCTGTTTCTCTACAACAATTGAGTTTCCTTGGATCTTCTTGATATTGAATTGATAACTTCTTATGAGAGGGTAAACCGCTTCGTAACGTAACGCGTTACGGCGCCAGTCTATCTAGCTTCCCTTTCTCTGACGCATACGGCAGCGGTAGGCAAGCTCTTCTCTCTCACTCTAACAGCGTCAGTCGTATTTCGGACAGACGCTTTCCCCTCTCTCTACTCAGTGTTTAGTGTGCGATAAACATATACCTACTGATAGTAACTTAGATTAGTTTAAGTTATCACTTCTGTCGGGAGACGCACACGTTTTTTTTTTTAGTTAAGTTATACGATTCAGGCTTCACGGACACTTTACACTTAAGAACAGCACTTTATTTTTTAGTTTTTAAATAGACAATTTTTGCGTCAGTCGCGAGTCGTTTTTTAATTCTTCTCATTTCGAAATTCGGTGGCTTCCTTGCGGTATTTGGGATACGAGGGGAAAGGATGTGCTGCTAGTGTAAAAATGTCGTATGAGAGCGTTCGAGTTGTGCGTGTGGATGTGTGTTTATGTAGTAAAGAGTACAATGCGTGCTTAATTAATTAATTTATGACAAAAATAGAATAATAGAATTATAATCGGCGCAGCCAATACCATTACACATTAAAATTGAGCTTAGTAGGTAGTTCGCTTTTATAGTTAGGTTTTTGGGCCACACCAGAATAGAAAATAATGGATAAATGGAATCTCATAGGTAAGCGCCTTTTATCTTCAGGAAAAGGTTCCTATGGGAAAACGAATTATGGGGCATCGGCAGGGCGGCAAATCAGCTTAAAATGGCTCTCAACGAACGCCAGTTGGAAAACAAAACTCTTTTATACGTGAAACAATAGAATAATACAATTCACTCCTAAAATCACACTATTCACACTAAGATTATAAAGGCGAAAGTTTCTGAGTGTGTGTGTCTGTGTGTGTTAGTATGTTTGTTACTTCTTCACGCGCATACGGCAGGACGGATTTGGATAAAATTTGGAAGGAAGATAGCTGGTACCCTGGACGAAGTCGCAGGCAGAAGCTAGTTTTTATGATAAATAGCTTTACATAATAAGTTTCTGTCAAAAATGTCATTTTTCATACGAGCTTTTTTTGCTGACTGTACTTGCATTGTCATCCGTCCTACTTATGTGTACCAAATTTCAAGTCAATCGGACCAACCGTTGAAAAGTTCCCTCCTGTGGAGACGATTCTGGCTGCGTCACCAGAACTCCACTACCAGATTATTGTATTGTCATCCGACTTACTCAAGTATGCAAAATTTCAGCTCAATCGGTTGAAGATATCTGCTTCAAAATTGAGTCGCACGATTCCACCCGGACAAACATACACTGACATTGCAAGTTAAGTAAAAGCTAGTAAAAAAAACGAACCACCTATTGACATATTTTATGCATACCTATATCAGATTAAAATCGTCAGCGCTTATTGTCTTATTAGCTGTAAACATCCCAGTTTACAGACGTTCCGTATTATGGATTATGGGTTTAGAGAAATCAATTTCAACTGATACTCCACTAGAATCGTTCTCGTAAAAATTTTCGTATTGTACGTATGCAATTTTATTCCCTTATTTTGAGTCTTAAAGCATGCGTTTCAGCACCAGTCGTCGAAGAAATGTTTCTCAGAGTTACGTAGGATTTTGTTTGCGTTGTTCCTGTGGATACGGAAATTTTTTAAAGATTACAGACAACATATTTTAAACACATATGTCCACAGTAATGGCATGTTAGTTTTTTTCATCCATTTTTTCGAAATATTGTTTTGATAATATTACGTATGTACCTATACAATTGAACACAAAACGGATATTTTTAATATATTTATTATTCGTAGTTGAGACCACAGGTATGAACTCAAGTTACGCATTATTGTAGATTTTATTCCGCCTAAAGAGACGAGTGCAAACATTTTACTTTATTTATATGGAAATTAACTAAGGCAATGTTTCAATTGACATAAATCCAACGGGAGCCATCATGCTTCCAACGAACTGTGAATTGCGTACAGTCGCGGAATAAAATTTATTACAACCGCCAGCCTCTATTGCTTCACAGTACACAGATTATCTTCTATCTCGAAGTCTTTATGAAACCATGACAAAAATAAAACAAAATAATACCTACCACAAAGTAGGTACAAACTTGAACTTAGACCTATAAAGAGATCTCTTCTAATTAACGTAGTCTAACGACAGGAAACAGGTATTTAAAATAACTTGGATCCGTATCCATACTTTCATACTCATATTAGATAGTAACTAACTCTCTCAGATTGCTACTTTTTCATCGTGAAACTGGAATACAATCACCCGTGAATGCTTCACATTAGAATTCTCTACACAAATAACTTTACCGGCTGTGTCTTCACGCAGCACCTCGAGCACTGATTACCGAGTAAGACAGTAATATCCTATTGTTTTTATTGTCTTCGTATGTCGTATTGTCTCAAGCCTGTTCCCTGTGCTTGGATGCGCGAACCTCTCTGCTAATGCAAAGGTAAACTCCGTGTTCTCCGAGCAAACTCCACACGAAGACACCGTTATTTTTCCACTTTATCTGAAATTGTTTATTTAAATTTAGAAACTGCGAACAGCTTCTTAGATTTTGAAGCAAGGACTTGGCGGAATATTAGAACACGTATTTGCTAGCAAGACCAAGTTGGCGTTGAATGCTGATGGAGATATGAAAATAGCACGTGCTTCGTTCATAACAAAAATGTGCTCAACATAAATTGACACAATATTATTTGTTTTGTTAACTAACAACGTGTTAACTGAAAACGAATCAAAGAATCAATTTACTATTGAATTGTGGTATTTGCTTTGTTGCCTTGGTTTCTTTACGGGTCGGAATAAAACACACAGTCATGTTGATAACTTCTTCCTTAGTTATAAACATTAGCTATAGAATCTTAATTTTCGTCTTGTCCACATAAAATAAGTGAACATTAACTCTCTTTATGTTTCTATTAGGTTAATAGGTCTATTAGATTTCATTATTCCCATTGTTCCCGTATCTTTATTCACTTAGATTAGATCCAACACCTATCAAACACCGACCTAATAGCATTTTCGCAAGTTATTGCCCTCGGTGTTTCTTTATTCTCATTGGGATCACGTATAGGAACAATATTTATTAGTTAATTACGGAAACTATTTGGATATTCTATAATTTCGGATTAGACCAAGGTTCGTTGGGCTGAGTGCCACTACATGGGCGTACAGATCGTGTACATTAACTATTGTAGACAACTTGGTCTACAAGTACGAGCAACTAAGTAGATAGATAGATAGATAAATCGTTTATTTGGTACTGCCAACACACATGTAGCGACGCCGTATTAGTTTCCCTTTATAGCAAGTTAAAGACTTGCTAAACACACAATCAAGATTACATAAAATATGAACATATCAAGCCAAAACTTAAAACTAGAACATTATCTTTGTTTGTGTGCGCTACAGTAGCACAAAAGAGCCATGGCTCAGTGGTCAACATTGCTCGTAGGAGCAAAACACTGGGATTCTGCAAGTTTAGTCAAGTTTTAAGTACCCAGTCACGTTTGAAATCATTACATTTTTTAAATTTAAATCGCTACACGTAGTTAGATATTTTAAACAATGCAACGAATTATGTAGTTTTCATCAAGTTAGATATGATTCAAGTAATTTCGGATTATTTCGTCTTGTGAAAAGTGTTAACAATTTCCTAAGTATTAAGTAAGTTAACTAAATAAAGTAGAGTAATTTTATTTGTTTATTCAGTTAATTTTCGTCGTAGAGTGAATAATATTATTAAAAAAAACAACTCTGATAGAAGCTTTCAGTTGCTATCTATTGCTCTGCTTGCATTGTTATTTGTACAGTTAAAAATCCCGCTGTCATAACTTATGACATGACGCTATGTGCATGTCAATCCATTCACGTCAACTCATTGTTCTTTAGCTATACAATGTTTTCAGGCGTAAAACAGGTTTCCGCGCGACATGCGTCATCCCTACAATTTGTACAAAGCGTTTTCACTCATCCTTCATTGTTCGGACAGCTAAGGATTGGAATTCCCTGCCTGCGTCTGCGTTTCCTAAGCATTACACGGCCGGCTTAAAATCTTTACGAAGGCATTTACTAGACAAGCAACATTTTCGCTTATACGTAATTGTAGACAAGCACAAGCTTAATTTCCATAAAAAAGGAAGTTCTAGGGACGAAGACGGTAAGTTTAAAGTTAATTCTCGAAGCTATACACATAGAAAATTTAACAAACAGTGCCTAAAAACACGTTTGTTTGTTCCTTTATAAATAAAAATACTGTACGAGTTTTATTGTGCGTTTTGCTCAAATCGACGGTAAAGGACTCCCAGGCACTAAACCCACGAACGAACGAGTTAGATGTTTTTTAGACTCGGGTAGATATTTATCGATGTATACCTTTGTACTATAAATGATGTACTCCATCATACCTAAAGTAAGCATGATAGTTACCTACAAACGGCATAATTATTAGGAATTATTCGTGGGCAATATAAGTCCTTAAAGGGATAATAATTAAAGGAAATAAATAAAAATATTTTATTTTCTTCCTTTCTTTCTTACGACGACTTCTGTCAGACAATGCGAGGGACGTTGGCTAACGTTTTGATGACTGACGTAATACAATACCTATTTACAGTGAACGGGCACTGCACCAACCGCACGTCAGGACACGTCCGGCATAATTGCAAAACATGGCCGTTGGTCGCTTTTAGCTTGTCAAACTTAGCATGAGTTGCGCCAATTTACTTTAACAATAACTTTAACCACGACCGACGATTTTTGACAGAAAATGTTATGGTTAAATTTTACCTCAATTTGCACAGTACACGTAAATATGCACGGCTTACTTTCATTGAGGTCGGTCCCCAGCTATGGTCTATGCCAACACTCTTTTCATGAGCAATTGCCATGCACGTCATTGTATCGTTAGATTAAGCAGATTGAATCCATTAGATAAATCACAGTCACAATGTGAATTTTCCGTGCAAACATTCCAAGAAATCGCAAGAAATGGAGACCCACTATTTAATGTAAAACAAGACGCTAGCCAAAATAGTCAATGTTATGTTGCACTAGAGACAGTGGCACGGAATGATATTGGCAATTTGACAACTATTGTAGATACCATTTCCCTCCTTTAACTGACTGTAGGGGGTTCTGTTTTAATGTAAATAATTTAAATAAATGGTTTTCCACCTCGATTTCTATTTAAGTTAACTCGCCAGCAAAAAGCTCTTGACTCCAAACAACATTTCTACTTCATTCCGTTATTCATTCCAGAAAATGAGCTTTCAATGATTCCCGAATCTTTATAATTTAGAAACAGACAAGTTTCTGAACAGCTTTAATTTGATTTCAATGATTGATGATAGAATTGAGAAAGCTTCGTCTAAGGTTCCGACACCTTTGAAATTGTTTTGTTGAATTTGAACTGTTTTATGCAATTAACATTGTTTTATGTTTAAACGTGCGATTTTAAATGCGTCCACAAGGTATTTAACTCAAATATATACATATATCACGTCTTTATCCCTTACGGGGTAGCCAGAGCCTAAGGTAACAAATCCTTAAGGCAACGTTTAGCATGATTAAGGGCGTATAGCTGGAGAGGGAAATCAAAATAGTGATGGGTTGCTAGCCGCATCCTAAAATTTTTGCCCATTCCCTCGATGGGCTTTTACCATCTGCGCGGGAAGAGAAGCAACTGGTAAATTTTATTTCTTTACTCCCAGCATTCGTCCTGTGCTTGTTGTCCCTAGTTTAAAACTAATTTGTCAATGCATTTATTCCATTATCAGGTCGATGAAAAATAGGCAGAGTCTTCACACATATGCCACCATGCCTAACATTTCCACCACCTAAGCACTTTCAATCGTCTTTTATCATCCGGACAAATTGAAGAGTGGAATTCCCTGCCTGAGTCTGTGTTCTCTGATTAATTAAAGAAAATTCTGGCTTCCTTCAAATTACGAGTAAGGGTAAATGGGCATTTGTTAGGCAAACTTGCTCCATCTTAGACATCTTCATTTACTATCAGATGTGGTTGTTGTAAAATGCACGCCTTACTTATGCACAAAAATATCATGGCTGATTTATGACGATTAACTGTGGTTTTTGTTAAGAATAATATTAAAATAACAAACGTAAAATCGAAGAACTATGCATCGCAGTTCTGTAGCGTGGCATTTTGCAAAAGTAACTTGAATCTGCAACCGGCTTATTGGTCACATCAAAGTAACATACGGGCCTAGGGCGCTTTCCGTTTTCTCTTTTATTTTGTTGATCAGTGACACCTTTTCCGCTTTGTAGGAAAAGGAAGTGTCTATGTATACTATACGGTAGTGATGGAAGTCGTCCTGTTTTTGATCGAAATCTAACCTTTGCTCGTTTACTTTTAACAGCTGAATTATAAGCAGAAAACTGATGATGGAATTAACGCTTCAATTAATGCTTTTGAATAATTTTAACCCTGTGACAGGCACGAATAGTTTTTGTTAGCACTTGATCTTTATTTACGTTAGATTTTATTCAACGTAACTAAAATCTTCAATGGAATTCCACTTTATGCCCTTTGATTTTGCGGACATTCGCAGATGTTGCTAGGTAATGGGTTACTACCTACATGTAGCTAAACTGGAAGAGAGAAAGAGAGACAGGAGAGAATAAAAGTGACAATACGAGTATGCACACACATGCGATGACCATGTGTGAACTCCTCGTACCTCGTTGACCCGAATTCCAATTACATAGTTGTCCGACTCTTACTACGTCCTTACAGAGTTTCGAGGACTGAAGAAGCAAAGGGAGTACACTGCGCCCGAACGTGATTTCATACCCCGCATTCGTCCTGTGCTTGTTGGCCACGGAGCAGGCTTATCGATCTTGTAGATTTTCAACCTTTTTACTAGTGACTAACTATTTGCCATGATTTTGTCAGCGCAGAATTAAATAAAAGCAAGTTAGCCTATGACACTCACAATTAATGCGGCTTTCTATTGCTAAAAGAAATCGAATTAGAAGATCCAGAGAACTCACAAACTTAAACTTTATAATATTAGTATAGATATTAGATATCACTGTTAATAATCTTAACTTATGTAACTTAATACATTCGCTATCAGGCATTTTACTTTGTTGCGTCAACTGCCTATGAACATTACAGAGAACCCAACTGTTGAGTTCTTAGCGCTGAATGTGTAGCACATTTGCTACCATGCATTGCTACGCGCTACGCTCGTAAGCCGTAGCACATTTTTCCGCTGTGTAGCGAAAACTGCCTACGAACAGACCCCAACTGTCGGCCTCTAGGCGCCATCTGTGTTGGATGGAAGTGAAACTGTAGAATTAGATGGTGATGATCCACACAGTAATTTTATCCGATAGTTTTGTTGTTTTTGTTCGTTTTTGATTTGTAGGCACATCGTATTGTTCATCGAAACAGATAAATTGGCACACAAAGAGAACACGCAGATAAACGAGGCAGATATGCGGGGATCGTGATGTTTCCCAGATCAACAGGATTGCATTTGTATACGAAACTTTCTTTGTAGGCGTAATGGCATCAGATTGTAGTTGGATTTTGCTTTGTGTGCACGCTCTCGATTCGTTGAGATTCATTTTTTTATGTACCGATGGTTTTTTTTTTGTTAGAAAACGTACATACGCCGTGTAATGTAACAAATGTAAAGGAAAAATCCTTAGTGCACCGGCAAAATTTTTAGTTTATACTCAAGATTTAGACTGAACCGTTCGACAGTATATCGACCAAACAATTTTCAAAGTTGCTTTGAGGGCTGTTCCGAAATATTTAAAATTAGGCATAGAATTATAGGCATTGCTGTATCCAAAGTATACAAGCTCAATAATTCAGCATGGTTAGCTCTACAAAGATTTTTCATTTAAATTGATTCAAAATTTAATTCCATCTTTGGCGCGGTTCGGTCGGTTATGTATGGAGGCATTTGTCAAGTATGATTCAAAAATCTTGAAGATCTTTTACAGACCTATTTGGTCAAATTAACCCAACCGCCTACTGAAATATTCCAGACCAATTTTAAGGCACCCTGTTAGTAAATGATTGGAGTCTCCGAAACAATTTTAAGGGACCCTGTTAGTAAGTCATCGAAGTCTCCAGACAATTTTAAGGGGCCCTGTTAGTAAGTGATCGGAGTTTCCAGAACCATTTTTAAGGACCCTGTTAGTAAATGATTGGAGTCTCCGGAACAATTTTAAGGGACCCTGTTAGTAAATGATTGGAGTCTCCGGAACAATTTTAAGGGACCCTGTTAGTAAATGATTGGAGTTTCCAGAACACTTTTAAGAGACCGTGTAAGTAAATGATTGGAGTCTCCAGAACAATTTTAAGAGACCGTGTAAGTAAATGATTGGAGTCTAAAGAACAATTTTAAGGGACCCTGTTAGTAAGTGAACGGAGTCTCCAGAACAATTTTAAGAGGCTGTGTAAGTAAATGATTGGAGTCTCCAGAACAATTTTAAGGGACCCTGTGAGTAAATGATCGGAGTCTCCAGAACAATTTTAAGGGACCCTCTTGGTAAATGATCGAAGTCTCCAGAACAATTTTAAGGGACTCTGTTAGTAAACGATCGGAGTCAACAGCAGACCCATGAAACTGTAAGCTACTTCCGCCGGTTTTGGCGACGGCTTTACTCACCGGGTCTGGGGAAATAATTTACCAGCTCAGCGTACGCATCCATCAAACTCACAGACAATGCGCGTCACGTTTTCATTTGATGACGCGCTTAATTTCCACTCGGTAACACGGCATACGTGTCATTGAGTGTATTCCACCGCCGACAATTCGCAAGAAAATCGGCGAATGTAATTTTGGCAATTACATGCATATTAAGGGTGGTATGATTTGAATGCTGAGATGCACGCTTCGTATGGAAGGTTTGCGTGTGTTTTTGATTTAATGACTTGTGGCGTAAAATCTTACGCCGAACAAATGGTACTTGTTACAATAGCTTTATTTTTTTAAAACAAGGTGGCAAGTGAGTCCTGATGGTAAGACAGCTATGGGCACCCGTAAGAAAGAGGTTACTGATAGATTTTTTTCCAGTGTAGAAGACTAACCCCTTTATTCATAAACGCTCTAAAGGCCGAACGATTTCTAATTTAGCAGAAGCCTACACAGCGTTTATGAATAAGGGGGTAAGAATACGGATATAATCTTTTTTTTTCATTTTAATTGTTACATACTTAGGTACGATTTTAATAAAATATTTTATCTAGATACCTACATGAAAAACGCGGAGTTGATCTACGACTTACAATGTACGGCTTCAATTGCACAACCTAGCGATGCATATCTGGATAATTCGTGTACTGCGTACAGTTTTAATGGGGGACTCGAATTATTAGGGCCTGTATTACATTGATAGCAAACGTGAAACGCTTTCAAAAAAAATTTAGCTCACGAAGCTAATGAGCCGAAACGTGTCAAACTAAACAAATACACCCTTTCTCATTTTCCGTATCATCGCCCACGAAATATTTAACGTAAGTGAGAAAATAGATTGAACGTTAATCCGTTCACCGCATTCGTGTGCCTTATTAAGCCAAAACGAGCCTTGATTCAACACGTTACAGTCGCGTATACAGCGAATACATTGCAGTTTCAATTTGAACAGACTCACCAAGATTATCCGCTCGGTACAATGGGAAAATTGCTATCCACAGGATGGCTAGTAGGCCGGTTTTCCGCGCCATCTCTGTTTCACTCGTACATACGGAGTTAGCTCGGTCCATTCAAATCACACATGTTTTGTTGACACACAGCTCACTTATTGTATTCGACCGTCCACTGATGCACCGCCGAGCCATGGTCATTGAACTGACTTTATTGGCATTTCACAATATGCTGCAGCTTTGTGAAGTAGCTGAAACAAATGAAAAGCTCTCATGAGGCATATCATCATCTTAATTGAAAAGGTATATCGTTAGAAAATTTATCTGAGACCGTCACAACAAGCCTATTCAATCGACACGTCACACGGTACAGTTTTATTTTGTGATTATGATCCCGAAAAGTGATCCATTCAAAATTTTGCAATCTATTATGTCCGTGATTGATATGTACAGTGAACGAAATTCCAACTTAATCAATCCAGTCAATTTAACATGTACGGGACACTAATAACCAATTATTAACCAGTTTAAGCTTGTGGCTTCGTTCCAGTGAAGGATAAAAAGATTTTGTTGAAAATATAATTTTATATACATGCTGATAGCTATTGAGTGGACTGTATGAATGAAAGGCTAAAATGTTAGTAGAGCACGGGTTTAATAACTAGTTCACAATAAAACGACACGACAGGATCAGCACTACTTGACAACTGACATTTTTAAACGAAAAAAAAACATAAGTATAAAAGAATAAACGTGACAAAAATATTATAAAAAGGCCACACTGCAGCCAGTCGCCAACACAAGCATTTGACTGTAATTGCTCTTTCGTTAAACTAAATATTTTATTGAATCATGCGTTACTTTGCGGAGGATTTCAATGAACAAAAAACATATATATTTCACACAGGCTTGGTTATATTGCACGTGAGTAGCGGAGTAGCAAGGTAAAAATTTTTTTGTTCATTTAAGTTAACTAAAACTAAAATATCTCTAAAAAAGAGCCGCCTCGCGGCATAGAACCAAAGATGCCGGAAGATAAGTACTATTTAGGTACCTTTCCAAAAATTTATTATAATAATAGTTTTAAGATAATTCATATCATGGCTAAAACTGGGGCTAATTTACGTAATTCAGCAAAGCCTTGGTAGGGACGTCTTCTAATTAAATTTCAAAAACTAATTGTCATCGTTTACTTACGCAATGCTATATCACGTTTCAAAAGCGTTTTTAGCAGTTTACAACTAAACTGTTAATTAAATTATGATTACTTAATAAGAATTAAGTATAAATTGTTTCTATTCGAGAAGCAACTGTCTATGCGTTGCTCCCAAAACAGCAAGAAAACAAAACTGATAAAATACACTAAAATAAAACGAACCAATGTTCCGAATTCATAGTCTGTAACTGACCAAGTATCGAATAATGTTAGTGTTTACGTGGCAACAGATTCCCCAACTTAGTTTCAACCAATCAAGAATTGGGACAGAGTTAGCGTTCGGCCATATTTGATTATCTCAGCGACACTATTCTGTGCGGAAATATAATAAAGCGTGTGAAGACTCTTAATTGTAAAAAATTAACATTTCTTATCAGTTTTCTGCGCAAAACTATAACAAAATTAATACTTCTTGCAGTTTGCCGAAATTGACTTCTAAGTCATGTCTATGATATGCATGTTGTATTTTCATATATTTTCTATTGAAATGCTTTTGAACCTCGTATGTAATAAAGAAGCATGTCCCCTTGTCTACTTCGACGGAAGTATAGGACGCATAGCTTGTAATGAAAATATTTATTCTTTAATTAGTATGTAATGTTGTTAATTAGTATGTAAAGTTTTCAATAAAATTAGAAATAAACTCAAGCATACTCATTCCAAAGCACACCTTGATATTTTTTATTCGTGTAATATTTTCACTAGACCCAAGGCAAAACCAAGAATATTTAATGAACTCACATTGTGCATACGAGTTAGTTTAGTTTTACCTGCAAGTGGCTCATACCCCGTAAAAAGTGTAGACAGAGTTCCGACCCACACGAACCGAGAAAGACCAAACTTCGCCAAACAAAGGTACACAAGGCTAGGCGTAGTTTAAACCAACCTCACTTAGCAGTTCATAGAATTCTCTCTTTACTTTTAATTTGGTTGAAATAAATAATTAATTTGAGTTCGAAATTACTGCACGTCTTTGTCTATTTGTGTAGAGCCAAGTTCCGAGAGAAACAATAAAAGAATAATGAGGAAAAGTACGTTGTTAGCAAACATTTTTCCTCTATCGCGGCCAGCGAATCAAGTGTTCCGAATCTCACATTATCTCACAAGCAAAAGTAAATAAAAACAAAGTCGGACGCCAAGTTTAATTCCGGCTTCTTGATGTATAAACTCATTTATAGTAACATTAAACCGTCTAAGGCATAAAGTAAAATGCGGGCTGCCCTCAATTGCCTTCATTTATTTCTTAAGGAATTTTACGTAAAACGTGTCCCTCCTTTTATTCCTGGGGGAAGGAATTAACGTCGAGGGAACAGTGATTTTTATTTTTAAAGGTTCGGCTTAGGCTGACAGACGTGTAAGGCTTTTGCCTAATGGTTTTATCTTTGGCTGTGCAATACAGACGTAACTCTGAATACCGGTAAAGGTAACACGTGAAAAAAAAATAAAAAGGTATTCAAGACGTTTTTTAAGTCGCCTTGTTTTGATTTTTTTTAAGTTTGTCTTTGGTTCGATCAGATGATTTGACAAATTTCATAAAATACGAGATACCTAACCAAATCTAACACAAAATCAAAAACTTAAAAATATCAGGCAAGATAAATAAATATAGAGGTCTCAGCTCGTTTTTCACCATCTACGCAGGAACAGAAGCAACTGGTACATTCTATGTTTTTTCTTTGCTCCCAGTCCAGCATGGAAGTAATAAACCAATTGACGTTCCAAATTAGTAAAATGACTTAAGTCCCATATCAGTTCTGTACTCTACTACATACAACAGGTAATTTACTTAAGTTTTTCTCCTATGACGTTTCCTACATTTGCAAAGACGTAACATTTACGACATGAGGACTGTGTAGTAATCCGTTGTATTAGTAAAGATTTAAAATTCAGCAGACAAAACTTGAGTGTCCTGGAATAAGGGACTTGATATTCCCAGGGGATGAGGAACTACGAGAAGGAAACCTTGGGTACAAGGCAAATAGACACACCAGTGGGTAAATAATAGCAAACTCAATAAGTACATTATGTGGCAAATTTCTTGGAAAATATTTCAATCGCCTTATGGTTCACGTTTATTTAAAGAATATATCAAACGACAAATATTGGTAGTCTATGGGGAAATTAGTATTAAATTTGTATGTATGTACTTAATCTCAGACCAAATATAAAGTAGAGACTCCGCGAACAATGTGCGGCCGGATAAAAGTACGCCTCACCTCGTGTATGTGTGGCTTTAGTCCAGCAAACTTGCTCAGCGATGTAAGCTTGTGTGTACAATGTGTCACTGTGTGCC
Source organism: Pandemis corylana (assembly GCA_949127965.1). NCBI lineage: Eukaryota > Metazoa > Arthropoda > Insecta > Lepidoptera > Tortricidae > Pandemis > Pandemis corylana. The sequence continues at coordinate 10,795,845 of OX421857.1, read as the reverse complement.
AACAGCGAGGCGTAGTTTCACCATCCCCACTTTGCGTTCAGCAGAATTCTGTCTTAATTTTTTATTTGTTCTTAGATACTTTTATACTCAAATATGTTTGAGTACTTAAATAAAAGGAAAAGTAAAACTATTTTTTTCATTTAAGGAAACAAAAATTTTTAAAATATGTCATAAAAAACTAAAATTCACTTTCAAGCAGATGAATTTCCTGAGGGTGAAAATGACTACCGATGTATACTTGAAAATAAAACTATTTCCGAGCATAATTTTTACATACTAACTTTCATTCGCGGCTCTGCTCACTTGGAACTTGGTTGAAATTGTGTCATTTTGCTGAAATCCCATGTGTTTTTTTTTAATATAAGAGGGGGCAAACGAGCAGACGGGTCACCTGATGGAAAGCAATCACCGTCGCCCAGGGACACCTGTAAGACCTGGGGAATCACAAGTGCGTTGCCGGCCCTTTGAGAAACAGGAAGGCTCGCTTTTTAAAGATCCCTAAATTGTACCGCTCAGGGAATGCTGCAGCAGGAAGTTGGATCCAGATCTTTACCGTGCGAGGAAAGAAATTGCGTTTAAAACGCACGGTGCTTGACTGCCAACCACTAAAAAAACTAATTAAAAAAACTTTGGACGGGCATTAATATCTTGTTATCGAGATATCTAATCTTCATTGGTGTTTTATACGGAGCATCCTTTAAAATTTTCGTGTTTCTAGACTTAGCTAGAGTACTCGAAATTTTTCACGCGAGAACTTCGATCCCGTGAGAATATAGGGATAAAAAGTAGCCTTAATGTTATTCCAGAAATCCCAACTATTAACATACCAAATTCCGTTTGAATCCGTACAGCCCTTTCAAAACGATAAATGACGAACATACAGACATACTTATAAACTTCAAGGCTACTAGATAATAGGTTAATTAAATTTTGCGAAAGAAAAAACGAACGTTTACAGGATGTTTGGAGATGACATGATTAGATTGATCGACAATGATCAAAGCCGCTGTAAAGTAAAGAGGAAAATCCTAGCAGGTTTAATATGCCTTTATACTCGCGTTTATAATACTACTAGCTAATGCCCGCGACTTCGTCTGCAAAAAATTTGCGTATCGCTATCCCGTAGGAACTACCCAATTTTCTAAGATAAAAAGTAGCCTATGTTTTAGTCTAGGGTACCAGCTATCTCCGTTTCGAATTTGATCTAAATACGTTAATTAGTTACAGCGTAAAGAAGGAACAAACATACACACTCACTCACGTCCTCACATTCTCACTCACAAACTTTTGCATTTATAATATTAGTAGCATTTTTAACAGAACGTTAATAGTGTATTCTTGACCGTACGTCGCCAATAATGTAAAGGCAATATTGATATATTTAAATCTCTGTAATACTTTGAATCTTACGTAGCTGAAAATCACGTAGAATCTGATAGTCTTAGTTACAGACTCTAAAAACAGTAAAAAATATATTCACCATTAAGAAATATAGGGTTAGATACATGAAAATAATAAGAACTCACCTAGGTAGCTAGTGTATCTCAAATCCGCTTCGCGCCGGCAAAATTAATTATGAAAAGAAAAACACGCCTCGATGCGTCCAGTCCCTAATTAACACCCCTGAAAATAATCAACCGGCTTTGAAATCAACACCGTACAAAACGTAGACTAGCACCTAATTTATTTTAATTTACGAACGCAACCTTTTTTAATTGGAACTAAAAATTCGAGTGCACGCTCGTTCATTATTTTTTAACGCACAAACACTTGACACTGGCACATGAGGTTCACTTTTGAATTAGGAATTGTGAAAGTTCGTTGCACGCGCGAATGAATGGAGGACCGAATGGATCCACGTGCGCGTTTGCGTGCGTCGGTGGCTCGCGGGCGACTGGCCTCGTCTCATTCAGATGACTGTATTTTCAGAGCCTTCGCCAGATTCAATGCTGCGCAGAACGTTTATCACACAACGCGGACTGCCTCTGATATATTGTTGAAGTGGTATAATCGGCATTGACTATGTGCATCTGAAAGGCTTAAGACAGGTAGAGTGGTGCAGATTAGAAGTCTTTTATAGGCGCATTTTGGTTTGGTTTCGGTTTTTTTTAATCTCGTTGTATCACGAAATAAAAAACTGTATTTACTATTTATAATTTTAACAGTCAGGTACTACCCCTTACGTTATAAATGTAATTTATTAAAATTAAAATTCATTATACTTCTAGGCACAATGAAACAGTAAACATAAAATAACAGCGAGATAAACACTGTGCTATAAAAAACTTAAATTCGTAGCAACAAACAAAACCTTTGCAGTCGGAGTTGCGGAAAACGGCCAATGATGTATAGATATTTTTTATGTAAATAAATGTCCAATTCACCAATAAATTTGACATTGGTGTCAATTTAACTGAAATGAAAACTTCTTTTTACAAATTGCATTATCATTATTAAGTTTTATTTTGTGTTGTTACAAGCGCATTTGCGAGGAAAAAAGTTCTTTTTAAATAAATAAACACTCATTTTTCTTTATGTTCTGACAATTAATATACATAAGCATATTTATAAAATTTATATTGAAATTTTATATAAAATAAAAAAATTATAAAAAATTTAAATAAATTTAAATTATAAAAAATTTTATTTAACATAAACACAATAAAAATTACATTGTCTTATTTACCGAAAGGATTTAGTGAACAATATTAATTATTTTCATATGTTTTTATAAGAAAAAGTAGTGTCATCGATAATTAAAGTCAGGCCCTAGCCACTCGGTAATTTCAAAAATACGCGGAAACCGCACAAAACCAGCGTTTTAAAACTATTGCATTCTGAAGTGACGACGTGAAGTTAGCCATACACGTGGGCTGTTCCGCGTTGGCCATCTCCACATCAGCGCGGTCGGCGTTGACGCTGAACCTGCGCTGTGCCAGTCACTCTGTCAGGCCCTAGGTAAGTTATTTTATAGAAAGTTAATTAGATACTATTCTCTTTTGTTTTCGTGTATATGTGATTTGTTTGTTCTGATGTTATAGCTATCTACAAGTTTCGGTATTTCTTTTTAAGAGTAAACTAAGAGTGATTTAGTTCTGATTCGTCAGTCCCTAGACCATCAGGCCCTGGTCGTAAATGTGACTAGGGACTGATGCGACGGCTAGGGCCTGATGTTCATAACAGTTTAAATAGATTCGCTAATTGAAAATAGTTCTGTTTGTTGTAGAATATGGCGCCTCGAAAGAAAATACTGTCGTCTAATGAAGAAAAAGCAAAAAAAAAAATCAGAACAGGCAAAAAAACGCCTAGAAAAAATAAAAAGTGATCCAGTTTTATTAGCAGATTATTAATAAGATAAAAACATTTTTTTTCTTTATTGTTACATGGTGTTATGTTTTGTAAGATATAATAGTACAAAATATGTTTAGTTTTGTAATCTCAAGTAATTTAAAGTACTATTATTGTTGTTGGTAAGAAAGTATTTAAATATAAATACTTTACTAAAGACTGCTTTGTCTATAATTTGATTTAATTTTGCAATAAATATGTCAATTAATAAGATTATAGTAAGAATTACTAAATAAATGCTAATTATGTAAGATACACATGATTTTATTGTACTAACAATGTAAGGCGTCAGTCCCTATCACCAGTGGCGTAACTATAACGTCTGAGGCCCGCGGAAAATTCGTCAGATGGGGCTCCTTCCTCAATACAAAGAAGTTCATCAGCGTCCCTTCTGTGCTTTAAACCAAGCCAGTTGGGGGCCCCGTGGAGCTAGGGCCCCCTGGCATTTTGCCACTCCTGCCACCCTATAGTTACGCCACTGCCTATCATAGCCCGTCAGTCCCTAGAACACATATTTCAAAAAAATCCAATTTTCTCTTAAAATACCAAATAAAGTGACTGGCCTCTTTGGATACAAAAAGTAAACCATTATAGTAATGCATTTTACTAAAAAGTTTTCTAATTAGTATCTAATAACACCTATGGCAAAATTTGTCAGAAAGTTACCCAACTTTTGTGGAACCACCCATTTATAAAATTTACTTATATTGAAATCGTCAGCTCAAAATAAAAAAAAAACAACAATCAAAAAAATTAATTCTTATAACAATTAATTAGGTACTTACAAGTAGACTCCCGGCCATAGCTTTACTTTTCGGATTTTTCTGTTCTAATTTTCAGTGTCGTTTAGAAATTTAAGTTGACTAAAATAAAAATATTTTCTCAATAAAATTAAGGGTCGTCATAATCGTATAAGTAAAATGCAATTTAAATACAAGTGAAAAATATGTCATAAAATGGAAATTAGGAAACATTAAAGAGAAATAAAAATTAATATAAAAATATAAAGCCTCGTTGATTTCAACTTGATATCTCCATGAATACCGCTGTATTTAAACTGTTTACTGTAGCCCTGCGTCGGCTGCGGTCGATCGTCTCGGTCCCATTTCGGCGAACGCCTCTAACGCCTTCCGTGATTAATTTAAATTACTATACCGACTTGGCTGGTAATTAACATAATCTGCTAAACGTGTAAACACCGAGCACCGTTTGAATTTGTACCTTATGCGGTAAAATGAGGATTTTAGAAGAAATGCTGGTCTTTATTAGGTACTCCAGTTGTAGTGGGGAAAGGATAAAAGGGTAGCCAAAATGTTAGGTACAAATTTCGAGCATTTACGGCAAAAAAAGTCACGGAGATACTACAGGGGAAACAGTTTTTTAAGATTTCGTACCTGAAAAGGAAGAGAAAAGGATAATTCTTCTTTTTCTGTAAGTATTTTAAAAATATTTTTTTGATGTTGAAATTAACGAAAGACTTTAAGGGCTATGATTACAAACTTTTTGAAGGTGTATTTTCATACTAAAACCGCGGAAAACAAAACTAATATGTCCCGCAAAAAATATAATATTTTGAGAGAAGTAAAAAAAATCATCGATTTCCATTTTTGTTGTAATTTCATTTCTTGTCCTAAACCACAAAAAAAATGAAGTACTTGTTATTAAAAGTCTGTTAATAAAATTCTCAATTTATTCTGTAAGTATAAACTTTAAGGAGACAGACAGTTTAAAACAATAAAATACGAAAATGCGTTTCTTTATTACAAACTCGTATCCGTATTGCATTGCAAACCTAACGTATATTAATTCACAACAACTGTTGCTTTAACAACTTCCCCTTTGAGAATATCCAAACGCGATTATTAAATGTGATCCAGAAACTTCGCGCAAAGCACTTTCATCTAATTTCCTAGTTGATGCTTTGGCTGGGAAAATTCACTTTAAGCTAGACCAGTACTAGGATGTTAGGTATAGAGCAGTGGTTCCCAACCGTTGGGCGGGGGACCCACCGGTGGTCCATGAGAACCTTGGCAGTGGTCCGCGTTAGGGTCCAGTACACTTCTACTTAATTTTTCTGTTCTTTTGAGGTAGGCACATCTTTATTATCTGCATATTATTATTTATTTAACTTTTAAATAAAGTTATAAAACCTACCTTAGCTAAGCTAGCGTGAGACATGTGATTAGATTATGCTTTTTAAGTTGACTAATTATCACGGCAAATAAACTGTTGATAATACTTTTAAATTACACTTTATGTAGGTACTATATAGCTTAAGCAGTTTTTTATGCATTTCTGTATTAAGATTGAAGAAAATAATCAGTTCGAAGTCAGTAATAGTAGTTGTCGTGTTGGTTGTCTGGTAGAGATCGCTATTAAGCGATAAGACCGCCTATTGTCTACTTTGTTCTTTGATTCTGTATTGTTTTGTACTGATTTGTGGTGTTCAATAAAGAGTATTTGTATTGTTGTAGGTATTGTATTGTAATAGATAAATTTACTCAGTCCCTTTCTAGAACCTTTCGGTGAGTATTAATGAGTGCCTTTGTGCATGTATCTCAGTGTTTGTCAATTGTATTTCTCTTGTTTATTTTGCACAATAAAGAGTTTACATACATACATACAATGGCGAAAAATGTTGAGAAACACTGGTATAGAGCATGGCGGAACTCGTGTGTTTAATCGCTAGAGGTCAATGATACCACTTCACTACCCTATAATGAGAATGCAACTTTACCTCCTAAATTACAAAAAGGTGCAAACCAGATCGAAATTTATGCTTTGTCTGTTTCTGGAATAAGATTATGTCAACGTAGTAGGTATATTATAAGACGCAAAAGTTTCTGTCAAAAAATTCAATTTTGATACGAGCTTTTTTCAACATGAAACTACCGTGAGACTGAATCATAATTACACATAAACGGATAACTCACGTATAAAAAGTCGAGTGATGCTCGACATGTTTCGGATTATCCAACGTGACGTAACGTGAGTTATCCGTTCATGTGTAGTTACGAGCTTTTTTGCTGACTGTACCTTTTACCATCTGCTTGGAAAGAGAAGCAACCGGTACATTCTTTTTTTTTCTTTGCTCCCAGACAAGTATGGAGGTCAAATCAAATCGAATAAAAACTTGTAAAAAAAATATCAAGGATGCCAAGCTTTATAGACATTCATAGGACCTCCATACCTCTTATTGAGATTAACAAGTTTATAACTCTTTGTTATCTTTGTGGATAGTGTTATTGTAGTGTCGGGTGACACCGGACACATCCATAAATGACATGGGCGGGATTAAACAGTTTTGCATAAAACATTCCATTGGCTTGGCCGGAAATTAACTCGCTACCCAATCATGTAATGGATTCATATTAAAAAGTAGTTTATCTTCCGTTATTACATTATCAACGCGGCTACGAGTACGTGCTACCAACGCTGTTCCACGGATAGTGAGAACTGTTTATGAAACTCCATGCCTCTTCAATGGGGTACAGTGGAAGAAAAAGAAACTAAATCGCATACCACAGTGGAACCTTTTCACTGTAAATGTTACAATGACTTACCCTAGACCAGGCAAAGAAATTATTGCGAAATCGTATTAGAAAAGGTTTTATAAAGGGTAGTGATTCAGTTTCTTCGACCGTACGTATTAAAGTACGCAGAGTTAAAAGAGCTTAATGAGTTTAGATACATACATACATCTTTATCCCTTATGGGGTAGGCAGGGCCTAAACGGTAACAAGACCTAAAAGCCACGTTTAGCATGATTGTAGGCGTATAGGTGGAAAGGGGAATCAAAATAGTGATGGGTTGCTAGCCGCATCGCCTATAACATGATTTCTAAGATTTTGGCCGATTCCCTCGACATAATTCATAATAAATAGTTCCAAATAATATTATAATGCAATTTTCTCATAAAATGGAAACTCAACAGAAAAAATCCGTTAATAACTCTCATACATAAAATACTTTTCAACCAGGTTTCCGCGTTGAATAATGATTTTATTTTAGAATAACTTAGTTTCCGTTTTAGTATAATTATCTTCGTCATTAGGTGGGTTATTGAGGAAGACTTATGTCCGGAAGTAGGGGCCTTACACCCTTACAGCCAGCTAAGGACCATGATCACTACATAGTATAAAACCAAGTCGCTTTCAGCGTTCTGTCTGTCCCTATGTATGCCTATGATTTTGATGCCATTTTTTTAATAGAAAAAGTGATAAAAGGGGAAGTTTATACGCAGCTTGTAATTGCTGTTAATTAAGGAATATTTATACTACCAAGAAGTTTTCTAGAATGAAAATCTATATAAATAAAAATGAATTGCTGTTCGTTAGTCTCGCTAAAACTCGAGAACGGGAACCGATTTGTTTGTTTTTGTGGAAGCCCAGGGAAGGTTTAAACGGTGAGAAAATATTGAAATTTAGAAGAAGAAAAAACGGGAGCGAAGCCGCGGGCAACAGCTCGTAATAAATAAATAAAAGTAAGCAGAAAACGTATCATTCTAATTATTTGTTTGTTCCGGTATCTTAACAAGCAAAGGTTCAGTGCGATGCAACTTTCTAGAAATGTAGTGAGTAAATTATAGCAAATTGCTAATTGGATTTCCTGCAAGTTTTGCATCTGTTCAATAAAAAATATTCATATTGAAGAGCTTTTTCACTTTTTGTAATACAAGTATATTATATGCTATGAATTTCACAAAATAATTCATTTACAGGCAGGTTTTGACTACACTTCGATACCTATAAAAATATAACTGTTTATAAAAGACACCTACAACCAACAAAATATAACGTCGGGGATAGTGCAATACCTCGTAACTAGCACTGGTAAATACTGCTTATCTAGACAACACCCAATTTTATACTGGTTTGAACTGGTATATTCGTTCGTTGGCGGGAAATCTTAATTTGGCTACATTTTGTAACATACGCTGTATTAACCAACGCCAGTTACGTGGATTTTCTCTATGTGTGAAGTTCAGATACGCAGTATTTACCAGTGCTAGTTAGTTTTCGAGTGAAATGCCTGTGGTATAGGGACTTGAAGACAGGACACAGGACGAAACTATAAATGTTTGTCTTATTGACAACGAAAACATTAAAGTTCTAATGAGTCTCCACTTTTTGCTAAACGTACAAAATAAACACTTAGCATTGCAACTCAAAGAAAGTTTGTAATCGCGTCGTTTCAGAAGCGAGGCCTGTTCAGTCGAAAATCACGATAAGGCACCCCCATTCCGCCAGAATTTTGTCACGGACTCAAACCAGTTAAAACGTAACAGATAACTTTGTAGCAGTTTTAAACCAACCGGAAAGAAGGGTTGTAAAATAACCGCAGATACTTTAAGTTCTCACCAGTTTGTGATAATTTTATTTTAATTAAAGTTTTCGCTTCTCAGTAGTCACATTTGTACCAAGTTGTCAGAAACCGATGATCAATTTGAAGACAATCCAAGCAATGCCGGCGCAATCTGTAAGCTGTCACTCGTTAGGTAAATTGGTGGTCCCTCTCCAACGAACTGACGTCTAGGCCACGGCGCCAGTCGGTTGGAAAACGCGATAACGCATATCACACCATCTTGTGACGAATACGGGCAGTTTCAAAAGTCACTGTCGATTTTTGTTTTATCTCAAAGAAATATATATAAGTTCCCTAACCACATCTTATGCTGTCAATTGTGGAACGATGTTATGAGGGTATGAAAATACGGCGAAAGGGTTCAAGTAAAGGTAGGTAGTGCCCCGCCTTCTTTTTTTTCGTAATGATGGGGGCACTACCGTGCCCCCAGAAGATTGTACCACACGAATGTTAGCGCGAGTAATGTAAATGTGTTAAGTTTCATGGTAGTTTTCCCACTACATTGGTAAAGAAATAATTGTTAGGCTTATCAAACTAGAAATCACTACATATACGTAGGGTTGTGGTTTGCGGGTGGTTTGGTAGGGCCTTGTGCAAGGTCCGTCCGGATCGCTACCACCATCTTACTCGCTAATCCTGCCGCTAAGTAGCAGTGCTTGCACTGCTGTGTTCCGGTGTGGAGAGTAAGACAGCCGGGGAAATTACGGGCACAAGAGGCATTGCATCTTAGTCCTCTAGGTTGGCAACGCATCTGCAATCCCTCCGGGGTTGCGGGTGTCTATGGGCAGTGGTGATCACTTACCATCAGGTGACCCACTTGCTCGTTTGCCTTCCTATTCATATATAAAAAAAAAAAAAAACATATAAAGTATAAAATAAAGTCGCTTTTTCTGCCCTCATGTCCCGATGTATGCTTATATCTTCAAAACTACATAACGGATTTTCATGTGGTTTTTTTTAATAGATAGAGTGATTCAAGAGGAAGGTTTATATGTATAATACATGCATAATATACCATGCGAAGCCGGGGTGGGTCGCTAGTAATGTATATATTTACTATCAAATCAAATAGGTTTTCCGGTTTTTTTAATTTTTAACACAAGGTGCAATTTGGTCGCTTGGCAAATAAGTACCTGGCAAAAAAAATGGCCACTTTCGACACTTGCTCGGTGCCTCGCCATCGTTGTTTTACGACGAAGACTTGGTAACGCTAGCGTTAGCACTTTCACATTCGGAACTGTCCCATTTGATAGTTCAGCACCTGAACGATTGAGCTTGGCTGTGTTAGCAAAATCGGACAAACGCGTTTATCGTTTTCGTCAGATTGATTTTTCTGATAAGTATCACCACCAAAAAATTCGTTGAAATAGTTAGAAACATTTTCGAGGTATACATTAAGATTCGTAAACAATTTAATTAATTCCTCTAATTGAGGGCTAACTTTATGACGCGGACAAAAACGTTTACAATTTAATACAACGCGGTAGAATACAAATAGGCAAAGGAACTTTGTTTCAACCGAATTTCCCACGACACTTCTCGTCTTTTTGTACCTAACGCAATGAAGCTAAAAATCTAAATAAGAAACTAAAAAGGACTGTTCGACATAAGGACTCCTAAAATAATTTAAAGTCGTGCACCTTTTAGTTCTATGAACTTTCTAGTGATACTAACAACTAAATCCCTAAGCGTGACAGAAATAATAATATTGTCTATACCACCGAACCGTAAATAAAATCATACACAGACATTTGTATTTTTTTGGCCGAGACTACTACTGCATATTTTTGAATTTATTGTAATTTACAGCTTCTTGTGAGAGGACTAGACAGACATGTAGAAATATTTCACAATCTCTCCTCCAATTCCAGTTCAATCGGTTCCCAAACGACGTCGTTTCTGGAAATATACGACTTAGAATCTAACACTACAAAGACTAACAAACTTTCCTGGGAAAGGTCAACGACACTAGAAACAAAACGATAGAGAATGAGATTATCCCAACCCTCTCCATGTCTATAAATATAATATAGTAAAACAGTAAAGAGAAACCTGTATTTTGAAGATATTGAGAAAAAATCTGAGGCCATTAATTTTTTTTGCAGAAGAAGCTTCAATGGTTTTTATGATTTTCTAATGTGATTATGTCTGTTTTTCATTGTTATTTTAGAAGCATTGATTGAGCTGTCGCTTATGCTTTATTTCATCAAAATCTGATGTCGGGAAGAAATTAAATTGTCATTAAAAGTTTAAGAAATATTAAAAAATTGTTCACGTTTTTAAAAGTAGTAGTTTTAAGATGTTATAGGTAAACATGTATATATATAACATATCAAAGCTTTCTACCAACTAAATTACGAAATCCAAAAGTACTTCAATACAATGAGTAATGCCAAAAACTTAAAAAGTTTTTAACAAGGTTGTCTGAAACACTTCAAGTATTTAAATAATCACAGAATCACCTTCACAGAATGAATATCGACAGAACTTTGATCATTGAAAAAATTTAAATATAATTTCTGAGTCTTCTTGTAACAGCAACTTATCTTTCACCAATAACTTCCTTTCATCATTTGTCAAGATACATTGCCTACAATTTTACTATTTTTAAATATGTTTGATCATATCGTTTTACATTTGCAAAATGCCAAGTGCTTAGCGAAGTTTTTTTTTAAAAACCTAATTTTAGTGGAATGTCACAATTAGTGGAATAAGTTTCTTGAAAAAAAATGCAAACATTTCAGCTGAAGGCACCCATTTGAACTATTTGATTTTTATTGTATTGTCATTGGAGATTTATAGATGGGTGAAATTTTAAGTCATTCGGATAAATACAGTAGAGTTATTTAATTGGTCTACGAGACGAAAATTACAATGAATATAAGTAGAACTAATAGGTACTATCAAAGTTAAAACACCGAATGAAATCATTTTTGTAGGTAGGTACTTATAATTTTCTACACCCAGAAATTATTTCATTGAAGTATAATATAACTAGGTAACCGACATAGGACAGTTATTGCAATGAGTCTTATCTTATATAGCCCCTTTTATTCCGTGTCGCTACAATTTCAGTACACTGTGAAGTTTATTATTTTTTTACAAATTATCGCGTAATTCGGCGTGTCTCATGGCATAGGCCTCCTCCATTTATTGGAGGGTTTGGGCTATAGTTCCCACGCGGGCCCAGTGCGGATTGGGAACTTCACACACACCATTGAATTGCGTCGCAGATGTGTGCAGGTTTCCTTACAATGTTTCAAATGCAAATTTCAAATGTAATTTCGCACATTAATTCCGAAAACCTCAGAGGCGCGAACCCAGGATTCGAACCCACGACCCTCTGCTTAAGAGGCCACAGGTCAAACCACTAGGCTACCACGGCTTTTTTTTCATTTCATCAATTACCAGCCGATTGAATTTTACTAATTTTTGGGTAATTCGGATATTTAGATACAGTCAACAACACAATAGGTGATTACTTAACATTACACACCTAAATATAGTTCCATTCATTCATTCAATCCATTCATGCCTTTTGTGAATAGCGTACAAAATCTTCATCTGACACATTGTTTCAGCCACGGGGGATTATTTTATACCGTTTCCTCCCTAACGAGGTAAAATATTAAAACCCTATTAACTGCAATCGCATGAGTAATTTACTGTAAGCCTGTAACATGATAAATCTAACTGATAGCAAATATTCGTATGTTTGAAATCATTTGTATTCCGCAAGTTATGAAATTAAATTGTTATGTAAATTGATAGTAATGTTACTAATTAATTGCTCGTAACGTTGTTTATACAGGTGAATATAATCGTCCGGTGTTTTTTTTTTTATATGAATAGGAAGGCAAACGAGCAAGTGGGTCACCTGATGGTAAGTGATCACCACTGCCCATAGACACCCGCAACCCCGGAGGGATTGCAGATGCGTTGCCGACCTAGAGGACTAAGATGAAATGCCTCTTGTGCCCGTAATTTCCCCGGCTGTCTTACTCTCCACACCGGAACACAGCAGTGCAAGCACTGCTATTTAGCGGCAGGATTAGCGAGTAGGATGGTGGTAGCGATCCGGACGGACCTTGCACAAGGCCCTACCACCCGCAAATTGGGAATTTATCTGAGATTTCTAGTGACGGAGTGTGTTTTCTATCTAAAAAGTCAGGGACAGCGGAACTGTTTCCAACACGTTGGCTGCGTTATTGATTTTTACGTGCTTTCATACCGTGTCTTACTAGGTCCATTCGGCACTGTAGCAGTTCTTCCTCTGGTATAAACTACATAGGTTTGTTGGCCTAGTTAGTTTCATTAGTACATCATGGTTCAACAAATCTAATCACTACATAGTATAAAACAAAGTTGCTTTCCGCTGTCTGTTCCTAATGCTTAGATCTTTAAAACTGCGCATCGGATTTTGATGCGGTTTTAATAGATAGAGTGATTCAAGACGGAGGTTTATATGTATAATTCTACGCAGACGAAGTCGTGGGCAGAAACTAGTCATGTCAATAAAAAGGAAAATAAAAAAGGATGTGACGGTAGCTGGTTACCATCTGTTTTTAACTTTGTATTTGCCTCTGTTTCATATTATTGGTCTAATTAGAAAATAAAGAGTATAACAGCGAAATATGTAGCAATGTATATACATAATAATCAAGTATAATAATAATCATCAAACGCATTATTAGGTTAAGTTATGTTGCAGTGCCCCGCTACAGGGTTTCATGCTGGGAAATTTATTAGCTTGTAAGATCCAATGTACACATGAAAGTGGCGAATAAATGACTTATGACTTATAATCTAAAGATCTGTCATAAAAATGTAGACGTTAAATCAAAAGGATTTTGGTTAAAATCGCTTTTTCACATTATGCTCTATAATATTATATTGCTCAACTTTTTAACAACTCGTTTTTATGGTGCCGACCGTATTGAATTGTTTTCTAGTGCCGCGTAAAAACAACGCTAGTGCAAAAACAGTGATTTAGCACTTTTTACAAACACGAATGGGCGTGAAATTCACATAGTCAAATATTCGAGCTCGAGAAATGGAATTGGTATTTTATGTGGTATTTTTTGTGGCATTTGTTTAGCTTTTAGTATAGGCGTCAGTTTTTTTTATTATATTGAGTAGAGGTGAAATAAGAGCCCCGTAAATTTGAGAGAGAGCCTCTTCCCAGAAGTAAGACCTATAAATTATTACATACATATATAAATTACGTCTTTATCCGTTACGGGGTAGACGGAACCTAAGGTAACAAGACCTAAAAACCACGTTTAGCATTATTGTGGGTGTATGGATGGAAAGGGGAATCAAAATAGTGACGGGTTGCTAGCCGCATCGCCTATAACATCATTCCTGTTTTCGTCCATGCCCTCGATGGGCTTTCAGCATCTGCGCGGGAAGAGAAGCAAATGGTTTATTCTATGTTTTTCCTTTGCTCCTAGACCAGTATGGAAAAAAAAAAAATTAAATAAAAATAAAAAAATTAAGAAAAAATCTCAATAAAATTTTGATTTTTTACAGTTAACTGATAAAAAATCACGATTTGCGCTCATTAATACAATACATTGCAGTTCCCCAAATTATCAGCCGGATTATCCCCGGGTCGTGTATACCAAGCCGTACATTCCGGAGCGTACATTGGTCGCACACAATCCAGGTTATCATACTAGTGGTGTGTACTTCATGTTACTAATTATTTACTTACAACGGTGTAATTTTGTCTCGATTTCAGAAATCAATCGTCACCGTAACATTTTTGCTAGCTGCGCCGAGTTCGCCAGTGAGACTGCACAAGCTCTTTCAATTCATAGACGGCTTCGTGTCAGAGCACAACCACAAAGGATTCCTCCATATCGGCAACGAATACTCCGTTTTCCTACTAACGCCAAAACCTCACGCCAAACACCTCATCTACGAACTGTACGAATCACAAAACATCAATCATTCCTCTACGTACAAGCCAACTTTGCTAGCCGTATCAAAAATTCCAGTAGAATACATTAAAGAACAGTTGACACTGTTTCGCGAGGAGCTCCATAACGCGAAGTATGTGGACAAAAATGGTATTCCTGGAACCCAAGTGAAGACTTTAAGAGAATGGCAAATAGAAAAGGCGCTTGGTCTTCAAAATAACGAAGTGATTTTAAGTAATAAACCGGCTGTTTTGAGAACGCTTATATGAAATTTCAAAAATAAGCTTCTAAAAAAATATGTTTTACACGAACTTTGGGCATGAGCGCTTGTTTCCATCCGATTTTATTGACTGTATTTCATTATGATTTTATATTCCCACGGTTAAAACTTTATCACAATAAATATTAAAGCAATATACATTCCTTTCTGAATAGACTGTCCAAGATGTATTAAATCGTCGTAAATTAAATCAACTCTTGTTTTAGCCATTGGTTTACAGTTACAGTTATTTTTTCAATTCCCAAAAAAAATAATGGAGTACCCAAGGTAGTTTTTGCAAAAGAAAATATTTTGAAGACTTGACCGATTACAAATAATCGGTAATTCTCCGAATGGCGCAGTATTGTCTAATTAACACGTTACTTTTTCCTCTTCATAGTAGAACTACAAAATTTGAAAAATTCTTGTACGAATTTTACTCAACTTACTACCCAATTATGATCTAAAAAGTGGATTTAAATTAGAAGATGCATCCTCAACGTTACAAATCCCCTATTTCCACCACACCCAATAAGACGAATCATTTCGCCGCCCATCAGACTAGTATGGGACAGGGTTGTCGCTCACTCCGATAGAAGTAATTCTTAATATCCAGGGCTGCGATCGGCGACCATCCATCATTGGGCTCGTCGACAACGGATTACTGTTCCATCGGGCTTCGCGCACCCCTACCATTTTATAAAAGAAAAAATACAAATGATGGAATTGAATACCGTCGTATTTACGTTAGATTTGCATGCTTGGAAGAGGTTACGAAACATTAATTTAAATTTAATTCATATTGCAATTACATCTGTCAAAGTTTCTTGAGAACTACTTAAAGCAGTTTAAAAATGGCCAAGGCCAAGTAAACTTCTAAAAATTATCGTCACTCGATATTACTTAACTTCGGCTATTCCTTTCTTCAGTTTTCCATTTTTTGTGCACATACTAATTATGGCGCCTAATTAGCTCACTTTTGGACTATTCTAACGACATTGTTTGAATAACTCAAAATCATTCACCTAATAACAAAAATAAAACTTTTTAAACTCTGCGTATCTCCTTAAGCATTTGCCACTTTCGCGCACGCCTATCGCTAAGAATGTAGATGAAATATTTTTTGTATGCGTATAAACCTATCGTGCTAGGCCCGGGAAACTTTTTCGCTGATTATTTCCTGTTCTTACTTGACTCGTGGTAGGGCCACTGCCTTCATTACAGGGTAATTTATTGCTGTCGGCAAGGAAGGGTTCATCAACCAAAACATCTCGTAAAAAATCGCTTCTGAGCAGAATAGAGATTTGCTTACTCGCTACTTTTATTTTTTTAGCTACTACAGGGTATTTCCTGTGACTTCGTTCTATATATGTGCTTGTTTTTTATGTCAATGATTAGAACGACTACACAAATATAAGCGGTGGGTATTTAACAAAATGATCAAGTAGGTCAATATCGCATCATTAATAAACAAATGAACTAAGGAGATTTTCAATTTACATAGATATTTCGAAGAGGCTAATAGACGCTACGGGTAACCGCAGAGCTGGCAGCTTCCTTGGACAGCGTATTAGTATCGCTGTCCAAAGGGGGAATGCTGCCAGCGTCTGTGGAACTATGCCACGGGGCCCCCTCCTTTTTTAATTATTTTATTTCAAGATTAGTTTTAGTTTAGTTTTTAATTTATTAGTTTAATTTGTTTTAAT
This sequence comes from Pandemis corylana, assembly GCA_949127965.1. Taxonomy (NCBI): domain Eukaryota; kingdom Metazoa; phylum Arthropoda; class Insecta; order Lepidoptera; family Tortricidae; genus Pandemis; species Pandemis corylana. The sequence continues at coordinate 10,779,244 of OX421857.1, read as the reverse complement.
TCCGTTTACATAAAACAACAAAAATTATTTTAAACAATGACGACGATATCCTTTTACTTATCTTAAAGCTAACGTAAACGTCTGAAAACCCTTTAAAATGAGCCCACGATTCAAACTCCATAAAACTCTGCAAGTTTCCCGTGGCGAGATAACAGCTTAGTAAATTAACCGGAGCTTGATAACACTCTACGAGAGCTCTTTAATGAATTAGGCTCCTGTAAACCACATTAATTAAGGTGGAAAATATAGTTTGTTATTTGTCTCAGAAGTGAATTAGTTCAATGGAGGGCTGAAACTTGAACACTTGGTAATGATGATTAAGTACTTTTAAGTTTTAGCATGAGTTAAATTTATCACAATATTGCTGTGATACACTTTATAAAATGAACATTGATCTAAACGTCACTAGTATTTTATTGAATGTAAAAACTAAACACATTTTTCAGCGATAGGCATTAGGTGCGCACCTTTTTGAGGAGGAAAAAAGCGATTGTTAGGCTTTTTATTCAATAGAATCCCCCTCGCAGCGAGATCCAGCGTTTAGTAGACAAATAGCGTCTTACAAAATATTTTTCCCTCCCTTTGTTTTTGATGAGTTCTCTCCCATTTATTTTGGAGCGTTTCCATTTGATATTGTTTTGAGGATGGGCGTTTCGCGAATCAACCCGGCGCGTTTAGCCCTGATAGTAATTTGTTTTTTTCGAGCTGGTATCGTTGCCCGAGTTATCTTTCAGAATTATTCCCGAAGGACGTTGTTAATTTCACGTCTGGAGACTGTGCTTGCGTCTGTTTTGATATTTTTATCAACATCGTGGCTCTGTGAACACCGTGTACCTAGTGCAAGTTAGCCGTTTCTTGAAAACTTTATCTTAACCGAGCACTTTGTATTATTCATCTGTTTATAGATACAATATTACCTCACAAAGGCCCGTATAGTACCGATCTAAAAACAAAAAGACGAATGTTACTTTAAGTTATTTTACTATGTCAACTATACGAATCTTAACACTTTTTTTATTATTTACCTCGACGTTTCGTTCCAAAAGGATCCAAAAGGTCCCTGGTCTCAAAAAGACCATGGGTAGTCAAATGGGTAAAAGTTTGATTCGTTAAATTGTTAGTTTAAGTCTTTTGTCGTAACAAACGTCTGTAATACGTCAGGAATAAAATATCAGATAAAGAAACTGTTTATTTGCGATACTCGCTGCTACGACGTTGCCAATTCGCCAATTCACCTACAGCATTGAGATTAGGGTTGCCAAATTGTCGGGATTTGGAAGGATTCTCCCGAATTTTTGTATGTGCTCCCGATTCCCAACAAAGTAAAAATTTTCCCGAAAAACAACTTCATATTAAAACCATAATTATAAGTTCCAAATTTTTTACAAGCGAAACGTTGACGCTCGTTTTGATTTGTGTCGTACTGATTTTATTTTATTTTTGGTTTTTTTCCCAACCAAAGTCCCAGAATCCCGGAAAAAAAAAATTGTAGGGTCATTCGATCTGGCAATCCAAATTGAGGTGCAAACACGAACGTTTTCGAGACATTTTTGTATCAAAACCTTGCGCTTGACATTCAGATTAAGTACTTGACTTACAGAAAGTCTGTACAAGTAACTAAAGTGTTTGGGTACAAATCCAGGGCCGGATTATTCCTTAGGTATTGTAGGCAATTGCCTAAGAGGCCCCGTATCGGCAAGGGGCCCTATGCGGTAAGAAAAGCAAGTATTATTTTCATGTGTATTTAATACAAGACCCCGAAAATTGAATTGCCTAATCCAGCCCTGTTTTTAACCTTTAAGCTGTTAGTCTACAGACAGCCGTTAACTTTCCACAACTAAAAGGCGATCGGACCACGCGCTAAGTGGCTTTTGCTAACCAAATGAATTATTGTAGCTGTTAGCTTCTCATCTAGTAAGAGCAGTGTTCAGTCTAGAAATAATACGTCTTGTATTTTTCACGTACCACGAGATCGATAAAAGTTTTCGTCACAATAAAATTAATTATCAGTGTCCCAGATTTAACTATGGAATTTATTTTCCTGTTCGTCACGTTCCATACATACAATTAGGTAAAAAAGTGACGAACGGGAATAGAAAATTTGGGACACATTTTTTCTTGTATAAGGATCGATAGGGCAAAACTATTATTTGTAAGAAAAACCCAAAGTAGTTAAATTCTAGAAAAAAATTTCTTAAATATAACTTTAGTCAAAGCGTTCACACTAAATTAGTTCCAAAATATCCAAAACGGTATTTGGGCCATGCTAACACAGAGCAACGGTAAACCTAAAAAGTTGGACAAAAACAATATTGTGTTAGTATCGCCAGCCCGAAACATTCGCGCTCCCAAATGTAATAAACATTTAACTGAATTAGTGAAAATATGTTCCTGGATTAGCTTTTTAATCCAGGAACGCCTGTTACACTGTCACGTACCCACAGGAGCCCGATTATTAAAGGCACATCACTAAACTTGAAACAATTGGCATTGTCCATTTTTTTTAGTATGCTCCAATTCGAAAACCATTTCGAGGAAAACCATCAATTATCCGATTTATCTTGTCCGATTTCAAAAATACTTTGTGATTGCAGATATTTCTGTAAAAGTACTTTGAACCTTTGATTGACCGAACGACCGGGTTTTTAGACAGAATCAGCATCGAATTTTGCCACAAAAATGAAAAAAAAAGTTTGGCTATGGCAACTGTCACGTGTCACTGTCAAATCTACAAAACCATAGACAAAGCCGTTTTTTTATAGCCAGCCGAACGAAGGCGATTGGGATTCTGTCTAAATTCACGAATTATCAAATAGCGAAAAAATATTTATTATTAATTAACAAAGCTACGTAAAAGCATAATATTCAAATTAGTTGCTTGAAATAGTCCATTTTATCAAATAAAGGTGTTAAAAGCTTACAGCTTAAAAAAAATGAACAATGCCAATTCTTTGATTCATACTATCGCCTTTGGCCTTTGGGCTTTGGGTTTACCCTGTGTTCTAAGAGGATTACTTCAGTAGTATCTTCATTCAAACGTAACCTCGTAAGGCCCAACGTCCTTTTTTTTAGGAACGTGAAATGTCCTGTTGAAACTTATCAATTAGCGGCGTAACGTTCCAAAAGTAGGATAAGCACTTTACAATACAATACTTACCTCAGAGAGCCGTGTTTCTAAACCTGCGGTCCGCGGACCCTCGGGGTCCGTAAGTATACGTAAGGAGGTCCGCAGTCATCTTTGGACTATTTGACAACAATAACTTAATGCCACCAAAAGTCTCGTAATAGCTACGCGTGGATTTTTATTTTAAATGTGCTAGTTTTTCTAGGGCTGAAAAAGGTTAAGAAACAGGGTGATAGAGGAAATAACCAATTGTTTGCTCTATGTCTTACCTTTACAATAAATGCTATGACTCCAGCTCTAAATATGTCATTTTAAGATTTTATAGCAATCGTGTCGTACAGACACATCATTCAAACAGTCGACGCTTGGCGACAAAAAATTCGCATATTAACAAGGTCACGTGATAGCTAGTAACAAGATAGAAAATTTTGAAGGCTTACTCACCTGCTATAGGTGGTGTAGGGGCACGCGTCACGGAATAACGAGGATCCGGGTTCGATTCCCGAATTTTCTGTCGTTTTGAAATTTGATTTTCTTTGAAATTTTATTGGCTGCTAGTATATTGTGCCTTAAATTAGTACACACCGGGTCATAATAATAATGTCCTAAAATATATTGGGCCTTACAAGGTTAAACTATTACAGCGCGGTGTTAGTGGCAGCCGTTTAGTTTTTCCAACGACATGTAGCTCTGTCGTTTCTCACTAGGGAAACATTAAGGTCTGAATGCGGCTGCTCCATTAACGAACTCTCCTTTCACTAATAAGCAAGATGGAATGACGTGCAGAAAGGTTTTTTACCTCCTACATAAATTATGAATTTAATTTAAGTTCAGTGTCACTTAATGCAGCAAAAATGTAATGTAGTCTAATGTTATGTGTAATTTTGAAAATCTGGGACTGACAATCTATGCCATATGCCTACGATCTGTTCTGTTATTGCTTACAATAAGGTGATTTTTTAGTCATCATTTTTTTTATAGGGTGGTAAACGAAGCAAGTGCTTTGGTAACTACCGGTTATCTAAGTCTTCACGCTGGAACACGGCAGCGCAAGCTTACAATCAGGTAGGTAACTCATGCTCGTATGCTTTCGTATCCATAAAAACACGCCAGTTTGTGCGCGGTATCTACTTTACAATATTCTGTACCCTGGGATGCGAGTCGGATTACCTCCGCGTGTGGTCAAGAACTGCGGTTCGTTTTTGGATCCGTCCGGGGGGAAGAGCAGTGCTTGGTCCGGTGCACCCTGGGCATCGGTTAATGATTTCCTGGCGGTCTCCGAGGTATATCATTATCTGTTGGCTAAGAGACCGACAGGGGGGGGGGGTCTTTTGACAGTGTTCTAACGTACAACATTGCCGACATTTTGTGACAAGCTTTTTGAATATATTTTTAATACTTTGACGCTGCCATTTGAAATAAGACATTTTGGTTTTGATTCTGTGCCGTGATCAAACAGTGACAAGGCTTTAATTGCAGTTTCAAATTGAAAATGAATCCGCGCTTCATGAAAACTGTTTTGAGCTAGACTCAATTCAAGAACAAAGCTTAACAGTCTGTAGTAGTAATCAGTTTGAAAGTCGTTATTTTTAATAACAACCCAACCACGACTTTGCTGGCAGATAGACGAGCTAGTCCTTGCTCATTGCACGGTTGAGATGCTTACGCTCACCGCTCATCAACTACTTGGCAACACATGCAGAATAGTAGAAAACCCGCTGACCGTAACGACAGTCGTCCATAGTCGTAGACCGATCATTAATTTATAACACAGTTTATACATGTATCTGATCTTCCTGAGAAAGAAAGTGCGATATTAAGTATAACAAAGGCCAACTCAAAATAAAGCCATTACAGCCTAGTGGTTCGACCTATGGCATCTCTAGCAGACGGTCGTGCACACCTTTGAGTTTTAGACACTTATGTGCGAATTTACATTTGAAATTTACCACGGGCTTCTCGGTGAAGGAAAAGATCGCGAAAAAAACTGCACACATCTGCGAAGCAATTCAATGGTGTGTTTGAAGTTTCCAAGCCGCACTTGGACCACGTGGGAACTATAGCTAAGCCTCTCATTTAGAGAGGAGGCCTGTGCTCAGTAGTGGAACGTATATAGATGAAGATGAAATGCCAACTCAGCGAAGGGCAGCCTATAAAATACCTAATACAAAACTTCGAATAAACACAGACGTGTGGTTGGAAACCACTAATGTAATTTCAGTATGTCAGTGTCAGGACGAATCTTTTCGTTTCAGCACGTTTTCGAAACCGCACGGGCCGCGGTTTGGGGTGAGATTGCGTAAGAATTTGCTGCGGTATTGTCGGTTTTTGCCGCCATGTTGGCTACAATGAATTACTATACCATTTCGGTGCGGTTTGGAGCTAGATACTCCTCGCTCAGTGGTTTGTTATACACAGGATCAATCTGGAGGATTTGCTTCGTAATCTCTGCCATTTGGTAGCAGATGTCTGATACAGCTAAGAATAAAATGTCATATCGAGCAAACATTTTCGTGATATCTCTCAGTATTCATGAATGTAGGTAGATTTGAGACTACGATTTCAATAAGAAACATGAATTCTTAGGAATGCTATTTCATACGGAAAAGGAGAAGAGACAATTGGAAAAATACACATTCTTATAACGAAAATACAAGGAACGTAATCATAAATGGAGTAATGCAGAAATATTTTATCTTTTGCGGTCCCATCGATCATAAAAGTCTTGTTTTTCGCGTATAAAAATGTCTCGGTAGAATTTTTGTAAAAAAATACAGAACCTGAAAAAGTGCGTGATAAAATTCCCCGAGGTGTAATACGTGGCATGCGGATTGTTCCGTGGTGATGAACGGTTTGGCCTTCCCCTTATCACAAATCGTTTATTTTAAATTTATTGAGCGCGAAGGAATTGTTTACCTATACTCGACTGAATAGCCTAGTGGTTAAAAAATCTGACTACGAAACCTGTGCTGCCGGGATGGATCCTCCGTGGCGACTGATATTTGTATAATGATTAAAAAAACCTATGTATTTATCCGTTTAATTATGTTTAACCGCTGCCTGATAATTATAGCACTTAAAGTTGCACGAATAACACCCGCATAAAATGTCGTATCTTTGTGTGCGTATAATGTGTGCCTAAATGTCAATCTCTTGGGGATATAGGAAAAAATCAACGAGTGCAAAAGAGTAACATACCTACGCACACAGATACACAGAGAGAGAGAGAGAGAGAGAAAAAGTCAGAAGCACAGCCACAAACTTTTGTAAGTCTTTATAATTACGTAGCAGGATTGACCGGGTTTAAAAAAAGGAGGAGGCACTCGTCATCATCATCATGTTAACAACAACACAATGGGTGTTATTATGAAGAGCCAGATAGTACTCCAGATAGATTAGCCATTTAGCGTGCAAAGGCACCACAAAGTAACAAGTTCCTTTTCCCGCCTTAATCACCGAAAGCGAACTCTAATTTATAGGTGCTGCGAGGATTTAGTGGTGTAAAGCATGAAACGGGCCCATTTGTCTTTCAGTTAATATCCCAGCAAAGGTTCCGCTGGTCTAATTCAATTAGAAAAGCAATTGTTTGAAAAATTTACAAGGCTTTCGAATGGAAATGAACCGGTTTCAGCGAAATGTGGGTAAAAGTTGAGTTTGTTTCATGGGATTTTAATATAAAATCGAATTAGCGTTTTAAATTAGGCATGTACTCAGAGTTAAAGTTTTTAAATTTTATAAAAAAATCCTAATGGCCTTTTCGATGAAGAAAAACACGAGGAAACTTGCATTCACCGGGAGGCAATTTAATGGTGTTTGTGAAGTTCCCAATCCACAGCAGGCCCGCGTGGGAACTTGATTTGGCACATTATAGTTATATTGGAGATTGATTATTTAAAACAGATCATTGTTGAACCAAAAATATCGAACACTGACTCTGGTAATAAATAAATTATTATAAATCCAAAGAATCTTTGACATTGTAAACTCATTGTTGACGGACCTGTTTTGTAATTTGTCACATTAATTTTCTATCAACTTCTGTTGTTGTCTTCTTGACATAATTTGTTGATTGTTGTGAATTGTTACGTTTAAGAATATACACGATAGTTGCGTATGTTTATGATTATTTTAAAATAATATGTGTCTAGCTGTTATTGAGTACCAATCATGTGGTAAGTTTTTTTGTTATTTTACCATCTAATCCAAAGGGTTTCACTTTTTGCAAACAATTTAAAATTAAGTCAATGAAAGGGCTTCGGCTGCGGTTCCCGATCGGAACCAGTGCTGATTGGGAACTACACACCCGCCATAGCTTTCTTCGTAGCTTAGGTGTGTGCAGACTTCCTCACGACCAATTTCTGCATCAAAAATCTTATGGTACATTTCGAATGATTTCGCGCTCAAATTCAGTAAAACACAGAGGTGTTAGGCCGGTTTCGAACCCATCTTTTGCTATATGTCCAAAAACTAGGCAACAACTTTTCAATTAGCTCTCAGTTCCGAAATTCTTTAAAGATCAAAGAACAAGTTCCCATACATTGCTTGAAATTGTCTTCTCTACAATAGTTTCCTTCCAATTCTGGCCATAAGACCACAAATTTTTGTTCCTGGTTCTGAGAACAATTGTAGTTGCGTTATGTCTGTCCTTTCGTCTGTCTGTCTGTATGTGACAACACTCGCTGTATTCGGCAACCCTGATAAAAATAAGTAGTGACTTATTTATTTAACTTCTTTCAAAAAAAGAAATTACATGAAACATGGATTTGTGATTTTAAGGAGCACTCGAGTTCCGTTATTTCGACTACAAATACTACATAATGTTTATTGAATACCAAGTATTATATCGACATAAAATGAAACAGGAAAAGTACTAACTAAGCAAACAGAGCCGCGTTGAAATTGTTCTGCTTGATCAGCGGTCATGCGGTCTAAGGCACTTGCAGTCACAATAGCTTCCACTATTCCTTTCTGTCAAACGTTAACCAATCAGGATAGAAGGAGATAGCAAATGCCATTACGACCACGTGTCAGACAATAAGGCCTCCGGAGCTACAAAGTCACAGACAGACAGACGGAGGCTTCAACCAAATAGCTCTTTGCTACAAGTTGAGTGAAATAATCATGTAACAGCCACGATTTGTTTCTGTATTGTTTGCAACCAGTTTTATTTAAAGAAACTTGTTCTTTCTGATCTGTGGCCGAAGACAAGATTCTAACCCACTTTTGAGAACAATTTAGATGGATTTATATTTGTATGTCCTGTCGCGTCTCGTCGCATCTTATCGTGTCACGACGTCTTCCCGTAATACTGAAAAAAGTTTGAAACCAATTCCGTGTGACGTCCTGACACAACACAGCAGGCAAATATAAATTATACATTACCCGGCATAAATGTTGCACTTCGGTCTTTAGAAAGAGACAATTGGCGTCACGTGAGTTAGAGCGCGACAACGAAGCCGAAATTAGCCGAGAAGACCGATGTGCAATCTTAATGGCCGTGTACTGTACCTAAAGCTGCGCACTTGCACATCTACCAAATTTTATCGTTGCGACGTAGTTTAGCGATATGTGAGAAAGACATCCACCAATAGGAAAGCTGTTCTGCGCGAGGCGGGAAAACGAAGTGACGCTATTGGTGGTTTATTCTGCGCACATCGCTATGCTATTTCAAAATAGATACCCTCGTCTTGAGGAGCGGGAATTCATATCAGGAATTAATTATTAATTTGTAATAGTTATCCGAATCCTATGCAAACGAAGTCGCGGGCACTGCTAGCAAAAAAATATGAGATGAATAGATTTTATAATTTAGTCCGACATAAGGAACACAGAACGGATGAAGGAGGAACTTTAATTTTAGTAATAATATTTTTAACTATCGGCACATATTTCCCATTTTCAAGATATTACAATTAAAACATATAGCTTATAATTATTTACAAAGATCGGCCAAGTGCGACTCGGATTAGCATATTATAATACGATCGTAAAATATAGTACTATCTTATCTACAGGGTTTCTACGTACATAACTTATTCTAGTTAAAGTTTGTTCATATTGCCATTGTTAAGCTTCAGAGCACAAAAAACGACGGTAATAAAAACACAGAAATCCTTTAAGGGGACTTCTATTGTTTTACTTTATTACATTTAAAAAAGGTAGCCGTGATAGACGGACGACAAGCAGAACCCTGAAATACAAATTCATAGTTAACTGCAGAAAAACTGTACGTTACTAAATTTTTAAGAATTTTGAGTGAGTGATGAACACACTAACAACCAGACAGACGGAGGGACTTATTGTCTACGTATTTAGTACGTACGGGTGGATGTAGATTAGTAGCTGTCATAATTTCTTTCAGTTTTTGCGTTACTGTTCCGTGCATGTTTTTGGCTTGCCTCTTGGTGATAACATTTGCCATTATCATCGCGTTCATGGCGTTTTGGTGATTTTTTAAAAGGTAAGTAATCAATAACGATTCCTTGCGCAGAATAGTGAAACTTGCTCGTGTGAAAATGTGACAGATTGAGCAATAGACAGTGTAGTCTTAGCCTTAGTAATCGGCTTGAACATAAGCCATGAAAAAAAATCAAACACACTTTCTGTGTTTCAAAACGTAACTTAACCCCCTCCTCCCTCCCGATTTGTTTGCCCTCGCCAGAGGGATAAGTTTTTTTTTTAATAGCTTTATTTAACTGATTCAGTGTTGTTATTTCCCAGTGCCAGTAAAATTGCAAAAAACATATAACCACGTGTTAGTTTCCGCTGTGAAATAGGTATCTAAGTATTGTCCGGGTCTTAGGAATCTTAAGTTACAAATAAACAGTAGGTATATCGCTGATCAAAGAGCTATATTACAAGAAGTCATGGTTTCGCGAGAAGCCCAACTCGCACTGGGCGAGTGCGGGGTATGAAGCAACGTTCCGGCGCGGCGCAGCCCCCCCAGCCCCCCATTCCTCAGAGCCCGCGCGGACTGTATCACTAATAGACCGACCGGTGGCAGGCGCACTACCCGCCCGCACCTCTTTCGGGCCCCTGTGCCGCGCGGGCGAGGACTCATTTTAGCGGTCGATCTATAAAACTGTTTCACTAAATGAACCTGCCGCGTTATGAACAGCAAAAGAAAAAAATCTAGCGAATTTTCCTTTTAATAGGAGCATAATGAAGTTTATCCTACTTATCTAGTCTGTAGAATTACCATTTTTATAAGCATTCCTTTTTTTACAGAAAAAAAGGCATTCAAGAAAGTGTCGTACTTAGTTAGAGATCTTTAGTTTAAACATAATGTTAAGAAGAATATGTAATAAAAAAGGTGTTGAAAAAATATCATCGTATTAGCATAATGGAATTTAATATAAATATTGTGGTACGTTACAGCATATTATTATATTTTATATTATAACTGTATTTGGTTACATATATTAAAAAAAAAATTGATGTACGTTTTTGCTTTTTTTTTATATTCCTATTTATAATCTTACTATACAAGATTTCGAGAGTCGATTTTTTTTTGCGAGAACTTTCTTACAACTACTTAATGCACAGATAAAATCTCGAGTGATAAGTGCACTAGCAGACAGACAAACGAAAAGTATGTGATTTTATAAAATGCTAAAGAACAAAATAACTATCATCGTCCAAAAGTCAAAGTAGAGGGACACGCCATAGTTTATAACATGGTATCTAAATGTCGTCATCTGTGCATTCCATATTTTGGAGTCATAGAAAATCGGAGGCGCAATTGTCATTTCCTAGTACCTATTTACCAGAATTTTCTATCATTTTCGAGAGGTATTTTCACAAATGACGTTTCACAAATCAGCTCCCTACTCGCAGTAGAATATTTTATGCTATGAAGTATGACGGCATGAATTTTGTATCCCTCAGTATAGTATGTTATATAAGACAGTACATGAGGTATATCATTGTTTATTTCAGTTGCGTCATGTTTGGGTGCCTATTTTGGGTTATTTTCGCTGTTGTAATAGTGCTCCTGATTACCTTAATCTACTGGCTATTAGAGTTTTTTTAAGGTAAGTTTGACACAGCTAAACTAGTTAGCAGCATATTTCTTCCTCTGTTTGTATCATTGTAACTTGTAGGCAGTATAATTTTTTCCATGGTCCTTTTGGATCGCTATCACCATTTTACTCCTTAAAACTACCGTCAAGAGTGAAAAATAATAAAGACTACTGGTGAAAATACTGGGGGTGTGCGAGTCGGGTTAACTTTGCGTGTGGTCAAAAACTGCGGTTCGTTTTCGGATCCGTCCGAGGGTAAGGCAGTGCTTGGTCCATTTACGCCTCGTTAGCGGAGACTAGAGAAAATTAGCTGTTTTTGGGATAAATAAAAGCTTATGTCAATCAAATACAGAATATCTGGGTAATTAGTTCCAAAAGCATTCAAACAAACATACATACGAAATCAGCTATAGTGTTTTGTTGCATTTCAAAAGACACTTTAAACTCACACTCACACTTTGTCGTTTAATGCTCCTCTCATCTACTCAAAGGTTAACTAGTAGAGATCCCTTATAGGGATAAGTTCGCCTTTGTGCATATATTTTTTTTTTTTTTTTTTGTGAATTTTATCTGCTTCTTTATATTTGTACAATAAAGCATTTACTTACTTACTTTAGATACAAGGATTTCCAAACGATCCACATAATACTTATCATGATAATCTACTTCTACTAGACTTATAAACTTGTTTGTTCTATCTGATCTATCAAAATATAGCCAAAACCACTAAGTCCAGGAAAGTTCATTTGTAACGTACTAAGTACGGGTTTCCTGTAGTTCCCAGGGGATAGGGAACAATCGTGTTTTTTTTATTTGACAAAGGCATATCGATTTGGTGCAGAAATGTGCGAGTGAAAAGGATTGTGTCAGACAGATATCGGATCGACAGACATGACGAAACTATAAGGATTCTCTAAACTATCACAATACCTATCCTCTTGGAGCGCTCGCTGCGGCGGCAGCAAAACGAACACAAGAGGAAGGACTACGAACTAGTTCGAAACATGTTGAGCATCACTCGACTTTTATACGTGACTTGTCCGTTTGTGTAATTATGATTTATTCTCACGGCAGTTTCATGTTGAAATTGTCAAGGTTTTGCGTAAATTGGTTGAACTATAACGATAATTGTTGGAAGTGTCGGGAAAAGTCGACCTGTTTTTTTTATAAAGTTTAATTCTACGCGGACGAAGTCGGAGGAAACAGCTTGTGTGTAAAAACGTTGACATTATTAGCCCCTTATTCATAAACGCTCTAGGCTTCTGCTCACTTAGCAATCGTTTGTCCTTGATAGGAAACCGACAACACCTTTTCCTTAATCCATTTCCAAACACCTAACGCCATCTATCGGAAGCAAAAGGAACTAAACTCCGCGCACCCCCGCGCGCACTCTCCACCCTACGGGAGTCTAAAGATCGCGAACGCGCGCGCGCTCCAGTCCTGGAGAAAAAATAGTTAAAATCAAGACAACCAGCGTTATTTTCTACTTGTGGGTGAAGAAAGGTAAATGTCAATGTGACAGATAAGGACAAACGATTGCTAAGTCAGCAGAGGCCTACGTACAGGGAGTTAGTGATTATCTTCTATTTCAGTTGCATCGTATATTTTTTCATTTTCGTCGCAGCAATGATTAGCGTTGTTGCTTTGATCGCATACATTGCTGGCCCGCATGTTAAGAAACCAGCTATATAAGGTGAGTAAAATTTGTCGGAGTACTTGTTTGGCTGTCTGTCTGTTTGTTGGTATGTTTTGAAAGCCGGTCTTTGTTTTTTTACATCTAAGCTGAATTTAAATAAAAACATTTATAACAATCTATACTTAATAATTATGTTCTTGGACCTTTTCTTCACGTGTATGGATCTTTACAAGCAACGCATGCGGCCTGTTTGTCTCTTTCCACCTCATTACTGGATTGATTTGGGTATCTCTTTCACTCAATCGGTAACGTCACACTCATAACAAAATAAAAAGCGTAAACACATTGCCTTACATGAGTAGGTAAACTAAATTTAAGTTAATCTTTATTTATTTTATTTTATTTATTTCGAGATTGCAAGATTTTACAGACAGACAATCAAACATTTCCACAGTTTGCGTTTGTTGCCCTCAACACCAAATATTCTGTTTAATACGAATTTAAGTATTATAGAAAATAATTAACTTTACTACCCATTATTTTAATATAGCCCCTTTTTTCCGGTCCGCTACAATTTCAGTACATTGCGTTTTTTTTGCCTCATGGCATAGGCCTCCTTCATTTATTGGAGGGTTTGGGCTATAGTTCCCACGCGGGCCCATGCGGATTGGGAACTTCACACACACCATTGAATTGCTTCGCAGATATGTGCAGGTTTCCTCACGATGTTTTCCTTCACCGAAAAGCTCATGGCAAATTTGAAATGTAATTTCGCACATAAATTTCGAAAAACTCAGAAGCGAACCCAGGATTAGAACCCACGACCCTTTGCTTGAGAGGCCACAGGTCAAACCACTAGGCTACCATGGCTTTTTACTCATTTTTTTTTTCAGTTGCATCGTAAATTTCGCCATTGCATTTATAATAATAGTGGTCATTATAACAGTTATTGACTGCATCTATAGCTGGCCCTAACAATTGGAATACAGACGCTAAGGTGAGTAAAATTCAATAAAACATACATACCTACATACATCACTACATAGTATAAAACAAAGTCGCTTTCTCTGTCCTTATGTCCCTATGTCCCTATGTATGCTTATATCATCAAAACTACACAACGGATTTTTATGCGGTTTTTTAATAGATAGAGTGATTCAAGAGGAAGGTTTTTATGTATAATTCTACGCAGACGAAGTCGCGGCAGAAGCTAGTACCGAATAAACTTGAGCGAATTCAAAATCTTATGCATTCGGTTTTTATTCGGATTACGTAAATGCGACCACGTCTCCCAATTTTGATCACAGGTCAAGTGGCTCCCAATCCGTTTTCGCCGAAATTCTCACATCCTCATCCTTCTCCACGGCAATATTTTTAATCCTGCAACTCCTCGTTACCTCAAAGAGCCTTCGATCAACAATACAATGTATTGTTGATCGAAGCAAAGAGCAATTTAGTTACGTTACCTCTATAAGATGCTCTCAAAGTTTTCTCCTTTTTCCAATTCCAAATTCTATATCTATTCTTATACTGTTCAGGCTTTACTGTTGTGGAATTCCATGCCTATAGTCATAAGGCGCGCTAAATCTTTACCCATATTTAAAACTATGTTGAAGGAGCACTGTTTGTCATCTTGTGCATGAATCTTGTAGCTAGCTTTTTTAAGTATGTGTGTATGTGTCTATTTATATCTCAATTTATTATAAATGTGTGTTTCATGTATAATGTATTATGTATTTTCACTACGTAATATATATTCTAAATTGCACCACCTGCTCAGATCTGTTCTTTTCTCCCGTCCATTGTGATTGCCTGGTAGAGATCGCTCCGTAGCGATAAGGCCGCCTATTGTTACCTTGTAATATTCTGTATACTTTTTTTCTGTTTTGGTTGTTGTATGTGGTGTTATTGAATTGTATTGTAAAGAGTTATTGTATTGTATTGTATAGTATCGTCACACCTCTTTCCCATAGGGGCAGAGACAATCTCCTTTTTTCCTCTTGCTGCGTTCCTGACATACCTCTTCTCTTCATCCATATTCATCAATCTTCTCATACAAAATTGTCGGTTTACGGTACTCTTGACCTGACCTTTTGTCAAAACGCCCCCAATTTGGTCACGGAACGTCCGTCTAATCCAGCAGCTCGCAACCAGTGGGGGCCGCCCTATTTGGGGGACGCAGGGTGACCCAAGGGGGGGGCGTGACGAGCGGCTTAGGTATTTATTAAAATTCATCAATTGGTTAATAAAGTGCAAGCACAATGTTCTCACTAATAATTAATAGTATGTTGTACTTCAGTTATTTGATTATAGGTACCCCATGTCTTTTGATGTGCCTTTCCGCATCAGTGGTTTTAACCCATCTAAAAAATATTGAGTGTAAAATGCGTGGTACCAATAGATAAACAGGAGGATGTTGCACATTGTATGACTAACCATATTAATTATAACAAACCTATTAGTAGGAAGTAGTTTAAATTCGCAGTGCAGGGATTTACGGCGCAAAATTTTATTTTTTGCAGAAAAAAAATGGTACACCGGACGGACAGTTGCTTATAAAACGAGAATAAATGTTGTTGTGAAGAAACTAAGAAAATACATACCAATACATATTTTATAGTTTTGATGTTTCGGTATTGTGGAATTTTCGTAATTTGATGAAGTCATCACAAGCAGAATGAGCTATCTTACCAACACCACATCAAGTTTTATTGGTTATAATATGTTATGATTGTTGTATAAATATGTTAAAAAGAATAAATATGCTCAGTGCTGTTGTTTGTTCTTTTCAATTCACACACACACAAATACACGAAACTCAAACTACACGATAGCTTTCTCTTTTGACCTTTTCACTCTTTCAGTTGCATTACAGCCGTGACGAGCATGCGGGTCACCTGATGTAAAGCAATCACCGCCTTCCATAAACAACCACCCATTGCATAGAGTCTATGCAAAATAGACTATCCACTATCTATGCAACAGTCAATTATTTATGTCATTTCTGTCGGTCTGTTTGTTCGCTTTTATTAAAAGTAGTACCTAGTAACTTGCGTTTTCGTCTGCGCAGGATTCAATAATTGTTACATTTGTGCGTTTACCAGCAATAATATCTGATAGAACAATTTGATCAATAACAAGTAACGGCTGCACTTTATAAATATAATGTTCTTGTGTGACTGCATCTACTTTTTCGGGCGGGAAATGTCCTAGGGACTGCATTATGCGTTAGCATTATGGACATTTCCCGCCCGAAAAAGTTAAGGACTACTGTAGTCGCTTGGACGCTTGACGGGTTAACGGGGTATTTTTTTCACATACTGTTGCGTTTGCTCTTAAACTTTAACTATGTACTTACACGGATATGCGTTGTTGAAGGTGATGGTAGGTATAACCTAAACACATTACAATTTATTTCAGCATATTTTATGTCCTCGCCGCGCCGATTATCTGTTTATATATAGTTGTAGCAGTGCTTATACTGGTTGGGATCTTATGGCTTTGTAAAGTGATTTAAGGTACGTAAATACAATTGTTGGGTACCTACTTACAGTTTTCTATTTTTTTCGTAGATTGATGATGATGTTTAAAGGTCCGACCACACCGGTGCGTACAGTTTGACAACAAAAATAATGCTCCACGATGTACCTGCGCAGTATACCAATTTTAGTAGCGCGGGAAACTCTGGCGCTGTTATTGGTCGATCGATTTCGTACCAACAATGGCAAAATCGTGTAAGCGGGACAGAGCTAAGAATGCAAAGCAAGCAATACTCTGCCAGTTGCGCTTGCAAATAAAGTTCATACATACATACACACATACACAAATCACGTCTTTATCCCTTACGGGGTAGACAGAGCCTAAGGTAACAAGACCTACAGGCCACATTTAGCAAAATTGTACAAAATAAAGTTCAATATAGATTATTTACACGTTCGGCTACCATCGGAAACTGGTCTGCGCTTCTCTGCGCAAACGAATACTGCCGATGCGCATTATATTTGTTGTAAAACTGTAAAAGATGTTGATGGTGCTTTTACGCAGCAAAATGTATGAAAAAACGGTGAGAGAACGTGACGCCTTCGACACGTCACTGCGTCCTATACGCGGCGGTGTGGACGCTCCTTTAACGAGTTCAAGTTTTTAATCGTATTTCACAAACGTTTCCTTATATCGTTCGATATTTAAAGTGTATGGCGTGAAAGGGTGACTTAATTTTAGTCCAAAATTACAGTGAAAAACCATTGCGGGTTTGTTCAACCTATCATATCCAACAGCGTGCTAAAATATTCTATATAAAGGGCCTGTTCCGCCACTCTCAGTTAAGTTCCAGTTATCTTAACTATCAGTTAATATGATGACGTCTCTGTCTGTTTCATAGTAATAAATAGATCCGTCTCTTAACACCTTGTATACATTTAGGGCCTGATTCACCACCCTCTGTGAAGTTCCGGTTATCTTAAGTATCGGTTATCTATGACGTCATCAGTCACTTTCGTAGTAAGAAATAGAGAGGGAATCATAGATTACTGACACTTAAGATAACCGGAACTTTACAGAGAGTGGCGAGACAGACCCTTAGTAGTAAATTAACTTTTAGAACTAATATTGTATACAAAAAAATTATAACTTAATTCTGGCATTTACGTTTACATTTATTTACGTCTGTCTCACCACTCTCTCCAAAGTTCCAGTTATCTGAAGTGTCAGTTATCTATGATTTTCTCTCTTTTCATTACTACAAAATGGACAAAGATAACATAATAGAGTACGTCCGAATGTTGACTTATATTACATGAAATAATATGATAATTCGTCTGCATAGGATTCGGTATTTGCTGTAACTACTACTGGAAAACTATGTGATTTTTGGGAAAGAAACATATTTTTATTGGTTTTTAATCCATTATATTTTGTTTTACATGCCTTGCTTTGCATTTTGAAGGATTGAGTTCCAAATCAAACGTGTTCACGAATTTAATTACCTATATCAAAGCTACAAAACTGACGCTCGCGACTTCGTTCCCCTGATTTTTTAGAGGAGTTAAAAGTTTTAGTTTTGTTTTTTCTACAAAGGAAATTTTAGTCTATTAGTGAAAATGTTATGAATTTCCGTTCGCTAGAGTTAAAAATTAATGTGACTAAAAGCAATCTAAATTATATTCTGTTTAACCGTTTAAACGACTGATTTTCTCTGCTCCATTTAGTTATATATAGTGCATTGGGGTAAATTCGAAATTGGGGAAATCTCGAAACTCCTGGATATCCACAAACGGGGAACAATTACATAATCTAGCAACGCTTACCTAGAAGCTGCAATGTCTTTGGCGTCTAGATAAGGGTTGCCAGATTATGGAATTGTCCCCGTTTAGTGGATATCCACAAGTTTTGAAATTCCCCCAATTTCGAATTTACCCCAATGCACCTTATAATGTCAGAGATAGATATATAATTATACTAAAATCTAGTACAGTCTAGTACTAGACAATTAATAGGGTTGATATCCAAGATATATTATTATCTCTTTCAGTCTTCTGAATAAAATCAACACGCAGTGTATTTGCGGTTGTTTTTTCTATGCTGTCGCAGTTATAATAATAACAGTGGTGCTGACGCTATGGTTTCTTAATATTATTTAAGGTAAGTAAATTAGTTGCACGACCACACACATCAATAGTTATATTACCTACTAGCTGTTGCCCGCAACTTCGTCTGCATAGAATTCGTTTATCGCTATCCCGCAGAAATAACGCAATCCGTTCTTAGAGGATGCTTACGTCATAGTAGCTTTATGCATGCAAAGTCTCAGCCCGATCGGTTTAAAATTGACAAAGTTTCATACAAACTTTCATCCCCTATACATACTTTCTTAGCGGATGCCTACGTCATAACATCTACCTGCATGCCAAATTTCAGCCCGATCCGTCCAGTGGTTTGGGCTGTGCGTTGATAGATCACTATGTCAGTCAGTCAGTCACCTTTGAGTTATATATATTACCTATTTATCAATCCATGGTAAATTCTTCTGACTTTTAGGGTTCCGTGACAAAAGAGACCTGTTTTTTGGCGGACCTACTGACTTGTCCTATTAGTAGGACCACGAGGGAGAACTATTTTCTGTCTGACCTACTGTGTGCCTATGTCAATTATTTAAACCTGTATATTTCTCAGGTGTTTTGAAATGACCATCCTGTATAACTGTATAGGTTAGGTTAGTTTTATAACAATCCCTAACAACATACATACCTACATACACCTGTCCGTCCCCTCGTCAGTATTATATACTCCTCTCAACCGCTCAAAGGTTGACTGAAAGAGATCCCTTAAAGGGATATGTCTGCTTTTGTGCGCGTATCTCGGTGTTTATTTTGCACAACAAAGAGTTTACATAGGGACATAGTACCCTGAACAATATAAAGGAGGGGGGTTTTGCATAGGTACATTTACAAAGTATAGGTCTCCCTCGTGGTTCTACTAAAAAGGACATATCTGTAGTACCACGAGATTACGGGCAAAAAAGCAAAAAATTATCTTTTATCATTTCACCATGTCGGTCTGTCTGTGTCCGCTGCTTAATTCAAAAATGTGTTGCACCTAAATACTAGGCATAAAATTTCTTGATTCATTTGATAGTACCTATCATTTGAAAAACAGCGCCTTCTCTCGTCCCTGGTGAGCAGTAGATGTTCCATGGGAGTTTGTAATTGTGTCGTATAGACACATCATTCAAACAGATGACGCTTAGCGACAAAAATTCGCATAGTAACAAAAAGGTCACGTGACAGTTAGTAACAGGTAGAAAAATTCGGAGACTACCCACCTGCTATGGGTGGTGTAGGGGTATAGCACGCGTCACGGAATGACGAGGATCCGGGTTCGATTCCCGGCCATAGCTTTACTTTTCAGATTTTTCTATGTGTTCTAATTTTCACTGACATTTAGAAATTTTATTTACTAGGCATCTGTAAAGCGGCAAAGTGATACATTATATTTCGGTTACCTCCCCTGCTACACCTATATAAGTATAGTTACTTTTCTCGTTTGCCCCGTAAGGTGCAATTAAATAGGACTAACTATTAAACATATGCGGGTGGTAGGGCCTTGTGCAAGGTCCGTCCGGATCGCTACCACCATCTTACTCGCTAATCCTGCAGCTAAGTAGCAGTGCTTGCACTGCTGTGTTCCGGTGTGGAGAGTAAGACAGCCGGGGAAATTACGGGCACAAGAGGCATTGCATCTTAGTCCTCTAGGTTGGCAACGCATCTGCAATCCCTCCAGGGTTGCGGGTGTCTATGGGCAGTGGTGATCACTTACCATCAGGTGACCCACTTGCTCGTTTGCCTTCCTATTCATATAAAAAAAAAAAAAAAAAAAAAAATATTACACTGGCTGTAAGACCAGCGTAATGCTGAGTTAGAACCATTTCGAAACTGTTTATTTCGAACATTTTTATTTGTTTCTGTATTTTAACTATCTCTTACAATATTTTTAAATATAAACATTATCTTTCTTTCTAAATAATGGTGGTAAGTGACGATCCCCTCCCCCTACCCAGCTAAAACGAAGTATTACGAGTATTTGCGGAATTCTACATTGCGCATAACCCGAAACGCACTTGGCCGGTTTAAAAAAAAACTGTCACTCAACAAAGAACCCACGGTTAAGTTTTATATGTCTGTTTTCCCGTCTGTTGTAGCCTTTTTCTCGGGCATTCAAAACATTTATTCATAAAATCTTTTGTTGAAATAAAGATAAATATTTATTTAGCAAACGGTCCAGAACAGGTTGACTGTAAAAGTAAAAACTGGCTAGAATTAATTAAATTTAAACACCAATTGTTGGTGTATATCAAAAAGTATTATATAAATTTAAAACGGTAAATGCCTAAAACTATTTCCCCTTACCTTGTCACACATAAACCTAACCACGAACCAAGGATTCGTGAAATATAATGTCAAAAAAAATGATGATGTAAAATGAGAATCAAACTGATAAATATTTTTAAATTCAAATAATTCGATTGTATGCAAAATTTCCTATTTTTTCCATGTTAATAGGTCAAAGGCAACAAAGAAGGATGTTTCCTTTGTCCTTATTTATACTTAGTTAAGTCTAGGTTCACAAAATATTCTATTTAAAGGAGCGTCCACACCGCCGCGTGTACGCAGTGCGTGTTGTAGACGTCTCGTTTTCTCACCGTTTTTTCATACATTCTGTTGCGTAAACGCACCGTCAACATCTTTTACACACCGGTGTGGTCGGACCTTAACCTTGTCGGGTGACAAGCAAAACTCACTAAATGCAAAAACATATTTAATGAAAATTCAACCATTTTTAAAGCACAGTAAGGTCGACCTTAATTTTTTTTTTGCTACGAACTAACCAGTGATTGACCTCTATCTCACTTGGTGGAAGGTGCAGATGAGGCCAAAGGTGTAACTCACTGGTTCAGTAATAGCCTATTCACTCTAGCCTTGAAGAGCCCTAGGTTTAGGTTTAGGGTTAGGTTTGTAAACATAGTGACTTTGGCTTGTCACCCGACGAGTCTTGCATATCTTCATCGCAGGGCGCATAGAAAACAAGCATCATTTTATCCTTTTTAATGTTTGTGTGTACCAAAATGTTTAGAATACGAAAACGATAATTTAAGCGGACTGTAAACGAATATTTTTGGACTAATTTTAATAAGAAACAAATACGAAAGATTTTGCAACGCGAAATGGAAAATAGGTTTCAATCAGTTGTTTGAAGTACTCACCTCAATGTTCTGCAGATGATGGTGCAGAGTTCGGTTGTACTAGCTGGCGTAGGCTCCCTAGATCTTCGGCTTGTTCGAACTTACCTCTAATGAAGGTTACCGTTAACCAGTACAAACACCGAAATACCACAAGAACAGTACTCCCTCCAACGGAAGCTTGGAAGCTTTAGATCCCCTTCAAACGCGTAGCATAATTCATGATACTTAATGTTGAATTTACTAATACGATTGTTTTTACTTTCAGTTGTTTGGCACTCTTTTCCGTGCCATGCGTCATATGTGGTGCTATCATAGCGGCAGTGATATTCGTAATCCTATGTTTATTAGAAGTTATTTGCGAAGCATGAAAGTGCGTAAGTATCCGTTGTTTTAACAGTTTTCTGACTGAAATGGGGTTGCCAAGAGAAATATTATAATTTAATCAGTTTTTTTCCGAGAGCTAGCAGGAATTTTAGAGTACTTTGTAGATATTTGAGGTAGCTAAAAACTTGTACGTTGCTTTCTTAATGATACCTAAACATTGACTGGCTGAAGGACGTCGGGGCTAAATGTCTATGAATTTTTAAACAGACATACATATTTTTTATGTGTTAAATGTTCGCGAAGCTGGTTGCAATTTTAATAACTTTTAGTTTCTCTGAAGAATAAAAAATAAATAAGCTTAAATAATATTAATATTTATTAAAAAATATATTTACAGAACGTTGAGATTTTTAACGGAATGTTATGTATGTATGTATATATAACTCTTCATTGTACATAAAACACAAGAAAAAGATGAATATAGGACAACACACATGCACAAAGGCGAACTTATCCCTAAAAGGGATCTCTTCCAGTTAACCTTTGAATGATTGACAGGACATAAATATTAAGCAAGAGTAGACACAGAAAAAGTAAAAGAACCGATCGAAACCTAAAATAATCCTAAATGTCTAAATTTTAAATAATGTAACATATAATAATAAACTACACATAAAAGATAAATACGATAAAATATACTACATAATATACAAATGTATGTGTATGTAAATACACAAGGTACATAACACATCACATTCATTTAAGAGGATCCATCGAGCTAATACGCCTTCAAGCGACTGCGCATGCGCAGGGTAGCAACAATCTGCGATTGCCTGACATCATTTGGCAATCGATTCCAGAGTCGAAAACAGCCTAGCCACAGCTATGGCCAGGTGACTGAAAATAAAACTATTACAAAGACCGCAGATCACTTTTTTGTTTCTTTATATTTGTACAATAAAGCATTTACTTACTTACTTACTTTTGTGGAACATAAATACGTGCGAGTGCCAGGTGACGCAGATTGTTTGATAAAAGTAAAGGATCAGTTAAACCCCCCTTATCAACTAAATCTGTATAATAATTATATTTTGATACCTACTGTCTTACCATTATGAAAGTATTGTACAAGTTTTTCCTTGAATATTTCCACTAAAATATCTACCAGATCCCGGAAATTCACGTTCAATAGAACATTTTTACTATACACACATATCTTTAGAGGCAATGCAATGCGTGTAGTAAAAAAATATCTATTGACGCAATATTTTTAGTTGCTATTTTCTACTACTCGCATTTCATATTCAACTCAATTTTAAAATATCATGTGACTTCAAAAATCGGCCGGCAGAGTCGTTCGCGGTCGCTGCAATATAGGACCAACATCGAAATAAGTAAATGGATATGCTTTGCGTTATTAGGCCCTGACTCAGTCGGTATTTTAAATATCCTTACTAATATTTTGAATGCGAAAGTAACTCTGTCTGTCTGTTACCTTTTCACGCTTAAACCGCTGGGCCGATTTAGTTGAAATTTGGTATACAGATAGTTTGAGTCCCGGAAAAGGACATAGGATAGTTTTTATCCCGGAAAATTGCATAGTTCCCGCGGGATAGCACAGCCCAAACCACTGGACTTAGAGACTTGAAATTTTGCACATAGATACCTTATACAATGTAGGCATCCACTAAGGAAGGATTTTTTGAAATTCCCACGGGATAAGGATAAAACGGGAATTATATATTCGATTCCGAGTGACGCTTTTGATTTTGAAAATTCTTTTGCCAATAGAAAGCCACAGTATTTGTGAGTATCATAGGCTATATTTATAATAATTCTGCGCGGACGAAGTCGCGGGCAACAGCTAGTGTATTATAACCATGACAGTTTTAATGTAAACTAGACATTCTTTTTCAGAACGAAATGCTGCACCAGAAGTGCGCTTAGGAAAATGTCTGTATTCATATTCAGAATAAGTTTCGGGGAAGTATGAAGATTGAAGAATGTTTTGTAACTGTTATCTTTGCGTTATTTTGCAATTTGTCATTGGTTACATTTGGGAGAAGATCTACGTCATTGCGCATAACTGAAAACTTTTATATTTAATAAGGTAATTCATTTTCTGTTTATTTAATTAAGATGAAATCGGATGGCTGTTTTTCCATTACGTCTTCCCCTATTTCCTCTCGAGATAATCATGTTAGGACCAAAAAAAATTAACACACGATATTATATATATAAGAGGGGGAAAACGAGCAGACGGGTCACCTGATGGAATGTAATCACCATCGCCCAGGGACACCTGCAAGACTTGGGGAATCACAGGAGCGTTGCCGGTCCTTTCAAGAATAGGAAGGCTCGGATTTTAAAAATCCCTAAATTGTACCGGTTAGGGAATGTTGCAGCAGGAAGTTGGTTCCAGATCTTTGTCGTACGAGGAAGGAAATTGCGTTTAAAACGCACGGTACTAGACTGCCAACCATCAAGATATCACCAGTATCATCAGTCTGGGATTCGGTTATCCCTTTCATGCTCTTTGTGGAGGCACTAATTGAAGGCGAGGGCAACATTTTATTCAAATAATTTTTATCAACTTTTCAAGTCCCGGTGACCGGATTTCCTCTTTACTTCTTCAACAAAATGTATTACTTCAAATAAACCTTAATCCAGGCATTACATAGAATGGAAATTTATTGCAACTATCCCTATCCCTACTAATATTATAAATGCGAAAGCAACTCTGTCTGTCTGTCTGTTACCATTTCACGCTTAAACCGCTGGGCCGATTTAGTTGAAATTTGGTATACAGGTAGTTTGAGGCCCGGGGAATGACATAGGATAGTTTTTATCCCAGAAAATTGCATAGTACCCGCGGGATAGCGATTCTGCGCAGACGGAGTCGCGGGCAACAGCTAGTTACGAAAAGTACGCCTGAACACTGCGGCGATCACTGCACTCTAATTGGCTATTATTCGACTTAATTGAATTATATTGGCTTATTTAATTGAATTTCGTAAACCTTTGTTATGCGTTCATCGGTATTTTCTGTGACAGTTTTCCTCTTGATACCGAGTAAGGATTACCGACGTCAGGAGGGAAAATTGCCCTACATGTTTCGAACTTGTCAGCGGTCCCTAATTAAATGAGCAATGAGCCTTGCGGTAGCTTTCTTATTAAAATTGTACTTACTTGTATCTTCAATGAGGAGAGCTGAAGATGAAGTAGACACAGGCTGGTGACGATGATGAGATCTTCATAGCTTTCGAAGTCATGACATAAAGAGTGAAAAGTGAAGGAGGGCGCCACTGTCTTTGTGAGGTGTAAAGATATGACTTTATCTTAATAAAAAAAACTTCACCATCGTTAAGTCATGGCTGTTTTGCCATTATAGGGAAGGTACATTGAAAGCAACTATACTTATTTTTCACAAGGTGCATTGAGGTATCGGCTCGCATCAGTTTCACTGTCCACGAGATAGCCTAATGATTAGTAAATTTTATGGAGCTTAAGGCCCTGAGTTCGAATCCCGGCAGGAGCAGACACTTGTATGATGAATATGAATGTTCGCACCCGAGTCATCGATGTTATATATATTTAAGCTGTCTAGTACCTGCCTAGAGTGCCTAGTACCCATGGGAGGCCGAGGCGAGTTGAAACAGAGGTGAGTTGATACAAAGCCTTTTTCTCTGCACCTATGACAGTTAGCGAGGTCACAACTTCACACAAACTGTGGAGTGTAGAAAGAACAACGAATTAGCGAAGTTACCAGCCCGATAAACTGAGTCAATTCAGAGAAATCGGCTTTGTATCAACTCACCTCTGTCTCAACTCGCCTCGGTCTCCCCTATAGATGAAAAACTTAAGTAAATGACCTGTTGTATGTGTGAGTAACGTGTGCGAATAGACAATTTGATGTTCCAAATTAGAAAAGTGATTTAAGTCCCATATTCGTTCTGTATACTACTACATGTACTACATGGTCTTGCTTGGTTTAGGATTAGGTCAATTGATGCCAAATTGTCCCATGATATTACATTATATGGTCGTATTTCAGCGTGCCCTACCAGTTATGAACCACGGGTTCACCATCCATCTAGAGATGCAGTAGTTTCATAAGACCCAGTATATATCCGTTCCCAAACAGCAGCTTAAAAGTAGGACACGTCAACACCTTCGTCAATGAAAGCCCACATCTGCTATGACGTCGAAGAAAAATTGCTCATATTAAACTTACCAAGAAACCCACAGTTTCTAGTTAGAAACCATAATAAATACAGTGGAAATGACGCTCAATTATTTAGACCTAAATAATCGCTGCAGTTTTCTGGTAGCACATAACAATAAAAAGAACATCAGTCAAAAGACAGTCAGTCAAATCAATGCTTCAGTGTCTGTAGCAACAGACACTGAAGCATACCTCCTTAAACCCAGTATTGACTGATGACATTTGATCCCTTTTAATGGTAATTTTCACGGGCACCGTTTCGCACTTCCGACGGGTTGGAAACGTGTCGGGCCCGGTGAATGCCGGACGCCCCGTATCACGTTCCTAGACGACTATAAATGGAAACTATTCATATAACCAATACGTGGCCTGTAAGGGAACCCTCTTATCGCACCCGCCACGTCCTTATATAAATCAATCGGGACACTTCATTTCACGATTTGCAGCACCACGCTGTATGTACGAAAGTCGAAAGTTTTTATTGAGAAAACAAAAATCATCGACCGCCCTAAGTAACTAAAGCGGTGAGCATAAGTCTTCTATTAATTTTATTACAGCGATAAAATAATAATTCAGAGCATGGCATGACCGGATATAATATCCGGGGGCATAAAACAAAAGGGAATGTAATGACGTCTCGTTCTTTTAGCAATATCGGGGAATTCGCGAGGTGTGGCCCGGGCAATAAGTCTCCTCGAATTTTATTAGGGCTTCATTAAATTATCGGGCAGTTTTATTTTTAATCAACCGGAGTAGCTAACCGCGGACGTATCTGATCATGGCTGGAAAAATTGCAGGTTCGAGTTTCCTTGCTTTTATGAAAATAAGGTCGGAGTTTTTTATTATAGTTATTATCGTGCGCTCTTAGGAGGCTTTACTCGCTTTTAATAATATGACGCTTTAGTTTAATTATTGGTTTCGTTTGTTTATGGTTTCGAGATTAATTAATCCTAATAATTTCCGATCCAATTTGCGATGATTGGAGGCATGTACGAAAAGGGGTAACCGCACGCTGGTGCCTAACTAATCTCACCCCTGTATACACAGCGTTCATGATACAGACTAATTAATAAACAACACGTGCCACACTATAAACTTAACTGTTTCTATGTTAACGCTTTGAATCGTCGATTATCAAACCGTATTTAACAACTGTAGTTCCACTGAAGATCTGTCATATTTCTATGATCATATTGAGAATTTTGATACATTTTCATTTGTTTTCCACAACCCACTCTTCTGAGAACATCGACGCGGGAAGTTATCCACAAATTTCGCTTTCTGCACCGAGTTTTATGGTTTCTTTGTCCATTGGTTGATTTTACTATATTTTTACTCCAAAACAGATAGACAGGCACCTGTTCAGATGATTAAGAATCTATGCTGTCACCCAATTCATCGCGATTTAAACGATCTTGTTTTAAAGGGACAAGTAGGTAAACATCAAATCAAACAACGTTGCTAGTTTCAGTGATAAAGTGCCTCTTAATGAAATTGATTAACTTTAGTAATTAAGGACTACCTTATAATTCACGAGTGCCAATAACATTCGTGGAACATCTAACGCCTTGTTATTGGCCGGCCAGGTGTTGCTAAGCATCGTTAGAGTGAAATGAGAGTTCCTGCCTTTGTTTTACGGTGTGATAATGCGATGATGTTTTATTAAACGTTACTAGATACTCGGTGTGAGTCGCAACAGTTACTTTAACAATGGCATCAACTATAACCGACGTTTTTGACACATATCTTACTTCTTACTATAATTTTGTAAAGGCGACAGTTTGTAAGTTTAGTGTTTGGATGTTTGTTGCTCTTTCATGGCAAAACGGCTAAACCGATTTTATTGAAATTTGGTACAGAGATAGTTACAGTCCCGGGGACATAGGATAGTTTTTATCCAGGAAAATAGTACAGGTACAAACTTTCATTCGACTTCTGTGAAATGATCGTAAAAAAACACCAGAAATTCGACTTTGCCAGCTCAGTAGGAATAAACCCCATTAAAACAATCTGATTTCAAAGTGTCATCACATCTCTTTCGAATATTCTTTGATTAACTTCACCTGTAAGAAACTAACTAACATTGTAAATCGATCTTTAACTGCTAGGCGCTTCCAATAATAGGCTGGTTGACTCGAATGTACCTTCTAACGTCTACCTTCTACCTTCATACTACCTTCTATCTACCTTCATAACAAGATAAAACCCTGTATTATAAATGATTTAGAATTAAATAGATGATAAATTCGATGATAACGCAATAAATTCTTACTAAAATATCTTTACTTGCAGCGGCACGAGTGTCTGTAGAACTGGGTAGATTCGATTTTGTAAGGTCAAAAGAAGCAATACGTTGGTCTTAGTTGCCAATGATCGGTAATCAGATCACAAAGGAAAACTCCGATAACCGTCCACCTAAAATAAAGCTTCAAACAGACAACACAATTATCTAAAATTAAATACGGACTTTTAAAAGGCGGCGTTAATTATACACCAGAATGCACGACTAAAAAAGAGCTCGGAGGGTGAACTAAATTTATCACAAAATCTGATGCTTAACGTTTTTTTTTTTCAGTGTACAAAATGGAAGAAATAATTAAGAGACGAGCCGAAGCGTCTCTGGCCGTAATAAAACACAGCGCTGACGGACGTGATTTGGTACGACAGCCATATATAATTTGGACAGTTTGGAATTTTTTAAGATGTTCTTTAACGATCTAAAGCACCTGTGACGTGGATTTTTATACCCGACCTGTCTTAATTTTGATGTAAAACGGCCCGTCGTTTGCGACATGTTGTTTTACGCGGTGACATTAAATTAAGGTGGAACCTAAGAATGAGTCGCAGCAAGTTACCGTTAATATAAGCTCTGTCTACCTCGTAAGGGATATAGACGTGATTTGTGTGCGAATGTATAATGTGAATTACTGTAACAATATAATTTTAGTATAGCCAACGATTTTGACGTATATTTGACGGAAATCTGTGAAATATATATCGAAATCGTCGGTTGTAGTTAATGTTATTGCTAAAGTAAGATCGAGGAAATCACTATTTTGACTCCCCTTTGCACCTATATACGACCACAATCATGCTAAACGTGGCCTTTAGGTCGCCTTTAAGACGTGATTTATGTACCTATGTAAAGTAACTTGGTGCAACTCACATTTAGTTATTTCCATCAAATATTATTAATAACAATTAATTATTGTTTATAAATAAGTTTCTTCATTAAAACTATTTTAGTCTTATTCTTGTTTATGGTTATTGGAACTATTATAAAAAAAATTGAAAGGGTAAAGGCCGCAACGGACCAGCAACTTTTTTGGGGTTGCTTATTCTCATGGGTGGCGGTGATCGCTTACCATTAGGTGGCCCGCGTGCTCGTTTACCTCTTTTTCCATTAAAAAAAAATCGAATCAACATCTACAATGACACCTAGATATTCTTTGTTGAAAGTTTTCATCGTGTAGTCTTATAAATCTGTGTTCAACAGTTTCAGATTTCTCTGTTGAACTATTTCAAACGGTTATGTTCAATACGTTGTTATTAAAAACGGCTGTGTATACAGTTCGTAGGAATTTCAATAAATACATGTGACGACAGGGAGCCATGCGAATACATGATATTAGAGAAACATACATTAACAACACCCACACGCATGCTTTGAATTGAATGTGCGATTTCTCTTCGCATTATGTATCATTAAATAGGTTTGACGGGTATTATAATTCAGTTTGCTTTCAAACTGTAGATATGTAACATTTTATTAAACACTATTTCTACGATTTTACGTAATCTAAAGTATAGTACAGTTGCTGAAAATTATTGTGTCAAAAATTAGTGTACATTGATTATTTTGAGCTCTATATTTGACTAGCTTTTGCCCGCGGCTTCGCACGCGTGAACCATGAGCATTTCAAAGAAGCTAGCAATTAAGCAACCGAGCAACCAAACCTGCAAGCTTTCAAGCATACATGCAAGTATGCAAGCAGGCATGCAAGCCTTCAAGCATGTAAGTATGCAAGCAGGCATGCAAGCAGGCATGCAAGCAGGCATGCAAGCAGGCATGCAAGCAGGCATGCAAGCAGGCATGCAAGCAGGCAAGCAAGCATGCAAGCAAGCGTGCAAGCAAGCATGCATGCAAGTAAGCACCCATGCAAGCAAGCATGCATGCAAGCAGGCAAGCAAGCATGCAAGCAAGTGTGCAAGCAAGCATGCATGCAAGTAAGGACCCATGCAAGCAAGCATGCAAGCATGCATGCAAGCAAGCATGCAAGCATGCATGCAAGCAAGCGTGCAAGCAAGCATCCATGCAAGCAAGCATGCAAGCATGCATGCAAGCAAGCATGCAAGCATGCATGCAAGCAAGCGTGCAAGCAAGCATGCATGCAAGTAAGCACCCATGCAAGCAAGCATGCAAGCATGCATGAAAGCAAGCATGCATGAAAGCAAGTATGCAATCAAGCATGCAAAGCAAGGACTCAAGCAAGCATGCAAGCCAGCCCCCGCATTGCCCCGCTGCCTTAATTTTTCTGAAACTGTAAATATTGCAGGATTTTTATAAAACAAACCTAACCTAACCTATAGGGCTGTCCTAAAATACATCCTAAATAGCTTTTGCCCGCGACTTCGTACGCGCTAAGATGTAAAATGAAAAAATAAGTTTTTTCCCGTTCCCGTGGAAATTTTGGGGAGTGCTTTCGGAGTACACTTAAAGCCTTTAAAGAAACACACGTTATAAATGTTAAGTCTCTTTCTTCCGCTGTTTCGTCTGGAAACGTAAAATCCGGTTTTTTCCCGTCCTTGTGGGCGTTTCGGAAAATCCTTTCTTAGTGTTCCCCTACGCTCCCGAATAAACCTACGTGACAAATTTCAACTTTCCCCCGCTTTTCGTTTTTCCCGTTTCCGTAAGAATTTCGCCAAATAAAGCATTTCCCGAAATTCTTACGGGAACGAAGAAGAAGAATTTTGGGAAATTATCTCATAATGCTCCCCTACACTCCCCAAGGAACCCACTTGCCAAATTTCAGCTTTCTACGACCAGTAAAACGTAAAATCCTGTTTTTTTCCCGTTCCCGTGGAAATTTTGGAAAGTACTCTCTTAATGCTCCTCTACATTCCCGAAACAACCTACATGCCGAATTTCAGCTTTCTGCAACCAGAAAACGAAAAGTCCCGTTTTTCCCGTTCCCGTGGGAATTTCGGGAAATCTTTTTGTAGCGCTCCCCTACACTCCCCAAGGGAAATTGAAGGCCAAATTTCAATTTTATACGACCAGTAAAACGAAAAATCGATCCCGTAGAACTGAATACATAAATCCCGTTTTTATCCCGTGGGAATTTCCAAAAAGCATTAAAACATTATTTTACTATTATAATCACCTACTTCTATGCCAAATTTGAAGAGTAGTAATTATAGTTCATAGGATTTCGTTAAACTGAATATATAAATCCTGTTTTTTTCCTTATCCCGTGGGAATTTCCAAAAATCCTGAAATGAGTTTCTTAGTTTTGTAATCACCTACTTTTGTATCAAATTTGAAGAGTCTACTTATTATAGTTACTGAGATAGTGTCACTCGGAATCGAATATATAATTCCCGTTTTTTCCTTATCCCGTGGGAATTTCCAAAAATCCTTTCTTAGCGGATGCCTACGTCATAAGATCTACCTGCATGCCAAATTTCAGCCCGATCCGTCCAGTGGTTTGAGCTGTGCGTTGATAGATCACTATGTCAGTCAGTCAGTCAGTCAGTCAGCCACCTTTGAGTTTTATATATATAGATATCAATAGCCGAGGTCTGATGTTTTAGGCATTTTTTTTTTTCATTTAATTAGAAAATTTCTAAAACATACACAGTTAGTTTGTTAATATTTTAAAAGTGAAACAATGTAAAATTATATTATTCAACAATCCAATTCACACTTTCCAAAGTTCGGTGAGCGATAATCTTAATTTGTAAAATGTAAAGTTGTTGTTTTATAAATAACCGTTCCGACATTAGAAAATAAAGTTAATTGTGTAAATTTTACTTGTAATTGAAAATAGCATTCGATTCTGTATTTGGTTGAATTTAAGTCGCCGTCAGAATAGGAGCGCTCTAGATGTACAGAGCCGTATTATGGTGTAAAAATACGTCCAGACATTTTTGAACATCTAGGCGTCCGCACCTTATAGAAACTACGTCTTAATTACCATCTTAAGCAGACGATTTACAATAGCGAAATTCAAAGGTAGACGAACATTGAAAGATAGTTTCCAACGCCAAAGTAGAGCTTGCCATGGGCAAGGGAGCCTTAACCACCGA
Source organism: Pandemis corylana (assembly GCA_949127965.1). Lineage (NCBI taxonomy): Eukaryota > Metazoa > Arthropoda > Insecta > Lepidoptera > Tortricidae > Pandemis > Pandemis corylana. The sequence goes on along the minus strand of OX421857.1, from coordinate 10,746,868 downwards.
ACCTCAATTCCACTTCATCCGGAGTTTAACGGGTGAACTTAAATGACTGTTAATGGACGCACTTTGCAACGAAATTTTCGCCTCCAGCACTTAGGCTAAAACACTTAGGTACGGCGAATATTAAGTTTTAACTCGAGCCATATATTATCGTGGCTTGAGCTCAAAAATGGGTGTGGGAATTTAAAGGGTTGTCTATTGGCACGTTCATAATCACACCCATTTTGCCCCAACGTTAAGGTACACAACCTGCTATTATAAACTTTGCCGTCGCTGCGTAGAGGCTCGTTTCGCCTGCATAATTATTAAATTTGGAAACGTGTCGTCCACGTAATTTTTATATGTGCTTGCTTAGTAATCTGAGGTCACTAGAAGTAATCACGAACTGGTTCGAAACATGTCGATATAAAATGCAATTCGAATTATTTTTGAATGCCGACTTGATCCGGCCCTATTTCATAAAACTGACAATTATCTCAGCTTGAAACTTCAATAACTACATTTTTTAATTTATGGATAGAATATTAATAAGATTATTTCATGTAGCCTCCTAAGAACCAAAGTATTAAGTTTTACTTTTGAAATAGCATCTTTCTACAATTCATCTATACTAATATTATAAAGAGAAAACATTTGATTGTTTGTTTGTTTGTTTGCATTGAATAGGCTCCGAAACTACAGGACCGATTTCAAAAATTCTTTTGCCGTTAGAAAGCTACATTATCACTGAGTGACATAGGCTACTTTTTATAATATATAAATTTGAAACTGGACTGTGAAATATGTACAAAAATGTGTACACGGAGACTGAGGAGGGTAGGTAATGACACGTTTTCAAATTTGTTTGTAATTTATAGACCGACCGCTTAAATGAGTCCTCGCCCGCGCGGTACAGGGGCGCGGGGTAGTCCCACTCTCACTTCAGCAGCGGTCAGTCTATAGACATGACACGACTTCAAACAATAGGGCTGTTTGACATGCGTTACAATTATGCAGTTGGTTCACTTATTCGAGAAATTAGTGTCTGAAAGAGCATTAAGTTACAGCGTTATTATTATTAATAATATGTCGCACTTTACAGTGCTGTGAAATAGGGTCGTGATGACGCTTCACTTACAAGCAGTGCCACATGCTTGTGACAAGCAGAGACCGCTGCATGCTTGGCCGAACATGCGACGTATTTGGCAAGCTTGCATGCGTAACCGGCTTGAACGTATGGACATGCATACATAAATCACGTATTTATCCCTTACGTTCCCTGCTGGTCTGGGAGCAAAGGAAAAACATAGAATGTACCAGTTGTTTTCGTCCAGCGCAGATGGTAAAAGCCCATCGAGGGAATGGGCGAAATTCGTAGGAATCATGTTATAGGCGATGCGGTTAGCAACCCATATTTTGATTCCCCTTTCCACCTATACGCCTACAATCATGCTAAACGTGGCCTTTAGGTCTTATTACCTCAGGCTATGCCTACCCCGTAAGGGATATAGACGTGATTTGTATATATGTGTGTGTATATATCCCTTACGCCCAAAAGCCCACGTTGAGCATAATTGTGGGCGTAAAGGTAGAATCACCACTTATGGGTTGCTAGCCGCATTGAATATAACATAATTTCTAAGATACAGCTTCTGATTAATAACGATATAAAAATGTTTTTATTAAAAGTTCTATGATTAAACGAGCTAGTACTAAATTAGAATAGAATCGTTTATTGCAAGTCACATTACAGTATAAAGGTCAAAATCATAATCATAAAGTAGTACAGATGTGACACCCCGCAAGGGCATAGCAATATAAATATTTTAAATCTGGAGCTTCATGTTAATTTCAAGACTATGGGAGTAAAATTCAACTTGCAAGATGTCCCCAAACACGAAAACAAAAGCTTCTAAAATGAGGCCACGGACAAACCAATCGCAGATAATACCAGAAGCAATCCAGATAGCGTTGACCGCGTCGTCACGCAAAATTAATCCTAACACTAGAGCATCTTGGCCTCAATCAATTGCATGGAGCGATTGATTAATCGTCACCCCAACATTAATCACGCGCTGATGCTCATGAATTAGAGTTGGGAGGTTAACGCCTCTTTTACTGTTGCTAAAAGAACTGGGCGGCACATTCAGAGTTCAGTTTTTCAAGATAAAAATGGAAGGTATTTGGCAAACGTCTTAATAATCGAGGAACAGCAGCTCTTATTAATCTGTATAAATAAAAACGAATTGCTGTTCGTTAGTCTCGGTAAAACTCGAGAACGGCTGAACCGATTTGTCTAATTTTAGTCTTGAAATATTCGTGGAAGCCCAGGGAAGGTTTAAACGGTGAGAAAATATTGAAATTTAGAAGAAGAAAAAACGGGAGCGAAGCCACGGGCAACAGCTAGTTAGAAATATTTTTAAGTGGTCGATATGACATTTGTGACATTTAATGGCTGGATAAGGTTCGTTCCTAGATCTAGCTTAGAATTTAAAAAAACTACCTACGTTTGATATTGTCAAACAATAATATTGCGGTTTTGTTTATTTGCGTTTCTGTATAATCAGTGTTAGAGTATGTTTTTTAAGAATTTTAAATGACCTCAGCAGAACCTCCAGACTCACGGTATTACCGCACTTCTCCTCGACTTTTGCACGATATTTAGACTACGATTTCAGCTAATTTCGACGATTTAGGCACTGATTCTTGGACTACGTTTTTCAGCTTTCACGACAACCTCATCCCTGACATTTAGACATACAATGGATTTGGATGATCCCCAAAGCACTGCAGAGGAAATGGATATTGCAGGGATGTAATGCAATGCTTTTTACCGTACACTGATTATACGGAAACGTAAATAAACAGAACCGCGGTATTATTTTTTGACTATGTAAAAGTGACATAGTTTTATTACCTAGGTACTTAATTTTATCAAATAATGTATTTTTAGATTCCGATGCTGAATTTATGTATTATTGTAATTATTTCATTCCTTTATTTTCTAAATAAAAGTGACAGTTGACGTAGTTTTTTTTTAATTTTAAGCTAGTTCTAGGCTCGAAGCTTATCAGCCGTTAAATCTTACAAATGCCATTTATATCGACCTGTAATGTCTCCCATAGTATTGTTTAGTGTATTATTCTTATTATTCTTCGGAAGGATGTATCAAGTCTCCGACGTTGATGGGGGTAAAGAAAACAAGCCATATTAGCAATATTAGTTAACCGCTAATATTACTGGAGACGGACGTTATAACTAACTGAATCTGTCTTTGAGGCTAAGCATGAAACAACTTGGTGGAAGCAATATTTTGATGGGATTTAAAAACAGTTAAATAAATAGATTAAGTTCTTTAACCGAGTTTAATCCACTCGTGTGCCCACGTATATCGTGTGTAGGTAAGTACTTCCAGAATTAATTAATTGTTTAACTGATAATTGTCACTCTCACGACTACGACAAATCGAATGATACCTCTCAAGTTCAAATCGAACCGGCCATTTAGGCTGAGCGTGCCAAAGAAATGTACATACATACATACCCATACACTCGAAAATCATAACCCTCCTTCTGGCGCAGTCGGGTAAACATACAATACAAATAGTGAATTAGAAAAAAATACCATTTCATCGTAATTTTAGAATTAAAATGAAGTCATTCCTTTGACGCCACGCCATTTAAAAACTAACCCAATTAACCGCCTTCTGAAATACTCAGGAATAATTCTGAGAAACCCCTGTATATGTACGGCGTGAATAAACTATTTTATTTTTCTAACTGTTTCTCGCGGCTTCGATCCATTTTCATTTTTATCCAATTTTTATTTTCTCCATAAAAACAGTCCGTGGAACTTCAGCAACCTATGAAAAAAAAACTGGATTGCCGTTCTCGAGTTTTCCGCTTAGAAAAGGCCACATTTAGCATGATTGTGGGCTAACAACCGATTATTTTGAAAATAATCAAAATAATGATGGATTGCTAGCCGCATCGCCTATATAACATGATTCCTAAGATTTTCGCCCATTCCCTCAATATAGGTATAGATTAGCGCAAAAATACTGCGGCTACTAATTCATACTAATTAATGCTATAGAGTATAGACCGACCGTTTTGAATCCTCGCCCGCGCGGCACAGGGGCGCGGGGTAGGACGACAAAGGGGACCGCGACAGGTGCGGGCGGGTAGTGCGGGCGAGGACTCATTTAAGCGGTGGTCTATTGACGTAGCGTTAGTTATGTTTTAAGTTTGCGGTTTTCGCTCATAACTATAAAGTACTACCAGGTGATTAGCCCCCGACTGGTAGTTGTAGTTATGTTGCGTTACCTTCCTCAAGGAGAGGCTTTAAACTTTTAACCTGTATAACCTTATCGCTGTATTTGATTTTATCTAAACGTGGCCTTTTCAGGTTCCGTTACCTTTGGCTGTGTCTACCCCGTAAGGGATAAAGACGTGATTAATGTATGTATGTTTGATTTTATGTATCAAGGAAATATCATTAATATTTATTACGAACAGCTTCTCTTGAGCAGGCAAAATCAGGCCATTGAAGAAGAGAACATTGACTTATATTAATTACTAAATTCATAATTATGTTATTATACAGCGCCATAATTATCTGCACACTTTAGTACCTTGTAGTTTTAAGTCATTGATCAATTTCATATAATTGGTTTGGCTCGTTTCACTGACGTTAAAGTGACAAGGTACTTATGTGTAAAGATATTTGTGATGGTGACTAATAGTAGAGTCGAATGAAATATAAATTATACGTATACACTGTCGTGATTATTCTTGGTCAACGACGAATTAACCAATAAGAAAGAAAAATATAAAACGCTACATAAAAATTAATTGCCACGCAATGGTCCCAACTCAGCATTCAGCATAGGGACTTACCAGTTCTGAAATGCATTACACATTCACCGTAATACCTTACTCTATGTAGTTTTTTTTCTTTATCCTCTACATGAAATAAAATTTTAGTTATTTTAACTGTGATAATATTAGTAGAGAGAGAGACAATACAGAACTTAACCTAACGTAACATTTGTGACAATTTTATTTTTTACAAGTCTCCTCCGCCCTTCTGAAATCTATATCTAAGAGCGTTGTTCTTAATAATATTGGCGAAAATAATTCAGTGAGAATACACCTTTTTTATATCCTATAAAACACGCGTGGCACGGTCGTTTTGTTCATTAACCCAGCACGCATTACTATAGGTACGTTTACTGTCGATATCGATCATTCTGTTTGAACTTGGACCAGCAATCAGATGGCCCCATGTTTGGTAAACATTTTTCAAGCAAGCCGTATATTCTCACTACATTGGTTAATTGCTCGATGTGCTTGGCAAACACATTTTTCAATTTTTTTTTCTAACTCTGCTTTTATTTTAGAATCAGCGAATGAATATTGAAATGTGAAACACGTGTTATTGCGGTAGGACTCACGCAAGGTCATCTAGATCGCGGCTACCGTCTTTCTAGCTATTTCTGCCACTAAGCAGCAGTGCTAGCACAGTCGTGTTCCGATGCTGGGTAATCGGGTGAATTAAAGCGTAACGAGGCAGAGGTTGTTCTTTTTTATGGAAGTATATTTCTGCCAATTGTTTACATTTAGCGGGCTACAGATATACATATAATATGATTGTACATGCAATTTTTTTAAGATAAGATTACTAACGCTCACTAATATAACCAAACAACGGATACACTGGCCACAATTATAAGAAGCACCGGCGTCACTTTGATCGCTGAATTCAGTGATTTATCGACATACCTTTGGAGGAGTCCACAGTCTACTTCATTCGTTCTCGGATGAGTATAGGTAACAGTCCATCTCAAGTAACATTTCATACCAGATTCAACATGAACAGAATCGCCATTAAACTTTGGATCCAACGCGTTCAATACGCTTTTTGACGTAAACATTCCGTTTCCAATCACCATTTCTGGCTGGTTGACCTGATTACTAGACCATATAAAATCGGTCATCAGACGACAGTCGACTTCCATCTCGTCATATCTATACATGTTGTAGGAGACCCCAAAGTAACATACCTCGTCCTTCCGTGGCAGGTAGTGGTTATGATACATCTGAATTTGCTGGTTCCTAGACACAAGTCCAAGATTGTACAGAGCTAAGCCGGCTAGGAGCTTTCTGTAGCGGTTGCGTGATGCTCTGTACTCATATACATAATCAGGTAGTTGTCCAGTGTAAACTGGATAGTATACTGGATTGTGTCCATAGCTCGAATAATAGAACTGCTTCGGTGGATTGTAATGATAATGATGGATATGCGTAGGAATATTTGAAACATAAACGCTTGTCTGTTGGTTTCTTAGGTAAACGTGGCTATTGTAGCCGCCATGTGTAACAACACCTGTGTTGCCAGAAAAACTAGGGCTCGGAGGATGAGGATACGATCCGGTACGTGGGTCTAGAATCGGCCTGTTTCCTGATCCGCCGTTCGAAATAGGATAACTATGAGTTCTGGACGTCGTCGGTTTCGGCTGTGGGTAAGCCGTATGGTAAGGTGTATAAGTCGGCGCACTAGTCACTTGCCTGCCACCGCCTGATACGCCGCTTGAACGAGGATAGGCATGGGTATTGAATGTGGTCCTCACAATTGGAGAGGTGTATCCCGTTCGCGGTGGCCTTGTCACTTTCCTGTGGCCTCCTGATCCGCCGGGCGAAGAAGGATAAGTATGAGATTGGTGTGTTCTTCTTGCATGACTCGCAGTTGCTTTCCGAGACTTTGTTTCCACACTGACCAATATTATTACACTTGTTAGTAAAATACAGAGTAATCTCGCGGTACGCGCCATGGCTGGCGGCGCATCTTCGTTTGAGCTATAGAGAAAAAGCGTACGCTTCGGATAGATAAAGATGACCTTCAACTATTCTTATATTCGATTGGGTTTGAGATTTTATTTGCGGCGCTTCACAGAGTGCAATGCCGAAATTTAAGCGAAAGAGATTATTAGATAAAAACCAAATGATTCAACGCAAAATTTTAAAAAATATGATCCGTTTTCAGGAACCATTTCTTTACACTATTTCTAAACATTATTAGGACACAGGTTAAAACCTAATATTGTCAAAAGTTTTGTAAAATATGGAATTTAAAGGAAGTGGCGATAAAGAGTAACCCTTGAGCTATGTTATTATCTTTTACTAAAATTTAATTATTGTATTTAAATAAACAAATAACTTCTATTAAACTACAACATTATATTTTTATCCAATCCAAAAGAAGAGAATTTAAATTATACACTAAATTTGATTTCAGGCCTTACCAAAAACGGGGAAATAAGTACCAACACTCTTTTCCTGTAAGGGATAGGTATTGATTATGTTCGAACACGACACTAAATGTACTAGTATCGAACTACATTGTATTCAATTACACATAAATAAGGTCTATTTACATGAAGTGAATTATGGTATGCCACAGTACACAGTTTTTTTACGAGTAATCTATCATCATTTATGTATAAAGATATAGGTATTTGTTCCGTTCTAATGAGGTAAGATATAATAATCTATTCAAAAAGTACATCATTAATTTTATTGCCCTTTTAAACAATTGTTAAACAAAAATAAAAATAGACATGAATTACTAAAATTACAAGTATAATTACAAAACCTCATTTAAAATAAAAACCGGATGTACAAAAGATTTCCTATTTCCTTACATATTTTCTCCGTATTTTCTTTCGACATCGTTTGGAGTGTTTCCTGGAGAATTTTCGTGCAGTAAAACTGTCGAATCGTAAATACTGTATGTTTTATTTGGAGGATTTAGTCTTCTATTATGTTGTTCTTATTTTTTTTTTTTTTTTTTTTATGTGAATAGGAAGGCAAACGAGCAAGTGGGTCACCTGATGGAAAGTGATCACCACTGCCCATAGACACCCGCAACCCCGGAGGGATTGCAGATGCGTTGCCAACCTAGAGGACTAAGATGAAATGCCTCTTGTGCCCGTAATTTCCCCGGCTGTCTTACTCTCCACACCGGAACACAGCAGTGCAAGCTCTGCTACTTAGCGGCATACTGTATGTTTTATTTGGAGGATTTAGTCTTCTATTATGTTGTTCTTATTCCACACCTGAAAGCATACTGTTGCAAATCTGTGGTATACGTAATTAGCAGTTCTGCTGGACAGTGCATTTATATCGCAGCACACCTGCACCTTGTTAATTAGATGTAAGTGCTGGAATATTTATGACAAGTAACGATCATCCACCAACCGACCTGGTTTGCTATTCGTATAATTTTACAAGTTGCATGGCCTTGTCTAATCTATACAAGACAATTATTTTCCAGTTAGTTATAACACATGACGGTGTAAGACGTGAAGGAGAGGCAGTTCTTTAAAAAAGTTTCAGTACACAGAGTGTCAAAAAACCATCTCGTAGCTCGTACCTACTCGTATACTCGTGCGTTTTGGCCCAGTCATTTAAGGTTAGATTAGGTAAGAATCTCGGAATTCGAGATACCCAGCTGTAAGTCTGTAAATACTTGTATATTGACACCCTAAAAGCTGTCTCAAAACCTACATATGGTAGGGTGTGCGCAACTATTAAATTTCAAGGTCAAAGGTCACAAAAATCGGTTTTATGCGCTTTTTTTGTAAATATCTCATTTCCTACGGGTTTTTGCTATTTGTTATTATTGACAATATTGTAGAATACAAAATTCCCTACAAATTTTGTTAATTTTTTTTTTTATACGGTGAACCGTTTTCGAGATAGAGTGCGGAGATTAATAAAAAGATTAATTCATAATTTGTTTTTTTTAATCATGTATGAAGTTATTAATATTAATTAGGTTAAAATTCAAATATAATTCCGATATTTTCATTAACAGTTCTGCAATTACATGGGCAGGTAAGTGTTGTTAATTAATACTGAATAAAAAGTGTATAAATGCGAAAGTAACTCTGTCTGTCTGTTACCTTTTCACGCTTAAACCGCTGGGCCGATTTAGTTGAAATTTGGTATACAGATAGTTTGAGTCCCGGGAAAGGACATAGGATAGTTTTTATCCCGGAAAATTTCATAGTTCCCGCCGGATAGCACTGCCCAAACCACTGGAATTTTTCAAATTTAAGGCGCTAGTACTGAATAAAAAGTGGATAGGTTAGGAAAAAAAATTATAAAATATAATATAATTGATATATCGATAGTTCATCAACTATATATGGCGCGTTTTCGACCGGAGGCACCGGTTGACTTGAAGTGCTGTGACCGCGCGCTCTCCGCCCTCTATCTCGAAAACGGTTCACCGTATAAAAAAAAAAATAATCAAAATTTGTAGGGAATTTTGTATTCTACAATATCGTCAATAATAACAAATAGCAAAAACCCATAGGAAATGAGATATTTACAAAAAAAGCGCAAAAAACCGATTTTTGTGACCTTTGACCTTGAAATTTAATAGTTGCGCACACCCTACGCTATGTAGGTTTTGAGACAACTTTTAGGGTGTCAATATACAAGTATTTACCGATTTACAGCCGGGTATCTCGAATTCCGAGGTGAACTTGCTATAATGACTGGACCATTTACCTTTGGGGGAGAAACTTTTGTAACGGTTAATTTATTTGTCTATGCACAATATCATATTAGTCGGTAGCTGGCCACCAGGCTGATCCGCCAGGGGGGAAGGTGGTAGATATTAAGTTAAGCTTTTAAGCCTAACGTAAAACCATGACAAATCAATAGGTTCTACGTAGGTACTGAAAATCGATGTTTTCAAATTTGTGTTTCCTCATCATCAATAGTTTGTTAACTAACACAACGGTCTCGTTAACGCTGAAACCCAAGTTACGTCACCTCAATGAAATCAACCATCAGTTTACTTGTTCTGGCAGTAAGCTATATTAAATGTAATACACAAATACCTTATATGACGGGAGTTGCCTTTAGCTTAATTTAGCAATTTTTTTTTAGTTACTTTTTAATGAACATAAAATATTTACCTTGATACGACGCTTGCTAGTTGTGTAGCGGAGCGAAACATTTGTTGCGTAACATGTTAAGACGGGTGATAATGTGAACATGGCTCGCGAGCCTGCTGCGAGCGGAACGACACGTCCACACAAGGATGTTTAGCTACTGTAACGTGCTGAACCGTAGTGTGAACGTGGCTCGCGAGCGTGCTGCGAGCGGAACGACACGTCCACACAAGGATGTTTGGCTACTGTAACGTGCTGAACCGTAGTGTGAACGTGGCTCGCGAGCGTGCTGCGAGCGGAACGACACGTCCACACAAGGATGTTTGGCTACTGTAACGTGCTGAACCGTAGTGTGAACGTGGCTCGCGAGCGTGCTGCGAGCGGAACGACACGTCCACACAAGGATGTTTGGCTACTGTAACGTGCTGAACCGTAGTGTGAACGTGGCTCGCGAGCGTGCTGCGAGAGGAACGACACGTCCACACAAGGATGTTTGGCTACTGTAACGTGCTGAACCGTAGTGTGAACGTGGCTCGCGAGCGTGCTGCGAGGGGAACGACACGTCCACACAAGGATGTTTGGCTACTGTAACGTGCTGAACCGTAGTGTGAACGTGGCTCGCGTGCGTGCTGCGAGCGGAACGACACGTCCACACAAGGATGTTTGGCTACTGTAACGTGCTGAACCGTAGTGTGAACGTGGCTCGCGTGCGTGCTGCGAGCGGAACGACACGTCCACACAAGGATCTTTGGTTACTCTAACGTACAACAGTTACAGTTACAGCTCGCAGATGAATACCCGGCTTTGTACACTTTCATAGTGCGGTATTGTTTTTAGATATGTGCGTGGAGAGATCGAAATAGAAAGTCCTCTGTCCAGGCAGGTGAAATGCCTGGGAACTGAAGTCCAAAAGAAACTATTTTATGCATCCGAGTTCCGTCTTGATAGCGCGATTGATGTCACCGGCTCTTGGTGATGATGATGATAATTGCACTGGGTACACGAGTAGTAGTCTAACTGGTGGATGACAAGATGGCGCTACGGTCGCCAAACACGAATGGAAACTTTTTTTTTTTATTACGAACTGACCAGTGATTGACCTCTATCTCACTTACAACTATTTATTGCATGTAGGTAGTATGCGAAAGTGAGTTTATGCCCATTAAAGGATTTCTTGCAGCTAACTTGAAAGCCTTCGTCTTAAGAGTTACAACTGGTAAAATATTTAAAGTTTGGATATCACGTGCGAAAAAGAAATAACTAACAGAAGAATCTGATATAATAAAAATGTGTAATTCATTGGGTTGGTTATACTGGTAATGTCTGACTTGCAAAGCTATATATAGATGCTCTAATCTTATAATAGGATTGAAACTTAGGCAGCGTTGATAAGTATTGGAGATAATATCTTTCGAAATTCGCCTTCCGTTATCCCTTCTTATTATATAACAGACGTTAAAAGTTTTCTAATACCGCCCCGGTTTAAATTCCAGGTAAAGACGAAAATCTCAATCAAACTTTGAAGCTTTTGAAGCGAAAATTTTTAGCTCGCTGCTCCAAAGTTTCGCGAAAACGTGACTACAAGTGGTCGAAATGTTGAGCTTCGGTAATTTTGTTATTGATTTCGATCATCGGAAGATGAGGAAAGACAGAAATTTACATTTACGTCCTCAAGATGACGGATTGTCGCTCAAAAGCCGTGTCGCCAAATAACGTATCACTTTGGAAGTGAGGTCTTGTGTGTTACATAGATCTGTTATATTAACTGTAAACAGTTGAAACTAATATTGTTTTTTGACGAAAGATCATAAAATTAAGATTCTATTTTGAAAATTCTGGTCTAAGCGCATTTAAATGTGATTTTGTATGGAACCAGTCGCCAACAAACACGTTAAAGCAATCTAGGTGCTCAAATAGACTATTATCAACTGTCTATAACTTTCATAGTTTTATTTCCGTCAACCGGTGAATGCAGTTGCAAGGGTCCCTGAATCGCGATAGACAATTTGGCCTTCGATCTGATAATGTCTAGGAATAGAATTTGCTCCCACGTTTCGTCTGTACGTATTTCCGGATAGATAAAACCCTAGGACTCTTCATGGCCAGAGGGAATTGGCTGTTACTGTACCAGAGTTATTTATACTGTTGGCCTCATTTATACAAAAAATGTAGCGTAAATTTGTTTCATGAAACAAGACGATCAAGTTTAAGCGGCAATTTTTGAAAATATATCTCGAATCTCGTGTGGTTTCCATCAAAACGAAATCTTTTGTTTGTTGTTGCGGTCATATTTTTTGTACATCTTGGTTTCAACTATTTTGTTAACATTTTAAGAGCAGAATTTGTATTTGGTTGTACGGTTTTTGATTTTGGAAGCTCAATGGTTTGATCTTGACCTACTGGATGATGGACATCAATTTTTAACAGCTCCGATTATGTTTCTTGGCCCGATTAAATACAGTTCATTTCGTGTATCCAATATGAACTATCACAACTGCTATTTATCTTATAAACGCTTGGCTTTTGAAAGGGAATTGCATCCTTTGGTGTACGTACATTACACGCGTTTTTGGGCATCTCGTACATTTTCTTTCAAATAAAAAATATCTGATACTGATCCAATATTGCTTCTTGTTCATACCAATGGGATCTTCTTCTTCTATTCTAATATGGCCCCATCGAACCATGCGATGATTTCGCCAATGTCAAGGTAATAAATACAGTATTCAAAAATCTTGTGACAAAAATGTCGGCAACGTTGTACGGTAGAACATGGTCATAAGACCCCCCCCCCCCGTCGGGCTCTTAGCCAACGGATAAATGGTGCCCAGGGTGCACCGAAACAAGCACTGCACTTCCCCTCGGACGGATCCAAAAACGAACCGCAGCTCTTGATCACACGCGGAGGTAACCCGACTCGCACCCCTACCAATGGGATGGTCCTTCTTAATTTTGTATCTAGGTTATCTTATCGATTGTCACGTGACCGCAAAATAAAATTATTATTGTGCTATACCCATACTTTGAATTAAATTCTGATCTCCTTCTTACAATATATAAACCCATTTTCTTTCCTCAATAGGTTCCGTTTCAGTATCTTAATATAATAATATTAAAAAATCAAATTTTCTGTGGCGTATTTTAACTAGCACCTACAAATAGACATGAAATGAATGAACATTGTTTTTTCACCTAGGTATAAGTCTTTTTATACTAAAGTAGGATTTTTAATAAATAAACAAGCATTTTCAAAATACATCGTAGCATAAGATGTTATTACAATATGCGAACCAGCCCAAACGCTAGCCTTTCGTAGTAAAATCCTGGTCGATCCGACATTTTCAAACTCTTTCCTCGCTCCCATATATACACAATTTAATAACAAAGCACAGATACAAAACGAATAAAGAAATCCACAGTTAAATTAGCATTTGAATCCTACTCTCAACCCGTATGACATGTCCGTATTTTCGGGTCGTTTTCTGGGTAAGATTTTAAAATGAGCGTCCAGCCAGAAGTTATCAAATTTGGTAATGCCTTACACTAAAACGGGTTTCCACGATTATAACGAAACCAGGATATTACTCGGAACGTGTGTCGCAAAGTCTGTTATGGCCAGAAGAGGTCACGTTTTGCTGTCATAGGACCTTGCAGCGCAATGTGCATGTATTTCTTTGTGAAAAATTCGTTCAAATATTTCGTATAACTCCTAAGGTTACGTCTTCGTAAGACGTTTTGTCAAGTATTGGAACGTACATTTCTTACTACCACCATCTACTACTACTACTACTACCAACCTGGAATCTTATCTGGAATTTTAAACTTTCGCTTTGTCGGTCCCTCGTTTAATGCTCCTCTCATCTACTCAAAGGTTAACTGGTAGAGATCCCTTATAGGGATAAGTTCGCCTTTGTGCATATATTAATGTTATTTTTATTTTTTTTGTGAATTGTATCTGTTTCTTTATATTTGTACAATAAAGCATTTACTTACTTACTTACTTAGCTTACATTTTTGAATTTCGCTATCGAATAAAAGGTTTTATTTTTTTGCTGTAAATAAAGTTAAGATAATTTTGGTTACCACCGAAATAGCATTAAAACTTGTTAAACATAGAAGACTAAAAGCTGGAAATGTGAATAATTCAGCTTAAAATATGGGGAATGCTAAACTAGGAAAATATAAAAGATGCATGAGCACTTGCAAATATGAGAATTTTTAACATGGCACAGCAGAGTTTTATACGAGTAGTAATGTGAATATACCTAATCGTTCATGTTTTTCTTCAAAATGTTTCAATGTTCAATATTTCAATGTTTTTCTTAACATTGGAGTTTCAGACATTCATAGAAGAAATTTTCATCAGAATTAAACATAATGAAATTACTATTATACGATAGTAAGCAATGTAAAGAACACAATCCGAAAGTTTCTTCAAAGTTCTAAACTTTGTAAAAGCAATTTTCATACATCCCACGCTAACCTAAAGCTCTATACTTAAAGAGACAGTGTACGGAATAAATAATTTTTCTCTATAGTGACGAGCAAGTATAGTAAAGTTACAAAACCACGCAAATGTTACAAGTTGGCTCAATTATATTTTGGCTGTGTTAAAGGCCGCCAGATTTTAAGACAAATGATTTTTGAGGAATGAAGGCTTCCTAAACACTTATTATTAACTATATTGGCTATAAATCCGTAGTATCCTGCGGGAGTTTAATGTGATTTTACGGTATGTCATGCTGTAATAACATCGAACTTTACTTGTTTAGACTTTTTAATTATATTACAGCGTTTGTATGAAATTATAATGGCCAACGCTGCGTTCAAAATGTTTCGGACTCGGTCGGCCTAACTAACAACATAGGGCTGCAGTAAAATAGATGAATAATTTGCCAAATTTGCGTTCAAAAGGATCCGCGGCCACAATTAATTTGGATCCCGCCCTTCCATTTGTAGTGGTCATCTTAACTCGAGAGAAATTGAGCAATACATTACAGGGTTCTTGACAGAAATACTTGGCGTGGATTGATATACCGCATGGCCTCAATTGAAATATCGGTGTACCATTGGATTTATGGTTCGGCTAAGTAAACCGAGGTAACAATGGTATCTGTGGATGATTCTAACTTGGAATAAGGGGTTTCGATGTTTGTAATTCAAAAATAATACTGGCCATGTTGAGTCAAGGAGACGCGATTTTTTTTATGTTTGAATAATGGGAAAAGGTTTTTTTTTATCACAAATTCGAGTTTCTACGACAGTTGAACCAATTCCAAAGTTTCTATGGTGCCATGCAGAAAAGATTTATTTTAAACATTTTTGAAGTTGTTATTTTCAAAACATTTACACTGTAACTGATTATTTAAAAACCAAAATACCCATAAACCACAAAACCAAATTGAGACAGGCGCACGTGATCGTGGGATCTAATTGCAGCC
This sequence comes from Pandemis corylana, assembly GCA_949127965.1. Lineage (NCBI taxonomy): Eukaryota > Metazoa > Arthropoda > Insecta > Lepidoptera > Tortricidae > Pandemis > Pandemis corylana. The sequence goes on along the minus strand of OX421857.1, from coordinate 10,731,484 downwards.
CAAGCAATTAAAGCACCCAACGGGCAGTCGAAATAAATCGCGGACTTTTAAAAACGGATAACATCAAACGACCTCTTAAATAACATATTAAAAACGTAACGCCGAAAATCGTAAATGATCCAAATGTCCCATTTAAAGATACGTACCTTAATAAAATAAAAAGCTTCGGAATAACATGTTGTCAAAACAGCGATTCTCTTTTATTAAACCCATTATTTCGGTTTCAAGGAAATCGTAAATCCTTAATGGATTTTCCTTGTTTCGCCTGATCATGTGTTGAGAGAAAAAATATGCGTTCGACGAGTAATACGTATTTTCCTACTCAAAACGTCAATATAGTGTCGGTCAGCCTAATAAAGGTTTGACGGAGTCAACAGAGCCAAACTATTTACTTAGATTTTGGTTATTGTATGTATTAGGAAAAGCGGGTTTCGATACAATCCATATTTTATCACACCAGACCATGCCATGTAACTAAATATCTATTGAATACTATGCTTTAATCATTATAATATACAATCTAACCTGACTTTAATAAGTTTCGCATATTTCCATTAAGATGGAATTCGTTCATAATGAGGAAATAGTATTAACATAGTGCCTACTTCCTAAAAAATGGGTAAATATTACCTAACTCTTTGTTACCAATAATAAGTCAAACTGATGTCCCATGATGCTACTGTTGCATTACTTCTAGTCTTGTTTTTTTCTGTATAACTCTTACGTTGTTATTACAAATATGGCTGCAATCTCGTGTGATATTTTTAATTTTTCCTACTCTGTTTTCTACTCTTTATTTGGAACTCCAGACATGCGAAAAAATGCCGCTGGTAAATTCGCTTGAGCAGACACGGTGCTGAGGTAGGTACTTTGACAAACGACACCTAAAAAATGCCACTTATTTAATAACGGAGTAACATAAAATTTGAATAATGGCTAAGGCAACATAAAGGCATTGTACAATTTCAGATGACGTTAAAAAAAATGAGAGGCTTAATGCGGCTATGTCCAATAAAGGAGCGGAACTTTTGTAGGATTATCCCTCTTTACCTCTTACGTCACGCATAATTTAATGTGCCACTTTTCTGTCTACCCTCATCTGCATCCTATAAAAAAGGGAGTAGATTATTGTCGAAAGATTCTGCATCGCTAATTTACTGTTTTAAAACCTTTCTCAGTGCATATGACGTCGATGGTCAACTGATTGCAGACAAATAGTATTAGTCCTTAATTACATTGAATTGTTGACTTTATTAACTCTCTAATTATCTATCTAATATTCTTCTTCTTCTTCTTATTTATAGCATATCAAGTTATTATAGCGACGACAACTTCGCCAATGTCAAAGTAACAAAAATATAATTAAAAAATTCTTGTGACAAAATGTCGGCAACGTTGTACGCTAATGGTCAAAGACCCCCTCCCCCCCTGTCGGGCTCTAAGCCAACGGTCAATGATATCCCTCAGAAACTGCCAGGAAATCATTAGCCGATGCCCAGGGTGTACCGGACCAAGCACTGCTCTTCCCCCCGGACGGATCCAAAAACGAAGCGCAGCTCTTGACCACACGTGGAGGTAACCCGACTCGCACCCCCTATCTAATATTACAAGTGTATACGTGCACTGTAACAAGTGAATCCAAATATCCAAAGTGAATTTTGTCAAAATGTAATTGTGCCGAAAAATGTTTTACATGGATCTGACAGCAAGTGAACCTAAACTGAATGGGAATTGAATCGCATTTAGATGCCATGGTAAGGCCCATGTAGTCTGTCCGCTGCATCGCGGTCGAAACGTGGAGGTAATTAACAAACAATTAACAATTACAAACTCTACGTGATTGAAGTATAAGTTGAAGTTATGAGTGAGTCGCGGAAGTTTAAAACATTACTATAATGAATCTCATATTTCTCATATTTCCAGTTCCCGGGCGTTTCCAAAAAAAGTTGTTCAATCACTCGATCTTTCAGAATTTGACAATTAGTTTTCTAGATTTTTTATACATTCAATTGTAATACAGTCAGGCAGATCATTAGGTTATTATTTCTATAAATAATTATATTACTATTTGATTTCACACAGCAAAATGAAACAACAGATTAGGTAACTCATAACAATTTCCCGTTATTAATCTATCAATAGAATGTTCTTCTATATGGCTCCCATAGAATGGTTTTTAGGAAATTGAAAAATGATGGAAGAAAATGTATCGGCAAATTTAATAAACTCGAGTTCCGCATACGTGCTTCAAACAGCAAACTGTCTAAAAGCTGCGCTCAACAGAATTCGAGGATGTAGAAATGTACGTAGCATACAGGATGTGATTTATTTCCGTGTCTTTCGCCAGCTTTCTGCTTTGTTTACTTGCATTTTTTGGAGTATTAGCGAACTAATTTTGCGGGTGGTGAGAGCAATGTGTGCGAATAGACAAATTGACGTTCCGAATTAGAAATATGACTTAAGTCCCTAATTAGTTCTGTACTTTCAACATAAAACAGGTCATTTACTTAAGTTTACGGCCATCTTACTTGCTAATCCTGCTGCCACTAGTGTGCTTGCACTGCTGAATTCCGATGAGAAGAGTGAGACAACCGATGAAATTACTTAATTAACTGTCAATTGTTTTATAACTGCTGTTGCTGCGTTATAAACTTTGAGTTGATACACTCGAAATTAAAATTAGCTTTTTAGATCATGAAATGTATATCTCTTTTGCTCCTTATGCGTTAATAACGTTTTGAAAAAATAATTTCAAACGTAAATTTTAAATAGAAAAAAAAAAAGCATGATAATTTTGGAACGTGATAAAAAACAAGTACGTCAATACATAGTTGGGTACATGTGGTACTATGTCAACGTATCGAAATCAGTACAACGACTAAGGATTAGCTAAATGGCTTGGAAACTATTTTCTTTACTCTAAACTGATTTTCTTTTATAGATATTACTCATCATTATGAAGCCTTATAGTTCCGCCAAATTTAAAAGTTAACAAGTTTATTCACTAACATTTAAGCTGACTATAAATTGTTTTAAATTAGAGTAAGTACCAAAAAAAATTTAACATACCAAATTTAAGTTATAACTATATTAATAATATAAGTTTGAAATTAGTTTTTACACATTTTGTAAGATAACTTACAAAAATCTGTACTAATTTAATTTATCGTTAACTTTCGATAGTGGTGGCACATTACTATTTTTGAATTGCAAAAAACAGGCAATACAGGTAATGTCATTTTAGTATCCGATATGAAATAGACTATATATAATTTGTCAAGATTTTGAGCAAAATTGATGGAAGTGTCGGGAAAAGAAGTCGCCTGGGATACAAGTTATAATTCTTTGCGGACGAAGTAGCAGGCGACAGCTAGTAAATGCATAGATATCACTTACATAAGCTAAGATAAGACATTTATACATTTTAGTTCACTAATTGCGTTTGTTCTTGTCCTACGTAATTAGCTGCTAGACAAATCACTCGGACATCTTAGACAAATGCTTGCGATGGGGATAATGAACCTCTTTCTTATCTGTTCAAGACGATCAGTCATTCAGTGGAAGCGAGCGGTAATACTTGCGTTAAGGATTTATATTCCACTTAAAATATCTTACACGGCGAGCACTTAAACCGAGTAAACTTCGATGAAACTTGGTACATTAATGAATGTGAAATCAAAATTACTGTATCGTTTAATACCGTAATCATACTTCTTAATTCTAACCAGTAAGCGACATGTACACCCTAATTTCGGTTCGTGCAACATTAATCCATTTGTCCTTAAGATAGGCATCTATTAAGTAACTCCTAAATCCGCTCAACTTAAGGCAGCATTAAATGGATCCCTTTATTCACACAGAGTCACGTCTCCGAATTTGTTAGCGAAAACAGATTTTACTCCAAACGCATCGCGGGGTAGAACACGCGACTATTATAATATGAGCCCTTGTAACGTAAACCTTTTCTCCTTTCTATTCGAAGTCCTGTTGAATAGCGAAAGGAAGGGCAGGTCAGGGTAGCCTGGTCTACGAATACACTCAAGTACACTAATCCTCAGTAAATTGAAATGTAACGCCGAAGATTGACGTCGCAAAGTCCGCCGTTTTGCGTTAAATAATTTTCTACGCGCAAAGTGAACTCACTAATTATGACATAGAATACTTCTGCCGTTCCAATATTGTTGTTGTTAACGAAGAAGGTTAAATATTAAATATACCCTTACGATGCGAACGAAACTTCGAATTTAGGAAGCAAGTTTTTGCGCGTTAAAACCATTTCGTTATTTGATTTTACTTTGTTGTTCACAATTTCTGATCCATTGTCGACTTACGACTTATCATGTACTTTTTTAAGCCATTTTGTGGTTTTTTTTCTACAAATCTAGCCATTAAACGTATAATTTGAAATAGTTAAGGTAAGTTAAAATAGCTTGTTACGTGTCGTGTATCTTTGTTCACTTAACAATGTTCCCCGGATAAGCGTTCACAATTTATTACACAACCACTTTCTTCATTACAAAAAATGAACCCTTTGATACCCGAAATAAAATGGAATTCGCAAGTTTTTTTACAAGATTGAAGATAAAAAGTTCAAGCAAGAGGAAAATGATGGAGAAATTAATTATATTAGCTGTTGCCGGCAATTTTTCTTGAATTTGTTTTCATTTTTGGAGAGGTCGGACTTATGGCTCTCGTCTTACTTCATTTAAATGTCAATTTGCTTTTAAACAGTCTGACGCGGACCAGAGTTAACTATATGGATTGTCACAAAAACCACTATAGTCTTTCCAATCTTTTATTTTCTCGATGACAGCTCCCGTAGAATGTAACTGCGCTTTTTACGCAAAAAATAACTTTTAAATGCGAGGTATAAAAAATATGACGACTGCCTAATTTTGTTCCTTGATCCCATATAATATGCATCTAAGACAAATTGAGTCCATATATGCAGTAATATCTTTTTAAAGTACGATAAACAATAAACGTTTTAATAAAGTTACATTCTATGGGAACGCAAATAGTGATGTTATGATTGAAATATCGATATTGTATCGGTATTGTATATATTGAACTAGATGTGTTCCTGCTACTTTGTACACGTTGTAATTTTTTATTGGGATAAAAAATAGCCTATGTTATACTCAGGAATACTGTAGCATTTTAATGGTGAAATATTTTTTGTTTGTCCAGTAGTTTTTAGTTTATTCATTACAAACATACTGTCATTCGGCCATTTCGCACGCTTAGTAATAATAATAAATTAGCATGTCGGTTGTTTTATTGGCTCCATAGCTGAATACTTCTCAACTACTCATATTTATATAAAATAGGATCGATATCGTATCTACACTGATCATTTATTAGGTCACAACACTATAACTATCAAACTACATCTGTCATCGAGAAAATAAATGATTGGAAAGACTATAACGGTATTTCACATAGGTAATCATTACGATATTCTGAGTGTTTATAAAATCATTCATGTCTTTTTCAGTTTTTTTTTAATTTACCTGCAGCTAGAAGTATACAGGAACACTCCTAAACAGACCAACCTGACTGTTATGTGAAATATTGCCGAGTATTTTTTGTGGCACCGGCAGAATTCTTGGTACCTTAGACCGATACAAGCGGCCCAGAGAGACTAAACCCAATTATATATTTACTATATTTATTTTTATTGTGTCTAAGTTTTAGTATATTTTTAAGTTTTTTTCTTTTGTTATTTTGGGATTAATTATAATTAAAAAGGCACGAAATTTTACTAATGCTAGGCATTCAAGAATGAAATGATGATAATATTTCCGATTGTACCTGCTTACGTGCAATGCCATCAAAAACCTTAATTATTATTCCTTTGTTATATTTGGACCCTTTTCGCCATTAAATTTACGAATTGGTAAAAAAAATGCGCGTTACGGCGATAGTTACGAATTTTTATAACTGTCATGCCCTGACCTTTATTGAACTTTTTAAGAGTGTGTCTGCAGTTATATTATCGTTTAAGACTAAAAAAATTGCGCACGGTAAAACTTTTGTGCACGTTTTGGCTAGCATAAGTTGACACGTGTTCCTAACGCGCATATTTTAACCAAATGCACGCGCTAAATATGCACCCAGATGCCTTAGATATAATCACTTTGCCGGTCCAATTCCAAGCATCCGCATGAAAACGTGCACCGATTTCCATTAGCCGTTTTGATTTGCCCTCGCTGCAATAAGGATGAACGTTTATTAAATAAACTTTGTATTCACCGGCGAATTTCCACTGTAAACACAAACAATAGCTTTTATTAGGGAACCGGCTTCCTTTATAAATCATGTTCTCCTTTCAGCGTTTGTCGTAATTTAATAAAAAGTGCCAGTTGATCAAATTAATAAACGTCAAATAGTCGGCTAAGATGCGGAGACAAAGTAACAAGACGCGGACGATTGAGTTCTTTATAATTATTAATGTACCTACATTATAAATATACGCGTACAATCGATTCCATAGAAATGAAATGCAAATTATGGTAAGTATACCTTTTTATTGTTTCTAAAAAAACGATTATTATTCACATGGAAACTGTTTGCTGGGTCGAATTTTGTTACGTAACCCTTTCCTTTTTTATGGTCTAGAATATATAAATGATTAACGCAGATAAAGAAATAAAGAAAGAGTATTGTAATAAAAATAGCCCTTACATTTTCTTCCAAATCTTGCCACAGACGCTAACCGACTCTAATTAAATTACCCAAAATTACAAAAAAAGCGGTCCAATTTATTAAATTACATTTTATTCAAACCCTTCGCTGGAGAGACTCGGCGGGGCGACTGACGATAGCGATTATATGGAAGCCGAGGTTGTCCTGCCCTCGCTTGTTAGGTATGTACCGCTCTTACATTTGCAATTCACTCCGAAGATAATATTGTTCATGGAATATTAAAATGAAGGTTCAAGTTTTCGTTCTGGACCTTTTGAAACTCTCCGCAGTCAAAAATTGATAGCAAAGAAGTTCGACACGGGAATAATTGCGAAGAAATAATGTATTCAACCTAATAAATCTGTGTAAAATTATCTTGTGAAACAGCTAAAAAATAAACGAACGTGAACGTTTGGGAATCAATTACAATTATTCTTGTTTCATGTGTTATTCTTGGACGTTTCAATTATTTTCAAGTGAAAACGCTGAAAAAGGTTGAATTTCTCTTACTCGATTACAAATTTATTTTACTATACGCACGAATTGCGGACTCGGAGCTTCACAGTTTTGTTCATAATTTCCAAATGTACATCAAAACTTCAGAATTTTCAAAAACTTTAATCATAAACAACCCAAAATATTAAATTATGGAAAAAACGTTCAAGACGATTTTTTTTTAAACGGTCACCGACGTATAACTCATTCGTTCATTACCTGGGTATATTTTTGCAAATCCCCTTTTCACTACATTAGCGAGTGAAAATCGGGCGTTATATATACGTTTTACCATATGAGTCGCGAACTGCCACTATGCGGAATCCGTCGGCAATGATTGATGCTGTAGCTTTAATTAATCTTGCTCAGACTTCGACCCACCCGGGTTGATTACCGTCTCAAGGCATTTGTCGCGGGTGATAGTGGAAGGTAATTTGGGGTGTATTGAGGGCGGCACCTGCTGAAATACCTTGTCGTCGAAAGCTGACTTGATTTAGGAGAGTTTTAAAGTAGTCTGCAGTCGCGTTTTTATCGGTGTAAAACGTGAATTCACTGAGCCATGTTAAAAGCATTATTGTGGTTGTTACTGATGGTAATTTTACAAAAAAGTGAATTTGTGAAACCAATGAAAATGTCTTATTGAAAGTCATTATTAGCTATTATTTATTCATTAATTTGTTTATGCTGTTGTCCGGTGTTACATAACTGTATTTTTTTAAGTAACTTCCAAGTGCGAGTCGGATTTGCACACGATATTTAAGTTTTGATATTTTTATTTTTAACTAGCTTTTGCCCGCGGCTTCGCACGCGTGAACCATGAGCATTTCAAAGAAGCAAGCAATCAAGCAAGCGAGCAAGCGAACCTGCAAGCTTTTAAGCAAGCATGCAAGCATGTAAGTATGCAAGCAGGAATGCAAGCAGCAGGCATGAAAGCAGGCAAGCAAGCATGCAAGCAAGGATGCAAGCAAGCATGCAAGCAAGCGTGCAAGCAAGCACTCAGCGAGAATGCATGAACCTGAACATGAAGCAATCAAGCAAGCGAGCAACCAAACCTGCAAGCTTTCAAGCATGCATGCAAGCATGTAAGTATGCAAGCAGACATGCAAGTAGGCATGCAAGCGAGCAAGCGAACCTGCAAGCTGTCAAGCAAGCATGCAAGCATGTAAGTATGCAAGCAGGCATGAAAGCAGGCAAGCAAGCATGCAAGCAAGCGTGCAAGCAAGCACTCAGCGAGAATGCATGAACCTGAACATGAAGCAATCAAGCAAGCGAGCAACCAAACCTGCAAGCTTTCAAGCATGCATGCAAGCATGTAAGTATGCAAGCAGGCATGCAAACAGGCATGAAAGCCAGCAAGCGAACCTGCAAGCTTTCAAGCAAGCATGCAAGCATGTAAGTATGCAAGCAGGCATGCAAGCAGGCATGCAAGCAGGCATGAAAGCAGGCAAGCAAGCATGCAAGCAGGCATGAAAGCAGGCAAGCAAGCATGCAAGCAAGCGTGCAAGCAAGCACTCAGCGAGAATGCATGAACCTGAACATGTAGCAATCAAGCAAGCGAGCAACCAAACCTGCAAGCTTTCAAGCATGCATGCAAGCATGTAAGTATGCAAGCAGGCATGCAAACAGGCATGCAAGCGAGCAAGTGAACCTGCAAGCTTTCAAGCAAGCATGCACTCATGTAAGTATGCAAGCAGGCATGAAAGCAAGCAAGCATGCAAGCAAGCATGCAAGCAAGCGTGCAAGCAAGCACTCAGCGAGAATGCATGAACCTGAACATGAAGCAATCAAGCAAGCGAGCAACCAAACCTGCAAGCTTTCAAGCATGCATGCAAGCATGTAAGTATGCAAGCAGGCATGCAAGCAGGCAAGCAAGTATGCAAGCAAGTGTGCAAGCAAGCACGCAAGCATGCATGCATGCAAGTAAGCACGCAAGCATGCATTCAAGCAAGCATGCAAGCAAGCATGCAAGCATGCATGAAAGCAAGTATGCAATCAAGCATGCAAAGCAAGGACTCAAGCAAACATGCAAGCAAGCCCCCCGCATTGCCCCGCTGCCTTAATTTTTCTGAAACTAAATATTGCAGGATTTTTATAAAACAAACCTAACCTAACCTATAGGGCTGTCCTAAAATATATCCTAAATTTTTTTTTTTTTTTATTATGAACTGACCAGTGATTGACCTCTATCTCACTTGGTGGAAGGTGCAGATGAGGCCAAAGGTGTAACTCACTGGTTCAGTAATAGCCTATTCACTCTAGCCTTGAAGAGCCCTAGGTTGTATCTGTCCGGAAATACAGACGATGGGAGCGAATTCCATTCCCTAGCAGTTCGCATTAGGAAGGATGAAGCAAACCGTCTCGTGCGTGCCAGTGGTATATTGACAACAAATGGGTGATAGCTTTATCTAGCTTTATCTTTATCGCTATCCCGCAGAAATTACGCAATTTTCAATGTGTTATTCCAGACTATAATCTATCTATGTTCCAAATTTCATCCAGATCTGTCCGGCCGTTCTGGCGTGAAAGAGTAACAAATATCCAAACATCCATACAAACTTTCACATTTATACCATTAGTAGGACATATTTTACTAATTTTACTAATAATTTGATTTCTTACCTGCAATCACAAATCTCAACGTAATAGTAGTAATAGTACCCACTTAGTAGTAATATATTCATCAGCATCATCATCATCATATATCCCTCGGGAACCGTTCATTTTTCCGGGATAAAAAGTAGCCTATGTGTTATTCCAGACTATAACCTATCTATGTTCCAAATTTCATCCAGATCTGTCCAGCCGTTCTGGCGTGAAAGAGTAACAAACATCCAAACTCACAAACTTTCACATTTATAATATTAGTAGGATTTAATTTATTTACTGTTATAGCGGCCTCAGACTTAGACTCTTTGCCTACAACTTTCTTTACCGTTCTATATATTAAAAAAAAAAAATCGTTTATTTCAGACCACATAAATTCTTACTGTCCGCAAGAACAGAGACAAAACATTTTGTGCAACGTTCCTACATTGTACAAAACACACGTACGGGCAAACTATTTAAAATAAGTTTACCTTCGTACACAGAGTTCGACAACAGCTTGTTTTGTTAACAAACAGAATAAATTTTGCGGCAAAGGTCAACACCCTGTACGTTTTGCCGAGATATTGTTGCTGGCCTTACACCGCGATATTGGGACCGTCCCTGAATACATTATACTTGAGGGTCCGCAGAGGCGTTAAAAGGACTCCGTGTCTCTATAGTTGTGACACACAAACTTGCTAATAAAAGTTATCGACTGTCATCAGTATAGCATAACATTTTGTGCCCAGCTGTGATGCTATAATGGTATATTTGTTTTGGACAAAATTACTTTCTGCCGATTTTCTTGTGGTGCATTCTTCTTAGCAATCATGATTTTTCCCAAGAGCTCCTTAGTTTCAATATTTAATATTTAAAAATCAAGTACCTATCATTTGAAAAAAGCGCCTTCTCTCGTCCCTGATGGTTCGACCCACGAGAGTTTGTAATTGTGTCGTACAGACACATCATTCAAACAGATGACGCTTAGCGACAAAAAATCGCATAGTAACAAGGTCACGTGACAGCTAGTAACAGGTAGAAAAATTCAAAGGCTACCCACCTGCTATGGGTGGTGTAGGGGTATAGCACGCGTCACGGAATAACGAGGATCCGGGTTCGATTCCCGGCCATAGCTTTACTTTTCGGATTTTTCTGTGTCCTAATTTTCAGTGACATTTAGAAATTTAATATTTAGTATCAAATAGTTATTTGTGTCACAAGGGAGTAAAACGATGTATTTACGGCGAGGGCGGTACATTGAACCCAGAATGTAGCGAAGGATTCTATAATAGTCCTGAGCGTAGCGAGGGGTTCTAAGGTAGAATCCTGAGCTTAATGCGGGATTCAGGCGTTAACGTCCAAGATGAAAATAATTTTGTTCCCAAGTGGCTCATACAAAAAAAAACTTCTTAAAAAGGTATGGACATAGAAAGTTACTTTCCATTTTACAAATAAAATCAAATACACCTTTGTATGGCTGCTTGTAACAAAGGATAGGTATTTGCGAAAATGTTTTGGTTAGTGCGGCGAAATATTATTTTTCTATTACATGTAAAGCGGTTTTGTTTAATGCGCGAAAGCATTCATGTCCCTATTTTCACCTGAACGTGATAATAGATTATTTTAAGACCTCGTGCAATACCTCATCTCATAATTCTGATCTCCAGCTTGTATACGTCCCACTGCTGCGCACAGGCCTCCTCTCAGAATTAGAGGGATTGGCCTATAGCTCCCATGCGGTCCCAGTGCGGATTGAGAAGTTCACACACACTCGCACACATAACAATTTACATTAATTTAAAATTAAACGACTTCTTCACGATCATAGAGGTAAGTCGAAAGTGACCCGACTAGCTAATCCCGATCTTTTAGGAATACCCTTCTCAGGGGTGAGTTAGTACATTGTACTAGTCAGATAATTCTCGACTTAATCGCGAGCCGTCAAATTTTTAATTAATTTAAATTATATAAATTTCATATTTCAATACTGAACAATAATATAAGGCTATTTCTAAAATTTAACTTCAGTAGGTATCGTAGAATACAGAAATAGGATACACAAGTTTTCCGTGTATTTGTTTTTGAGGCATGCCCGAAATATTTTGAAATAATCTTTTCACTTCTCATGCTCCTAACGTTGTTCATTATGTTCAGAAAAGGCTGCATAAAAATATTTTTTATCCTCTCGTGCATAAGGTTATTTCTTCTTTTAAGGCTCAGGCAGCTAGGCTTTACAGCCACAAACGCGTTTTTTTATGAGATAAGGTTAGTTATATCTTGATTTAATTAAAACATTTAGTTAGGTACCTACCTAAATATAAAAGCCCGTGAGCTCCTAGACTAGAACGACATTCGGTTTCGGGTAGTACCATCGGCCTATTCAAGTATTAATCCCATAAAAATGAGAGAGACAGCAAGACCGAAGGTCTCTTTAAATACTCTCGCACCGTCTTCCTCTTTCATTGTCTCTCCAATGAGGATTGACCGTTAGTTCCGTGTACTTCTCCTTATCCTTAGCGATCGCACTGTAGAACAACTTTTTCCATGGAAACAGAAGCTAGTAATTTCAAAATGTATAATTTAATTTAACCTAGGTTAGCAAAGTGATGCTACAGTATGTATAAGAACGGTATCTCGTTTTCGGCATTGCCTTTGGTCTAGGCCAGGAGCTGTATAATAATACCACTAACCCAATTTAGTGAGTCTAGATTTGAATATGGAACAACCTAACTTCACAGAATTGGGTTCCTAGTTTTAGCTTTCCGTGAAAAGTATTATCCCTTAAAAGAAAAAGTTCCAAACACTTGGCACGTACTGTTTCACCTGTTACTGTGATTAATCATTGATTATGATTATGTATTATGATAGATTTAATTAAATTTTTTAATTTGACCGTGGTGCCTTATTTTGGAGTATATAATCGCAAGGTTCATTGATAAATTATTATGTAAACTTGTATTCGCCCTTCTATTAGCACGCTGGGTCGAGATTTGTCCCAACACTTACAATTCCGGTACAAAAGGGTTTTAGAAACCCGGAAATTTAATAAACGATCGTCATACTCCTACCATAGCGAGTTATACTTAGAATTTGCGAATATTCCAGACCTAACCTTACAAATATGTTAACTACGTAGCACAAATGAGATAGGGCGAAACGTCCCGCCATAGTCGTTTGGAAAATATAAGAGGTCGATTTTATGGCAACCGTAAGTGTTTTCTGACCGTAGTTTTCTTTTCCAATCCTGTTGAACTGCCCCCAAAGGTCGAGGAGCCACCTGCGACCGGCTATCCAGTCAAAAGTTACATGTAGATGGGTAATGTTGGGCCCCTTATTATCCGAATACGGAAGCGATAGGCAAAGTTTTCCTAAATCGTGGTCATTACGGAAAATAACTGTCTTTAATATTTAAATTGCACGGGAGTATTCTGCGAAGGTTGTAGAGGTGAGAGAATGGAAATCAAACTTATAAGTTACCGTTCCGTGATTGAAATATTTGTATCTTCAAACTGTTGCGCGTTATAACCGTACGTATTGTCCCAGGTAGGTACAACTTTGCAAGTAGATAGTTGAGAATTCAGAATAAGTACTTTTTTATGTTTAGTTTGGGCCATCGGGAACTATCTAAAAATTTCCAAATAACTTTACTTTAGGAGTAAGAAAACTGCGTAATATGCCTAAATGTGGACTTATGATGGGACAAAAAAACTGAATAAAATATTTACAAACAGAACTGAATCTTCCTTCACGATACCAGGAAAACATATTCCGTAATCGAATATGATGATTCGCCCATTTTCGGTGATATCTAACCTTACCCAAGCCATGGTTGTTTACTTAAGCCAAAACAGATTCGATAAGTGGCCATCGTTCTTGGCAGCCCTACCCGTCCTGTGCACACAGACCCTAATACCTGCATAACGGTAAGGCTGTGTCAAGAACATGCTGCGATCGTCAGATTGAACCGTGTTCGTAAGACGTAGTATACCGCGGATAGATGGCGCTGGATACGACAGTATTTTATGGAGATCATGCCAAAATATGACGGAGTTTGAACGGATGAAAACTGAAGACTAACAATATTGTAGGAAATTGAAGACTCGCTAAAGAAATCATGGGGTGCTAGCCCATGTAAACTTTTGGACTATCAACTTTTCCTTTAATATCTAACAGATGTAAAGGCAAAATTGGCATTCAAACAGTTCGTTGTAGGAAATAGGACGCCATAACGTGTTAAGGTTAAACTGATTCATGAAATACAACACACCTTACCTAACAGTTAGGTTCTCTAAGCGTTGGCAGTTTCCGATACAAAGCGAAAAAATGCTGCTACCGGCTACGAGCGTAGCGCGTAGCAACGCGTGCCAGCGAATGTTTTACAGCCTCAGTTTTTTTTTAACTTCATTTCGTTGTGGAGACACTTTTTCTTTCTTTCTTGCATTAGAATCTTCCAGCTGCCACAGTCCGTGTTCTAGTTTGATTGATGACGCGGTATGTCGCGTGTGATGCGGGATCATCGTACTAGTGATTGATTGCGCATCCGTCCAGCGCTTCTTGACGTCGCCTCGCTAAACTACTACGTACCTGTATAATGAAGAAGCTGTATAGGCGCGAGAGATTAATAACAAGATTTGGAGTCATTACAGGTAATACATGCGGAAGACTGATAGATTTACTGTCTCGCTGGATAAGCCTCAACCGCCATGTAATGAAAACCAAATGCAGCTACTCCGCGAGGGCGCGTAATGTGATGTGTGTGTGAGTATCAAGGTAATTGGTCTAATTCAATAGACACATTCATTAATTATCGTAACATAGAAAACGGCGCTTTAGACTCTTCATGGCAACTCGCTGTCTCGCTCTCTATCACAATGGTGGCATTCACTCTCTCGTTTCAGCACCATCTTAAACTGTTTGTCAGAAATGAACTGTAATTATTTCGACCAATAAGATAACAGAGGTACGTTTCATTTAGCATAATTAAGTCTGCAGATGATTTTCTTTTTGGCGTAGTAGAGGGGAGGAATGTAAAATAATAGAATCCAAAAATTAGTAAAGTTGAAATCTACGTCACGTTATTATGTTACAAAGAGAACGGGAAATTTTATCGGATCGAGGGTTCATCTGGGTCGCTACCCATCATCCTTGGTAATCCTGTCGCCACACTACTGTGTTTCGGTGTGGAGAGTAAAATCGGTTTAGTGAACATACATGTTCCCTTAGCCCTCTTAGGCTGGCAGCACATCTGCAACCCTCTAGTGTTGCGAGTGTGCTTGTTGGCCTCACTCACAACTTCGATACATCAGGGAGTTACCATGACGTCTTAACGCGATTCAATTCCGACTCAGTTCAGGTTTTAGCTGTAAACTTTAGTAGAGGAGACCGAGGCGAGTTGAGACAGAGGTGAGTTGATATAAAGCCGATTTCTCTGAACTGTGACAGTTTATCGGACTCGTAACTTCGCTAATTCGTTGCTCTTTCTACACTCCACAGTTTGTGTGAAGTTGTGACCTCGCTAATTGTCACAGGTGCAGAGAAAAAGGCTTTGTGTCAACTCACCTCTGTCTCAGTCCGCCTCGGTCTCCCCTATGGATCTGACAGCGAGTAACCTAAATCTAAATCGGAATTGAATCTCACTAAGACGTCTTGGTAAGGCAGTACACTACAACGAAAACAATTGGTCGAATTCTGCAGATCTCAACTTTGCTCTGTTTATAGCTTTACATAACTGGTCCAATGCGCCACAGTTCTCCAGAATAAAACAAGTTAACTCTCTTTTGGTGATTAAACAAATCTGCATAATAATCAGAAACTCCCGTGTTGTAATAGCCCTTTGTTAGTCGACCAAACTTTCACTGGAGCAGAAAATTTTTACCTCCCTAAAGATACTGTTGAATGGTATCGGAATAACCTTCCTGACTTTTGGCGTCTCATTATTTGAAACGATGAAATAAATTCGTCAAACTTTGTGACGCAGGATCGGGAATACTTAAAAGAGCAAAATTTACACAGGATCTTAGGATTTAGACCTGTCAGTCATTTTAATAGGAAAAAATATAGTCATTTAAGTTATTATACTTCGTCAATTTATTTTACAGATTTTATTTAGCATACCGATATTTTTAACGAGGCAATGGGCGAAAATCATAGGAATCATGTTATAGGCGATGAGGCTAGCAACCCATCATTATTTTGATTCCACTTTCCACCTATCTCTGTCTACCCCATTAGGGATAAAGACGTGATTTATGTATGTATGTATGTATTTCCACCTAAACGCCCACAATCTTGCTAAATGTGGCCTGTAGTTACCTGTTTTCTTAGGCTCTGTCTACCTCGTAAGGGATAAAGACGTGATTTGTGTGTGTGTGTGTGTGTATATTTAGCATACAATATCTCACTCGGTTTGTTGAGGTCCAGTTTGACCCACATTTAGTGGCCGGATTGACTTGAAATTGGGTATGCACATGCACATAAAGAGAAAGAAGACTATGCGAGTATTGACAATAAAAAGTAAAGCCAGGATAAAAAAACCTGCATTACAAACGATATTTTTAACAACAAAAAAACTGTTTTGCTAGCTCGAGTTGACGCCGAATCTGTAAAAAAATTCATACACACATACACAAATCACGTCTATATCCCTTACAGGGTAGACAGAGACTGAGGGAACAAAACCTAAAGGTCACGTTTAGCATGATTGTAGGCGTATAGGTGGGTGGGGGGATGGGTTGCTAGCCGCATCGCCTATAACATGATTCCTAAGATTTAAGCAGCAACTGAAGACAGACAGAAGCAACTGGTAAATTCTATGTTTTTTTCTTTACTCCCAGACCAGCATGGAAGAAATTAATAATATTCTTAATTCGTTATTCCTTTTTCAATTAAGCTCCACGTAGCGCGAAGATTAAGGGAACAAATTATTACTAATGAAGATGTCTGCAACACGAGCATTATACAAAGTATTTTAATTTTAAAATTCCACAGCTATCTGGGTACTGAGACATTTTTATGCTAACGTACTTTGGGAACAAAAACTATGTTTATAAATGCTTCATAATTTTATTCAGTTACGTATTTTAATACACGAGTGCAACGACATGTTAGCACCTAAATACCACGTGTAGTTAAACAGCATTAATAAAAATAGGTAGGTATTGGCGAGTGCAAAGCGGGTGGAGGGGGTAGCCTAATCGATCACAGCGCTCGCTACGGCTAAAATTGACATTTTTGTCGCTGACTTGAGCTGTCAAATCCATATTGCAGTAAACATTTTCTAATCGTTTTTGAGATAAATTATGGTCCTGGTAAGATGTGTTGTTGTGAATTGTAATAACACCAAGAAGAATAGACTAAATTTTACCAATTTCCAAGACCATGGTGGAAACGAGACCAAAGAAATAAGTGGATATTTGCCGTAAGAAAAAAAAAGTAAGTTACCTAACCTCTAAAATTTTACTTAAAGTACGTTATCATTTGATACAAGTATTAAATTGAAAAGTTACGGTGAATTGTAGTAAAATAACACAAGATTTCATTAATATTTTTCACAATATTTACTTACTTCTTGTTAGACAGCGGTGACAATATTGTCTATAATGACCGCCTGTCACGTGGCGCTGTCGTCGCGCTCGGTGCCAATATCGTTTGAACTTGCGTTACATGAACTTATCAAATACTCCAGTAAGTCTATAGGCAGTGTTTTATTTACTGAAATGTTTTGGGAGAGTATTATTCTTAATAAATACAAGAATCCAAGATGGCCAAGGCAATAGTGTGCCCAACATAAATGTCAAATATCATGCCTTAACGAAAATAAACAACGGATAGAGCAATCGGAACCAAACGCTACCGTGGGCCTACTCGAATCGTTGCTCCGAATTGTATTGAAAACGTTAGGGATCCAAAGCGTATTCCTTTCCTCTATTTCGGCCACATTTTATACACAGACCTGGAGCTGAATGGAATATGTACCGGTAGTCAAAATTGTTATAGAATATTTTAATGAACATAAAAAAATCTAGGTTTTTCTAAGATAAATGAAAGAAATTTTGCAAGTTGAAATGATATATTTTTTGTTATTTTATTTTAAAGGTATGCGGAGTTTTCCGTTTTAGTAATCTTGGAGAAAACTCAGGACTAATTACTTCCTTACTTAGTATTTTAATTACTTGGTGTATCTCAGGGTAAGCATGATAAAACTCGGCAAAGCATCTATATAGTTAGCAACTTCTATATATAGGTGGTGTACAACATAATAATAAAACCTATCTATCTAAACCTATATATCTCCATCTACATTGTTTCATCACTACGTAAAAAGAACTGGTCAGCGAAAATTGAACTCATACACTTTTCAGTCCACGCCGAATACCCCCGCCCAATACTAGCCATGTAATGGAAACAATAACAATAAATAATGATACGGGAAGGAGCGGGCCGGATGGACACGACCGTTTACAGTGAAACGAACTGTGTGAACCGATTGTGTACTATAAATGGGAGCTCTTTATCAAAAGCCGATCGTGTGCGTATCTGCCCTGTGACGGAGTTTTAACCGATGGCTCAAATTCTTTAGAAAAGATCTGGTGTGCTTTGAAAATATGAAGATAAAGACGATGTTTCTGTAGTGTAATAAACACAGTGCGGCACGACAACAGT
The DNA here is from genome assembly GCA_949127965.1 of Pandemis corylana. Classification (NCBI taxonomy): domain Eukaryota; kingdom Metazoa; phylum Arthropoda; class Insecta; order Lepidoptera; family Tortricidae; genus Pandemis; species Pandemis corylana. Next base: position 10,713,055 of record OX421857.1, on the reverse strand, counting down.
TGCTACCAACTTACTCTAAGTAACCGCTAGATGGCGCTGTATCCCTGTACAAATATGAATCCTATATGAATAACGGCTATGGGGTGCCCCAGGGCAGTATTTTAGGACCTTTATTGTTTCTAATGTACATTAATGACTTACAAGTCACATACCTCACGAATGTATTTTATTTGCAGACGACACATCTATTATAATAAAATGTAAAAATTTGCTTACGTATAATGATGACATAAATTCAACACTGGCTCAAACAATAAATTGGCTAGAATTAAATAATTTAAAGGTAAACATTAGTAAAACTAATTACATTCAATTTCATACAGATAGAGGTAGTTCCCAAAATATAAATATACACTATAATAACGATCCTATTGAAGAAGTACAACATACGACATTTTTAGGAATAGTTATTGACCGTCATTGCAAATGGAGAGAACATTTAGATAAAGTTTGCTCCAAAGTCAACAGCTTTGTGTTTGCTCTGAGGCGGATTGGTCAGACCGTTTCTTTGCAAGCTGCATTATTGGCATATCACGGTTACGTTGGTTCTACGTTAAGATATGGAATAGTAATATGGGGTAACTGTACTAAGGTGGACCAATTATTTATTGCACAAAAGCGCTGCATAAGGGCTATTTTCAGAATTAACCGAAAAGAATCATGTCGCCCTTACTTCGTCCAGTATGGTATTCTAACAGTTCCTTGTCTATATATTTTGCAGGTCTGCATATTTGTTCACAAATATAAACATTTATTTACAGAATGGCAAGAGATGTGCCTGTCGCCACCGTTGGGGAATTACGACAGCGACAAATGATATAATAATATGGTTTAACACCTATGGTTCTAACTGTACTTTATATCTGCTTCGCAATGTCTTAATGATTTTATAAACAAATTAACTGTGGTTGTGCGGATTTAGACAAAACTCATACATACCAGCATGAAGTATTTATTCATCTCCATCCCTTCTATGAAACGAGCTCCAGTTATGAACTTGGTTTTACCACCTGTTGAAAGATAACAAATATGACTTCCAGGTCACTTGCCCCAAGCTTCGGCCACTGATGTCTCAGGGAATAAACCACACAAAAAGATCACCAAGGCACATTGACCACACTCCAGAGGGTTCTCAGCAATGTCCCCAGGGAATACACCAGCTTACAGGGTAGCCATCGGTATGATGACCTGAGTTCCCTCTGAGAGGTCTTAGTATAGTTACAACAACATAATAGCCCCGAAGGCTCTGGACAAATGTAGGGGCCCCCCGTGGGTACAGATTAGAAACAGGCCGTGCACGCCATGTACGCACACGTGTGATCTTAGGACCACGTCCACATCAATTAACGTCTTATTCCACCTGGCCAGCATGAAACTAAGCACGTATTAAACATCAGAAGCTTGGGCGCAATCCCTGCCTTAATAGTCAAATACAAGCCCACAGTATTAGCAATCAGAAATACTTAGCTTAAATCGATACTCCGAAACTCGAGGTCGTCTTCGTTATGCACAATCACGGAGTACTAATAGATTAATCACTTATAATGAAATAGTAAAGTACTTCAAGCTACGGGTACGTTTAAACAATGACTTAAGAAAATTCAAATATCTTACCATAGACAAGTTAAAGGAAGTGGCGTGATAGTCGAATAATTGTTGCCAGGAAAATATATATTGCATCGCGAGGCAGCGTCGCGACACACCCGCCGAGGCGAGCTACTGTAGAGAAGTTAAGGTTGTCATTAAGTGTTGAGTCCATTCCCTAATCCTTTCCATGGCCTGGACCGCAGCAGCTCTCTTCCGGCTCTCTTCTCTCGGTGGCGTCAATGGTAAATCGCCAACGTTGCTTTCGATGTCTTTATGTTCAATGTTATTGTCTGCGCTCATTTGGTCGGTGCTAAGTGTGTCGTCCAATTTGTCCGTTACTTCCGATCTATCAGTTACATCCAGTTTATCAGTTACATCCAAATTATCAGGTACATCCAAATTATCAGGTACATCTAAATTATCAGGTATATCCAAAATAACAGGTATATCCAAATTATCAGTAACAGTCACCGGTAAGTTAGTTTCTCTCTCAAAGTCTTCTTTGGTTGTACACGATGTCGGACAGTTCACTGGTCTGTTACCAGGAGAAACATCGTGTGTCGTAAATTCCTCAACTTCTAGAGGATACAGATGTGCAATGGATCTAGTGAATACCGTGTCGCCAACTTTCACTTTTGCTACTCTACACTGCCCATCTGCACCACGAAGCAATTCGCAAATACGACCTACTTTCCAGTTTCCTCTGTTTCTAGCTTCTCCCTTGATTTGGACGATGTCACCGACGCTTGGTTTGTCGTTAGATTTGACCCTAGGTTGCTTAGGAGAGTGATGACAACGTTCACGAAGACTTAGTAGGTATTGGTTTATAAACATATCTTTATATTCATTCATTATTGTTTCACCGCGTTTCCACCCTTCTACAAGCTGTTTCTTAGTTGAGGTAGTTGAAGAAGACAAATTCTCCATGAAGTTCTGCAGGTTCATACATTTACCAGGTGTTAAGAAGTCTGCGGGTTTTAAAACGTGTTCCAAATCCGTTCCCACGTAGGTTAAAGGTCTTGTATTAACCACTGCTTCAACCTCCTTCATGATGGTAAGCAACTGATTGTTACCGAGTAAATGCTTCTGTAGCGTGCGCTTTAAGCAATGCTTTACCACAGCTACCAGGCGTTCGTAGGCTCCACCATGCCAAGGAGCTAATTGTGGTATAAACTTCCATATTATCCTTTTGTCTGGTAAGCTTTCATTTATTACTTCAGACAGAAGTTTGAAATGAAGCGCATTATCAGTCAATATTAACGTAGGAACACCTCTAGAAGCTATGAACCGCCGAAATGCTAGTGAAAATTCTTCCGCAGTCACATCCTTGACTACCTCGAGATGGATGGCTCTTATCACCAGACATGTAAATAAACAAACCCATCGCTTTTCTTGGTCTTTATCTGATTTCACCAACATTGGACCGAAATAATCTATGCCTACGTATGCAAAGGCCGATTCATATCTCACCCTTTCTGGTGGTAACGCTGGAGTGGCTGGTAAAGTATATGGTCCGCCGCCGTGCTTCACACATTGAGGACATTTGCTAATTAACCTTTGAACTTGTGTCCTTCCTTGCGGAATCCAGAACCGTTGACGCACTAAGCTCAAGGTATGTGGCACTCCAACGTGATGATTTTCTTCATTACAGTCCTTTGGCAACAGAATCGGATGTTTGGCGTCATATGACAGATCCGAATGTGTTAAGCGACCGTCACATCTAATTATTCCGTCAAAATCCGTGAACAATCCTAAATTTCGCACAAGATGAGTCGTTTTTCCTTTTGTCTCATCTGGAAAAAAATGTTTTTGTAAATTTATTATTTCTTGTACTTCCGAAGTTACTCTCATATCTATGTCTACTGGTGTCTTAGGATTTTCTAAAGTCTGATTTTCATTAGACTTATCCCAATTTATCTGTTCTTTCTCTGATATGGACGTTTCATAATCTCCTGTCAAGTCTTGCCATTCTTTCTCTAAAAGCAACTCTGTTTCCGATGTGTCGTTATTCGATAGACCCTCCCCCAGCAAAAGACAAGTGTCTCTTGTTGGTCCGACAGGCCAACCGGATGGGTCTTGCGATAAAAATTCTGGGCCTCTCAGCCATCGCTCCACATCTGCACTTGACTTGATGGGCCTGGTTGCGACGTCAGCAGGGTTGAATTCAGATGGAACATACTTCAACGTCAATGTTTTGTTGCGTTTGATCTCTTCAATTCTTCGTGATACGAATGGTGTTAAAAGTTTGCTCGAATGGTACCAATCTATCACAATTTGACTATCAGACCACAGAACTTGATGTGTTACGTTCACTTGAAGGTATTTTGTAACATATTGGATCAGTCTACTCCCAATCAACACTCCTAATAACTCCAAGCGAGGTATTTTCAGGTTATCTCTATCCTTTATGGGAACTAATCTTGACTTGCCTATAATGAATTTCACATTATCTTCTTGTACAATATATACAACAGCTGCATACGCTTGGGTCGAGGAGTCAGTAAAGCAATGGAGTTGACAATCCTTGTAATTCGACATTTTCCTTGGTACGCATATCCCTTTCACTAAATTCAAATCTTCTAAGATGTCTTTCCATTTAACTGCTATACTTTCCTGTAGCGACGCGTCCCAGTGACATTTGTCTTCCCATAAAGATTGCAATAATAACTTGGCTGGTAAAATTATTGGTGCCGCGAAGCCACATGGATCGTATATTGATGCAATTGTTTTTAAAACTCCTCTTTTGGTAAACGCATTATTCATGTTCTTCACTCTTAGTTGAAGTGTATCCTTCTTTAAGTCCCAGTTCAAACCTAAGGTCTTGACAATTTCATTTGCATTAGTATCCGGCATGTGCTTCATGAGTTCCTGGGAATTAGAACTCCATTCGCGTAGATTCATGGATATTTGTTGAAATGCTGCCTTACTATCTTTGTACAAATCCCTTGCTTCCTTTATGTTACTTGTACCTGTCAAAATGTTGTCAACATATATTTCACCTGCTAATTTCCTTACATTCTCAGAATCTGCTTTCAACAGATGGTGTTTAATTGTTGCGTTCAACAGGAATGGGCTACAAATTATTCCGAAAGGGACACGAGTAAATCTGTAATGAACGATGTTATCCTCTGTGGCTGGTTTGGTAATGTCTCTCAACCACAAAAATCTAGTGACATCTCTGTCCTTTGTATGGAGCCCCAACTGCAAAAAGGCCTTTTCTACGTCCGCAGTCATTCCTATATTGTGGCATCGAAATTTAATTATAAGCCCTGTCAGATCCTCCAACATAATCGGCCCACAATACAGGCATTCGTTTAGACTTTTACTGTCCTTTGTCTTCGCAGAAGCATCATATACTATCCTTAGGGTCTTTCCTGGTGAAGAGACTCCGTGGTGAGGTAGGTAGTGTACTGGATGATCAACCTTGTTGATGTGAGATACATGTTCTATAATACCTCTATCCAATTGATCCCGTAGAGTTTGGTCGTAGACAAGCAAAGTTTCTTCATCTAGTCGTTTCAAAAGGCTTATAAGTCGGCCATGTGCTAAACCCATGTTGGAACGTAGATCAGGTGGGTACTCATTAAAGGGCCAGCTCACAAAGTATCTATTATCAATGATTGTTGTATTCTCGTTAAAGTGTTTAATTGCTTCATCATCTCTGTTAATATTAGGAGAGTCGGTGATGCCAATCGATTCCAAGTCCCATAAACATTTTGTATTCAGTATGTCGAGAGGTGGATCTGGATTATTCAACTTCGTGTCATAAGATGATTGGAAATAAGTAAGAATCGCCAATTGGTGTTCAGATGTATCCTCTACCTTACCAGATAAAATCCAACCAAATACAGAATTTATAAGACACAGATTCTCATGAAGTTGTATCTTTTCCATTGACATCATCGAAAAATAATAATCATTCCCGATTAAAATATCAACTCGATCCGACAAAGATCCATCATCAGCAAGTATCAAATTATTGCAATCGCTCCAACTTGATAGTTCTTGTCCTATACCTGGTATCTCTTGAGTAATTGAAGGTACGACATTTGCAAACAAAACTTTTGTTTTGTCAGTTCTTGTCTGTATACTAAGCCTGACTAAAGGACTATCAATTTCTTGCGGTTTCTTTGCTCCAAACGTGAATACAAACAGATGATTATCTTCCTCAATCTTTAGATTTAGTTCTTTCGCAATGTTATTTGTCACGTAGCTCCTCTGGCTGCCAGAGTCCATCAAGAGTCGACACTTCTTTGTGATTCCATTTTGACCTATCACATTAACCACTGCTGTTTGCAAAACTGTAGATTCTCCGCCACGTATGTGTAAGGCGTTGACCTGTTTGTAATCTGATCCTGATGGGAATTTCTTGGGGCACAGAGCTCTGTTGTCTTGCCCTTTCATATTGCAATGTGGGCAAGTCGTGATCCTTCTACAAGTGGCGCTACGATGTCCAGTTTGCAAACAGCAGTAACAGCGGCCAATTAATTTCTTCCTCCTTTCAGCTATTGTTTTAAACCTAATGCAAGCCTCGTTGTAGTGGTCATCTTGACAAAATATGCATTCCATCTTTCTACGTTTCTGTTCACTTATTTTATGTGTATCATCTCTCTTGAACTCGTGTTGTCTTTTCCTTGGCACAAAGTTTCCAGCAAACGCAGAAGTACTAGGTCTATTAAATCCTTGAGGATTCCTTCCATTAAGTCTAGGATTTGCTTTGTTGACAAATTTTTTTGTTCTTGTGTGCAACATTTCGGTTGTAAATTTAGTTTCTTCGCTCTTATTCTTGTTATTGATTCCTTTAGCATCTTCTCTTGTTGAAATTATGAAGTTTAGCTGCTTCCTCATCTCTTCAATTGATTCGGTACCTAACTTTAATTTCATCTCATAAATTACATCTTCGGGAAAATTTTCCATTATTAGAAACCTTAAATGGTTGTGATTGGTATCTTCGCCCAACGATTGTAGTACGCGCAGATGTCTTTCTATTTCGTCAAATGTTTTTCTGCAGTCTTCAAGTTTAACAGCTTGTTTTATCTTATCTTGTACAATGTGGAATAATGGGCGTCCACAATCTGTTCTGGCCTGCCATATCTCTGCTTCAAGGTGTCTACGGCAATCTTGTAATTATCGTTGGTAGTATCTAAACCATCAATCATATTTTTAGGTTCTCCCTCCAAGGAAGCCTTGAGATAAAGCAGCTTGTCCACATCACGTAAGTTCCGTTGTCCTATGTTAGAATTAAACTGGTCCCAGAACTGATGCCAGTTCAAAAGATCTCCTCGAAACTTTTGTAAGTTTAATTCCGGTAACTTGCTCCGGTTCTCACTGGAACGTTGTGTAAGTGTCTGAGATTCTCTACTAGTCTGGATCAGTGCATTTATTTCCGCTAACGCCTCCTCACCTCCTAACTGAAGAGTGGTCAAGTTAGATACTTCATCCGCGTTAGGATTATTAGATGTATTAAAGTACTGATAAAGGTCAGCATTAAACCTGTGTAACATGGACTGTAACTTGGACGAATTAATTGAGGCCTTCTCCGATTCAACGCTACCCCATGGACGACACACACACAAATCTCGAGCTTCCTTTGACAATATTTGAATAGTAGCCGCAAACGTAGACAGACGTGTCAACAATATTTCATCCATCTTTATTTCAATAGTGATCTATCTTTCTTCAACTACTTGAGTTTGATAATGATAATAATGACTACTCGAGTTGATGCGTCGAGACGTCGCCTGTCCCAAAGGTAAGCTAAATTAGGATCTTATTTAGCTCATGAGTTCTTGTAGTTTACCTAAGGAATGAGACAACAATTCAATGTTCCGTATGTTATTGTTATAACAAATACAGATGAAATAAAGTAGTTACTTTAAATATACTTAAAGGCAAAAATATGAAATAAATTTTTCTCGCCATACTTAAAGGTAGACTAGAACAAGAAAGTTTCAACCATTTGTTTTAATCCATTCCAATCCGACCCATCGTGGCCATCGTGGTCCACCGGTAATCTAAATTTGTAGCAGATAACCCATTTGAGTTAATGGATTCTTTAGTTTATCCAGGAATGGATACAACTTTCAATGTTCTACAGATTATTTTACGAAGCCCCCCATGTGGGTTTGGTAAATAGAAATAACTTCTTGTAACAAGACTCACCGCTAGTTTTGTAAAATCTCCATTAAACTCACTCGCCACAACTTTTACGTACGTTGACAACTGTTACGTTAGTCCCAAATTGCTACTATGAAACTTATATTAATCCGCTGCAACTTTCTTAGCCAAGGGACGCCGACGCCATTAGTCTTGTAATCAACAGAATACCATACGGCCCTAAGCCTCAATCACAACCGGAACCGGAAGTAAATAACGTATGGGAAAACTTAATCAAATACTTACAATGATTACTATTTGGTACATAAATAGCCATACCATAATATATCGATTTTCCAGATATTCATTTGCTTCATTATCACAAATAGTAACAAGAAATATTTCAAATAATTAACGAAGTTCTTATCAATGTTATCACACTTGACCTTGGCAGACAACCATTATTCGACCCTCTACAGACACTTCCGGTAAAACTAAGAACGTAAAATTTTTCATAAATAATGTCAGGAAATTATAACATTTACTCAAATGTTTTCCTTTTCCGATAAATCACAGTATTCTCATCATTTTACAACTTAAACAAGATTTAAAACGTTTGTTCAATAATATAATCAATCATATTTTTCATATTTTACACTGGCAACCCGTACTTAGTTTAGCAGTTACTTTTGCCATTCGACAACAGATGGCAGTATATATTGTTTACTGGCAACACTGCGAATTTAGTTCCGCCGTCCAACACTAGATGGCAGTGTAAGTCATTTATTTAGCAGTTAATTCAAACTCAAATTTCACAACACCATAATATATGTCTAATTCATTCAATTACAATCAGCTGTATGAGTTATGTCCTCCGCAAACCAACACTACTGTCAAATTAAATTACGATACTACTAGTAATCCCTTCAACATCTTCCCCAAAATGTTGTTAGGATCCCAGCACCTTTCACCAGTTTGTCGCCACCGTTGGGGAATTACGACAGCGACAAATGATATAATAATATGGTTTAACACCTATGGTTCTAACTGTACTTTATATCTGCTTCGCAATGTCTTAATGATTTTATAAACAAATTAACTGTGGTTGTGCGGATTTAGACAAAACTCATACATACCAGCATGAAGTATTTATTCATCTCCATCCCTTCTATGAAACGAGCTCCAGTTATGAACTTGGTTTTACCACCTGTTGAAAGATAACAAATATGACTTCCAGGTCACTTGCCCCAAGCTTCGGCCACTGATGTCTCAGGGAATAAACCACACAAAAAGATCACCAAGGCACATTGACCACACTCCAGAGGGTTCTCAGCAATGTCCCCAGGGAATACACCAGCTTACAGGGTAGCCATCGGTATGATGACCTGAGTTCCCTCTGAGAGGTCTTAGTATAGTTACAACAACATAATAGCCCCGAAGGCTCTGGACAAATGTAGGGGCCCCCCGTGGGTACAGATTAGAAACAGGCCGTGCACGCCATGTACGCACACGTGTGATCTTAGGACCACGTCCACATCAATTAACGTCTTATTCCACCTGGCCAGCATGAAACTAAGCACGTATTAAACATCAGAAGCTTGGGCGCAATCCCTGCCTTAATAGTCAAATACAAGCCCACAGTATTAGCAATCAGAAATACTTAGCTTAAATCGATACTCCGAAACTCGAGGTCGTCTTCGTTATGCACAATCACGGAGTACTAATAGATTAATCACTTATAATGAAATAGTAAAGTACTTCAAGCTACGGGTACGTTTAAACAATGACTTAAGAAAATTCAAATATCTTACCATAGACAAGTTAAAGGAAGTGGCGTGATAGTCGAATAATTGTTGCCAGGAAAATATATATTGCATCGCGAGGCAGCGTCGCGACAGTGCCCTCGCAAGGTTAGACTGCAATATAAATATAAACTTTTTAAACCGCATGTAAAATTAGCGTTATCATCTAAAAATACCTACATAATGTGTGTGAAAATTTATAATAAATTGCCTGACGTGTTTAAGTGCCTAAAATTAAAGGTCTTTAAAAAAAAAGTGATGGCATGGTTAACAGATAAATGCTTTTACAGTACTAACGGGTTTTTAAGTGACTAAATTGTGTTGTTATATAATTGCTACAGAATACACTACTTACTGGTCTTATTGTCGTGTTTCTTATAAAATAGATAATCATGATGTAATTAATATGAAATTTGTACGCCAGTCCTGTGGCACTAGGTGGCGATCTTATGTGAATTTATTCAATTTCAACACCATCCACGTGTAAACCCGCTTATGACAAATAAACATTTCATTTCATTTCATTTCATTTCAAACATGCTAACGTTTGTTCGCCGCGGAACACTCAAGTAAGTAATTTCAAGTGCTAGTGAGTGTACTAAACTGATCCTGGAACTCCGGGTTGGTTGAGGATTTTACTATCACAGGCAAGATTGCAATTTCATGTATATATTTCACGCTAAAAATTTAGTTTCTTTGACTATCCTGAGTTTATCATCATCAAACGCCACGCTTCTGCACTACAGTAGTTTTTTTTCCTCTTTTGCTTATGTGGAGTACTAAAAAATATCACCACTGTGCTACGCTACGATGTTAGTGATATAACTACTCACAATGTTTCGTGTTAATTTAATGTATCGCAACTAGAACTACAGCATTTCTTTCGAAGACTTCCTTTTCCGAGCATTTTTGATGCCAAGATTGCCACTTTTCTGTATTTTGTGAAAGATACTGACTGTACTGTTATCCAACAGCTAAACGAAATAAAGCTTTTCAATAATTGTATAACTTATGTCCACATAGAAGATAATTCTCTTAATATTATCAAGAAAAATACAGTTTTAAAATAATCTCGGCTATTTTGCGTCAAAAATTATCATTTTGTTCTGAAACGCTTTTGAATCTGTGTTAAAAATATTGTTGCCTCTTTATTTGCTCCTTTGACTTTTGTCTTTTTTTATACTTACCGCCAAAACATAATTATAATTTGGCCACAAACAGATCAGTAACGTTTTTTTTCAATCCGCTTCTGTTTGTAATAGTTATAATAAAATCATAGTGTTTGTTCTAAAACACAAACTTTTATCCCTCAATCGCGATAAATTACTTCGCCAACACCTTTATAATGCTCGTAAATTAGATTGTTTGCCAAATTAAAACCGTAAACAAGCAAAATTCAATTTGACCCGGTGTAATCAAGGAACTTACACTGGGAATTATAATGAACCTTTTCGCAGCTTGCTCGGCTAAATCAAATATAAACTTCAGACTCGTTTCCAAAGTGTAATGAACTAGAATGGAATCCACTTACGATGTCCGGGCGGAGTTTTTAATTCACTCCGGTAAATGACTGTATTAAGACTGGTCGAGGACATTCTTAACTTGTAAGAGAGCGAAATTGGTGAGAAACATCTGGTTGTTACTCTAAATTACAGAAAAAACAAATTGAAATGAAATGAAATGAAATGGTTTATTTGCTAGATATGGGTTACAGAATGTGGATGTTATAATAATTTATATTACAAGTGCGCCAATATCTGCTTGAGTTAGCATGCAAAAATATAAAATTTCTAAGTGATTATTATCAATTATAAAATATAGAAATTATCCTGGTATTATCAATAATTAAAGTTGACAATCATTCAGTTGACAATCAATCATTCATGAAGAAGAGACAGAGGTGTGAATTCATTTTGTGAATATTTTTCTTACCCATCGGAAATTGCTAGGTTTGGTATCTGGTAGGGTAGTCGTAGTCTAGATAGGAAGACCGGATAAAATACATTAAAACTATATAAATTTACTTATGTAAGTATATAAGTTTTACGTGTACCTTAATGTGTAATGTAAATAAGTTACTTGTTTATTTGTATTCCATAAAAATGTAGTATTGTTATTTTTGTTTAAGCATCTAGACGACCGAGTGCATATTTTATAAATATATATTTTTTTTTTTATCCAAAAGGTCGTAGCCCGAAGGTATACAAATATCGTTTATCCCCTCACGACATTTTTCGACTTTTCAGTTTAGTTTTTGACGATCAAATTACGCGCGTAACACTTTCTTCAGACGAACGTGTCGCGATTACAATCAAGAAGCTTTATGGATTTGTACATTTTTTCATCATCACTGCAGAGGTACAGAGATTCGCTACGTAATTTGCTTTGTGATTAAAGGTTATGTTGTAGCTAGTTCAATGTTTTCACGTAGGTTCAAAAGAGATTGTAGGAAAAACAATGTAAAACAATGTTTGTAGGTAAAACTGTTTTGTTAGCGCAGGCATGATTCCTAAGTTTGTTTACAATTAATGGAACTGTTGGTTTTTATAAACTTATATTGTACGTTACAATATTAAAATCTAACCGTTTGCTTCCTAAATAATTAAAAAGCAAAAATAGTAAAGGACAGGATAACCAGGAGATGTCAAGGTTATTCTCAAAGCAGCAGCAGTTACCAAGCATTTGACGTACAAAAAACATAAATTCAACATGCGAGATCGTCCGACAAGGAGAATGGGGGTCGTGGGCTCGTCTCCTACGCTAAATTCATATAAAAAACGTGACGGGCCTACCAATGGACAGTCCTGCGTGTAAAAAGGAATTAAATGGGATTATACATAAGTGAGGTAAATTTTTGGCCGGCCACGAAAGCCGAGCAACGGATACGCTATCAAAAAAAAAGGCTTCCGATAAATTGAGGTAACAAATGACTGTCCATCTTGGTGTGGCCGTGGTGTGGCCTGTGGACTTTTGATGCTAGGTTATGTTTCATTTTATAACATTTCATCGAGCTTGTAGAATAATTTTGGTGTACGAGTCGTACAGCCTCCTTCCCCTAGTACAGGATCAAAGGGGGAAGAGTAATGTTTGAGCCGGTGCATCCTAGTTAAAATTGTATTTGTTATTGAATTCAAGAACACTCTTCAATGTCACTGTGGGGGCCTTATCCTGGGGCGGCCAGTGTTCGTCACTTTATGCACCCGTGGCTCCTCCTTTTGTCTTGATCAGGCAGATGCTTATAGCTCATTCTCCAAATGTAAAAAAAATCTATTACTGTACGACTAAATAAAAATTTCGGCATTGGGGGAAATCATGAATCAACTCGATGGACCTAAATTTTAAAAAATATTGAAAATATTATGTTTAAAATGTTTAAATGGTTTATTAAAATCGTATTCATGTAGAAACTCAGAAGAGACAGTGACAGTTATTCTCATAAAAAGGAACATTATAAAAAATGCCTTGATGGCCAGCGTTAGATTCAACACTCCCCCATAACGTGGACATCATCAGGCCGTCACTATGCTACACCTAGTTGGCTGGTAAATAGCTCAGTTTTGTACTACCAAGGCGTTTGGTGAAAACATCAGCTACCATTACATCTGTTGGGACGTACAAAGGCTGGTGTTGCGGACAGCCACTTACTCCGGCCACCGATACGACCATAATTAAATAATAAAAATAAAAAATACCTACATTCCGACCCGAAATCCCGATACCCGCAGCACAGCGTAAGAACGCTAAATTCGATGCCACAAATTAAAACGGCCAATGGCAAGGCCGAAATAATAGCCAATCACAGTGCAGAACGACAGCCAATCATAGACAAGTACGGAGAAGCCACGCGATTGGCTAATCCAAATCCGGCGCTGTGGTTGGCTAAAAACCGATCGAGCGAGCTCGCGTATCCCCACTACTTGCGCCCCCGCAGCGCGGGATATAAAGGAGCCCGAAACCGAGCAGCGATGTAGCCCAGCAGTCGCTATCCTTGCGCAGCATCGCCGACGCCCCGTACTACGTGCGGAACACTGTCATCGCTCGGGGCCTGGGCGTGGAACCCCTGGGCCAGTTCATTGGCAGCCTGACGACCCGAATGTTCGGTCGTGCGGATAGGTCGCGCTTTCGCCACCTGAGCGAGCTAGCGCCCTACCACCGCCGACCGCCCGACAAGAAGGGACTGCCGCGCGACCTCGCGCACGCAGCCAGCCCTCCACCACCGGACTGACGCCCTGGACCTGACCTTCCTTGCCGCCTGCCGATGATCGCCCGCTCCAACGGGCTTGATCTCGCAGGCGGTTCAAGATGAACACCGGACGAACCAATGAGGCCACCCGGCCTCACCCCAGCGACCCGACCATATTCGTGGCCGGCGTATGAAGCCGCTGAAGGGGGCAAACGCCCCGAGCAGCATCCCCGCCCCCCCAACAGGGGTCGAGAAGAACACTCCACGGCAGCGATGTAGTTCAGCGGCAGCAGTTCTCCAGCGAACAAGAGGAAAACGACCCCGAAGCATCCAAGGATCCAACCACCGACCCAGCAGCACCTACCGGACCGACCAGCACCATCGAAACGACGACCCCAGCGACCTGACCGGACCGGAGAAGCCTACTGGAACTGGAACCTTCGATTTAATAAACGAATACAGTCCACTACTCGAGTTTTGTTCGACGAGCCTTCGATAGGACCCGACCCCTGTACTGTCTACGGCCACGGCCCTGACAGCTGGACATCGAAGCGGTCTAACATATCTCTAACATAATGATACCTAACTTCGATGTGCTTAATCCTTTTTTGATGCACTTTGTTAACAGCAAGCTGCATAGCAGATTGATTATCACAGAACAGCACAATCTTACAAGAACGCAACAATAAGAGCTCTCTTAATAACGCTTGTAGGAACACTGTCTATCTACTCTAGCTTCACTTAAGACAATTTACTCTATTGAAAATATTATATTAAAATGTTTATATGGTTTATTAAAATCACATTCATGTAGAAAACTCAGAAAAGACAGTGACTATTCTTATAAAAAGGAACATTATGAAAAATGCCTCATTGGCCAGCGTTAGATTCAACGAAAGCGCATTTGAAAATCGAAGCAATTCTTACCAAAGACTAAGCGTAGTAGAGTTTCAACAGTAATTCATGTCAACCCCCTACATTTAACCCATCCCGATAATTAATGAGAAATGCAATACCTAACTTTCGGTAGGTACCTATTGTGAAAGTCGAAACAATTTTCCACTTTATTACCTTAGAAATAGGACTGTAATGGCACCAGCGGGAATACAGTAACCGTTTCCTTCATTGGCGTGGCAGTGTACGATAACAGTCTTTTCTCTATTTCAGACGATTAATCAACTTCATCAGGTAAGAGTAATAAAATGAATAGTCTTATTGAGCTTGGCATTTCACGGGTGTATTAACCGGTTATTTATTTGGCGAGTTGCTTCATAATGTAATGAGAAGCCAAAACGTTACTTATTTAACTGTAACGGGCTATTTATTTTCCGCAACTCGACGAAGACTGCGCATTTTGCATGGTTGGCTGTAGGCCTTACTCTTGCCAGCCCAGCTCTTGTAGGAAGCCTAGCAGACCCTTTACGTTGTCGACGACCTTTCAAAGCGACCCCGGTAAGCCATGGAAATTTATTAAAATTCTCTCGTATTGAAGACATGTCCGAATGTTTCGAAGCACTTTTCCCTTCGAGCTTTCTAAAACTAACCTAAGATGCAAAAGCTTGATTTGGAACCAATCTCTGCTCAAGAATACTGTAAACTATTTTACGGCCAGAAATACATAAATAAATAGGAATAACTGGCGACCCGCCCCGGCGTCGCACGGGTGCAATGTATTGTACTGTGCTGCCAAAATTATCATCATATTTCAACCAATTTACATAAAACCTTGACAAATTACTTTAACCTTTCTCATAAATTGCTCTATTTGTTGGTGAAAACCGCATAAAAATCCGTTCTACTGAACAACTGTTTTGGAATTTATCATGAACAAATAGGCAGACAAGGCAGAGGACTGTTTTATTTTATACTAGCTTCTGCTCGTGACTTCATCTGCGTAGAATTATACATAAAAACCTTCCCCTTGAATCACTATCTATTAAAAAAAACCGCGTCAAAATCCGTGGTGTAGTTTTGAAGATATAAGCATACATAGGGATATAGGGACAGAGAAAGCGACTTTGTTTTATACTATGTAGTGATGATGAAGATGTAGTAATACGCAATAAATACTGTAAATTTCGGTTTAGTTTTCAAGATTAATCCTACTTTTACAAAACACATCTAAACGATTGGGAAATGTAAAAGATACCAAAGAGTATGATTTCGTAATATAAATGCGTTTGTTTGCTCCCTCAACAGGAAATCCAATGTTACGTTACGCGAGTCTAAAGTAAACACGCGTAACCCGATATCAATGGAAAGTAATATTGACAAGAAATGTTAAACATACGACGCAAACGTAATAAAGCGAACAGAAGTATAAGTCAAACAAAAATACTTGCCTAATTCGTATGTCTTTCTGACTGCAGTTAAGAAGAGAAAACAAAAGGGAATTATATTTTCTCTTCAGAGTGATACTATCTCGGTAACTGTAATTGTTAGAGATTTCAAATTTGGAATGCAATTTCTTTTCGGAATACGCTAACTTATTAGGCCAAGAGATGGTGACAGAAAATTTCCGGTCATTTGTACCAGTATGGCGGTTCTCCAGGGGTCTAACTACGTAATAACAAAAAGGAAAATTATGGTCATAGCGCTGGCACCCGCGGCTCAATCGCGTGGGGGTTAATCGAACGTGTCATATAAATAATGAGTGTTAAACGATTTGTTCCACAAGAATTCTTGTATTTTCCCATAGCCGATAAAAAAGGCGGTAGCGTAATACCATACTTCTCCAGTATGACTTACAGCCCGCCATACCGACGCAAACACAACAATAAAAAAAAAACAATTCAACCACTTGTACCAGGCTAATTTTTGCTCAGCTAATCATCGTCGAGTAGCCATTTACGGAAATCACTATGCTTTACTTTTCTGACGGTTCCAAATGGCCGCCATACCGCCGCAAAGGAGTATTTTTTTTTTCGCTAAGTCGACGATGATTAGCTGAGCAAAAATTAGCCTGGTACAAGTAGTTGAATTGTTTTTTTTTATTGTTGCATTTGCGTCGGTATGGTGGGCTGTAACTCACACCGGATAAGTATAGGATTACGGTACCGCCTTCTTTTTTTATCGACTATCGAAAAATACAAGATTTTTTGTGGAACAAATCGTTCGACACTCGTTATTTATCCGACACGTTCGATTAACGCCCACGCGATTGGGCCGCCTTTTTGTTATTACGTAGTTAGACCCCTGAAGAACCGCCATGCTGGTACAAATGACAGGAAATTTTCTGTCACCATCTCCCGGCCTATAGTGTCATACCATTTATAGTGCAAGTTTTTTAGACTTCTGTCAACACTGCTTTATTAATACTTAAACCAATTCAGTTAGTACCAAAATAGTCACACCGCAATCACGCTGCTCTGTTGCTAGTGACTAACTAAATCGTAATCATCCTCATTCACGCCTAAATGGAAATCCAATCTTCAAACTTTCATTTGCATTTTCCGTGGAAGGGTATAAAGCTCGCGGATTCTAAGCAAATATTTTATCCAATTAAACTCGGATGTCTTCTAAATGATCATAATTTTAGACGGGCAAGACGGGATGTTATTATAACTTTCAATTGAATTTTATATTCTACGCAAATGTTTGTTTCGAAGTGGGTTAAATTAAGTATGAGATTAGAGATTATTTTAGCTCTTAATATTCGTGCGTAAGCTTACGTCTTATCGCGACTGGTTTCTGCGTAATTTATAGAAAATAACAAATATATTCATTTATTCTTAGGTATGGGAATAAGAAACTTCGTAATTGCAGCGCTTTGTTTTTACAGAAAAGTAAGAAATATTTAATTTGACTCTACAAAATAAAAATAAGTACGTGTAATTAGTTACAGTCTATGTTATAAAGTTATTTCAAGGCGCCTGGGGCAATAGCCTCTATTGTATCCCCGTAAATAAAAACAGTTACTTTGCAAAGGCTTTAAAGGCATTTAATCAAATACCCATTCAAAAGTCGAGGACACGAACGTCGAGGACAGCATTTTAAAAACAGTTGATTAATTTTTCTTATTGTTCAAGTCCACCCTCTTAGGTTTACACGGAGCTAATAAAAGTTATTAACTTTTTAAAATAGCTCAGTCTTAACTCATAAGAAAAGTACAAAATATTTATTCAGTAAGATCACAAGTTGCTTTATTTTTTTAACTAATGTTTTTTTTCTGCCTTGTCTGCACTGCACTTGTTTGTCAAACAACAATTTATGCCTATTTAAGGTACATAATATCATGAGAAGTGTCTAAAGACTTTAAAAGTTGCTTACATTAGACGAGTTCTATGCTTCTTTTTCACAGACATACTTTGTCAGCATTTGAAACCTAACCTTTCCTGCTTCAACCGTGCCTTCACTTCGGAAAGGAAGGGATTTCTTTTCTCCGAAGAAAGTTTTGTGTAAGTTACTGTCAAAATAAACGGTAAGTTCGGGTTACAGCGTTAAAATACCATGATAACAATTTACTCCGGAGCCACAAGTAAATTTTTATACAGTAAAACTAAACGCGTCTTTCGTAATCGTCTCACTTCTTCTTCTCTTCTTTAATTCCTAACAATTTAAAATTCAAAATGCAAAACTTTATTTTGCAAATATGCTGCCAAGTGCTCTTTTACACATGTCTTTTTTTGAAACTACCAGCACATTCGGAAAGTCTGTCATTGCCAAGAAGAATGCGCCGCAAGAAAACGGGCAGAAAGATTTATTTTTTCAAAATAAAATACATTTACTACAATACATAAATTCTACTAAACTTATATTACATTTATAAAAGGGATGTATAAGGTCCCCAAGTTACGTATACCTACTTTACATTATATTAGTCTTTAGTAGATATATATGAAGTCTCTACGGTCGAAGTAAAACAAAATATATCAAAAGAATGAAAAAAAAACTAAAACAAATAATTTAAGTTCAGTGGAGGTGTAAAACGCCTCCACTGTCAAATAAATCAATTGGAGATATCTTTATTGAAGAGAAAAAAAATGTTTGGATCACCTCCTATCCCATCCCCAGCATACCCATCTCCTGCTCCACGGAACGACGCCAAGTCTGTTTAGGGCGACTTTCTTTCCGCTTTCACTTATGGACAAATTTGTTCTAACTGTTCTCAAAGCATTTGACACTACATCTGTCGCAAACGAGTTCCAGACGTTTATTGCGACAAACTACACAAAAAGCTCAGAACACTGTCTACTGAAACGAAGATGCTGTTGGAATGAAATAAAACCAAAGCGACAACGCAACGTTGCCTGGGTCTTCTCAACTGCATGCTCCATACATAGTGTAGGTACCTAGATGTTGCAAAGATTACTTACTTACAATTGTTCAAAGATGCTTCCGCTGTGTACATGAGACGCCTATAACAGTTACCTTTAAATTAAGTTAACCTATTATACAAATTGCACCGCAACGTTAATTAAAAAACTGTTTAGTCGACCAAGTGTTTTTCATTTTTAAGGTTCCATATCGCAAGAGGAAATAAAGAACCCTTGTAAAATACGTTTGTCGTACGTCTCTCTATCATCTGTCTGTCCGTCTTATTATAGACACATTTTATACGGGTGAAGTCCGTAGTAAAGTTGCAAGCAACATGATCGGAATTAGACTTATGAATTGGCGGATGGATGTTAATGTTGTGTAGACCGAGTACATGCCTCGTGTCAGCGGTAGCGTAACTTATCAAATAATTGTGGTACCTACTGATATTTTCATCATTTCAAATGGCAACTGACATTTCTTAAAATAAGGTGCGCCATAATTAACAATTAACGAACTAAATTAAGAAAACTTGATTTTTCAAGAAAAAACCTTTACTGTTTTACTTTAAGAAGAAATAACGAGTCTCACTGCAGAATTAGGAGATAGGGTTACTTGAAGAAAAACTCTCCGACCGGGGCGCAATAAAAAGGTTTTATTCCCATTATTATAATAGTACGCGGGTCCTGTAGCCAAGGTGTAATTTGAAATTAGTCTGTTCTTTGTCTGCTTTTAAAAATGTGACTGCAATTTCTTTGTTGCCGGCTACTGTTGTAGTAATTGAAAAGAGACGAGCGCAACTTAATTTTTCACTATAAATGAAATTGCCTTATTCAGATACGTCAATCCTTATTTATTTATTGATTTTGCCTTATTAAAATATGTATCGCTTTTCATCATCGTCATTTTTAGCCTGTATATGTCCTTCCTTGGAGATTGAACCCCTTCATTGGGCTGTGTTCCCACTCAGGCTCATAGCATTGAATTGCTTTGCAGGTGTGACCAGATTTGTTCACGATGCTTTGGTTCACTGAAAAGCCTGTGGTAAACAAATGAAATTTCGCACATTAATTTCGATAAAGTCAAAGAGCCCAAGTCGAACCCATGATCTTCTACTTAAGAGACGATGGGTCAAACTGGCTACCCTGGCTTTTTCACGGCACCTGTGCACCATAATGAGTACATACGTGGAAGCCTACTAAAACTGTGCGAGAAATTTATGCTTAGCTCACAGATATCACGTTGTTCAAACAAATTTAACCGTTTTGTGCAGAGTACAATGTATACACGTACAATATGTATAATTATATGCACATTATACACAGCACAGTTCAGCTATAACTTTGTTTATGTTAACAACAGGGTCTATTCAACACTGTCCTTGTGATATAACATCATCAATATATCAGTTTAAAAGCAAGACTTTCTATATTGAAACATCATCGTCTCGCTCTTTAGTAATCAATGGTCACATGCATTAATTGTAACTTTGCGATAAATGACCGCCGCACCGCGCTATACTTGAAGTAAACTTCAAAGTGAGATCAAATGGCTTTCACTACGCCGCCATAACACTTAGACATCCCGAATAGAGATCCTGCTCGCTCGTAGACGTAAACTTTACGCGTCTATAACTCTTGAGCTGAAAGGCGAAATAACTCTGTGATAGTTGCGAGAGATTAGCCATGAATCTCGCTAACTGCAGCTAAGACCTTGATAACTCATAATTCACGGGTGGCATTAGATTTAATAAAATAGAGACAAGGATAGACCCGTCTGCAGAAAGTCGTACTTATAAAAATAAGTTTTAGAATCAGAATCAGGAATTTCTGGAAATAGAAAAAAGGCCAATGCCGCACTGGCAGGGTCGCCATGTGAGGTGGGGCGTTGGAGGAACAAGTAAACAACTTCAATGCCGACAAAAGACTTAACTTTATTTAAAAGTAAATTAATGTATATTAAATGAAAATAGCAAGATTGCACTTATATTAGTTAACTCCTTACATAAGATAAGAATAAAGAAATAAATCTGAACTAATTGGTTTTAGAGCCCGTCAAAAGAGTAGGAATCAAAATGAGAAACAGAAAAATAAGTACATGTCGTGACTTTCATACGTATAACGAGTTCATGTTGTCACGTTGCGTGGAGTTCAGGATTTCAGGATTTAAGTTGGAGAGTAAAATAACACTTGATAGACGGTGTTTAGTTATTTTTATTTTGTAAATGAAGGCACCTAGAACAATCATAGGTACGTGTTAAGAGAGAAAGGTACAAATTATAGAAAAACTAAAGGATGGAAAATATAATGGGTAAACACTTACAAATGTGCCTTCTGCAGTAGGTATATAAACACAAAGACGTTACACAAACTGTAGTAACACTTTAAAATAATGAAGACTGATAATAATGGGCAGGCACGACTGTGCGCTGGCAGAACTGAAGAGCGAATAAGAAGGCAGCTGATTGATTGAAAACAACAAATGAATTTTGAAATTTGAAATAGGAAGTGAATACACTTAATTTAAAATATGTTTTTTTTAAAAGTTAAATAACAAAAAAGGTAAAGTTCTGTAACAGGCTATAACAGCCTCGTTACAATACCCGGTCTGCCCTGGTAGAAAAAATCCTGAGAGCCAAAGAAAGGATTTTTTCTAAAAAACACACTATCATTTTATATAAAAACAAGAACAATGGAATATTAAGCTAAATGAATTAATGTAAGTAATGGATGAGATGGATAGCAATTTAGAAGATGATGGTGTTATTAACAATGATAATTATACAGGAGAACAATTAAAAACTTACATACAATGTTCACACAGCCATACATCATTCTAATAAAGTTTTGGTTGAACATTGGTAACAACCCAAAACGATCATACAAGAGTTTACTTTTAAATTAAAGGATAAACTCAGTTAAATGTTCTCAGCATGATAAAGGCTTATTTATTAAAATCAGTTATCAACCGCTGATATTGGATGATAGATGAGAGAATATTAATTACAAGCTCTAGTAAAGAACGGACACGCAAGTTAATGTCGCTCCATTTAGATGTGCCGGAGGAACAAAAGAGGACCTCAAGGTAAAAATAATGGTATAATACCATAAAACTAAAGCGAGATAGCTCACTCAGAAAGATAAGTAGTAAGTTATTACTAAGCAAAAGTTATAAATTGACCTAAAGCCATAATTCGATGAGTAATTCAAAAGTTTAATGAAATGAGTAATGAAATAATAATAGAATTGTAGCTATGTACAGTAAAAATATTCGAGAAAAATAACGCTGTTGTTGCTAACAATCGAACACAACAAACAGGTAGGTAGCTATGAATGTATGTATGTATGTACGTAAGTAGGTAACTATGTACGTAAGTAGATAGTAAAATTTGATAATTCTAAAATAAGCCGAGTTGAAAACAGTAATTAATGTTAAGCCAAAGTAAACCGATGAAAATATAAGAGAAAACTAAGTTCTATTTTAGAATTTTGGAAAAAGTGAATAAATGTTGAGTAGGTAATGTCAAATTAAAGTAAGCCAATGAAAACGTAAGAGAAGACTATGTTTTATTTTAGAATTTTGGGAAGGGGTTTCATGTCCCTGATATGCCACCGTCCGAGTGACTTACCGAACATATCAGATAAGACGTAAATAAGTGGAGAGATCTTTTTTGTGATGATACATTTAGTAAATTTTGGAGCAAGTTTAGCGGAGTGGTATTTCTCTGAACAACTTAAAGTATAATTATGTTTCCAGACGTAATCACCTATGTTAAATTCTAAATTTTGACGATGTTTATTATAAGTTAAGGCGTTGGATTGATGAGCTTGCCAAAGACGTTTTTGAACTTCAGAGAATAAAGGACTGAGGAGGCCTAAGTTGTCAGCATATTCGTCATGAGGTGCGAATATTATTTCATCAGCCATGTCTGTTTTGTTGTAAATGGAACCACAAGTTACTAGCTCGCGTCCGAAGACAAGAAATGCAGGAGTAAATTTAGTTGTTTCGTTGACTGAAGCATTAATAGCAAATTGAATTTTGTTTAAGTGTAGATCCCATGACCTATGGTCATTTTGGACAAAGGAAGCAATTGCTGTGATCAAAGTTTTATTGTAGCGTTCAACTGTATTAACTTGAGCACAATAGCGAGGTGTATAGTGAATTTTAGGAATATTGTAGAATTTAAATAAGTCTGTCATTTCTTGGCTTGTAAACTGGGGACCGTTATCAAGAATTACAGTCTCAGGTATACCGTATGTCATAAATACTAAATGTTCCAGAATATGTTTAATTACTGAAGAAGTTGCTCTTTTAATTGGAAATAGAAGACAATATTTTGAAAAACAGCATGTGACCACGAAAATATATTTATTGTGTTTATGGGAAGTAGGTAAGGGACCTATAAGATCGATTGATAAACATTGGAAGGGTCGCGAACAATGTTTTGGCTTGCCCATTAATCCTATAGTTAATTGATTTTGATGTTTGTATGCAAGACAAATTTCACATTTAGAGACTAAAGTGCAAACATCTCTGTACATACCTGGCCAGAAATATTTCATTTTCAACCTTTGGTAGGTTTTGAAAATTCCGAAATGTGCTGAAGTTGGTTGAGAATGATTTTCAGTAATTAGTGGTATTCTATACTCTAATGGGATAACCTCTTTCCAGTTATATTCTGATTGTAACAAAGAGTTAGTTTGTGAATATTTGTATAATTTGTTATTATTTATAATATAATCTGGGGTGGAGCTTGGGTTGCTACTACATTTAGCATAGAGTGAATTGAACCAATCGTCATTTGTTATGGAACTATCATAATTAATTATGCTAATGGGAATTGAGCGTGATAAAGCATCGGGAATTAGGTGGTCTTTACCACGTTTATGTTTTATGTCGAAGTTGAAGGCTGATAAGCGAATGCTCCAGCGGGCTAAACGTCCTGTAACATTATCTAGGTGGAGAAACCATTGCAAGGCAGAGTGATCTGTATAGATCGTGAATTTTTGACCATTGTCTAGGTAACAACGCCAGTGTTCTAAAGCTAAGATAACGCTAAGGAGTTCTCTTTCCGTTATGGCGTAATTTCTTTGGGGGCCTGTAAGAGTTTTACTCATGTAAGCAATAGGTTTTTCAACACCGTTATGGTCTTGTGTTAGCATAGCTCCGACAGCAAAGCTAGAGGCATCACAATGGACAGCAAAGGGTTTGGTAAAGTCTGGGCAAGTAAGGACAGGAGTTGAAACTAAGGCTTCTTTAATCTTTTTAAATGCGTTATCGGATTCTGAAGACCATTTGAAAGGGGGTGCTTTTTTAGAGGTAGATGTTAGTTTAGTAAGAGGAGCGACTAGAGTGCTGAAATCTGGAATGAAACGTCTGTACCAGCTCGCTGTTCCAAGAAATTTTTTGACTTCACGAGAAGAAGATGGAGAAGGTATGTTGAGAATAGCTTGAACTTTGTCAGGGTCGGTCTGAAGGCCGTGCTCATTGACAATGTAGCCTAAATATTTGAGTTCCTTCCTAAAGAATGAACATTTTGGAAAATTCACTGTAATACCTGCGTTATTGAGTTTAGATAGGACTTTGTTCAGTAGTGAAATATGCTCATCGAAAGTTTGACTGATGATAATAATGTCATCTAAATATGCGAAAACGGAATTGTTCAACTCTAAATTATCTGTGGGGAAAAGATGATCCATGAGACGTTGTTGAGAAGCAGGCGCGTTGGTAAGACCAAATGGCATTACCTTAAATTGGAACATGCCACGACCAGGCACATAAAACGCGGTTTTGGGTCTATCAGAAGGGCGTAATGGTATTTCCCAGAAAGCTTTAGCTATGTCGATTGAAGATAAATATTTTGCATTTTTAAGTTTATCTAAGATATCTGAAATAAGTGGTAATTTATATGCATCTTTCCGTGTTATAGAATTTAATTTTCGGCTATCGATGCAAAATCGCCAAGTTCCGTCCTTTTTGGGCGTGATTAGAACTGGATTAAGCCAGGGACTTTCACATGACTCAATAACGTCCAACTTTAACATTTCATCAACTTCTCTACAAAGGGCTTTTTGCTTTGCCGGAGATAGCCGATAATAATGTTGCCTGAGAGGGGAATGGTCACCGGTATCGATATGATGCTCTATCAAATGAGTCTTGCCTAAAGGTAAAGTATCGGTGGATATGTTTCTAAATTGTTGGATAATAGTGTTAGATATTAAACGTTGTGTGTCAGTCAATTCATCGTAGTGGGTCACCTGTTTACTGTCAGAGTCAATGAGAAAAGTTTTGTTGTCGGTAGCTGAACATGAAGTAATAGTTTGAAGTATATCTGGGCCTAAATTAAATAGTTTCCAAAAGTCTATACCTAAGATAAGGGGTTGTCTAATAGTAGGTATGACGTGAATAGTTAGGATGGCAACCTTGTTTTTAAATTGAATAGGTAATTGGATAGTACCGATGGATGCAATTGGTTGGCCATTGGCTACTGAACCTGTAATTTTTTGTTTGCGATTCAGTTTCAACCCTTTTTTAAGGAGTAATTCATAAGAGTCATTACCTAAGATTGAAATAGAGCTACCGCTATCTAATAAACCACGTAGTTTGATGTCATTCGATTGTATAGTAACGTATGGTCGGTCGTCATTTGATGGGTTTGTAAAAAGTGATGTAGTAGTTTTATATGATTTCAGAAATATTTTAATTTTCTCTAACCAGAGAATCCATTCTGATTCTGTGGTTTTGTAACGTTATTTTTCTCGATAATTAGTTTTTTGACTGTTTATGACAAACAGTGCACTTTGGATAAGTGACATTTGCCATGCCACAACGAAAACAAACTACTTTAGTGCTTGCACAAGATTCTAGATTGTGGTTATTGGTTCTACACCGTGGACAAGTAAATCTTTCGATTTGCTTTTCTTGGGGAGTAACGGAATTAATTTGTTTCGCGTTCGTTGTGTAAGGATAAGACGGTACGAACGGGAGACTGTTTGAAGTAGATGGGCTAGGGTTTGAAGGGCGGGATGGTTGCGATTGAAAACGATTATAGTTATGACGCGGTACATCATTTTGAGTGTAATCACAACTTTCGTACCATTTACTGGAGGTTAGTAATGCGGTTATGGAAGTGAGGTCAGTGGGCAATAAGCGTGAGCTGTAAGTCGGATTCATGTTACGTCGGAGAATATCTATTTTTGTTTTCTCTGATAATGGTTCTTGAAGTTTCGAGAATAGGGCGTCCATGGCCGAGAAATAAATAATGATCCGTTCGCCTGATTTTTGCTTACGGTCATCTATGACTTTTTTGAGTTTATAGTCATAGTCATGGATTTCGAAATCTTGTAAGAATTGACTTTTGAATAATGCCCAATTTGTTAAAGTATTTTTCCTCGCTCTGAACCATTCTAGAGGGGGCCCTGACAGAATGTCATAGATGTTTTTGTATAGTTGTCTTTGGTCGACATTTTTAGAAGTTGCAAATTCTTCTATTTTTTCTATGAAGTCTCTAGGGCAAGTATCGCCTTTGTAATGGAATTTTTTGAAATCTATGGTTCTGGCTTCCGCTAAAAATGACAACCTTTGGGAAAGAAGGTCTAAATCTGACGGTTGTTGTAATGAGGTTGTGGAATGGTACGTACTTGAAGTAGTTGAGCTTGTCGTTAGTCTGTCAAAGTCAGTTTGGCATTGTGCGTATTGTCGTGAAATATTTTGAAATGTGTCTAATATTTCTACGGGAAATTCAGTGGTAATGTCCATGCGATTAATTCGCTGAGATACATGTATGAGAT
Source organism: Pandemis corylana (assembly GCA_949127965.1). Lineage (NCBI taxonomy): Eukaryota > Metazoa > Arthropoda > Insecta > Lepidoptera > Tortricidae > Pandemis > Pandemis corylana. The sequence continues at coordinate 10,686,341 of OX421857.1, read as the reverse complement.
ATGTGTGTATCTTGTCCTTAAACGAGCTATTAGTGGGTAAAGTCAATAGTCTTGAAGAGACTACAGTCATGCATTTCGTCAAGTCGTTTAAGTCTTGGACAACTGTGTAAGGGCTTGGAAAATCGGTACTTTGGTTATTTTGTAAAAATTGGTTTAATTGTTGTCGTAATTCTTCCGCAGTTGCTGTGGACTGAACGCCTACAGAACGAAGTTTCAATTCGTAAATCAGCTCTGGTTTATTCAAGTGTATGGGATTCATTGTGATTATTTACGAGAGAAGAGAGAAGAGAGATGTTTTATTGGGAACGGGGAATTTTGGGGAGGATTTTACCTACTGATTTGTCCTAATAAATTTTTATTATTCTTAGTCGTGTTTGTCTTGTATTTTCCTGTACTGTATGTGATAATTATAAAACTAGATGTAGGTATTATGTATGGATGTATCAACAACCTAAGATGGTTGGTGTAGGATACACTACGGGATATTCTCCCGTAGCACTGCCGTAAGTCTGTAACTAGGGCATAACTCGTGTGACTCCGAAGAGTTTTAAAAACACGCGAGAATGTTACTAGCTTATGATGATTCCAGTGGGAATCTTGGGATAGTGTTGTTGACTGTAAAATGTAGTGGATTAATGTGTTGTTTAGTATTTTGTAGGAGTACTGAAAGTGTTGCGTTTGTAATTTAAAATAAACTAGCACAGAAAAATACGAAGAGCTTAGTGTATTAAGTACTTGACTAAACTAGCCGAGTATTACGTACTTACGTACCTACACAACCTGTGGGATATTGATGTAAATATGAAATGAATTATTAGGTAGTGAGATTTATTGACATATATGAGTGACGGTGATGGGATTGGTAAAATATTGTATAAAATACATTTCAGAATAAAAAATATTAATATTAATCATGTCGCAAGAGTTTCTTCGCTACGAAAGTCCTACATCGCAGTCCTTCTCGTTGTCTCGCCGTCGTGCTTCGTTCGCCGCTTTCAAAGGAATTGGGATGGGTTGAGGCTCGGTGAAGGCTCGGTGGTGGTGGGGTTGGAGGTAGGTTCGACCACGTTGAGGCGCCAATTGTCACGTTGCGTGGAGTTCAGGATTTCAGGATTTAAGTTGGAGAGTAAAATAACACTTGATAGACGGTGTTTAGTTATTTTTATTTTGTAAATGAAGGCACCTAGAACAATCATAGGTACGTGTTAAGAGAGAAAGGTACAAATTATAGAAAAACTAAAGGATGGAAAATATAATGGGTAAACACTTACAAATGTGCCTTCTGCAGTAGGTATATAAACACAAAGACGTTACACAAACTGTAGTAACACTTTAAAATAATGAAGACTGATAATAATGGGCAGGCACGACTGTGCGCTGGCAGAACTGAAGAGCGAATAAGAAGGCAGCTGATTGATTGAAAACAACAAATGAATTTTGAAATTTGAAATAGGAAGTGAATACACTTAATTTAAAATATGTTTTTTTAAAAAGTTAAATAACAAAAAAGGTAAAGTTCTGTAACAGGCTATAACAGCCTCGTTACAATGTTGTCATTTGTTTGTCTTAATACTTTTCTTTGGATCCAAGCACGCGTAGGAGGAAATGACGGCCGGACTTTAACATTATTTTCCTTTTATTAAAAAAAAAAGTTTTTTTTTTGGAAAAGTAACTTCAAAATGATAACGAAACGACTTGGCTGTGTAACGTATATAACTATATGCTGGTATAGACTATTGTTGTTATTAAAATAATTCAAAAAATATCTTAATGGCGCAGACAAGTCATCCGCCCGGTACTTTCCTAGTCATTAAACTACAGCAGTCAATACAATACAATACAAATACTCTTTATTGAACACCACAAATCAGTACAAAACAATACAGAATCAAAGAACAAAGTAGACAATAGGCGGTCTTATCGCTTAATAGCGATCTCTACCAGACAACCAATATGACAGAGAAATAAGTTGGAGACAGGTTTAAGCAGTCAATATAAAGAAATCATAAATCATCGTATCTATACTTCTGCCAATCTTTTAACGTAGCTCAGGATTGAAGTGACAAATGCCGCCGCGTGAAACATCTCTCTAAACGAGGGCTTCAGTATGATCATAAAACCGTACCTACTCTGTTACACCTGACTTTACGACACCATAACCGAAGGGGTTTCGCCCATTAACGGCTCGTAAAAGATGCTTAGACTCCCGTAAAATGTACTCCGCCTTCACTAACATGACATAATTTCTTGAAGAGTACTTAGGAATGCCTTGATGGGTTCACAGTGAATCAAATGGACTATTAAATTTTGAGCTCCGATGTGTAACATGGTACTTAACGCGTATTTTAGAAAAAACCAATCAAGGTTCAAAAGGACGAGGATTCCGTACAAATTCGGCTTGTGAAAATAAAAGTCCAGTGTTGGCAGAACCCTACTCCTAGGCAGTGCGAGGTCATTTTATATTGGTTTTCCCATAGACATACAAAAAATATATTTTTAGTTACCTTCTATTTTTACAGCTCCAAGGGGCCGCAGATCTCGGTATTTAGTATAACGTATACCTCTGCTAACTTTACACCCCAGAGAAAATATGGTCTGGATGGACAGACAGACTGGTGGACAACGAAGTTCCATTTTTTCTTTAGAGGTGCGGATCTGTAAAAACAAGGTAATTAACCAGCTGTAGCGTCTTCCATGCTGGTCTGGAGCAAAGAAAAAACATAGAATGTACCAGTTTGCTTCTCTTCCCGTGCAGATGGTAAATGGCCATCGAGGGAATGGGCGAAAATCTTAGGGATCATGTTATATGCGATGTGGCTAGCATTCCATGACTGTTTTGATTGCCCTTTCCATCCATCCGGCCACAATGATGCTACGTGGACTTTAGGTCTTGTTACCTTAGGCTCTGTCTACCCCGTTAGGGATAAAGGCGTGATTTATGTATGTAGTGTCACCTTATGGTAAGTCAGCGCCCCTTCCATGTATCTTACTTGCAACGATAGAGAATTGTTAAATTGTGTTGCCAGCCTAGAAGGGTGAAATAGAATATCGAAGTAGTTTCACCAGCTGTGTGACTCTAAAGAAGACAACAGCGCTAGCATTGCTGTTTGGCGGTGGAATTAGTTAGCTGTTTAATAGCGATCCGGACGACCGTGCACAAGGTCTTACTAGGTACCCGAAAAGCATTACAAAAGTATGTGAATAAGATTCACTAACGGTATTTATAGATCCCGCTTATTCATAAACGCTCTATAAGCTTCTGCTAACTTAGCAATCGTTTGTCCTTATCTGTGAAAGATAAATGTCAAAGTGACAGATAAGGACAAACGATTGCTAAGTTAGCAGAGGCCTACAGAGCGTTTATGAATAAGGGGGTAAGAACGATTGCTAAGTTAGCAGAAGCCTATAGAGCGTTTATGAATAAGAGTTAGACTTTTTTGTAATTTATGTTATTCATAATTTTGTCTCATGATAGTGTGATTTTTTGTTCAAGTTTAAAAAAACGAACAATATATAACTTAGATATAGAGACAAAAGTAAGTTTTTATATTGTGTGCAATACCTATTGTGAGACAAAAGAGTTATGAACTCTTTGTTGTAATGAGTGTTTAGTATTAAGTCACAGCGTTATTTTGCGTAGCCGCTTATTCATTAGCTTAACGACATTTTAATGACAAAGTTGCTCTTAAAATGTTTCAACTTTAAAATCAAATATAAAGATGATTTTTTAAGGTTTCTCGCATTATTTCCAAGAAAACAACTTTGATAGCTTTTAAAAACAGGGCAATACACTTATTAAGTTCGCCATATTTTAAAAGTTATAAGTATTGTTAAGTAAATATACGCGAAACGAATTGAAGTCGTCTGTCTGCTTCATTGGGTACGTGCTTCAACTTTAAAAGAGCATAGACGAAGCTAGAGACGTATTTAAAACGGTTCGAACGTGAATGTATTTTTTTCGGGACATTATGTAAACCCAGACAGCGCCTAATACTCACCAAATGTCGTCAGGTTAAGTTATTGACGTCAAATTAATCAATAGAGTACATTTATGGCACAAACATAAATATGTCAATTATTTGATACGATGATTCATGTATCTTCGAGAATTAATAATCGTCCTATCCGAGTTTACTCAAAGGCAAATGAATACTAATCAATTCACGTCTCTAATATCATAAAATACGAATTAACCTCATAATTATAAAAAGCTTAAGTTCATTTGTAATACGGCCAAAAAATGGCATACATTTTTGTATGTTAAAAAATCTTTGGCTCAGCGGAAAATTAATGAATAAAAATTCGCATGCAAAATTTTTACCAAACAGATGGGAGAACAAAAGGGAATAAAATGTAAACGTGTAAAAAAAGATCAAGCGATGCGGTTGATAAAAAAAATATTTGTACTAAGTGTTATGACTATTATTGGCGACTAGATAGCTAAGCCACGTTCAAAACACAAAGCGTCAGAGGTGGATGTAGGGAACCAAGTGGCTGAACGTGAATTGGATAAAAGGAGTGCCATCCATTTCTGCTTTTATTTCACAATACGATGCAACAAAGGACCCTCTGTGAACGTAGTAATCTAGCTTCCGATTAAAACCGCTTGAGTTACAAAACAATACCACGTGGAAACGCGAGGCTTAAAACATAATATTGTGAGTGTCGTTTTTACTTCAACGGATAAATTGTGAAACGTAAAGAGTGATATATGTGAGGTTCAGCCATGTTTACTATGATATAAAAACATCATCATTTAAGCATAACAGGTATAAAGAACGATCCCTCCTGCCCACACTGTGGGAAAGAGGAGACAAGCAAATATGCCTCACCGAGTGCGTCGTGTACGCGGCAGCGCGGCGTGAAGCATTCGGGAGTGACGAACTGGAAGGCGAGCTAAGGGATGTCGAACTAAAAGATGTCCTTATGTTCGGCAGGAGAATAAGAAGATTCGAGGAGAGTTGCTGTGTGGGAGCGCTGCTGGGACAGTAACCGGCGGCTCCAACTAAAGGGAATTGGGCTGAATGATCGCCACAGTGAATCGACAGCCCGCCTGACCCAGCTAGGCGTCCCCACCCAACATCATCATCATCATCATCATGATATAAAACACTTAATTCTAACAGTGATAACAATTTTGTGGTTGTCATGTCAAATATCATCACGGCGATTTTTTTTTTAATTTTACTTACATACATACAAACAGTCACGCCTTTTTCCTATAGGGATAGGTAGAGACTAGTTTGTTCCACTTGCTATGATTCTGACATACCTCTTTCGCTTCATCCACATTCAAATACAAAACGCACATTAACACACATTAAGAAATATTCTAAAATCATCCACCCAAAAGCCCTGATAGGGTACAAAACGAGATATCAAGTAGTTGTAGGTATAAGCGTACTGTGGAAAAAAAGTCCATTACTTCTAAGTGTTTTGCTAAATAATGAATTGGAACTGACAAAGTGACTCTCAGACAACCGAAAAAAGAGAAATCAAAATAGATAATTATATTACTGATATCGATGGCACTAAGAATAAGGATACCCCGTAAGGGATATAAACGTGATTTGTGTGTGCGTGTGTGTAAGAATAACAATCCAGGTCAAACAGGTATTTACATTACTAGTAAAAGGTCTTAAAAAGAGCGCCCTCATGGCAAATCAGGCCGTACCTACTCCTGTTTATAAACGTCAGAAGATAAATTAGTCGAAAACCGTTTCACTTACAGGTACTTAGAAGTACAAAACCCAGAGATACGTATAATTCAAACCATAACACGGACGTAAATGAATACTTATTAATTGGGATACTCCCGTGTTACTTAATTAATAGCAATAATGCAAAATCGCGTTGGCACGAGTATCTCACGGAATTGCCTCAGTGCCGCAGTTTCCCTAATTATCCGTTTCACCGATTCCGACTTGCCCTAATGTGCCTACTCAAAAAGGAAAGTTAAATTGCTTTTGTTCGATCCTCGATCCTGATTGCTGGGCGACTCTAACCGACGATTTATACTCTATGTAATTTTGGTTAAATTTCAATTTCAACTTTTTTAATGGATGGCGTGCATGGAATTTTTAATTGTAGGGGCTTTGAGTTATTTTTGGTGCGCCCACGTTAATTAACTGGCAGAAAACGGGTCTGTCAATTCGGAACAGTCTGGAAAAATAATAACAATATAGAAATTTTAACCAGTTTATTTGGTTTTATTTCGTGTTTTCAACGGACAGCAAAGCAAAGCAGCAAGAGGTTTTAAATCTGGCAATACATTTTTTATTATTATTAATTAGTTTGATATAATTTATCCGTCGATAACTCTGCCGGCTGAAAACTGATGAGAGTTCATTTTTTTATAGGGAGTCACAAAAAACAAAAACGATAATTCACAAAATTCTCGTGACGTTTGAATACCCCTCCAAGCAAATTTTCGTGCGTAATTGAGAACGTAGTACAGTCACATGGGTTTTGGGTACCATCGGATGTATTTCTGGAGCCGCTATAACAACAAATACGTACTACTAAAACAGAATGAAATTAATATTTAACGGGGGCTCCCATACCACAAACGTGTTTTTTGCGTTTTTGCTCGGTATTAATAGCGGCAACAATTACACGCTTGAAATATTCACAGATGATGTATTTCTGTTGCCTCTATAACAACAAATACTAAAAACCAGAACAATATATGTATGTCTATTTATATCAGTGACCAATTTAAAGTGAACCCACACTGCGTACATTTTGCTTTGGAGGAGGGCTGTGCTTACACTGATTTATAGATAACTAGCTTTTGCCCGCGGCTTCGCACGCGTGAACCATGAGCATTTCAAAGAAGCTAGCAATCAAGCAAACGAACACCCAAACCTATGCAAGCAGGCATGCAAGCAGGCAAGCAAGCATGCAAGCAAGCATGCATGCAAGTAAGCACGCAAGCATGCATGAAAGCAAGTATGCAATCAAGCATGCAAAGCAAGGACTCAAGCAAGCATGCAAGCAAGCGTGCAAGCAAGCATGCATGCAAGTAAGCATGCATGCATGCAAGCATGCATGAAAGCAAGTATGCAATCAAGCATGCAAAGCAAGGACTCAAGCAAGCATGCAAGCAAGCCCCCGCATTGCCCCGCTGCCTTAATTTTTCTGAAACTGTAAATATTACAGGATTTTTATAAAACAAACCTAACCTAACCTAAAGGGCTGTCCTAAAATATACCTACCCCAAATAGCTTTTGCCCGCGACTTCGTACGCGCTAAGATGTAAAACGAAAAAATAAGTTTTTTCCCGTTCCCGTGAAAATTTTGGGGAGTGCTTTCGGAGTACACTTAAAGCCTTTAAAGAAACACACGTTATAAATGTTAAGTCTCTTTCTTCCGCTGTTTCGTCTGGAAACGTAAAATCCCGGTTTTTCCCGTTCCCGTAAAAATGTTAGGAAATCCTTTGTTAATGCTTCCTTACACTCCCTAAGGAAGCTAAATGCTAAATGCTAAATTTCATCTTTCTATAACCAGTAAAACGAAAAACCCCGTTTTTCCTGTTCTCGTGGGAATTTCTGGAAACCCTTTCTTAGTGCTCCCATACACTCATCAAGGAAGGTTCTTACCAATTTCTACGACCAGTAAAACAAAAAATCCCGTTTTTTCCCTATCCCGTGGGAATTTCGAAAAATACCTTCTTAGTGCACCTCTAGGATACTCAAGGTATATGTGTGCCAAATTTCAATTTTCTAGCCATATTATGCCTACCGCAGTATTTCTTTGTAAACAAATATTTTTCCCGTTCCCGTGGGAATTTGGGAAAGTACTCTCTTAATGCTCCTCTGCACTCCCGAAGCAACCTACATGCCGAATTTCAGCTTTCTGCAACCAGTAAAACGAAAAGTCCCGTTTTTCCGGTTCCAGTGGGAATTTCGGGAAATCCTTTTTTTATTGTTTACACTCCCCAAGGGAACTTGAAGGCCAAATTTCAGTTTTATACGACCAGTAAAACGAAAAATCGATCCCGTAGAACTGAAAATATAAATCCCGTTTTTTTCCTTATCTCGTGGGAATTTCCAAAAATCATTAAGACATTATTTTACTATTATAATCACCTACTTATATGCCAAATTTGAACAGTCTAGTAATTATAGTTCATAGGATTTCGTTTAACTGAATATATAAATCCCGTTTTTTTCCTTATCCCGTTTGAATTTCCAAAAATCCTGAAATTAGTTTCTTCGTTTTGTAATCACCTACTTTTGTATCAAATTTGAAGAGTCTAGTTATTATAGTTACTGAGATAGCGTCACTCGGAGTCGAATATATAATTCCCGTTTTTTCCTTATCCCGTGGGAATTTCCAAAAATCCTTCCTTAGTGGATGCCTACATTGTATAAGGTATCTATGTGCAAAATTTCAAGTCTCTAAGTCCAGTGGTTTGGGCTGTGCGTTGATATATAGTTAAGTCAGTCAGTCAGTCAGTCAGGACTTTGAATTTTATATGTATAGATGGTAGGTAAACCCTTCGTACGCGAGTCAGACTCGTACTTGGCCGGTTTTCCGTATACCTGAGGTCTGTACTGAAGAGACACGAAGTCTGCCAAGAGACCATTATGAAACCATTTAGAAGCACTGTAAAATGTTCATTAGCTAGAATGTCAATACTAAAATCTAAAGCTATGGCACCTACAAAACTTTACATAGGTATTTAGATCAAAAACAAATTGAGGTCACATCAAAAACAAATTGAGGTCACACAGACAAAAAAATAATCAATTATTACTTCCAAAATCAAACCTTTCAATATTCAGAAATGGTCCGTATTGCCGATGCATACGTATAGCAAATAAAATACCGGAATGTATAAAGCATGAACCTAGCGATAAATTATTTAAAAATAAATTAAAAAAAATTACTTATCGAGAAATGTTATCATAATATCGACGACTTTTTAAATGATGAACTATGATTATAATGCAACATATTTGAAATGTATACTCACCTTCTCTTTAACTATACCTACTTAATTTATGTTTTTATCGATATTGAATAATTGACATTCTTAATTTTTAATCTAGGTTTAGGAACTTTGACATTAGACTGTTAAATTTCAATATTTTTACGAGTATTATTGGCATGACAACAAAATTGTATTTACCTAAACTGTATAATTAAGGATGACTATTACAATATTATTAGAATGGGATACCTTTAGATTAAGCATTGTTGACATTTTATACCCTGACAGGGTGTCATGTACACACACATACACACACACACACACACACACAAGCAGAAGCAGAGAGAGCAGGGGTAACAAGACCTAAAAGCCAAGTTTAGGATGATTGCGGGCGCGTGGAAAGGAGAATCAAAATAGTGATGGGTTGCTAGCCGCATCGTCTATAAAAGTCATGATTCCTATGCCCATTCCCTAGATGGGCATTTACCATTTGCGCGGGAAGAGAAGCAACTGGTACATTCTATGTTTTTTCTTTACTCCCAGACCAGCATGGAACATTTATAATTTTATTTGATTTTACAACAAATTTTATTAACTTTTACAAAGTCATTCGAAAGTTCTCATTTACTCGTCACTTCAGTTTCAGAAACTAGGTACGGATATATAAGGCAGGTAGATACGCTACTGTTAGTAACAATAATTTGGCAAGCCACAAAAGATAATTACGGCATTAATATCACCTTTGATAGATATCTATTACTTAGCATTGATAGACATTGATATCTGAGAACCTACGAGTAATGGTATTAGAAATAGAAAATACTTTATCTTTGAAGTTACGTGCAAAATGCTTTAATTAATAACTTTTTCATGCTAATCACTATTGCAGGCTAATTCTTCCATGCTGGTCTGGGAGCAAAGAAAAAACATAGAATGTACCAGTTGCTTCTCTTCCCGCGCAGATGGTAAAGACCTATCGAGAGAATGGGCGATAATCATAGGAATCATGTTATAAGCGATGCGGCTAGCAACCCATCACTAGGTATTTTGATTCCATTTTCCATCTATACGCCCATAATCTTGATAAACACAGCAATAGTCGCTGTAGTATCCGATACTTTTATAGTACCTATCTACCTACGTTAGTATATTTGTGAGCTATTTTACGCTGTTTGTTCTGTTACAGTGTGTGTACAGTAAAAAAAACTAAAACCCGTACCGCTGTGGAACTTTTTCACTGCAAATGACATAAAAACCTGCCAAAAAAATCCAGAGGTACGTGATTCAGTTTCTTCGACCTGTTTTTATGTTCGATCTTTAATTTTAAAGTGGTCTCACTGAAAAACAGCGGTGTGACGCCCATTTTAAACATGCACGGTAATTATAGCAGAATTGCCAGTTTTCTTTTATTTTCTAGAGACGTACCTACTGTTTTCTCTATGTGTGTATCGAATACGTCTCTCTCTCTCTCTTTTTCCTATATGTCGATTCTAAACGACGAGTTTATGTGCGTCAACTCGTCTTCAATAAGCTCTAGGGACTACCATCATGAAATCAACGCTCATTGCCTATTCTGACAGATCCTAACACTTTATCATCAAATAAACTCCGTTACCACTGCGCGTAGGCTGCCGGTATTATCAGTCACGGTTTCTAATAAGCTGGTCGTATTTCCGGCTAACAACAACGTTAATCTGTCCCAAGGTCAAGAATCTGATACTATGCATATATAATGTTAGTTTCTTACTGACAATGAATTAAACAAAGTGTTGCTCTGTAAACAAAGTTTTATTTGCATAAGTTATATTCTATGAGAAACTTACATACTATTACGCTCTAAACTTAAGTAAAACTCACCTGTAAACAAAGAAACGACATTTAACGTTTATTATTCACAGTGTTAATTTCTTTATTAATCTTTTTTTAATAATCTAAGCAACTTAAATAAGGTTTAGTCTTAACCGCCGTATCATCTTTTTTCAATCTTTTTATAACCTCAAAGTATTCCGCATTGACAGCACTGCTTTACCGACAGTACGTAACGTTCAGCCACAACACCACGCTGCTTTACTGACAGAGCGAGTCGCGGCCAAATTCAAACTAAAGAAATGTTCAATCTATTTCTTTACATGCATAATATTAGAGTAGGTAAGTAACTAATATTCTTCCCTTAACATTCTTTGCGAGTGTTCACCCCACAGTTTATTTGGCCACGTGTGAGAACATCTCAGAAATTCTTAACGCAGTGCGTTTTATGAGCAAAGACTAGCATCATCATCGTAAAAGGGACCTTCGTGTGAAAGGTCCTGATTTTGTTTGTGTTACCCGTTGAGGCAAGAAATTCCTTAGGTCACGGTCGTGCGGTACAGCGGGGCGTGGGAACATGTTGCTTCTGTATCAATATGTTGAGGAATACAATTTGGAAGTTTGCTAGCTATAGAAATGCCCTTTGACATTTCGCAAATAAATTTAGGGACCAAAAACTGAGTTTTACATAGTTTTCGCAATTAACAAAAAAGATTCGGATGTCACTTAAAAGTTTTAATTATTAAAAACGCAAAAATGTTGATTCCACGTTTTGAGAATTAAACTTCGCACAATGGAAAAGTATCGTCTATCTGTAAAAGTTCTGATTTATTGCCCTTTAATACTTTTGTTTTATTTTGCGAAAGACAAAATAAAATGTACCTACTCAGTCCTTAAAATAGATGACGCAGAGATGGATTCCGAGCACGGAGAGGCCATTAGAGAGGTTTTTTCAGCAAAAAAACTGGAATAGACTTCAAACTAAAGTGATATTTTCTACGTAAAAAGCAAATTTATTATTTGCCCGTGTTTCGAATGCGTCTGGGATCGTTCGTGCAAGAGTTGTTTCACTTTGTTATAAGGTGCTTTGTTTTTTTTAAACGATTAATTATAGTTTATTTGGAATGACTAATTATTCAGGCTGAGAAATTTATTACGTTCACTTTAGATAGTGAAGATCATAACTGTTCCAGATCACCTTCATAAAATATTTATTATGAAATACTACATCTTTAGATAAGCCATTTCGTGATGATTCAAATGGAAAAATTACTATAGAAAGATATACTTATTAATTATGGGTCCGGGAGTAAAGAAAAAACATAGAATGTACCTACCAGTTGCTTCTCCTCCCGCGCAGATGGTAAAAGCCCATCGAGGGAATGGGCGAAAGTCTTAGGGTACCAACCCATCACTATTTAGATTTTCCTTTCCAGCTATACGCCCTTAATCATGCTAAACGTGGCCTTAAGGTTTTGTTACCTTAGGCTCTGTCTACCCCGAAAGGGATAAAGACGTGATATATGTATGTAAAAATTCCCTTTTAAGGGTTTAGTAGTCAACGGGACCCCTACAGGTTCGCCATGTCCGTCCGTACGTCTGTCTGTGTGCCTGTCCGCGGTTTAGTTTAGAGATTCTTAGTAGTAGCTGTAATTTGGGATGTGTGTACATTAACATATACGAAGTGGTAAAATAAAATCTTGAACAATGTTTTTTCTTTACTCCCAGACAGGCATGTGAAAAATTTTAAGTTTGATTTTTTATTTATTTAAGTGTTTAATCCTTTTTAAGCGGCTCTACGGATGTGTATGATATTTGGTATGCCGATAATTTTATTATCTGATTAACAGGAAACTGTGCAATATCCACATAGTAATGTTGCTGGTAAACAAATGATAGTAAAAATATAATGCATTTGAGTCCATATCCGTATTTGAGGAAACATCATAATAGTTGGAAATGATGAAGTATGTCACATGAAGTGGACGAACCAAGGCGGAACCAATGTAATCCCCGAAAGATGCATTGTAAAGCCCTATTCGGGTACAAATAAATTGATATTATCTCAACCAAATAACATTTGAATAATTTTGATAGACAGCGTAGAATCTGTATTGGAAAGGTCCAAAACCGACACAATCCCCATCAATACAGCTGTCATTCCGTCCTGCGACCCTGGGCAACTTTCACTTCTGTCCGAACTATTTTGTTTCAATATTGGATCCCTGAATATATTATGCTAAGCGGGTACCCCGGCTTGCTTATAATTTTACCAAGAATAATATTTTTGTACTTGAAAAACACATTTTGTTGAAAACGTTATTTAATAATGTTTGTCACACCCCAAGCTTTGGTTGTGGTTGCTGTTAAGCCGTATCCCCTGTTAAAACAACAGCCTGAAGTTTGTTTTAGTAATTTTTCGTTACACGGCAGGGCCAGCCATTGATTTCAAACTACGTACCATAAGGCAAATCATAATAATTATTTAATAACTATGATATAGGATTCCTTAGTCTGTGTATTCTATTGTAATAATTGGGGTGCGAGTCGAGTTACCTCCGCGTGCGGTCAAGAGCTGCGGTTCGTTTTTGGATCAGTCTGGGGGGAAAAGCAGTGCTTGGTCCGGTGCACCCTGGGCATCTGCTAATGATTTGCTGGCAGTTACTGAGGGATATCATTGACCGCTGGCTAAGAGCTCGACAGGGGGGGGGGGTCTTTCACAGTTACCGTACAACGTTGCCGACATTTTGTAACAAGATTTTTGAAATGTATTTCTGTTACTCTGACATTGGCGGAGTTGTCGTTGCTATAACGACTTGATACGCCACAAATAAGAAGATGAAGAAGATTGTAATAATTGTCCAGTGCCAGTAATTACTTCCAAATTTTGGGAGAATCACTAGGCACAGGAGACATTTTCAACTTGACTCCATGGTTTCTTATTTGTAAAAGCGCATAAGCTTCTTTTGACATAAAGTCTGTTTGCCTTTATCTTTCACTTGATTCACTTCGGCATTTGCTTTTGGCAGAGATAAACAAAATATATACATCCTGACAAAGGGGGTCAGGAACTTCATAATCATAATCAAAGAAGTCAGTTTTGGTCAAGTATCTAGAATTTTTGCGAACAAGGAAGTTTAAATTCTAGTACTTTTTCTCCAACTCAGTCTTTTTTTATTCAAACTATTCATCAGACTTGGCTTGACGCTCGGACTTTACGGCACCGGTCTCGACTTTGGTTTTGCTTTAAGAAAGGAGCGTAATTTAAAAAAAAGAGGTTATTTTATTTATAGTTTATATTTCGAGACTGATCTAGTAACAAAAGTTTTCAACAAGAACAACAAGAATAAAGAAAAACTTAAAAATGGTAATTATGCCAGCTACTATTTATTTTGAAAGTGTAGTGTAGTGTCGATCTTTCTCGGTCATAGATTCTACCATACGATAATTTGCGTTATCGGCAGAGCATTCTTGGAACCTCGGTTTGACATTGACAGCAGAATAAAATATCCTTCTATTTGTTTTTATAACGAACTATTTTTTTCTACTAGGCAATAGTACGGTAGGTACCAATCCTAGAGCTCTGTTTTTCGTTATTTCTGAATGAAATTCCGCTCAACACGCTTACACAATAGATTATGAAAATTCGCCCCCAAATTGTTCCGAGGAAGGTATGACGCTCTGTCTGTACCAACTCGTTATATACGTTTCGGTCAACTCGTACAAGTCGAAGTTATCTTTTCTTTCGTTTTATGAAAGTTGGCCACGTCGTCAAGTTGTCGGGCGAGTTGTCGGGAACTTTGGGACAAGGCTTATGACTTGGTAGCTTTGGTAAACGTGACAAGAATCAAAATCCAGCCGTGACATTTACTAATAATGTAATGATAATAAGCTCAGCCTGGCAACTACAGGTAGGTGAGAAGGAAAGTATTAGTCTTACAATGAACTAAAAGGAACATCTGATGTATGTACATAGTAATTAATTTTTGGGCGGTAAACAATATTTTATCTTACCTGGAAAAACTTTCGAGGGAATGGGCGAAAATCATAGGAATCATGTTACAGGCGGTGCAGCTAGCAACCCATCACTATTTTGATTCCATTTTTTGCTATTTATACGCCCACAATCTTGCTAAACGTGGCCTGTAGGTCTTGCCACCTTAGGCTCCGTTTACTCCGTAAGGGATAAACCCGTGATTTGTGTATATATGGGTGTGTAGAAAAACTTTTTTGTTTAAAAAGTTTAGATTATGACAGTTAGATTAAGTAATAACTAGCTCCCTAGTAGTGAACTTGCTAACTTATGTTTCTTAAAGATTAGTCGGCATTCGTTAGAAACAGAAAACATAATTTAGATACAAACTAGACGGTTACATTAAATAAATGGAATTTATGGAAACATAAAGCATAAAACACTTTGAACTAAAAGACTTCTGAAAAATTTAAGTTTGTCTATCAGTCACTTGACTACGATTTTGCTTTTTATGCTTGCGACGACCGACCGAACAATTTAGTTGATTTAAGCACATCGTTGCTTGTGCGGTACAAGCTCGAGTACTTTATGCTCGAGGATACTCACTACTCAAACAATAACAGTGTTACCTAAATTAAAATACCGTTACGCACAGTATGGTTCCTGTTTGTCATAATATCAGTCCCTTATCTTATACAAGTTAGGGCAATATCGCTAAGGACGAAGGACGCCCAAATGGAGCCTATAACAATAAATTATGATCTCCCTTATACATGTAGAACGATCTAATGGACTAGATTTCGAAGCCTCTGTTTAGGTAATGGATGGCCGTCTTTATTTCTTCGTTCGATTCGTGTTCGTGCTTTTCTCTATTTCGGTGCCGTCAGATGGATAAAAATCGAACTGTAAATCCTCGGTTTGACAAAACGAATAGAAAAGTCTTTGAACTGCAGATTTGCAACTTTTTATCTCCTTTTTCAAGGCTCCGTAGTGAATAATTACAAGAACGGGATCCTAATAGTTTATCCATTTTACCGTTCATCGGCCGGTTTATTTGTTATCTTACGGAATATTTGTACCTACTAAAAATAAATGTATATACATAATAATCATGCTGACAAATGTGGCAGATTTTTTAAAAATATTTGACAGTTTTTGACTCTGATGTGGTACTTACCAAAAGTTACGAGGAAACATCGAGAAAAAATTATCAGGTACCTAACCGATATACTTTTGATTTTTACACGATTTGAATAAATGTACAATTGGATAAGAACGATATTGCCAGTGAAATCTCATCAGAAATACATCAAACTGTATACTATGCAGTTTGAGTTTGCACTGCTTGAGGCGTATGCTTCATATTTATAGTGAAGTCAATGCTTGGTGGGTTTCACCCAAATGCTCGCGTAAAGGGCGGTCCATCCAAGCGTGCTGTGCTAGCACCAAAATTAAATGCTTAATTGCAAGCTTCGATCATTCATAATGCAATTTGCGGGTGGTAGGGCCTTGTACAAGGTCCGTCCGGATCGCTACCACCATCTTACTCGCTAATCCTGCCGCTAAGTAGCAGTGCTTGCACTGCTGTGTTCCGGTGTGGAGAGTAAGACAGCCGGGGAAATTACGGGTACAAGAGGCATTTCATCTTAGTCCTCTAGGTTGGCAACGCATCTGCAATCCCTCCGGGGTTGCGGGTGTCTATGGGCAGGTGTGATCACTTACCATCAGGTGACCCACTTGCTCGTTTGCCTTCCTATTCATATAAAAAAAAAAAAAAAAAAAAAACTGTCTACAATTTTATTATTTTCAAACATTTGAGACAGTATATCATTTCACGTCGGTGGTTTAATATCATTTTTAGGATTCCGTACCTAATTCGGCAAAAATGGAACCCTTAAAGGATCATGGTTGTCATTCCGTCCGTTCGTTTATTTATTGAATACTCAAGTTTAGTTTGAAACTCCTTGGAGAAGTGAAAAAATCAAACTTGTAACTCATCACATTAAAAAAAATATCATTAATAAATAAATCATTAGAAAAGGCATTTCCGTAAAATTGCTGTGGCATCAAAATCTATGGAGTACTTCCATTTATCCAATAAATAAATCAGAAATTTGATATGAAGGCGCACAACACTAATGAAATAAATTTCGAAAACCTATTTTTTTTTTGTTTTTGTAAATATTTACAATATTAAAGTGATCTCACACTATGTGGTATTTCATTTTGGTTAGGAGCAGGGCATTGGAGCTGATGATGCTGAATTTTGATATTTACTTGCCGAACTATTTAGTTATATTACTATATATCTAGTTAGCACGGAACTCCCGGCGAGACCAAGTTGCACTTGGCTTTATTTTGTTGCATGTCAATGCATTTGTTTTTTTCCGTTGCCTGTGTCGAGTCTTAACGATGTAGCTACATCTCGAAGTTATTCAAAAACCCGCTCCTAAATTACATCCACGTCACTCAAATAAGGTTCTCGTTTCCAAGCTACCTACAATATTTTATTCACTACTTCATGGATTCGTTGTAGGATTCTTGTTACTAGCGAATATATAGACTGTTCTTACAGAAAATCGTACTTACCTCAAGTTCGCCTCCTTAACATCGTGCACCTCAGTAATATCTGTAAGTGCTTTTAGGCGAAGATATTCATAATACACCAAGTATCACTCTTTTATGACGTAAATAATATATCAGCCACTTTACATATTATATGTCCGGAGCTAGGGCGTTGCATTCTTCTTCAATTTAAGTACACAGATGGTTAACTATGAAAGTGATAAGCGTGTTGTTTTCGTAAAATTTCTCAAAACATCTTAAGTCTATCTTCTAATTTAAGACAGGGTTAAAACTTCATGCACTTTCTTTTTTAGTGGGTAGGTAATCTTTAATCATTCACACTCTTTTGAAGCCATTTTCTTTCTTTACATTGAATGAAATTCGTGATACTTTATCATTCATTTTGATTTCACCTTTCACTTTGATATTTAGCTATACAGTAAAAGCTTAATCGATCATGTGGCCCAAACTTTATATAAATAAAGGTTACCTTACCTACATGCATAAAAGTGGCTCGACGTTGCTCTGCGTAAAGATAATAAGGCAGGTACGATAGTTCAATTTACTCGTCTCATTGATTTGAACTAAGTTCGTTGTTTTAAAGACAGTGCCGTTGAAATAGCACTGCGCTTGGTTTGTAAACTCCGTCGCTTTATTATTCTCATGCCGTTAATTATACTGGATCTTACAACTTATATTACTGCTGGTTCATGCCTGGCTCTCATATTAGTTCCCATGATAGTTCTAGTCACTACTAAGTTTATTTCGATCGAGATTGGTTTTCAACATCTTTATAGCATCCCGGACCGATTGACTTGTAATTTGGAATAGACAACGCAATCAAGCGCCGGTCTATAAAAGGGGTGTATTAAAACTTCAAAAAAAAATGACAGATGCGATATCAGATAATTATGCTTCCCATTTATTTCGCAAATATCACAATTTGTATTCGAACCCAGCGTGCTGACTTTTTACCACTTACTGTGACGCCGCAGCCGGAATTTAGTGAGGGGAAATCCAAACCGATTCGAAAACACTGATGCTCTTCCGCCCCGCTCTACGATTGGAACGATTCAACTAGAGCCACCGCCCTTCATAATGTCTTCGTATTTTCAAAATGTATGGAGCAAACCTCCAGACACGTGAAGTAGATGCATTTGCGTAATCTATGGTATATTAGAGCCTCTAGTGTAAGTTTTCGCATATAAAAACGTCTCGAACGCGTTCACGTAAACGTCTCAATTACTATGGAAACACAGCGCCACTTGCGGATCGAAACTGCAACAAGCTGTTCTCATAGTATTTGACATTTTAACGCAAACGTGTTCGAGACGTATTTTGTGACTGAAAACTTACACTAAGTGTCTGTGCAATAAATATAAAAGCCATGAACTAATTAGGTTTCACGACCCTGTGGAATCCATGGTAATAATAGTACCAGATATTCAATTACTTATGAGACGGTATCCTATGACCCGTATTCTTGGCCTTACGTTAGACGGAATCCACTTTAAACGTGTGAGGATTATGTGCAACGCATCCATGGCCGTGTAGATTTACTCGTGCGAATAAGCTGGGAAGTGTTAAAGGACTTCAGAGTTGAGATGTTCTGGCCTTCTGGGAATCTAGAGCATTGCTGGTTAATGGTTCAGCTAGCCTAGTCCGAAACACAGTTCGGCTGCAGTTCTATTTTCAATACCTTAGAGGATTTTATTATTTTCTTCATACAGGCTTCTTCGCGCTAACTACTGGTCAATAATGATTCGTCTTCAATTCTATTTGACATGAAATAGGTAATCTCGTGTCTACTATAGCTATTTGTGAATAAAGAGAAGGCTTTAAATAAAGGCAACTAATTAGTACGATTTCATTTCTGAGAATGTTATAATATTCCACTGATATTTGAATATTTTTAGTCAAATTTCAATAAAAAAATTGGATTCCCATCTTTGATTGTCAAATCTACTGATAACACTTACATTTTTTTTTACCTTTTAACATTTTGTTTATAAAAAATAAATTAACATAATAGACGATAATTGTATTAATTTAAGGCGAGGCCACCAACTATTTCAATCGCCGTGTGAACTGCGCTACATAAACCGACATTTCTTCTTCGTCGATCTTTCTCACCTTGCTAATTTATGAAGGTTGTGTGTAGTTATCTTCGTGGAAAGGTAATTGGTTTTAGTTCTTGGACATATTTGTTTGGCTGCGCAGAAGATTATAACGCTTAAATAAAACTCTTCGTGCCCTTTCTAAATATGATAAAGTAATTTCTTAAGAAGAACGCAAATTAAGTAAGCATTCCCTTGTGAACTTTAAAAGGCTTATTCTAACGTGACACTGATAAATTGCCCTGTAACAAGAGACCAAGAATTTAACTATTGATTACCTACAGAACGTCGATGCAAACTTGTAATCGCGGGGGATTACAGTTGTGAAATTATGCAAATTCCGCCCCGACCGACGACCCTTTTGTGTAATTCCAGTAGGTATTAATATCGCGATCATTTGACACTTAAACATTGTTCAAGTGTTAAATGAATAGAATAAGTACGGTATAAGTGCTTAATGGTGATGGAATTACTTAAGTGTTGTTTCTTAAGTTTTTTTTGTAGGTATTTATTAAAATTGTAAGCTATTGCTGATCTTGAAAGGAGAGTGGTGGGCTACAACACAAAGTACCATAATATTATTTAATATTTCATTTTTTTAGGGTTCCGTACCTCAAAAGGAAAAAACGGAACCCTTATAGGATCACTTTGTTGTCCGTCTGTCCGTCCGTCCGTCCGTCTGTCAAGACCCTTTTTCTCAGTAACGCGTGGAGGTATGAAGCTGAAATTTATATCAATTACTCAGGTTTACTGTCCCTTGAAGCTGTGAAAAAATCAAACTTCTAAGCCAACGCAATCAAAAGATACAGCCGTTTATGCCGCAAATTTCCGCAAATTTTCAACTCTCAAGGGAATCAAAACCTACAAGGTAGTTCCCGTGAACGCAGAATCTTGAAATTTGGTATGAAGGTAGGTCTTATAGCACAGATTAAAGAATAATTGCGAAAACCGTAAATGTGTATGTATGTCTGTATATAGCAGTGACCAATATAAAGTAACCCCACACTGCGTACATTTTGCTTTGGAACAGGGCTCTGCTTACACTGGTTTTAGATATTTATAGATAATGATACGGAACCCTCGGTGCGCGAGTCCGACTCGCACTTGACCGGTTTTTTTTTTGACAAATCTCACATTATATTATTAGGTAATATTTTTATGAATCGAAGAAATTGTAACCAGAATAAACTACATATCCAAATATTAAATCTGTATCCAATCTATTGTTAGATTAGTGTAGCGATTCAGGCAAATGTAGCGCAAGTTTATGTCACTTATCGTTAGCAAAGTTTAGCTGACACTTTGTTCAGTGGTCTATATTGGAGTTTAAATTTAAACCCGTGAAAACTAAGCTAACGCCGTTTAAGGTTGCCAAATGAAATGAAGGCCGTGCTTCCAGGATACTGGCAACGGCGTCATAGAATTTTAAAGGCAATAAATTTTATAATTTTATGAGCGTGACCGAGCAACCCTCTTTAGCTTTTTGAATGATCCACCCCATAATTTCCGTGAATAATGACACTTTGCCACGCAACCATTACTAACAAAAAAGAACATCTCATCACCGGGTAAATGACCCTTCATTGTGTCGTGCAACGTGACGGGAGTAAATAAAACGACAATTTAGAATGTTTTTATTTAAAAATTCATAAAAAACTTTACATACATCTGCAACTGTAAAATGGATATGTTCGTACATGTTTTCAAATGTGTGTGTAAGCTAAGCGTATATTTACCTAAAGTACTTAGTTAAAATTTCCAAGTTTCTATAAAATTGTAATTATTATGAATTCGATAGACATAGAAAAAGTGTAAATTGAACACAATCATCAAATTAGGGCTTATGCTTAGGCCCTCACTTCACTGGATATTTCAATTCGTGTGCATGTACCTTTTTAATGCATAAGCAACAATGCTAAATTTTCCTTTGATAATGACCACAGCTGTCAAAAACTTTTTCTTTTCAAAAAGTTTTTATTGTAACCATCGACAGCCGGGAGCCGAGCCCCTGATTTCTGTTGCAAAGCTAACTTTATTTTTGATTCCTTGTCGAGCATCTGATCAGATGGTTCTTTATTTACAAAAATCCCGACTAGCTACGAACACAAAATATTGTGGGAGCATTGTAAAAGTTTTTCAATTAAAACATTTTGTCAACATCGCGGAAACTTCGGAAAATGCAAAAAAAACGTCCAGTGCTTTGTTTTGATTCGTTTATAAAAAACATATTTTTTATCAAATTTTCATAGCGGATAAATTTCAAGCGTTGATTACTGACAATATTTAAAAATCACAGATCAGCCAATAAATCGGTTTACATAATCTTTTTTTTACATTGTACTTACCCAAAAACTTTTTATGCCTGTTTTAGTAAATAGGTAATTAATACATAACATTAAGTTAATATTATTATAGGTATTTGCTTAAACTTTTATACAAACTGACCCATCAGTTAGTATCATCTAAATGTGCTGGTAATTAAGTCTTATGTACAGTGTTATTGATAAAAATAGGTATATAATTTTTAAGTAAATCAAATAATTTTAAACGGATATCTTAATGACATTTGTGATCACAATTAAATTGCACATACGACTAAAAAGACTAGTATCAATAAATTCTGCTCCATAAATTTACGTATTGATTGACAAGTTATCCAATACCACTAGAAACAATAAGTCCTCGATGTATCGTCCGCGACAGTACTGTGACGTCGTCAGCCGTAATAATATTGCGAGTTTGATAACCTGCCCAAACTCTTTGGACTAACCACAAGCTCATGGTCAACTTCTGCATCCTCTTTTTCTCTACTCGCTTCTCTACTGAGCCTGCCGGCTGCTACTTCTCTATACTGAGGTGGTATATAATCTAAATTTCCATACATGCTAGCACCAGCACAAGGGTAAATGGTTGATAGTGGTCTCATAGCACGCAGTGTCCCCTTACTTCCCGGTACATCTCTATAAAGTATCATATCAGGATGCGCGGGATCGTAGAACGTGCCAGAAATATGTGTGACGTCAATATCATTATCGATATCTGACACAGCGTCACTAAATACATTTGGTGCTTCTGCTATGAACATGTCGCCATTTTTGGAGTTTCTTTTATTTTTGCGAATGATGTAACAGCGAACACCGACGAGCAATATGCAGAGAATGACGAATAGAAGTATGCTTATACCAATATAAATAAATATATTTAGATGCGACGTCTCTGTAAAACAAAGAACAATAAATTTGAATTACGAGCTCCATCGAACTAGTCACAACAAACTACCTGATCAGCATAGATCGCAAAGCCATGTAGCTGTCTCCAAGTCACGCCGAACCCTTAAACATCGGCTTCATGTATCTCCTCTACAGGCAGTGGTCCACTTACCTAGCAAGCTGATGTTAGAGGGTTTCCTGTGTGATATGAAAACAGCTTAACAGCACTTGATTAGATACCTGTATCCTCGTTATCACTTCTCTCCGATTTCCGTGACCCAGCGTCATTGTAGGATGGTTTTTCTGTGGTTACAGGTTTCGGAGGTGGTTGCAAAGCTGGATTAGCCATCGGTGGTAAAGTGTCTGTCCATCTGTCACCGGCATTCACTAAATAAAACGAAAAACATCACTAGCATGAGTTAGGAAGAGAATATAAATGAAAAAAATGACACCAAAGGCAGAGCCATTTTACAAGAGTCTGAGTAACACTGGTTCCGTAGAAAAGTGAGCAACTTTCAAAAGCTGCAAAATATCTTCGATCATTTCTATTATTTCTAATTAATTTCTGAGCTACTTGAAAAATTATTAACGTGTATTTTGAGTAGAATATTCAATGTTTTTTTAGTCTGAAAAATGTGGAAAATGATAATAATAACATTTTTGTTACAGTCCGTGAGCTCTTAGAATAAGTAACCATTCGGGTTTGTCTGGCTGTCTCACTCACTCTTATGAGTTTGATACTTGAATCCCCGATAGTACCCGAATCCCGAATGGCATTCTAAGAGCTCAGGGACTGCAAGTGTAACGAAAAATTAAGGCATACCTGAACTATCAAACAACTCAGAGCCGCGGTCAGCCTTGGTAACGCCATCCTTTGCCTCGTCCGCCTCCAGCGCGGTCTCAAACTGCTCAGTGAGAACGCCCAAAGGCACTACGACAAGAAACAAGATTCCCTAAGCAATTAAGAAAACAATTGGTAAATATGACTGTTATCTAACTATACTTACTAGGATTTTTCTCCAAATGTGATGTAATTGGAAATCACAGTTTTAATTGAATTACGGTTAGTTACATTGCACATATCTTCTACGGGTATTGAACGCAGTTCCATTTGGTGAGTTAACTATAATTATGGATCATGATTACCGGTAAAAAAATGAACAAAACTAGAAGCGTCGAAATATATAATAAATATCGGGAATTCATCAAAAATAATCGAGTTCAATTGTGCCGTAGAAAATATCTCGTTGGTGAGATTGCCAAATCTGTTATGAGCATTTTGGTCCTAGAATGCTCGTTTTAATAACTTATCTTTTGAATTCAAGATTAATCTTATAATTATGTTGTTATTTTATTTACAAAAACACATAACTAACTCTGACAATCTCAAATAAATATAAATTAGAACCCCTCTGTGCATGACTGACACATTATGTGTTTAGTAACTGCGAAACCAATACCCATAATTATTATGTGCACAATTTAAAAAAAAAACATATCTCAATTTACAATAGATGAATCTTTATTTATTCATAACCAATGTTTTTCATGTTTTTTGACACTATTTTGATATAAAATATAACATGATTTTGGCCAGTTATTTCATAAATCAGTTTTTTGTCTCTCCTGAAAAGTTGCTAGAATGCACATAACGGAATTGACAATCTAACTGACGATCTGTTATTAAAATTTTCTGTGCTCCGTGTACTTAAGGTGGGCTAGAAAGGCGTGTTCTACAAATCTCAAGTCTTACGAATAGAAAATCACGTGTTGTAAGAGGAACAGTAAAAAGCTACTTTTGTCGATCGATTTTTGGTCGTTTGTATGAGAGAAAAGGGTTTTATCAAAATACATAATGCAAGTGCTGTACCAGTCTTTTAACTTGAAATGTTAAATGTCATTTTGCTGTTACTTACAACGTCTACAATTACAAATCGTTACAAATGAATTAGTCACATTTATTAAGAAATTTGGTGGACGAATAAAGGTTTTTAAATTTCTATTGAGTAATTGCTAATACGTGGCTGTTGTTGATATGCATCGCTTTGTTCTATCAAAAATAATCCAGCTGGGATCAATGCAAGCTTTTAAAAAAAATCTACAAGTACTCTGTGTTCTTTTGACCCGACTGCGGCGAAACCCAAGAGGAGTATTATAACTCATTTCAACAGGTCATAAACGTAAAT
The DNA here is from genome assembly GCA_949127965.1 of Pandemis corylana. Lineage (NCBI taxonomy): Eukaryota > Metazoa > Arthropoda > Insecta > Lepidoptera > Tortricidae > Pandemis > Pandemis corylana. Next base: position 10,661,547 of record OX421857.1, on the reverse strand, counting down.
TTCTTCAAAACACAATAACTCCAAAAATATTGTAACAGCATTACACAACGGTTAGACGTAGAGATAAAAACTTTAAAACTCCGGTACAGAAGCCTGGAGAACACACAGGGAAGTAAAACTTGCTTCCGCTCCTAAAACACCCACCATTGTGTAAGCTGAAACTTAACAGATGCAAACAGAATGTGATAGTTTGTTTCGAGAAAACTTTTGAAACTTAAGAATGCCCCGAGTACACGAGCTCTGTATTAAGCTTCTCAGAGTAACATGGAAGAACAAAAGGACGAATATTAGAGCCGTTGTAAACGCTGTGTTATAAACTACATTTTGTTTTGTATTCCTTAGCATAAAACATAACTATCGTTATCGGAGAAGATGAGGTTGGTATAAGATTTTTTAAATGTGATTGATTTGTAAATTTTATATACAACCTAGTCAGTAAATTTTTAAACATTCCAAAACATTGAAGGAAGAAGAGGTATGAAAAGTCTTTATAGATCTGATATTGTTGCCGCTTTTTTTTTCGTGTTTTGACTTCTGTCACGTTTTTCTGTCAGTTGCCCTTAGCACTACGTACAAACATAGCTTTAAGTAAAACATTAAACTTCAGTGAACTATTTTTTGAAACACAGGTCAATCACCTACACCGAATACACCTACACGTGCGAATTCACACTCACTCCGTTTCACTTTTGCGAAAACACACTCATTAATACATTGCTGATCTATTTTCATGTCTGTGTATGCTCCATTTGTGTGTCTTTCAAAAGAGCATAAATTGTTTTCTTTCTTTCTTTAACTTTGTTTTGCATTCTGTGAGACTTCAACCACAATTATTGTAGCCAAGCAAAAAAGAAGGCTTACGATAAAGGAAAGCATGAAATAACGCTACTAACTGCAGTTAATTACAATTCGAGAAGTGATTTACGGCTTGCCCAAGAAAAAAGAAAATGGAAGCAGCTCGATTACTCCTCGTGGAATACTAATTTAGCATTTTGTCTCAAAATTAATCCCATAGGGAGATCCACTTACTTTTATCTTAATTATTCTTTACTCATTTTAATAATTTGAAAATCAATGCTGATTCTTTAAATAGGGTAAATTTTAAATTAGAACAGGGCCGTGTCTTATAGCAAAGGATCGTGTCATTAAATTCAAGCTTGTAAACTTGCAATTTAATTCTTGACCCTATATGAAATCCAAACATAGTGAGGTTGGTTGATTATGACTGTGATTGTTAAAGTTACTATCAGGCAATCAATATTTCTATGTTCTGAAATATTGAAAACGATATAGAAGTGTTTTGAGGAGATAAAATGTAACAAAATCTCTTCTCTGATAATACGCGTATTCCCGATTTTTGCAAACAACAAGCATAGCTCGTTCGCCCAGATACTAACACGTTGTTCACATTGACAATAGTATTAATATGACAGCATCCATTTTTAGAAATAATAGGTAGAACATTTTAAATTAAAATTGATTATAATGTTACCTACCACAAGCATACACAACTCTGAGGTATACTCTGACGTCCGCTTGGCACGGGCTCCCAAACACGGCACTGGCAGCCTGGATCTCGCATCTTCGCTTCCCGTGGCATATCTGCATTACTCTGCTCGCTGCATTTGGCGCCTTGCAACCTGCATAAACAAACGCACTGATGATGCCCATCAAAGGCGGAGTTTAACTCAAGTAAATGGTTGTGCACAGTTGGGGATGAGATCTCGCATTAGCTGTTATATAACTGGGACTGTGTGGCAAATATAATGTGATATCAACATCTCATACACTTCGACCATTTTTACCTCATTTCTTGCAGTTTCATTATTTTTAAATATTATACGTAGAAGTAGCTGCTTAATTATAACTGTAAGACTGAACGAATGTTACAAAAACGCATAATATCCGTTGAGTGCCCTGAATGACCACTTCACAAAAAATTACCGCAAAATATGAAAATAGTTATAAATTCAAGCGCACGTGAAACATTTTAATACTTACCTATATTATTTTCATAAAAAACTTGCATCAGATTCACTGTGCAATTGAATTTATTTGCGCTCTTTTAGCAACAATTTGGGAAAACTAAAAACGAACGTGTCCCATTTAAAAAATATATTTTTATAGCCTTATATGCAGCGAATGAAACGAAATGGTACTGAGCATTAACGGCCGGTACAATGTGCGAGAAACAGAACAAATGAGGGCAACCATCAATCAGGTGGAACAAGTTATGTCAAGAGCACCTGACCCGAAACTTATAGCGGGGATAAATTAAAAAAAACCATGAATAGTACAGGTACTTAAAACATCCGAGTCAGCTGGCCTACGAATTTTTAACATCCTACCGCTATTACGCTGAACGGGGTCAATTGTTGCCTGCTTGTTACCTTTTTTACAAATGTAAGTAGTACTGTTTCTTTTTCCGTTTCTCGTAATTTGGTAAAGGACTATCGCCATGTTCCCTCTAGACTCTTCATACCTTTTAAATTACGAACAAAAACATCAAACCGAACAAATTGTGCGTTCGACACCATTATTGCGTTTAATTCCACTATTTTTTGTAGTTTAAATTTCAGTAGAGTCAATTTAATTCTAGTAAGACTCAATCAACTTAGACGCAAGACAGCCAAAATTTTTACGCACAGCTAAAAGACGTTTCAATGTGTTACGGAGACTTCAAAATTTAATACAATGAAGGTTCTTGCAATGCTTAACGTTCGTGTATGTCTGTTCATTCAACCCCACGAGTTCGATGAACCAAAACTTCTACAATAACTTAGGAACTCAGCAAAACTTGTCATTCATTCGTTCCTTAAAAGTTTTACGTCTATCTGTAAATAAATTAATTCTTATTTTATTTAGAAGCAAGTCCGTTTAACGATTTAGAAAGTTACCTAGTAAATTTAATTTGAGTAAGTATTATGGAGAATACCTTTTAGTGTAAAAGAAACTTAGAACAATTTGTGATTTGTGATCTCGTTATTTGAATGCGTTCGTCTGCAACATGTTTGTCTCATTATCATAGAATAATAATGATGATTTATAATATGCCCAACTCACGTGATATCTCATTTAGCTTTTGTCAATCCCAAACAATTTAATTCTATTCATCTCGTCTTATCGACAGCAGAAAGTGTCTCTATTAAATCTATTTTGTTCCAGTTTTGATATCTCTATTAATATACTGTATACACACGTATTTAATGTATTACCAGTGCGGTTAAATTAACTATTTTATTTTTTGCACATAATTTGACTGCTAACCGTTTTTTAATAAAAAAAACACAATCGGTTCAGCTGGAGGAGATTCTTTTCAGAGGCAAGTAACTTACTACTTTCTGAGGACTATTTTTTTACATTGTTTTTAGTTTCATACTTACACTTACACACTTAGTATGTATGTATGTAAAACTCTTTATTGCACATAAAAAAATTAAAAATACAGAAATACAGAGAAAATAGTACAAAGGCGAACTTATCCCTAAGAAGGGATCTCTTCCAGCTAACCTGATACAGAAAGGAATAGTTACAACAAAAAGGCAAGCAGTCATTATTATGCGCAAATAAAGTAGTAGATATTATTATTACTTAATAAATAAATAAATTAATTAATTTGTAGAGGTAGTCACAAAGTTTTCAGATACCAGGGTATCAAGACATCTGTGTCTTGCGCGGAGAGTAAAGACAACCGGTGAAAATACTGGTACAATAGGCATCCTAGCCCTCTAGGCTGGCAATGCATCTGAAATCCTCTAGTGTTGCGAGTGACCCACCTAAGGAGGTTGCTAGTTTTCCTTCCTTGTCATAAAAAAGTGGGTACTCACTTGCATCGGGCTTGCCTTTCTGCGAGCACTCGGAGTCGAAGGCGTTCCGTCCGTACATCGCATCATAAACCGCCACGCGGGAGTAAGGGTTGCAGCTCAGCTTGAGAACTTCATCCTCGCAGACCACCCGGCTCCGGAACTCCGCTACGATTGTAAGGATAGGTTTAATAAATACATATATCACTTCTTTATCCCTTACAGGGACAGAGCCTAAGGTGACAAGACCCAAAGACAACGTTTAGCATGATTGTGGGAGTACGGATGGAAAGGGGAGTCAAAACAGTGATGGGTTGCTAGCCACATCGCCTATATAACATGATTCCTAAGATTTTCGCCCAATCCCTCGATGGGCTTTTACCGTCTGCACGGGAAGAGAAGCAACTGGTACATTCTATGTTTTTCTTTGCTCCCAGACCAGCATGGAAGAAACAATGTATTAAACCTATCCTTACGATTGTAAGGATAGGTTTAATACATACATACATATATCACCATAACAATACATAACATAGAATGCTTCTCTTCCCGCGCAAATGGTAAAAACCCATTGAGGGAATGGGCGAAAATCATAGGAATCATGTTATAGGCGATGCGGCTTGAAACCCATCACTATTTTGATTGCACTTTCCACCTCTACGCCCTCAGTGTCTTGCTAAACGTGGCCTGTAGGTCTTGTTACCTTAGGCTCTGTCTACCCCGTAAGGGATATAGACGTGATATGTGTATGTGTATGTATGTACATAATATCACGTTTTATCCCTTTCGGGGTAGAGAGATCCTAAGGTAACAAAACCTTAAGGCGTTTACGTTTAGCATGATTAAGGTATTAATTCCATAAACAATTGGTATACAAGAATGTACAATGCAATAAATTAGTGTTTAAACTAGCATTTGGGCCTGTCTTGTTGTCTCACTCACTCTTATTTAGGTTTCATATTCGAATTGGCTGTTGGTACCCGAAAACCGAGGGGTTTATAGACTGTACTTTCTGCCAAGGTTTTTGGGCAGCGCATTCTTCTTGGTAATGATGGTAAGTAAATGCTTTATAGTAGGGGAGAGCGGGGCTAAAAGTTCAGATTTTTAGATAAACGCAAATTTCATTATGAAAACTTGACTCTAGTATTAATAGCATGCAATCATAATCAACCTACATATGTCACGGTGATATTAAGATAGTTATTTGAGTCATATTTTATAAGATTATTTAATTATTAATTTTTGAATGTGTTTAGTCGGATAGTAACAATTTACCCCGCTTTGGGGCAAGTTGTTAACACGCCGGGGTAAATTGTTACCATACCTGTTACAGTAAGTACAAATATAAAGAAACAGACAGAAGTCACAAAAAAAAACATTAAATATATGCACAAAAGCGAACTTATCCCTATAAGGAATTACCCGTATAGATGGTATTTGCGAATGCGCTGGTAGTTTAAAAAAAGACATGTCAGCGAGCCCTTGGCGACCTATATGCAAAATAAAATTTTGATTTTTTATGAGGTTAGAAAATCACCAGGATCAGGAGAGGGAGGAATCAGGAGATACTAATATCTGGATATTAGTAAAATGGTTAAACCGCGAATCATCTCAAACGTTGCACTCCGTGAGTTAAGAAAATGGACGAAATCACGTCTTTATCCCTTACGGGGTAGACAGAAACGGCTCATAAGTTTTGCAATGAAAGTTTCGTCTAAATCGCGTTTAAAAGAAATCTTTTGCCATAATTTACCTAACTTCTGCAATCGGGAGAGGAATTCTAGATTAGAAAACCGGTGTCTCTGTGGATGTTTTTGGTTGAGCTCAGGTGCTTCCTATCCATTACTGTTGCAATATTATTGTCTTTTTGATTTTCTAAATTGTACCGACCTATTTTGTTTTTTTTTATTTTAATTTAAAGTTAAAATGTAAAATTTATTTGTGTCACTTTTTGAGCAAACAGATGTGTGAAATATAAGTGGAAACTGTTTTGGCTTGTTTACTATATTAATTTAACTATGTGTGCAATTGATTCTGTATGTTTCCCATTTCAAAAAAAAAACTTTATCGTAAACACACAAAGGCGACGAAAAAAACCTCCATCGAGAAATCCGATGATATCTTTTGTTCTTTCACTAACTATCTGCCAAGCTTTTATGTACAGGCAAGAATAACCCTTTCCCCATTAAGGGTAATCCGACACCACCAATACGCTAAAAGCTTTCGTAGAGTGTTCATTTATTAATTAGTGTCAGTGTCCGAGTGTTTTGTGTTTAGTAATGGGAAATGAATAAGTACCGTGGTACACACGCGCGTTTGTGACGCTGCGTTTATTTTGAATTGGCTTTTGCTTCGCTATGTAACGGGAATAGTACAGATGTTCCATAAAACGACTTCGGTTTTGCTAAGACTAGTATAAGTTGGATCAAGTTATACATACATACCGTCACGCCTCTTTCCCACAGGGGTAGGCAGAGACTACTTTGTTCCACTTGCTACGATCCTGAACATACCTCTTTCGCTTCATCCACATTCATCAATCTCTTCGTACATGCTCGTCGGTTTCGGGTACTCTTGACTTGACACTAATATAAGGGTACCGGGGCTAGGTGTATATAACTTAGCTATGACCTCTTTCAAAATTTAACCCTAACTTCCAAACACTCTGTCCTCAGGATTTGTACGAAAATTTGCCATTGAAAATATATCGAACAGACACATCAGTAAACTCACTTTATCATTTTATTTGTCAGGTAGAGATTTTTTCATCGATATGAGCGCTTATCTACTGTGTACGTTTAGTTTTTTTAATTTCTCACTGTTCTAATGAGTGGAAATAGACTTACTAGTAATACACAGCGTGTAAATATTTAAATGGTGATTAGTACAGGACCTAAGAAGTATGTTTAGATAACTTTTATTTAAAATTACAACTTAAAAATTTGCCATACAAAATAATTCAGCCCGCAATGTAATGTTAATATTGATGTTAAGTAAGGCTCGTTGACAGTTACTTTACTTATCAGCTGTTTGAATATCCTGTTTTAATAGTTACGTCATATTTGCATTACATTGCTGCTCGGTAATTTTTCAAAAATTAACTACAGGGAGTCAATTGAGTCTAACTTAAAATATGCCGTTGATTACTGATTACGCCATTAAACTCTATGTCTGGTTTAATTCTTTGCTCGTATTGGTATCCACGCTGTATATATACATAATTTTGATTTGGCATAGGTGTCTACGTACATACATACACAAATCATGTCTTTATCCCTTACGGGGACGTGATTTGTGTATGTATGTATGGGTGCCTACTGTGGTTGACGTCGATATGAAGAAGTGGCTATTATAAGTATTATTACTATCCAGTTCATTATCATTACCTGCCTTGCTATCGAGCTATTTCTTACACTTACTCGTTAAGACCAATGTTGATTTATAATTGTTATTATTACGAGTAAGTATTTATATTCTTGACACAGGCTTGATATTTTTGTGTATTTCTAGAAAACTTTAGTAAAAGCAATCAGTTTTATGCTTAAACTGATGAAATACTAATAGTGACGTTTGATATAATTCTTTACAAATCATTTGAAGGCCAGATTACTTACAATTACTCTCAAAATAGGAGTCGAAATATAATTCCACGTCAAAAGAACCATTAATAATTATTATCTCAATTATTATAATGAATATTTCCCAAGAAGGAAAATCAACGGTATTCGTTCCATTGCAAATATACGTCGAATTCTTGTTAATTGCTAGATAATAACGGCTCGGAGGAATTCAAACAAAAGTATACAATTTCAACATCATAATTTAATTTGCGTAATATCTACCGTAATATGTAATTGTGTAATACAGATATTGGAAGGAAATTAAGAAGATCCCGGCTAAGAAAATGAGCTACGAAATATTTTCGTTAAAATTACATTGTATGAGTACAGATGAATATATAGTATACATAGGTAGGTACTTGGGTGAACATTATCTTCTGTAAACATTTCGCCGGTCCCGGGGAACAAAAAGATAACTGCAAAAACCAAATTTTTCAGGAAAAATAAAATAGATGTTTCGCTCAATTGTGACTTGTATATTGAACGTAAACGGTCGGTAGTTAGCTTTATGCAAAGTTAATTTTTCATTACGTTTCAATATGTTACTGTGGCACACGAGAAATGTCTCAAAAGAAAGATATTTAAGAAATAGTAACTTAGTCAAAATAGATCATTCACTATTACGCGTTAAGACGTATATCATTTTATTCGGTGTTTATCGGGGTCAAACGCTAATATTGTACCATTGGTGTACCATTTTATTCGACTACTTTTTAATGTGATTGCCGTGCAAGATAATAGTGCAATATCATTTTATTCCCGTAATTATTAAGATTATTTTTTTTACTAAGGGTTTTAGGAGACTTTTATAACTAAACAATAATATGATATTCAACATTGCAATTATATTACGAACGATTCACATAGCAAAAACAGTCATTAATTTCTTAAAATCAAAGTTTTCCATTATAAAACGTGCAACAATACCACTAAAATTTAAGTATGTCTCAATCAAATAGCAATAAATGCCAGTTTCATAAAGTAACTAAAATCAAAAGTTTTTTTTCAGACTAATAACTTTAAGTTTGAAGCATAAAATCAAACCAAATAATCTACGCATTTGGTATTATTTTTCATCAGTCCAATATAATAATAATTATATTATAATTAGTTCTTTCATTGAGCACTAACCCGGGGGACTATTAAACATGAAATCAGGTAAATCAATTGCCATCATCTTCGTCTTGGTTTTCATTAATTGCAGAACTAGTATTAACGCCCAGGGAGTCATAAAAGCCATGGCAATGGGCTGGGATGTCTCCTGACTTGCAAAGACTGATAAGGTCATCATGTAAAGGCTTACTTATAGGCAAGGGCTCTGTACATAGCACTTGCAGTTCAAAATCGTAGGCAGGATTTGAGTTGACTAAAGGAGCTGCGGTTTATCTTGTTCCCCGCTTGCTTCATGTTTTTGGACAGGTTCGGTTCGGTTTTTATTTTGGCCACAGCAACCCTCGAAGTAAAATGATGCATTTTTGATACCTCTTTGTTTTTCATTAAGTAGGAATTGCCATATACTGCTACCGATTTCATTAGCTCCTCGTTTTGCAACCTGAGCATGCCATACATAGCAATAGCCTTTACTTCGAATGGAATCATAATGCCGGAATAAAGGATTGCCGATAAATGTTAGCGTAGGCAGACCCCGGAACTCAAAAGACACTGAAAGAAAAATACGACAAGCATCAGAGAAATAAGGAAGGTGTACGCCAAATTAAAAAAGAGGACAAGAAATCGGCAGATACTCAGGTTGCAAAACGAGGAGCTAATGAAATCGGTAGCTGTATATGGCAATTCCTACTTAATGAAAAACAAAGAGGTATCAAAAATGTATCATTTTACTTCGACGGTTGCTGTGGCCAAAATAAAAACCGATTCATAGTTACAACGTTAAAGAAATGCTTCAAAACAAAAGGAGTTTTATAACATAAAAGCACTAATAAATAATAAGAATTGGGTCCAATATGAGGTAGGGCAAAAAGTATTATGGACACAGATAATGGAAGTGAGAGTCGCTTGCTCACAGCCCTCAATTTTACAGTATAAATATGATTTTGAGTCTGGATTCTGGATATTCTTAAATGAACATAGAATCTGTCCAAAAACATGAAGCAAGCGGGGAACAAGACAAACCGCAGCTCCTTTAGTCAACTCAAATCCTGCCTACGATTTTGAACTGCAAGTGCTATGTACAGAGCCCTTGCCTATAAGTAAGCCTTTACATAACGACCTTATCAGTCTTTGCAAGTCAGGAGATATCCCAGCCCATTGCCATGGCTTTTATGACTCCCTGGGCGTTAATACTAGTTTTGCAATTAATGAAAACCAAGAGGAAGATGATGACAATTGATTTACCTGATTTCATGTTTAATAGTCCCCCAGGTTAGTGCTCAATGAAAGAACTAATTATAATATAATTATTATTATATTAGACTGATGAAAAATAATACCAAATGCGTAGATTATTTGGTTTGATTTTATGTTTCAAACTTGAAAATAAATCTTTTGTTTTTAGTTACTTTATGAAACTGGCATGTATTGCTATTTTGATTTTTGATTAAGCTATAATGATTAAGACATAGGTACTTAAATTTTAGTGGTATTGTTGCACGTTTTATAATGGAAAACTTTGATTTTAAGCAATTAATGACTGTTTTTATTATGACTGTGAATCGTTCGTAATATAATTGCAATGTTGAATATCATATATTATTGTTTAATTATAAAAGTCTCATAAAAACCCTTAGTAAAAAAAATAATCTTATCTAATAATTACGGGAATAAAATGATATTGCACTTCACTTATACTCCAATCACAGCAATAATTATATAATTTTTGAATTAATCAATCGAAATCGAACACTAAAACATATGACATGTCGATATTTAAGCCACTGTAATTTACATTCGACCCGTGCATGTGACAAAAGGATATGGCAATACTTTTTATAGTTCCTTTTCAAATGTGTAGTTTTGGTGAGCGCCATTGCACGAACAGTATCTAGCGGCTTGCGACGAGAATACAAAGATAACTGCGCATATCATTACTTAGCGATCTAATTTTGATGAGAACATAATAATATGGATGTTTGTCATGCGATGAGCTATAAATAAAAACATTGAAAACTATTGTATTATTTTTTAATTTTGTCATTTACCGTACAAAAAATGCGAAAAAAATTGAGCTGGTGCATTGGCACCTACGGATTCCAAATATGATATAAAAATAAAACTAAGATAATGGCGGTTATCATTTTGTTCTCCGGGGCCGGCGATTTTACCGCGTCTTTAACTTTGTTGGAGGGTACTAGTGCCAAATTACGAGTTTTGTTTTTGGGGTAAGATTTTTAGTAGGTACCTATGTCTTTTCAAAGCGTATTATCATTGGAAAATCCCGTTAACATCAAAATCTACAGGCAGTAAACCTACAAGTATTTTCCACGGGCATATAATTATGAATGAAAGGCAAGTTAGGCTTTACTAGGCAAATCAAGAGAAAAGTTTCATAATTGCTAATCCACGTAAAATTACTTTGTTTTTCTTATAGAAATACTATAGAAAAACAATCATTCTTACACACTAGGTATACCGAACTCTCAATGCGCGAGTCCGGCTCGCACATAACCATTTTCAATTAAATAAGGCTTGATTGATTCTAATAGACGACAATTTTCAATGGAAACCCTATGTTTGAAAAGGTTTGACAATGTTTCAATAAAAAAATCTAACATGATCAAGATTGCTTTACAGTGTTGCTGCTATTAAATACGAAATAAATTAAAAAGTCAGCTTAAAAAAAGTTTAATTTTGCTCGGGAAGATTTTGTGTATTGGTCAAAGGATATGATTATGATTGAATACTATGAAGCGATTCAACTACATACGTAATAGACCCTCACCACACGAAAAATAGGAGAGAAAATGCTGGTAAACAAAAACGAACACATGCTATAGATGACGTTTAATTTACATTAAGTAGTTATATATAACTAGTAGTAGTATACTGTCATTGTAACTGTTCAGATTAGTTTAAAAAACAGGCTAAGTGGATAGAATAACACAGAAAAGATACGTTAATTACAATGCAAATGACAATAAGAGATATAGATTGAATTATTATATTAATGAAATATAGGTAGGTGCACGTGTTAAGGCAAAAACAATTTACACCTTTTACATATTTTGATCACACAGTTCCTTAAGTATTTACTATATCAAAAAAGTTATACCGTGAGTATCCCTACGAAAAAAATTCTCCTTCAGTTGCATACATACCCGTAATTTATGTAGAGTTAACAAAATCCACCTACATTCACAGTTTCATTCGCATAGCAGCCCTTAGGCTAAGTTCAGATGACCGCGCGGCGACGCGCGGTTGGCTCGGCGCGCGGTTCAAGATCGTAACAAATCTATGTTGCTGTGTACATGAGCGCGCGGTGCCGCGCGGGACCGCGCGCGCCGCCGTGCACCGCGCGCAAGTTCTTGTCCCACGCGGCGCCGCGCGGGACAAGAACTACAGTCCTGTCTCGACCTGTTCAGATGATCCGCGCGGTTTGACGCGGTTGGACGCACGGAGCGAGGTACAAAATGGAGGAGGAAATATGTCTCGATTTACTAATTAACGAAATTGAAAAAAGAAATGCGATTTGGAATCTTAACTCGAAGCAATCTATCTATACATATAAAATTCAAAGTCCTGACTGACTGACTGACTGACTGACTGACTGACTTAACTATATATCAACGCACAGCCCAAACCACTGGACTTAGAGACTTGAAATTTTGCACATAGATACCTTATACAATGTAGGCATCCACTAAGGAAGGATTTTGGGAAATTCCCACGGGATAGGGAAAAAACGGGATTTTTTGTTTTACTGGTCGTAGACAGCTGAAATTTGGTAAGAGCCTTCCTTGATGAGTGTATGGGAGCACTAAGAAAGAATTTCCAGAAATTCCCACGGGAACGGGAAAAACAGGACTTTTCATTTTACTGGTTGCAGAAAGCTGAAATTCGGCATGTAGGTTGCTTCGGGAGTGTAGAGGAGCATTAAGAGAGTACTTTCCAAAATTCCCACGGGAACGGGAAAAATATCTGTTAACAAAGAAATACTGCGGTAGGCATAATATGGCTAGAAACTTGAAATTTGGCACACATACCTTGAGTATCCTAGAGGTGCACTAAGAAGGTATTTTTCGAAATTCCCACGGGATAGGGAAAAAACGGGATTTTTTGTTTTACTGGTCGTAGAAAGCTGAAATTTGGTAAGAGCCTTCCTTGATGAGTGTATGGGAGCACTGAGAAAGGATTTCCAGAAATTCCCACGAGAACAGGAAAAACGGGATTTTTCGTTTTACTGGTCGTAGAAAGATGAAATTTAGCATTTAGCTTCTTTAGGGAATGTAAGGTAGCATTAACAAAGGATTTCCTAACATTTTTACGGGAACGGGAAAAACCGGGATTTTACGTTTTACCTACTTGACATAAAAAGTTGAAATTTGTCACGTAGGTTTATTCGGGAGTGTAGGGGAACACTAACACGGGAAAAAACGGGATTTTACGTTTCCAGACGAAACAGCGGAAGAAAGAGACTTAACATTTATAACGTGTGTTTCTTTAAAGGCTTTAAGTGTACTCCGAAAGCACTCCCCAAAATTTTCACGGGAACGGGAAAAAACTTATTTTTTCGTTTTACATCTTAGCGCGTACGAAGTCGCGGGCAAAAGCTATTTGGGGTAGGTGTATTTTAGGACAGCTCTTTAGGTTAGGTTAGGTTTGTTTACAGTTTCAGAAAAATTAAGGCAGCGGGGCAATGCGGGGGCTTGCTTGCATGCTTGCTTGAGTCCTTGCTTTGCATGCTTGATTGCATACTTGCTTTCAAGCATGCTTGCATGGTTGCTTGCATGCATGCATGCTTGCGTGCTTACTTGCATGCATGCTTGCTTGCACGCTTGCTTGCACGCTTGCTTGCCTGCTTGCATGCCTGTTTGCATGCCTGCTTGCATGCCTGCTTGCATATTTACATGCTTGCAGGTTTGGGTGCTCGCTTGCTTGATTGCTAGCTTCTTTGAAATGCTCATGGTTAACGCGTGCGAAGCCGCGGGCAAAAGCTAGTATTGAAATAAAATAATAAATCGCTGAATGTCCACGATAGACTGCCGCGCGCAAGCCGCCGTCATGTGAACAGCTGACCCGTGCGGCACCGCGCGGCTCCGCGCGTTCATCTGAACGTAGCCTTATACTTATCAAGAAAAATGCCTGTAGCGTTTGCACTGGTACATACAGGAAGAAACTCTAAGGGTTTCTTTTTTGCCAATTTGTCTTTAACACTCTAATAACCCGCCAAACTATCGGCGATCGAAACGCGGCGTTTGTCCCGCCCGCGTGTGGTAATGAGCGCTCGCCACACCTTATCAGGCGCGCCCGGGGCGGCGACCCCGTCCAGGAATTTATTAACGCCGCATAAATCACATCAATACACTTCCAGGAGCGCTCATAAAAACCGCCCGCTCACGCGATTAGTGGATGAACCCCCTTTTGTTTCGTACCGGTGAAATATTGCTGGCCGTTTGTAACCGGTCCTTGGATTTTGAAAATCGAACGGCTCACGTGCATTTTAAAACAATTTGTTTGGATACGTGCTGGGTTTTTGCCGATCATGTGTAAAATTGTAAAACAAAAGAAAGTATAGTGTAGTGGTACGTGCAGTTTGAGATTCCATACTAAATAATAATTATGCGAAAAATATTTAAATAAGGTAGAAAATAAGTTATGGTCGACTAATTAACATTTAACTTTAGAAACTAACTTTAGAAAATAGCTATGTTATGTGATTATTTCCCTTTCAAATTAAATAGTTGTGTAAACTAATGCCGCGATATTTTCCGGGTATCCATAATAAAATTAACTATTTAGCCGATAATTGCGACACTTGATATTTACATAAATTTACCCCTGGAGCGTCAATGGCTTCCATCAACCCGTAATATTTACAAAATAATACCTACCATAAGATTCGCAAAAAAAAAACCATTTTCTCATCTACCATTTTGTTAGCATGACTGTTATGTAGGCACACCCTATGCCAAATCACAGCCTTATTCTTGTAGGTACTAAGCGTATATCAGCTAAGTCGTGGACAGAGCGAACTGACGGACATGATGAAGTTATAATTTTAGTGTTTTTGATCACGGAACCCTAAACCTCTCACCAAATAGTACTTGGCTTAATGTCAACATTTAATGTTTAGCAGCTTGGCATAGTTGGGCCTTTCACTGGCTTTTAGTAGCACTCACTATTCATAGTTTTATTTTGAAAGCATAAAATCAGCGTCGACTTTATTCTTACTGTATCGAAATATGCAAATAGTCGGAAATGTTATAAAAATATATTAAAATTGCAACAATATATTTTTATAGCAGCCTGTTAATTGTATGCATTTTAATATTTCGTTTAATAGGCTGGAGTGCATCGTTAATTTATTCATTTTGTCCCAACATACGAAAATAACCAGTAGAGCTTTATAAATTTTGAATTTAACTGAATATTCTTTCATGAATACTCAATCGATTATCTGGAGGCACGGTAGTGCCCCCGCCAAGACGAAAAAAAAGTAAGTACAAAAGGTTACCAATATTTGAATGCATGCCAACTTACGGAATGGTCACGGAATTTTTGAAAAGGGATACATTACATAATATAAATTGTTTCTTAGTCACACATAATACATCAATCATGCTTTTTGAATAAGGCGGGCTTGAGTGGTCTAGAGTTATCTATATTATTCCGATTTAACTGCTAATCTAGAGTTAAGGTAGTGTCCAAATGTGTAGTAATTAATTGTTACTTTTGTTACTCCAGGCTACACGAGCAGCTATTAGTTTCATTTCTACTATTTACATCCGCAATCGTAGCGTATAATTTAATTATTGATATAGTTTGTTTTAACCCAGTTTCCGAATCGTTTCATGTGGTTTTCTGCTACTTTCAGATCTCCACGGACATTTAAATCCAACTAGTTACCAGTAATGAAACCACTTTGAAAAATCACAGTGTTCCGCATTCTCACTGGCCGCAGCGTCCGCGAGGGCAAACATAACATTGAATAACAGCCATGATATTCCGATATTCTCATAAAGACTAAGTCGTTGTGGCCATTATCTGCGAGATATTGGATCCCTCGCTTTGTTCTACGCCGGCCGAAGATTTTGCAGATCCGCCTGGCCAGCTTCTATTGATTTACGTGCAATATATTCACGGCCTTTGTAAATAAATATTCGATGGCGCGGGGTTCCTTGTAGGGAAAGTTATTAAAACCATCCCTTGGGAATGTTGGAATTTTCGCTCCGTTTCCCGCAGAACACTTCTAGGGGTACCGTTTGTAAGGCATAGAAGGCTGAGGTATTTTTAGATCCGTACCACCAGAAACTAAAGCGTTTAAGTAGTTATTTAACACTCGTAGGTCTCCTAATTTACCGATACTAGAAAACATTATGAACACCGTATAATTGTTACTGACACTTGCTTCTATAAAACCTCACCTTTGGTACTAAGCAGGTGCTACTTCCAAATCGAGACTGATATGTATTTAATTGTGGACTATCCTTGACTTTTATGATAATACCAATTTACTAATTATAATTTAGCGTCCAACGATTCAGAATACATGATACTTTTTGACAGCAAAAGTACACCAGAAACACAAAGCTGAAAACTAAAAGAACTGTGTCGACTATTAGAATCAATTACAAGCCTCATCGTGTTACTTCCGTGACAAACAATATTATGATGTTATTTTTATACGAAGTCTTTTGTGTATAATTTTCCTTGACGACGATTCCCCTTTATGTGTCACGGAACCATAGCCCCAGGAGCAAAACTCGTACTTGAAAGGAACTCCATAGTCTGGTTATTGTCCATGTTCTGTTAGTTCGGATCTCGTAAATGTATGTCGATAGGGGGAGCCTTTTATTCTATCCGTTTTTATGTACTTCATAAGTAGTAAAACAAAGCTTGGCTCGTAAAACAATCATTGGGAGGTATTTTTATTAAAATTGTAGGCCCACGAGAGCTTGTTATCGGTAGTAAAATAAATATACTGTTTCAGCAGTTTCTTTCGCAAAAATTCCCACGTATTATTTATACAAAATGTCTTACAATTATTCGCATTCAGCTGGTGGTTAGATCTATGATTGAATACCAAACCTTTGTTATGGTTTTTGTGATTTTAGATGCAAAATTAAGTCGTTTCTTTCACGTCGTACACTTTGCACATCGACCAATGTATGTTAACGTTTGTCAACTACAATTTAAATACCTGAAAAATATTTACAGGGGTGTTGATTGAGTTCTGGATAAATTTTACGATACGGTTTACCACCAGTCCCATGATACATAATCACACTGCTTATAGCGCAACTGTGTCTTGATGCAACCGTGTCAAAATCATACACTTGTGCCGCAGTGTAATAGTGACCTGGGGCTTTACCATGACGTCTTAATCCAATTCAATTCCGACTCAGTTTAGGTTTTAGCTATCATTTTTAGTATGGATCTGACAGCGAGCGATCTTAAACTGAATCGGAGTTGAAGCGCGTTAAGACGTCATAGTAAGGCCCAGGCTAGATTTTTCTTGCAAATCTAATGCATAATACATAACTAGGTAAACTTACGTGGCTTGCACTTGAACGCTACTCGCACGAATTTCCTGGCGTGGGGGCAAGGGTCAACGACCCCTGCCGGGAGCTTTGTGCTAAACTGACAGTTGAACTTTTTCTGGCATGCTTCCACCACTGTCTGCAACAGGGAGTACTGGAAAAAAGGTAAAAATCAACCGCTGTTTATAAATTGCGCATTTTTGTTTGTTACGGAAGACATCGATGCAAAAGACGCGTGAAACTTGAATTGCGGTTACCGCAAATGAGGATTTTATGTAATCAACCAGTACTCTTACTATCTATAACTTATGCAGTCAGCCAAGTGAATGGTCTAACCTTTTTTTAAACGCTTTCGACGTCACAAAAAAACAATAAGGTTGATTGTCACAGTGTATTGTATGTGGAAATACTTGATGTTTTAAGCCGTACCAAATTAAATGACATTGAAACTTAAGTTGTCAAGGAATTTCTTGGTCGACTTTGTAAAAATAATTATATTACTGAATTTCGTTATATTAACTTCATCAACGTGGAAGCAAAATTAAATTCACTGTTGTTAAAAAAAAACTCTTCTTAATGTATCTATGATACTCAGGGATGGGCCAGTTTTACCACTCTCTTTTAAGTTCCAGTTATCTTAAGTGTCAGTTATCTATGATGACGTATCTGTCTGCTTCGTAGTAATAAATAGAGACGATATCATAGATAACTGAAACTTAACAGAGAGTAGTGAAACAGGCCCTTAATTTACCGAATTGCGAGTCTTCAGTGCTTTAGGCGGTGTGACGTCGGTAATTAATACAGTCAGTCCTGCCTGTGGAAGCGACAGTAAAATGGACTCAGTAGAAATTAATCTTTATTATTACAATAAACTTACACACACATCGGGTAGCCATCCACCTGATCTAATGAAGTATAATGGTGCGACCACACCGGTTGACGGTGCGTTTACACAACAAAATGTATGAAAAAACGTGACGCCTACGACACACCACTGCGTATGTGGTCGCTCCTTAAAGCGGTCTTTACGCTCCCTTAGCAATCGAAGCGTTTTTCAATAAAAGTACCTACTACTACTTATATCGTTCCCTGTCTGTCAAGCGTAGAAAACGAAGGGGCCATAGCTTATTAATATAACACACCTTTAACTATTACAGCCAGTACACAGGGGGGTTACTCCAAAATTCGGAATTCAAAGTTCGCGTCCTACCGTCCCTTTCACTTTCATATTATTTCGAATAAGGCCAGATGTGTAAGTCCCAACGGAAACCTACGTGAAGTATCCAAGTAACTTATAACTTGGTTACTAACTTAATTCACAACTGCAGAAATTATTGCTGTGAACTGCTCGATCTCTTCAACATGCTTTGTTAACAATGGACCGTATCGTTAAATGAAAGTATTATAAAAGTTTGTCAAAATGTGAATCTCTTTTAGTTTTATATACGTTATGTTTTTTTTCTCGAACTAAAGCCGTCTTGTAGAAAATAATTGGATCTATTTTTTGCTTTAAGCTCGGTTTAGTAGAGAAGTTCCCAATCCGCACTGGGCCCGCGTGGGAATTACAGCCTAAGCCCTCTAATTCTAAGAGGAGGCCTGTACCTAGCAGTGGGACGTATATAAGCTGGATGATGATTTTTTTTTTCTAATTGTTACAGTGTTAAAACTAACCTGCATCGGATTAGGCCACAGGCAATCATCGCCCATGACCTGACCAGGTCGGTCTTCCAAGCACGTGTGTTCTGGAACCGTCGCTGGCTTGCCATACTTGGCTTCATGGATATTGATGACGGTGCCTGTGGGGCATGCCAGCGCCACCAACTCGTCGTCGCATGCCAAGCGATGCATGACCTTCAGTGTGCTGACTAGGGAACCTGAAATAAAGCAAAAGATTACTGGAGTTATAGTACAAATAGAAAACAAGTGCGGGTGGCCCAAATTCTCATATATTTTTTCATCACACTTTATCGTAAACGGTATCAAAACATACAGGGTAACTTGGCCGTAATGCCCCATATAAAACCCTCGGGCTTCTTCTTGCCATGAAACCCTAGGGCGGTAAGTAACCCTCGACACCCACGTGCTGCTGTCCCTCGCGGTTCTGCCTGGCCCAACGCCGCGTCTCCGGCACGCGGTTTTTTTGCCCTATAATAATATTTATTTACTCGCAAATGTGATGAAAAATATTGTATGTTTCACGGGCGGTACAGAAATTACGAACCTCGACTCAGAAAGCCCTGTCTTTCTACTAGAGCCTCGATCGTAATTCTTTACTTACCGCCCTTAATACACAATGTACTATTGAATAAATTTAACCCCTTTGTTCACAAAAGTTACAGACCTGTAATAAGCAAATTGTGTTTTGTCTGCGTCTGGCACATCAAATAACAAAGTGACAGGCAAAACTAAAATGTTTAACTAACATTGAAGACAAAAAGCCTTTGTTACGTGTATACTTTAATGTGGGTAATCTAAAATATTAACCTTCTCAACACACTGTTATCTGGGGGCGAGATAGTGCCTTCGCCAAGACGAAAAAAAGGCGTTAAGTTTATTTGTAACCAAGTAATCAAAATGTTGGAAATTGAATTTGATCAACGTCTAATCGGCTCAGAAATCCAAAGTCAAGGTATGCAGCGTATCATGGAGCGAAGCCTCCTAGGTATTCAAAGGACTGAATTAATATATAGAATCAGAAACAGCAGAAGGCAACGTACTAGATCTTGAATTTTCGATTGAGAACGAAGGCTGACAAACTTACAAAGACCCGGGCGGGACACATAATAATATTTTCCGAATGCATCCGGATCGCTGGGCAAAATCGCTGGCGGTCGGGACATTGGATGCCATATGACGAGTATCTACTGAAGCATAGGTAGACTGTACTTGTATTGCCATCCATCCAATACAAATATACCATCGAGTAAATACATTCACAAAAAGTGGGTCTAATTTTATTTGCGAGACTTGACCAACACAAACATAATTACATACTAATACAGCAAGAGTGAATAGAGAATTTGGATATTTTCGACTTATAGTGGAAAGCTAAATATCTTTCCGGACAGAGAAAAGGAAAACCTTTGTTGAGCAATGGGATACCAAACAGGCCATATCAGAAAAAAAAATATTTCAACCGGAGTCTCAAATCAAATTAAAGAATAATTGTAACGAGTCTTAATCGCGCATTTTACTCGACGTTTATGGCCTTAGTCACAAGCAGACTTATAAAGTTAACTAAGTATACGTGCGAAGCATGATAAATTAAGTCTAAACAATCACGATGAGGGCAAACAAGGAAAACCGCGAACACTGAGCTCAGATAATAGCAATGTAATGCGCCCATAGAGCTTTCCTGAGAAAACTGTACTTGGTAATAAACTACGAACAGATTGCAGGTGTTTTGCCGCAGGGAACATTTAACAATGCCTGTCTTACTTTATTTTCATTTGGAACATTGTAAACTGATGCCAATCTTATGGATATCGAAAAAAAGAGACCATAAAAGGGTTGGTGGAATAATTTGACAACATATCAGATAAGTAGATAAGTGAAATGAAGAGGAAGCATTTGCTCAGTAGATAAAATAGAATGGAAAACAAACTAATGAGCATAATACCGAAATTATGTAAATAAAGATACACCCGCGGCATGCGATGGCCCATCGCCCAAAGTGCGTATGTGCTGTGTTCGTAAAGCCTGGGTCCTTCGGTCCTTCATACTCGCCATCGCGGTGGAGTTAGTCATTCTCAGTCGTTTTTTTTACATTGCACACGGCGGGCGAGAACTACCGCTCCCGAACACTTATTTACGAACAGCCCATAGCCAAGCCCAGCCCGCGGGCAGCTGGTAAAAACGATCAGGCCATAGACAATACGGCGTACACTCCCTTTGAAATGTAACATGGGACATTAACTTCAGCTAAATTAATATGATTGGTCGATTCTTCACGTCTGAGCTCCAATCAGATACACCCTGCTTCAGCAAAAGAGCAGCTACACATTGTTTCTAACTTTCTTTAATTTACTGCCCTTGTACATTAATGAAAGCTGGTTAAGTTTCAAGTACTTATTCCGAATTAACTTCCACAAACACTTGATTTAAGTACCACTTATCTCTTAAAGCCTCTTTATTGTTACTTCTTCTCACAAAATAATCTCCAAACATAATAATTTAATCACCAGTATAAAAGCCAGTAAGAATTCAGATGGTTTTTATTTTAACCCCTCAATTTGTTTGCCGTCACGTTGCTTAATTTCATCTAAATTACTTTACGTACGTTTTACTGTTCGGCTAAAAATTAATAGTGATGACTGATGAAGTAAACAATCACAGTGTTAATAGGTTCTTCAATCTGAGAAGAGGCTTGTGCCTTCGGTGATTTAAAAGGCATTTACGCGGCAACTGCTGAGATCTCTATCCCCTAGTACACCATGAAGATGTACTAAGCCTCCAAACTATAGCCAAATAGGAAGTAACATGAAATGGATTATTCGGGTTGGTATTCTGTCGACAGGCGTAACGCGGTCTGAAATGGATGACCTATTACACCTTCGCAAAATTGAGCTTTCTGAGAGGAGGCATAGGCCATCAGTAGATCGTAAGCAAGCTGAATGAAAGTAACTGGTTGGTACTACTACTACACTCAGAAGAAAACTTAAGGAAGCAGAATATTGGGAAGAAAATGTCAGGTTTTTGAACGTGGCTGAATTCAAGATTAGGATAGCCCTAATGACTGCCATACTTTGGTAGGAAATAAACTAGATAACATGCCCAGTTCATTCTATTCGAACATGATGGGAGTCTTTGGTCGGATTGTGCAGGTTTTGGTCGGATTTTTTAGATAAAGAAACTCCTTTCGAGGCTTCGCCACTCAAATGTCCAGGCAAAAAAGTAGTAAAGCCGCACGAGGATGGATTAAATTCCACGCGAAGGTGGATCCCGGTGATATGGGAATCGTTCCTAAAATATAAACTAGCCTTCAATATTCTCACCTATCTGACCAATATGCGAATACCCGCCTGTGAAAGGCACGACAAGTTCGTTGAACAAATCCGACCGGTGACCGTTATATTCGACAAACAAAGGTCGACCTTATCCTACTAATATTATAAATGCGATAGTTTTTGAGGATGAATGGATGTGAGAATGTGTGTGTGTGTATGTTTGTTCTTTCTTCTCGCTGAAACGACTGGACGGATTTGAATAAAATTCGGAACAGAGAGAGCTAAATTACCCTAGATTAACATATAGGCTGCTTTTTATCCAGGAAAATTGCATAGATCTCGCGGGATGGCGATAAACTAATTATTTGCAGACGGAGTCGCGGACAGCAGCTAGTGATTAATAACTTAGTAAGTAATTTCTATACAAGTAAACGTTTGACTTTGAGCAAATCTCCAGGGAAATATGCTAAGCGATTTACATACTCTCGGAATTGCTTATTACTAGTACGTTATTAAAATAAATATAAACACGATTGTTTAACTAAAAATAAATATTGCAGACAAACTCTACTTGCCGAATAACATGCTATTTATTACCTACTAGCGACCCGCCCCGGCTTCGCACGGGTGCAATCAGTTGTTTAAGTTCTCTTAATCATTTCTCTACTATATTATGCTTGTATTATACATGTAAACCTTCCTCATGAATCACTCTATCTATTTAAAAAAAACCGCATCAAAATCCGTTGTGTAGTTTTAAAGATCTAAACATACATAGGGACGGACAGCCAGCGAAAAGCGACTTTGTTTTATACTACGAATAATAATAAGTCGTTTTATACAATGTAGAGACTAGCTTTCTGCCCGCGACTTCGTCTGCGTAGAATTATACGTATAAACCTTCCTCTTGAATCACTATCTATTAAAAACTACACTTCAAAATCCTTTGCGTAGCTTTAAAGACCTTTGTTGTACATAGGGCCAGACAGAGAGCGACTTTGTTTTATACTATATGTGATTTAGGACCTGTTGGTTCTCCGTGACACTGCTTTCAACAAGAATAAAAGAAACATTGAATATTTAGCTGAATTCCTCTTAAAGCAAAATATAACATCGCGTCATTAAACTCGTCCAATTCCGTTTGAAAACTTTCAGGGGCATCGCTATAGCGTTCAGGAATAAGCACGTTCCGGGAAATTCGGGTTAAATAAACAAAATCTCCATTATCGTTGAAGAAATATTTGAATTTCGTAACTTTGATGATTCTGCACCTTATGGTACGTTGTACGTTGTTGTGAACTTTTTAAATGAATTATTCAGTTCATCTGATACAGTTTGCAAAGGCTGATTTCAGATTCAAAAGATTTCAAAACCTAAGACGTTTGCCTCACTAACTATCAATAAATTTCAACTTTTAGGTAGACCTAAACATTTATAAAATCTTAGATGATACGAATACAATTCTGAACGTAGATAAACCATGACTAGGCGACGGCCGATACTTTTTAACTCGGAAATATTGCTGATGCTGGGGCATAGCGATAGATTAAGGTTACGTAAACGAAGTCGTGGGAAGCAACTAGTAGAATATAAAACCATTTACATACGCTACGCTGTACTATGCTGAATTTAAGAATAGGATGGACCCTTGTCTTCCCCGGGTTGTCGTAAGGAACTAAAAGACCTACTGCTAGAGTGGGTTAGCAGTGCTCTCTATCAACTACGAACACTAAATTCCAGAGCTGCAGTGTGAAACGCTATAGGGAAAACCACCACACTATTTCCTACTAACGAAAGCCATCGTGAAGTTTTAAATCACTAGCCAAAGATCACGATCACTTTGTAAAGAGATGTGATTGAACTAACGTAGAAGACATATTATTCGAGTAAGTTACTGTTATAGTTAATGAAGTAATAAAATAAAAGCCAAAAATAGGCGACTATGGAAATAAATAATATAAGCATAGAAATCAGAACTCCTGCTTATGTCAATATGTATCATCAAAATAAAGAAAACAAACGTATAAGTTAGTATAAGAAGACACAAACATATCTGAAGTACGGAACACCACTCGCTCGTCGAGTGTCTAACAAGATATCAAGTACCTCGCATCTACCCACCAAATTGTGTAAATTATCGTCTAATAAAATCGAAATAACAGGACCCACATAAGGAAGAAAAGGACAAGGATAGGCATTACTAGTCAAATGCGCTGGCTCTGCAATTTTCTTGTATCTTCAACCAGTTTCTTGAACGCTATTATCTAGTTTAAATGAAAACTTGGCAACAATTCGATGCAATCTGCATGCATTCCATGCTGCTCCATGTGGGGCCACAACGTAGTGAATCAAACCAGTGGGCGAAATGTTTACGCTCTTGATTGTAATTATAACCATTTTATTTGTTGTATGTATGCATGTATAACTCTTTTATCTATACTAATAATATTATAAAGAGGAAAAATTTGATTGTTTGTTTGTTTGTTTGCATTGAATAGGCTCCGAAACTACTGGACCGATTTTAAAAATTCTTTTGCCGTTAGAAGACTACATTATCACTGAGTGACATAGGCTACTTTTTACCGCGGGAAAATACCTATTCCTACGGGAAAATTAATTTATCGCGGGCGAAGCTGCGGACGGAAGGCTAGTTGTACATAAAACACAAGAAAAGGATGATTACAGATGATGATGATGTTGTCACTTTGACATTTACCTTTCACAGATAAGGACAAACGATTGCTAAGTTAGCAGAAGCCTATAGGTCGTTTATGAATAAGGGGTTAAGTCTTTGTTTTGTGTTATAAATTGCAGAGTAAAAATTTGTAACATTATATTATACGATCGTTGAACCGACCTTAGGAAAAATTTGGCTCGGAAATCGTTCGGTTTTCTTATGGAAATAGGGCACTTTTTACCGAGAGAAAACACAGTTTCCGCTAGATAGCGCTAAACGAATTTCACGACAACGACATTGTACCTATCTGCTACTTTAACTATAAGTACAATAGTCCGAATAAACTAAAATAAGAAATCTCTTTCTTTCGCTTTGCGCAAGTTTTAACGGACACCGAAAGGTACTAAGGTACACTATAGTACGTGCTTTGTTCGTGGACATATAAATGTAGGATTGAATGATATGAAATGTAAAAATGACGTATGATAGCTGAAAGAGATAGCATGAAGATTGAGTGAACGAGTGCGAGAGAGAAAGAGGATCCGAAAGATGGAGTTAGACCTAAGACGCGCGCTGTGACTGCTGTACTATTTTTTGTTGTTTTTATTTAAATATATTTTCAAGTGGATTTCCTTCAGCGACAAGCCAATCCCACATAAATATTGGGGCATTCTTAAAGAAAATAAAGCTGGTAGTTTGCATGACTATGAAGTAAACTGTTTACTAGTTAGTAGGCGTTCATGCGACAAACGGACGTGTTCTATATTTATGATGATTACTCGGCTTTGAGCTAGAAACACATCAGGGTGTTGTATTATGATGCTGATTGCTTGGGTTGTGTACGTTATTCAATAATGATATAGCATAGCCGCTTTGTTTGGCTCGTGTGATGACACAAATCAAACAAGATGCAATTGATAATAAATTTTTATGTATGGTAGCAACAATGGGTAGAAGTAATCCCTACTAATATTATAAATACGAAATTAACTGTCTGTCTGTCTGTTACCTTTTCACGCTTAAGTCGCTGGACCGATTTAGTTGAAATTTGGTATACTAGTTTGAGTCCCGGGGAAGGACATAGGACAGTTTTTATCCCGGAAAATTGCATAGTTACCGCGGGATTGCGAATCTGCGCAGACGGAGTCGCGGGCAACTGCTAGTAAGGTGTATATCGCCATGTTTCAGGTTGTCGCCACCATTTTACTTGTAAACCAATAAAATTACCATTATGGCAAGTTCCGTAGCGCACGATTTGTCGAACCTTCGAACTTGGTTGCTTTTTATTATAACTCAATTCATTAGAAGTTTGCGGGTGGTAGGGCCTTGTGCAAGGTCCGTCCGGATCGCTACCACCATCTTACTCGCTAATCCCGCCGCTAAGTAGCAGTGCTTGCACTGCTGTGTTCCGGTGTGGAGAGTAAGACAGCCGGGGAAATTACGGGCACAAGAGGCATTGCATCTTAGTCCTCTAGGTTGGCAACGCATCTGCAATCCCTCCGGGGTTGCGGGTGTCTATGGGCAGTGGTGATCACTTACCCTCAGGTGACCCACTTGCTCGTTTGCCTTCCTATTCATATAAAAAATATATATATATATATTATAAATAAAAAAAATTACTTGCAAAACTCCTTACAAGTCAATATCAATGACAAAATGAAATATTATGTTTTCATAAAAAAATTAAAGACGTTACAATGCGTGAGCTCTTAAAATTCCATTCGGGTTTTGGGTACTATCGGCCGATTCAAGTATCATACCCATAGAAGGGAGTGAGACAGCGAGACAAACCCCAAGAGCATTGTATGCCTTCTCGGACTGTAAGTGCTTGATTGATTATTCTCCTCGATGTCTTAGTTCATCATCTCCAGCCTATATGGATACGTCCCACTGCTGGGCACAGGCCTCCTCTCACAGTGAGAGGGCTTGAGCTACAGGGTCAACGCGAGCCCAGTGCGGACTGAGAACTTTACACACACCATTGAATTGCTTCGCAGATGCAGGTTTCCTCACGATGTTTTCCTTCACCGAAAAGCTCGTGGTAAATTCCAAATGTAATTTCAGACTCAGAGCTGCAAGCCCAAGATTCGAAGCCACGATCCTCTGCTTGAGAGGCCACAGGTCAAACCACTAGGCTACCACGGTATAGCTTAGTTGCTTGTAAATTATTCGAAAATAACGAGCGCCTAGGTTTTCTCCAAGCATATTCACAGTAACTTACCTAACGATGTGTAAGTCCTGCAGTTAAATGCCAAGCTCTACTTCTTGGCGGGGTTATTTATTAAGATGGTTGTAGCAAACCGTAAAGGTTATTGTTATAACACTCGGAATTAAAGTTATGAAATTATCCTTTCATAAGTGTCGTACATGGAAATCATTTTATTACCCGACTACGGCGAAGCCAAAAGAAAAGTAACGAAAAACAAACGTCCAGCATGAACCCAAACACACACATAAGTCAGCTAATTCGGTCTTGACATGTTACCCCTTTGACCACACACAACTACAACTTAAATAAAACGCATTAAAAATATACGAATTTAATGACTTGGTAATTACACTGAGAACGTGGTAATAAATTTGTATGTAAACATCCATCAGCTAGAAAGTCAATAATAAAACATAATATATTATACGAGATTTTTCAGGAGTACCTATTTAGACCTTAAATATCTTTAAAGGTATGAAATATCGTTAACGCCTAGTTTTTTTTAACACGCAATGCATAAGTATTCACTTTTAAAAATCGAATCGATTACCCTGTTGTTAACAAGAAAAAAGGAAGGATTTAGCTTTTTTTTCCACGGAACACGAAGTCCACAATCCTTAATAACAGGACAAACAAACTATTGAAGTCCCGTCTATGATAAACACAAAGGCACCATCCAATCCGCAGATGTACAGGAATCGGAATCCATCTTCTATTTTTCGCAGAGTTTGACGTTCTTTGTGTCATGCGAACCTGCACTGTATTCATTTACAAGCATGTCCTTTACAACGGAACGAGAGAATCTGGTCTAGGCTTTGACGATGTTCATATTTACAGAGCCCGGTTCAACCAACAATTACTTTGAAGCCTAAACTAGCCTTAACTACTAAACTGTGTTGTGGGATTAGTTGTTACGTTACACAAAGCGGTTCAGTTATGCGATTATCTAAACGAACCTCATTCGTGAAGTGATCGATGCACTGGTGACGTAGTAACTTGACCTTATCACTTGTAGGTATTATACGGAGCCAGGTGTCTTGATGTAGGTCGTGTCTTTGACGACAAGATACCTCATTCTGTATAATGCCTGCTAAGGAACCAATCAAGTTAATTGTCGCTCGAGCACAGACAATCATAGCTTGAAGACAAAAGATCGAAGCTATACTAAACGCAAAGACTGGCATTCAGTGCCACGATCGTCGTCGCCGACATTTCCCTATAATAAGATTATTTGGACACATTTGTGCAGCGATGACTCACGCCCATTTTATCAACAGTCCAGTTTTGAACGTGTGCATCTCTATTAACGGGTTTACAATAACGAGTGGCCGGATCGTCCCCGACCGTGAGTTTAACCCTTACTTAAAAGTTTAAAGCTTGTTAAACTCATAACACACGTTTGTTTTTATCCGTCATTTTGACATTTGCCGTTGCCAAACGCAGGCAAAACGTAATTGTATTTAAAAAAGGGGAAATTAGTAAAATGCATCAATAATTCGGAAAGTCGAAAAGTTGATAATTACAAACTTGGGTATGGCAAAAGAAGCATGAAAGTAGAATAAATGCAGTAGAAATGAGAGCGTTAAGGAGTATGAAAGATGTATCACTGAAAGATAGAATAAGGAACAGTGTGATAAGGGAACGTGCTGGTGTGAAAGAGGATATAGTGACTAGGATAGAAAAAAGTATGCTTAGCTGGTTTGGGCATGTAGAGCGGATGGATGAAAGTAGACTAACTAAACAGATCTATATAGGGAGTGTGAATGGTTACGTTGGGAGGGGAAGGCCTAGACGGACGTTCCGAGACCAAATAGGAGACGTTTTGGAAAAAGGTCAGGTCAGGAGTACCCGAAACCGACGAGCATGTATGAATAGATTGATGACTGTGGATGAAGCGAAAGAAATATGTCAGGACCGTAGCAAGTGGAATAAAGTAGTCTCTGCCTACCCCTGTAGGAAAGAGGCGTGACGGTATGCATGTATGTATGTATGTATGATAATTACACAAGTAACTTTGAATAAAATACCTATATTTTAAGAAAATCGAGTATACAACCAATGCTTTTGCGACAAACCTCCCTTCTTGATACAAACAAAATCAACGGAGTTCCAACAAAACAAATGACTCCGCACAAACAGACCTACTATAGATGCGTTGTTACCCCAAATTCAGACGGCATCGGCTCGCAAACAATTCCAAAGATACGCCTTTGATGTCATACGTTTCGCAGTTGATGTCATTTGTAGATTTGCTTGTGGGCTGGGCGGACAATGGTATTGCTAATTGATGAATATCATATAAGCGTGTAGGGTCACGCACGGGCCACGGCCTCACCCTCCTATATTAATTAAAAACGTGACAAACTCAAAGCGTGCCGCGTGACTGACTCGCGTAAGGGACAGCCCTAACTAAATTTTACTTGCCATGTTTGCCAGTACAAAGTAGTGACCCAGTTTTTTTTTATCACACACGTATAGGTCAGAAAGTACAGACCCAGTTGAAATTATTAAACCTATGGTTGCATGCGTCAAAAGCTGTGGTCTAACCTTTTTTGGCATTAATATTACATAAATATAATATATATAAAATATAATTAGTTATAAAAGCATCGGTCATGGGCGAAAATCATAGGAATCATGTTATAGGCGATGGGGCTAGCAACCCATCACTATTTTGATTCCGTTTTCCATCTATACGCCCATAATCTTGCTAAACGTGGCCTGTAGGTCTTGTCACCTTAGGGTCTGTCTATCCCGTAAGGGATCAAGACGAGATTTGTGTATGTATGGAGTTATAAAAACTCAGAACAGGGAACATAATATAAGGTACGAAAAATACCCAATTTTTGGGATAACAGCTTATTAAAAAATAACTACTCACTTTGCATTATTTTAGTCTTCCGTATTCCAATCTCAGAAGGCTTCAGGTAAATCAGATGAAGAAGTTAATTTATGTTTACGAGCAAATAGTAAACGTCTCTTATTGTAGTAATAATTACGATTAACAATATAATAAAGACACAGAAGTTTAATATTAATCATTATTGTAATAAGTACTGGCCTACTTACTTAATGAAGAAATATTAACAACCTTTTCAATCACTTTTGTTAAGTATTAATATTTTTTCGTATGTTATTTTTTTACACAATACGTTTCGCATTAATAGTTTACCATTAACTAGCTACTCCTTGCAACTTCGTCTGCGTCTCACTCGACGACACCGCCGACTATAAAGTCCAAAACAGCTACAATGTTTAATGCAATCTCGTTGTACTGTAGCGGAGATTCAGATTATCATTCTGATAAAAATAATCTTGCGCTCGTAGCGATCCACGAATGCAAGTCGCTACGGTACAGTGTTACGACGTAGCATATCGTAGACGCCTTACGAATCGTAGAGGTCCTATTCTGTTATTTTAGTGGGCAAAGAAACTTTTCAACATGAAACTACCGTGAGACTCACTCATAATTACACATAAACGGATAACTCACGTATAAAAAGTCGAGTGATGCTCGACATGTTTCGGACTATTTCGTAGTCCTTTTTCCTGGAGCGCTCGCCCCGGCGGCAGCGAAACGAACACTACGAAATAGTCCGAAACATGTCGAGCATCACTCGACTTTTTATACGTGAGTTATCCGTTTATGTATAATTATGAAAGAAACTTTTCATTGTTTTACTTAATTATACCTAGCTATAAAACACACTTGACGTCATAACCTTTCTGATTGGGGGGTCAAGACCGAGAGATAATGAAGAATATAGAGATGGAACATGTCTAGTTACTTTATCTTCAATTACTTTTTAACTTCAATATTTAGCGCTCCTAACATTTTGACAGAAAATATAATTTCCATAAAAAAGACTAGATGTTGGCAACACCAACAAAACATAAGAGCGACAACACTAGCGCCCTCTTCCTTCTTCTTACTTTTACCGTGCTCTTGCTCTCTGTACACTTTCTAACTAAAAATAATTTAACGTCTAACAAGGCCTTTTCATTGACAATTAATTAGTGCAACAAACTAAATAGTCTGAGCTACACTAGACACCTCTATATTATTTCTATATACCCTTCATTAATAAATAAAAACCAGGCAAGTTCGAATCATTCGGTTGCTATAATTGCGGTCGAGTCAAAACCCTGCAAAAACATGTTTCTTCATTTTATATTCTACTTTCATTGTAACTTTCTTAGTCAATGCGCAAATGGTAAATACCCATCGAGGGAATGGGCGAAATTCTTAGGAATCATGTCATAGGCGATGCGGCTAGCAATCCATCACTATTTTGATTCGTTTTTCACCTATACACCCACAATCTTTCTAAACGTGGCCTGCAGGTCTTGCCACCTTAGGCTGTCTACCCCGTAAGGGATAAGGACGTGATTTAAATACCGTGTCACTGTTACTGTGGTTTAAGACAAATACGCAGCAATTTACAGCTTAAATTAACCCCTAAACGGAGCTGAAACGTAGTCAAACGTTTGTCATGTGCAGAATAAGGGTGCGACAAAGCACGGTCTTTAATTACTCGCAGCTTTAACCCGAACAAATGCAAGGAAAACGTTGATACGAGGATTTCTTGCAAACAACCTTTTCTAAAGCACACAAGTGTACGCGAGTAACGAGCATCCACAAATTGTAAAGTCATGCGCGGTGAGACACCCTTACTTTTGGCGTGTAGGTGAATATTCAGCATTTTAGAACGTTTTTTTGACACTGTCCTACCCAAGAATGAATAGTGTAGTAAGGGAACATTCTGGTGTGAAAGAAGATTATAGTGACTATGATAGAGAAAAGTATAAAGTAGACTAACTAAACAGATCTATATGGGGAGTTTGAATGGTTGCGTTGAGAGGGAAAGGCCTAAACGGCCGTTCCGGGACCAAATAGGAGATGTTTTGAAAAAAGGTCAGGAGGTCCCGAAACCGACGAGCAGATATGAAGAGATTGATGAATGTGGATGAAGAGAAAAAGGTATGTCAGGATCGTAGCTAGTGGAACAAAGTAGTCACTGCTTACCCCTTTGTAAATTTTGCTTGGGTGAATATTTGAGCGTTTTAGCCGCTCAGATCAAACGTCATTGTTCTCTTAGGTTATTACCACAACAAAAGTCACAGCAACTTTGATCAAAGTGGACACGGCATCGGATCTTCATCGATAAGAAGAATGCGCCGCAAATAGCAGTATCAGAGAAAGTATGGCAAACTAAAGTGCCACAAGTGTATTATGTCTTGTCTGCGCTTGCGCTGCTGTAGAAGTACCTAGGTACTTACGAAACTACGGCACGGGGTTTGAGGTAGTGCGGGGGTAAACTACATTTTAACAATCGAGGTGCAGAAATATTTTCAACCATGGTCTGTTTCAGCTATTTTAATTCTAACCGGTGCGTACAGAAGTACTTTTACGACCCTTACCTATAGCTATTTTTAGGTTTCCGTACCCAAAGGGTAAAAACCGGACCCTATTACTAAGACTTCACTGTCCGTCCGTCTGTCTGTCTGCCACTAGGCTGTATCTAATGAACCTTGATAGCAAGACAGTTGAAATTTTCACAGATGATGTATTTTTGTTGCCGCTATAACAACAAATACTAAAAACAGAATGTTTATATGTCTGTTTGTAATGTAAGTAACTAATATAAAATGATCTCACACTGCCCACATTTTGCTTAGGATGTAGTGCTCTGCTAACACTGGATTTCATATTCACCTGGATTTCATATTATTATTCACTCCCGATTTTGTACGGAACCCTCGGTAGGCGAGTCCGACTCGCACTTGGCCGTTTTTTTGTACAACGAAACTCTATATCTCTCAAGCTTACAGTACCTACCCTATTGCCCTGTTATTTCTTTGTTCAGCGGAGCAACTCGAGTATATCCCGCACTTGGTGCCACAAGGTTTCAAGAGCGTTTAAAACGCCGAATTCACTATCTTTTGATCATCAAAGAAATTTAAAACATTTAACGTTCAGTATAAAAAAAATTAAAAAAATACTAGGTATAGAACAATTCACACAAATTGACCTAGTTGTAAAGTAAGGCTTGTATTACGGGTACTAGACAACGATATACAATAATTATACACAAGAACATCCCTTATAGGGGGATAAGTTCGCCTTATGTGCATATATTAATATCATTTTTATTTTTGTGAATGGTATCTGTTTCTTTATATTTGTACAATAAAGCATTTACTTACTTACCAGTGGCGTGGAGCCAAGTATATCAGAAGGCAAGCCGAAGGGAATTTACCTAGCCTTTTCCTCTAATTCTGCACAATAAAGTGCCCAACTGGGAATCGAGTTCTATGGACGCCTCGCCACTGTTATTTACTTACTTAAATAGATAGAAACATCCATGACTCAGGAACATACAATACCTACATACATACATTTTCTTCCATGCTGGTCTGGGAGTAAAGAAAAAACATAGAATGTACCAGTTGCTTCTCTTCCCGCGCAGATGGTAAAAGCCCATCGAGGGAATGGGCGAAAATCTTAGGAATCGTCTAATAGGCGATGCGGCTAGCAACCCATCACTATTTTGATCCCCCTTTCCACCTATACGCCCACAAACATGCTAAACATGGCCTTAAGCTTTTGTTACCTTACGTTCTGTCTACCCCGTAAGGGATAAAGACGTGATATATGTATGTATGTGTGTATACATTTTTTTACAAGGCAGAAACTCTTTTTTCCGCCTTTGGTAATTCCAATTGCTATCCAACGTACCTCTGGTGGATATTACGAGAATGATAAGTGGCAGTTCAGATGTTCTATGAACGATCCACGCAATGTCTCAGTTCAAACAACGATCACTTTAGACTTTCATTAATTCCGCGTAAAGTCCACATTCCAATAGAAAGCAAAACCGTTAGCGGTTTATGGCAAACGAATACGCTTTTTACCTAAAATGATCTCTACGCGGAAATTATTAGGTATACATTGAAATGGACGAGCATCCCTATTTATAAGACATAGGCGAAGAGCTATTTAATGTTTTAAGCTCTCGCGATTTTCACTAATAGTTATGATAATGATTACTCCTGGGGCTTTATTGCGCAAAATATTGGTAGCAATCATGGTCTCGACTTGTCAGGGGCCTTACCATGACGTCTTAATGCGATTCAATTGCGACTCAGTTCAGGTTTCAGCTGTCATTTTTTGTATGGATCTGACAGCGAGCGAACCTAAACTGAATCGGAATTGAATCGCATTAAGACGTCTTGGCAACCCCCAGTCATGAGTAGACAGAGTAAGAGTCAGTCGACTCATTTGTTTCGTTTTTTATCTCATATAATGCTCTCAATATTCACGTAATTAGAATATTTACAAGTCTTCATTTTTACTCTAAAATGACAAAAAAATAAACAGATCAAAAGCATAATTCCAGTTTTCTTTTAAGTGCTAAATT
Source organism: Pandemis corylana (assembly GCA_949127965.1). Taxonomy (NCBI): domain Eukaryota; kingdom Metazoa; phylum Arthropoda; class Insecta; order Lepidoptera; family Tortricidae; genus Pandemis; species Pandemis corylana. The sequence continues at coordinate 10,627,215 of OX421857.1, read as the reverse complement.
GGATTTAAGTGCTGAAAACAGAATTATATTTTATGCCATTAATAAGGTTTATTTTAAAATAAATATTAAAACAAATACACTCTTAAGTGTCAAAGTATAACTAATTAGTGTAACTAATAAACATATTAATAAGATATTCTTGAAAGCGCCTAAATTCACTAAAGTAAATTTATTTAGGTTGTTATTCTTGTTTATTGGTATGCGTAAATCTTAGACACAATTAATCTACCTTAAACTGAAACAATACCTATAAAGCCCATAGTAACTGTCACACAACAAACCCTAAACCAGATTTAGGACGCAACGAACCTATTTGCTCATACTTGCGAACAATTATCAGGATAATGTATTCATGAACGATTATTCATTACTTGCTCCACATATCCGAAGGCGAGGCTTAACCAAATCCTTTAAAATAAACACGTATTAAACTGTGAAACACCCCGTGATTATGCCAACGATAAATCTCACACCAACCTAAATTATCCGAATAGATACACGAAGGGCCGGGGAGAATTAGGCAAGCGACGACAATCGCGATCGACGATCTATCCATCCTTCAAAACTTCACAACAAAGTTCCAGGAGCGCGTTAAAGTACGATGTCAAAACAAGACACTGGCATTTCGCAACGCTCAACAAGTCACAAAATCCATTAACAATTCATGAAACGTCAACAGCACTGTTATCAAAACACACATGTCGGGTCACGTGGTCAGCTGTCAGGCGCGTGGCTTGAGCCCGGTAGTTGGGGCAAACGTGTGGCCACTATGACTCCGGTCGTTCGACTGACTGGGCTGACGCGGCTTCACCCCTTCGACTATATTGGTCACGGCTCGCGAGCCCATCAATTTCCTCTGACGTTTCAATGAAACCTTCCCTCCTTCCCTAGAGATTGTTAGTTTCGTCAGAAGTAATTATCCAGGTGGAGGAGAATATTTTTTGTTATAATTAACGCCATAATTTTTCATGAGCAATGGGCCGTATTAATTGGGCAGTCCGCTGAGACACAGATATCCACAGCTAGCGACATTGTAAGTTGGTGCCTATTATTCATGTTAAAAAAATATTCTGCACATTAAGTACTCTATTTGAACCGGTGCTTTACTCCGTACAAGCTGTGGCTCAGCCACGTTCTTGCATAACAATTTAAAGAACCTAAAGTGCTAACTTAATCTTTAGAAACGCTGTTGTTTTTTAACATCAAAAAATGAGTAAATTTTGTAGATTAAGTGGCAATTAACATAAGTTTATTGCCACGTACAGGTAATAGAACTTCTATAGTACTAAGTGACGTATTATTGAAAAGTATTAGAAATTTATTTAATAGTAAGTTACCTATAGTATTATGTACTAAACTTACTCTATTTTATTAACTACGAAATGAGTTTTTTTGTGAACTATTTTGAAGAAACCAGGAAAGAATACAACATTAGATACGACCTATTTCATCTTATCAGCACTACAAAAAATTGTCTAAACAATTTATTAACATGAATTATTCAAATCTAGGTGTTATACTATTCTAAAAAGTTTTGATCCAAGATGGTACGAACAAGGAAGAACAGTAATTAGTAAAATGGCAGCCAATTAACATCTAAGTGCTCCTTCAAGTATTGTTAATTTTAATTCAACATTTTGCCTTGTCAAGTGCAATGTTAAGTAAAATATGTTTTCTAAATTAAAAGTTGTTTCTATTCCGTGCCTCGAATTTAAAAGCAATGTTGAAAATGTTTTCCTTCTCCGTACTTTTAGCTTCATTTTTCAAAGTAACAGATTTTGACTACGGCCACCGTTGATGAACAAGTATGTATGTATTATACATACATACTTTACTTAATAATGTATTTACTTCAATTACGAAAACACGCCATACGTGTAAAAGTTTCCACTTAAATATAATTTTAAATGTCTAAACCATCATAAGTATTTAAAAATGTAGAAGGTGTAGCGGTAAACAAAGCAATTATGTTTTTTAATTTCATTAAAAATATGATATTTGAAGCGCTCACCACGTTTACGAACTCATTACTAATATTAACTTTCGCATTACAACAATATTAAAAACTGAACCGCAAATTAAGAACCGCAAGTTCTACTTATACTCCCGATTTTAAAATGAGAATAGTATTAAACTCAAGGTCTAAACCAAGGCATATTTCAAAAGAAGGCAAAATAAATTACTTTTCTTAAATTCTAATGACTGCGGCCGGTTTTCATAGAAATAAAAAGGCTCAACTGGGGATCAGCGGGGCAACCCCGTGGTCCCCAGATAGCGCATGAGGAACAATGTGTCTAACGTTTCGTACTGTTTCTGTTACTGACAAATAAGCAATGCATTCTAATTACAATTATTTGATTATTATTGACTATACTCTTTATATTTTATTGTAAACAAACATTGTCATTTTCAAAGTCCACTTCTGCCTCCGATGCTTAGTTCTTCGCCCATTTCGGTTTGATTCGTAGCACACCGCAGCGTTTTTAAATTCAAACAAAATATTACTAAAAAACACTTATTTTTTTTTTGTTTATTTAACAGACAGGCAACTTTCAGTAAACTGCATCATCTAAAATTCGCTACCTACCTCTGTCTACAGCTGACAGTTCCAATTTATTGAGAGACAGATCAGCAGTTCCGCACCTCTCGTAGATGTCGCAACTCAAATATAAAGGAAAAATTGGCTTTATCTTTTTTCAAACATCCGATAAGGTATTTGACGAAGCCCTTTTAGCAATTTCCGCTGTCTTTAGTGAGAGCGATCCTAAAATCATGGATGCGTGGGTTCTAACAAAGAGAAATACATTCAGAGTTACTTTTTTGTCGTGATTGCGCGCATATAAATATAGCTGACGCTATACTGTGTGTTGGAACCGGCTTTGACACGTACAGGATGTACAGAGAACAGAATAACCAACCACGCCGGGCCGCAGGTGTTTTTTAGAAGAGATTAGGCGAAAAACAAGATGGAACTTTTAAGAAGTTTTATGTTAAATTACTCTTCTCGTTAGTGTTAGTCGGTAGTGACAGTTTTTTAGAAAAATCTTGTTTCGCGTTAAACATAAAGTCAAAAAAATACATACGGTCGATCATAGAACTTCCTCTTTTTTTTAAGTCGGTTAAAAAGGGTTATAAATAATATTTCATTGACTTTGCAAAATAAACGACGAAATGTAATACGACGTGTTGATTTTAATTATAAGATGCAAACCAAGCGAAACCTTAAAACAATAATTTACGCCACAACTTTGCACAAAATATAATCCAAATTCCCCAGCACATAAAATCCGTATATTTTATACTGTTCGCCGAAGTAAGTACAAATTATTTTGTATCGTGACTCGCTCCCCTATCGCATGTCTCGCTCGTACAACATAAACTAGATACAGTTTACGATCACTAATGGGAAGGGACTGACATTAATGTCATGTTAAATTATATTAAATAATGGAATTTGTGCCGCGACATACAAGGCGTCGCCCTATACAATCGACGCCAAAGATTACGATCATTTTTAGGTACGTACGTTTTAATTTTGATGCGATGACATGTTTAGTACCTACTAAAGAATGGTAACAATATAATACACAGTACAGTACAGCACATACAGTACCTTGACTTGGGTCACGGGGTTACCGCCATTGTGGCCTGTTGATTCGACGATCACTGTTCTGATAGTCGTTTCGGCGAACGGTCTAATAGCGAAGAGCCTTGACCATCACCTTAAAAGGCTCTCGCTAGGTGACTCTCCTGGTAGGCGGTACTCCTGGACACGGCTCGGATAGTCAGAAGGTTCCTCTCTCTGTCGCACTGACCACCGGTAGCTTGGGCCCCGCCTCGCTGCCGGCGGCACCCTAGGTTAGGTTTTTATAATGTTTTTGTATTGTTTTAGTACTTTTTATATGAATATTGTAAAAACCTAACTTATGTAAATAATAAATATACAGAATAATACATAATAAAGTGTATTCAGTATACCAAGATAAGCGTAAAAATCACAATTATCTGTAAAAAATCAACGCGCAGTGATGGAGATAGTAGGGTAAACTAGATACGCATTATGTTACATAATGTCAACATCTGTTCAATTTGCGTAGACTAGTCACTAATGTGTTGCTGAATGATATTTCATCAAGCGTTACCACTCTACGCGTTAATTCCTCTATGCTTGTACTTGTAACTGCGTACATCGACTAACTTAACATAGAGCCTATTATTTATGCGCATATTGCGCATTGATTTCGGAAACTAGAGGAAGGTCACAACATGTTCGCACATTAATTTATGCGGTAAATTCCAGCACGTAATACTACTTTGTTCTTAATACAACATTAACGGTAAACAATGAGTTATACGCCGTAAAGGGATTGCCTGTAAGGAGTATAACATTGTTCCCCTCTCTTCAAAGGTACGTCGGATTGTCAAAGTCAGTAAACTACCTTTGCGCGGTGGGTCGACGGTAACAATAATAATCACACAAGTACAACATGAAACAGATTTGAAAGGTTTTGAAACATGTACCTACCGATTAATTTGCCTTTTGCAATGAAACTAATATAGACCTTTACAAATTTTAGTTGCTACCTGCTTAAGCAAGGTACCATTGATGATACATTTTTTACTCGGTACATACTCTTGAGAGAGAGGTTGTAGTTGTCATTGAGGGTCTGAACCACAGTGACCCACTTGCCCGTTTACATATTTCATTAAAAAATACTTTCGTAGGGAAATATGGCGTTGGTTTTCACTTGCCTTCCACGCCGCAGTGCTGTGCCCAGAGTTTGCAGTTGGCCACAGAAAGCGCTGCGGCTTACTCTAGTATCAGATTCCTTAGTAAAAGGTAATTCAAAAACGTGACATAAATACTTCTATTAACTACTAAATTAGGTATTAATAAGTAGCTAACAACTTGATTGTAAAATAAAGGATATATATTTTAAAGGTCGATTTTACACTCCTAATTGCTTTTACAAGAGGCCTATTGTAAATGGAGTTTAAATTTATTTTTAAATTCTTTAACAACGAATAAGCTGAAGAGAAAATATAAAACTTTCTTTTGGAGGCGGTTTAATAATTCAAATTGCTCTTAAGGGCTGTACTTTGAACGCAAGCTTTCGTTAAAGTAAATAACAAATTAATATAGGATAGGACTCAAAACTTGGGAGTTTTTGAGAGATACTCGAGTTGTAAATAAATTAATACATAATACACCCCATGTGCGGCAAACACAATGAAAACTTCTCCACGTTCGCTTACTTATGACCTTTTCCGACAACTCAAATTGCTAAACTATTCCACTTGTTCTGAAAAAATTGGAAAGGAAAAGTTTGGGTATTCTGTTCATTATATATTCTCAGATAGCACGGCCGTTGAATCAGTTAGGTGTTTCTGAATAGAGGTTTCATAAAACAGCGCTTATTCGACGCCTATTTACTTAAATTTCATTACATACCCTTTCTTCTTCCTAAAAAGTTTTATTCGGCTTGGAACTATTTGAGCTGAGGCACCGACTTCATACATATAAATAAGTAGGTAGCACTCACAGAATAATTCTAATTTGTCATTTTTCTAAAGTAGCGTAATTAATACAATTTATTATGAAATCTATAGGCGGTTTTAGACTAAGTTTGAAGGCAGTTCTATTTTTTCATTTAATTTTTTTTTCACACACACAAATCACGCCATTATCCCATATGGGGTAGACAGAGCCTAAGGTAAGAAGACCTAAAGGCCGCGTTTAGCATGATTGTGGGCGTCTAGGTTGAAAGGAGAATCCAAAATAGTGATGGGTTGCTAGCCGCATCGCCTATAAAAGTTATGATTCCTATGCCCATTCCCTTGATGGGCTTTTACCATCTGCTCGGGAAGAGAAGCAACTGGTACATTCTATGTTTTTTCTTTACTCCCAGACCAGCATTGAAGCAATGTTTTTCTTCACGCTTTTCAGTAAATCGTTTTGTAATTTATCCAACTTATAATGCCTAATACCCGCTGCCGGACTTGTGGTTCCATTATTATAAAAATGTCGAATCACACTCCACTATAAGGTCGCCGGAACCCCGCTTTCGCGGGGTTCCTATTTCTATGCGATTTGCCCTTCGGGCATTTGGAGATACCTAACGAACCTAACCTAATTTTATTATTTCTAGTGAAGATTTTTATAACAGTGGGATCACGAGTAATACGCTCTAATACAAAAAAAACTAACCAAATTGAGAACCTCCTCTTTTTTTTGAAGTTGGCTAAAACGGAGTAAAAATGCACCCCTCACGCCTCAAATACTTCGGTTTAAACCTTGAATATATGGGTTATTAACTATGTCAAACCGAGAGATACGGCTGACAATTAATATTACGTAATTAAATTGTAAAGCTATGCTGGATTGATGCTTCAGACGGAGTTTGTTTGTTTAGGACTGCCCTGTTCAGGCGATGCTTTGTACATTTCAGTAAATTATAAAAGTTAAATATAAATGACGTTATGAATTACAAGTAAAATATAGCTTAATTTTTTTTATTACATAATTAGTTATTTTTTTATTTGAAATCATCTTTTCTGGCATTTTTAATACAGCCATACTTAAATAGAAATTAAGAAAAGCTCATAAAATAAACAAATTTGAAATCATTAACTACTCAATAATTTTGTGATAATTTCATTTCCAATAGTGTTATTTTGAAAACCGAGTTGTTGCAAAATTTTACACTTCAACATTGTTTTGGTTGTGTGTTAAAAAACAATAAACAGTCCTTTCCCATTTCAACCGAACACAAAACACTTATAATTCGCTCCGATTTCCACAAAACAAAACCCGTACATAAATAAACGAAGGAGATAGATAAAGCGATTCGAATGCCTAATCAAGTGGAAAGTATCACATTTTCAGTTGACCTAATCTGGGAAACTTCAGGGTATTACCTGGCGACGAGGGGGAAAACTTGATGTTTTCGCCGCTAGGGCATCAATCATGCCGGCGGGATAAGAGACAAATGATGTGAAAATTTTTCAAACTCACCCTGTTTTTTCCTCTTCATTCTATTTATTAGTTGTCAGCGGATTCCATATTCGAATAATGGCGGCGCAATCCATATCCGTTACACGATAATGTGTGTTCGCAGATCAGCGGCACTGAGCGGCGATTTGGGATTACTTTGCCGATCGTTGAAAATTATGACATGGAAACTAAATTATTTTAACAGACAATATTCGTCTAACTGTAGGTATCTATTAGTGTACCTATAACATATTATATTTGATAAATTAAATAAAAAAACTGTTAACGTTTGAATTGCGCGTACTCTCGCTTAGTCGTCACGGAACAGAAGAACATAGACAAAATGTAGAGTACTACTATAATAAAAACGAAAGGTAAATGACTTGAATATTCCTTCGAAATTCAAGCCTTCTAACATTTGTAAGAAAGGTTAAAAAAGTACCTGGAACCACCAAGATATTGTGTTTCCATTTGATTAAGCTTGTCTTCTTTGCAAGTTATAAGTACTTGGCACTATAAGAGATAACTAAACTTTTTTTTACTTCTACGGAATAAAAGTACCAATACTAATTTCGTACAAGATTTGTCTTCAACAGGATTTTAAATACTTTGTCATCGCCATAAGTAATATTGTAAAAAAACACAAGTTCTAAGTGCACACGTCGTTAAACTTTATCGTCGTCGTATGATGTTGTAGTTGGTTGAATAATTATGTAGACTGTGAGACTTTCACTATTGAAATGCAATAAAATTTAAAGCGAATGCTACGATGAAATGCAGCGCATGACGTTTAAGCGAGCGACGTTACAGCACTGTGATTGTGATCTTTTATTTCAAAAAAATATTTACCTTGCTACTCCGCTACTCACGTGCAAGATAACCAAGGCTTGCATGTGTTACAGTTGTGCTCATTAAACTTTGATAATGATCCCGTAGAGGGATCGAAACGCGTCAGTGTTTGTGTGGTGTAAGGGATAATTACGTTTGTGGGATTTATGTGTGTTTTATGTGGCAGTAGTGGAGGGAAGATTGCATGAAAAACATATATTTCACCCAGGCTTGGTTATCTTGCACGTGAGTAGCGGAGTAGCAAGGTAAATTTTTTTTTGTTATTGAAAGGGACCTCCGTAAAGTAACGCCTGATTCAATAAAACGCCTTTATAAAGATTACTAATCGTAATTTTTGTCAAAAAATAAATGCATAAATATTTTCTTTGCTACTCCAAACATTTACAGGGATGCTCAGTCAATCTAAACCAACCACTGGCTGAACTATTCCAGACTAATTTTAAGACACGGTGTGTAGCGAAGTCCGAGTAACAAGATCCCTCTAGACTTTTTGACTTTCAAAAAAATCTTAACATGATTGAAATAAATCGCGTATAAAATGGTTGATCGTATGTATCAACGGCTTAAGGTTTTCTTTGATCGGGCCTACCCCTAATCGTTGAGCAGATCTCGGCGCGGCTTTGCTGAAATCTATTGAATGAGGCAGACGTGATTTAGATGTAACAAAAATTCCATTATTACATTGTAGCAGGGTACACTCTACTGATTTTCACCATGGTTTTTACAGTGGTTTGCAGGTTAGTTTATATTTGGTTTTACCTGTACTAGAGTCTATGTGTCTAGCTGTACCTTATTTAATCTAATATTTAATGTGGAATTTGACCCGCTTCTAGTGATCGTTTTGATTTGTTTGGGATACCGTAAAATGGGGTGAGTAGGGACAAAAATTAAAGTTCAAACCTCGATAAAAAATATTTTCATAATGTAGCATGTTGATTTTTATTAATAAAAGAAATTCCGGTGATATGAATTTTAGTTTAATAATGATTATTTATCATTTAGTTTCGTAGTTTAAACTATAAACACTAAAATATAGGCAAATCCCAGCTCACCCCGTAGAGTCGGAAGGTATAGGGAGAAATAAAAAAAATCTATAGCAAACTACCACTAAAAAGGAGCTATAATGTGACTAAAAATATAAGTAAAAAATACTTTTAGAGCACGAAATTTTAAGTAGCAAGTGAAATTACACAAAATATTAGTTCTATCTCTATCCTACCTCACCCCGTTTAACGGTACTCACATATTGCCAGATGGGTGACAACGCAGTTAATAAAAAGTATACTTAAATAAGCTTTTCTAATTGGTTCTTTGCCATTTAGCTCTGATTGGCCAATAGTTCATATTATGATTGAACGAGATAAAAGTATGTATCGTACATATATACATAACTCTTTAATGTCCATAAACACAAGAAAAAGATGAATGATTTAGCCGCTAGCTTTTTCATTCGCTCAAACTAAATTATAACGAAAATCTAAATATTTGTTTATGTATTCCACAACTTCTATTTGTGTAGACTTTAAAACACAACACGCTATTTAATTAAAAGTATAAATTAGCAATGAAATTCTGAATGAGATAGCACTTCTATAAATACCGTCCGTAACATGGAGAACATTATTTCATTAGTATAAACTACATTATCCGAGTTGTTTTGCTCCCGAAATATAAATACAATATTGCAAAGCTGCCATAAATTGAATATGATGATAATATTATTACTACAACTGCTAAACCCGATTGAATAAATACTAATAAAAATATTTTTTATAAAAAAGTGCAATAAAACAACTTTTGTGTAAGCAATTATTTCTCAGAACCAATCAAATTAAGTTCTGGTTAGCCAATATTTTATAAGTGTGAACAAGACAAACATCAACAAGACATATACATATCATTTTATTATCCTGCTATTGTTTAATTTGGGCTTTATACTCGTACATGTCCCGAGGATAGGCTAAAAAAATGTATATACAAAAGTCAGCTCAACATGTAACTATTAACATTCATGAAATTGTTTCACAGCAAATGCGGTAATGCAATATAAAATGACAAAAGAGCCAGGAACTTTTTTCGGTCTTTTATATCAGTATAAAAGCATTGATCTTCATTCAACCAAGGCAGCCATATATTTTTATAACTCTGCTATTATTTGTTTCTATTTAAATAAGTCCTCAATTTAATAAAGACAGTTCCGCTGGAATACCGCTATCTTTATTAGCACTTACGTTCGGCACCAAGTTTACTCATCAAATGGTGTATGAGAATGCTTGTACGATGAACGTGAGCATAGCGGAAGATTCGGATCCTTTGTCCTCGTTCAGAGTGAATGATTTCATCGAGATCGCTTTAAACTAGCTTAATCGAGCATCGGAGAAATGATCTACCCACATCTACTAGCACTATTCTCTTGGGTGTGATGTCAGACAGTATTCGTTATCTGCATCTTCGTAAATGTAAGCGTTCATAAATTGGTACCGTGCAGTATTTTAATTGTGTCGTACTTCTGACCAAATGAAAAGACTAGACGAAGTTCTCTGAATGGCAAAGTGAAGCCGGTTTTAACTCCGCCTTGCCGCGTGCGCGTGTGCTTGTGTTAACCAGTTTGCTATGCATTTGGTTGCAATTGTGTGCGTGTAGGTGTAGGTACACCCACGCTATTAAGGCGTAGTGCTCCGGCGTTGCTGCATGCAGTCCGTCTTGACTTTTATTTGGTCTGAAGTTTTCACTATAACATCAGTTAAGTTTAAGCAATTTAGTAGTCAAGTGTGATGGTCAAAGTAGTTCGTTAAAAGCTTGCCCGCAAAAAAAAAAACAAAGTATGTAAGGTGCATTGGGGTAAATTCGAAATTGGGGAAATTTCGAAAATCGTGGATATCCACTAAACGGGTAACAATTCTATAATCTGGCAACGCTTATCTAGAAGCCAAAGACATTGGAGCTTCTAGGTAAGCGTTGCTAGATTATGTAATTGTTCCCCGTTTAGTGGATATCCACGAGTTACCAAATTCCCCCATTTCCGAATTTACCCCAATGCACTATATCAGGCGTTTGTTAAATGAATCGTTATATTAATAAGTATCATAAGTATTTCAGACTGTTTTATTGAATTAATTAATGAAATTTAAATCAAATGCTAAGCTCAGTAAAAAGTGTTAGTGCCTTTTACGCTTACCTTTTGTATGGTTTCGGTCTTTAAATTGAGTATTCAATCGAATCCGTGTAAATGCTACTCAGAAATTTAATATTATAAGTAGAAATAAGAACCTTGCACACTAAAAAATACTGATTTTAAGATGTCACACGTATAAATTTTGCGGCTCATCTTTCAAACGTAATCGAAATCCTATCAAACAAGAAATCATCTTAGGTAATTTTTTTCTCAGATTCTAAGCAAAGTTATATTGATTTTGCTTAGTGGGCGTATTTATACCGTGACTTTGACTTTTTTCTGTCTAGACATATCCAGCCTGCGTAAGTAATTTCGAGCTTTCGCTCGGTCTTATAGATGTCACGATAGGATCGCTCTCTGGTGTTAACTAAAAATATCGTTTCTCTCAACTTAACACTTTATACATTTTTTTTTTTTTTTTTATGTGAATAGGAAGGCAAACGAGCAAGTGGGTCACCTGATGGTAAGTGATCACCACTGCCCATAGACACCCGCAACCCCGGAGGGATTGCAGATGCGTTGCCAACCTAGAGGATTAAGATGAAATGCCTCTTGTGCCCGTAATTTCCCCGGCTGTCTTACTCTCCGCACCGGAACACAGCAGTGCAAGCACTGCTACTTAGCGGCAGGATTAGCGAGTAAGATGGTGGTAGCGATCCGGACGGACCTTGCACAAGGCCCTACCACCCGCAAACAATACATACAATACATGTCGAACAATCCACACGCCTTAAGGCAACTGTAAAAGTAACATCCAAACTCTACTGTCGTTTAAATTTTACATATTGGAGTGTACCTATATTTATGATTCGAAGGGGTGGAAGGCCAAAAGTTTTCTGGCCGAAGCCGAAGGGGAATTTCAAATATTGTAAGGGCACTCACCTTTCGGTAGGATTCAGAGCTGACCAGACCAGACCAAACCAGAGTGAGACGACGCAGAGCACTTAACTCTTAACTTAAACGTGCAAAGTAAAAATAATAATTGTAAATTAATTGCGAATGATCGACGGAAATAACGAACACGCACTGGCAGATTTTTTCATATAAACTACTCTATGGTTTTTGATTCTTGACTTCCTTTAAAGCACCTATGCATAAACAACTTTTTACTGTTCCCTTAAAGACGGCAACGGACTGGCAATTCTCCTGGAGTGCTGGTTCTCCTGGATGGTGGTGATCGCTTACTCGTTCTTGCTCGCTCGTTATCTACCTCTTTCGATAAAAAACAAGTTTCAGTGCGCGAACATTTTTTTTTCTGGAGACGTATTAATGTTGGTGACGTCACTGCCGCGGTAAATGCCCCCGTAAAGAGCGTCGCCGTAATTCCATTATTGTTTGATTATTCACACCTCCCTGAAGCGAATAATAGGATGGGCGCCGCGCGAACACATGGCGAAATGAGAGCGAGTTTCGCGGATTTTTTCCTTTTTATCTAACCGAATTATAGGATTTTTTTACATTAGCTGCATGCTACATTGAATGCATTACGTTCAGTTCTCAACGCGTCTACGTTCAGAGCAAACCAACAGAGTAATGGTTGTTGACCTTCCAAACGATTACCTGCTCGATATAGATACATACATATATCACGTCTTTATCCCTTACGGGGTAGACAGAGCCTAAGGTAACAAAACCTTAAGGCCACGTTTAGCATGATTAAGGGCGTATAGGTGGAAAGGGAAATCAAAATAGTGATGGGTTGCTAGCCGCATCGCTTACAACATGATTCCTAAGACTTGCGCCCATTCCCTCAGTGGGTTTTTACCATCTGTGCGGGAAGAGAAGCAACTGGTAAATTCTATGTTTTTTCTTTACTCCCAGACCAGCATGGAAGATATATTTTTGGAAAAATAACTAGATGGCGTAATATTAAACACTAGCTTTTGCCCGCGGCTTCGCACGCGTGAGCATTTCAAAGAACCTAGCAATTAAGCAAGCGAGCAACCAAACCTGCAAGCTTTCAAGCATACATGCAAGTATGCAAGCAGGCATGCAAGCCTTCAAGCATGTAAGTATGCAAGCAGGCATGCAAGCAGGCATGCAAGCAGGCATGCAAGCAGGCATGCAAGCAGGCAAGCAAGCATGCAAGCAAGCGTGCAAGCAAGCATGCATGCAAGTAAGCACCCATGCAAGCAAGCATGCAAGCATGCATGCAAGCAGGCATGTAAGCAGGCAAGCAAGCATGCAAGCAAGTGTGAGAGAGAGAGAGAGAGAGAGAGAGAGAGAAACATTTATTTACACACATTCGATACACGTTGATATATAATAGGAAGAAATACAAAATACTTAGCAATAGTACCGATATGGTGTAAAATGGGCCCCACTCAGCATAATGTTGCGGCAAGCCGCAACGCTGTTTGCAAGCTGTGTGCAAGCAAGCTGTGTGCAAGCAAGCATGCATGCAAGTAAGCACCCATGCAAGCAAGCATGCAAGCATGCATGCAAGTAAGCACCCATGCAAGCAAGCATGCAAGCATGCATGCAAGCAAGCGTGCAAGCAAGCATGCAAGCATGCATGCAAGCAAGCGTGCAAGCAAGCATGCATGCAAGTAAGCACCCATGCAAGCAAGCATGCATGAAAGCAAGTATGCAATCAAGCATGCAAAGCAAGGACTCAAGCAAGCATGCAAGCCAGCCCCCGCATTGCCCCGCTGCCTTAATTTTTCTGAACCTGTAAATATTGCAGGATTTTTATAAAACAAACCTAACCTAACCTATAGGGCTGTCCTAAAATACATCCTAAATAGCTTTTGCCCGCGACATCGTACGCGCTAAGATGTAAAATGAAAAAATAAGTTTTTTCCCGTTCCCGTGGAAATTTTGGGAAGTGCTTTCGGAGTACACTTAAAGCCTTTAAAGAAACACACGTTATAAATGTTAAGTCTTTTTCTTCCGCTGTTTCGTCTGGAAACGTAAAATCCGGTTTTTTCCCGTTCCTGTGGGCGTTTCGGAAAATCCTTTCTTAGTGTTCCCCTACACTCCCGAATGAACCTACGTGACAAATTTCAACTTTCCCCCGCTTTTCGTTTTTCCCGTTTCCGTAAGAATTTCGCCAAATAAAGCATTTCCCGAATATCTTACGGGAACGAAGAAGAAGAATTTTGGGAAATTATCTCATAATGCTCCTCTACACTCCCCAAGGAACCCACTTGCCAAATTTCAGCTTTCTACGACCTAAAATCCTAAAGAAAGAAAGAAAGAAAGAAGGCATTTATTCCTTTTTGCAAGACACACAAATATAAGATAATATACACAGTTTTATAGAAAATAAACAAGGTATAACAAAAAAAAAACATAGACATGAAAAATAGATCATCAGCGTTGTGTGTCTTCGCAAAAGTGAAACGGTCGCTGGCTCAGCATTACGCTGAGGTGTTAGACACCTGCAGCACTGATTCCTACGATTTAAAATCCTGTTTTTTTCCCGTTCCCGTGGGAATTTTGGAAAGTACTCTCTTAATGCTCCTCTACACTCCCGAAGCAACCTACATGCCGAATTTCAGCTTTCTGCAACCAGAAAACGAAAAGTCCCGTTTTTCCCGTTCCCGTGGGAATTTCGGGAAATCCTTTTGTAGCGCTCCCCTACACTCCCCAAGGGAAATTGAAGGCCAAATTTCAATTTTATACGACCAGTAAAACGAAAAATCGATCCCGTAGAACTGAATACATAAATCCCGTTTTTATCCCGTGGGAATTTCCAAAAAGCATTAGAACTTTATTTTACTATTATAATCACCTACTTCTATGCCAAATTTGAAGAGTCTAGTAATTATAGTTCATAGGTAAAGCTGAAGGATCACTTATTGACGCTCCAAAAATCCTTACAATAGTCCTCCAGCACTTTGCACATTGATATGCCAGCCTGTTGTTTTTGAACAATTTAGTTTTCCGTCCTTTTTTAATTTTTTGTTTATTGTAAACTATTTAATTAATTTATGTATTTTTAATTAATTTATTTTTTTAGTTACACATAAGTCGGGTTCTATCTATTTTACCATTTATTTCTCCTATTTGTTTACGTAAAAGTTTATGGATTATTTAGTATATTTTATCTGTGTATCGTTTCGTGAGTCACGGTTCTGGCTGAAAATCAGTGCTGCAGGTGTCTAACGCCTCAGCGTAATGCTGAGCCAGCGACCGTTTCACTTTTGCGAAGACACACACAACGCTCATGATCTATTTTTATTGTCTTGATTATTTTCTATAAAATTGTGTATATTCTCTTTTATTTGTGTGTCTTGCAAAAAGGAATAAATGTCTTCTTTCTTTCTTTTCTTTCTTTCTTTATAGGATTTCGTTAAACTGAATATATAAATCCTGTTTTTTTCCTTATCCCGTGGGAATTTCCAAAAATCCTGAAATTAGTTTCTTAGTTTTGTAATCACCAACTTTTGTATCAAATTTGAAGAGCCTAGTTATTATAGTTACTGAGATAGCGTCACTTGGAATCGAATATATAATTCCCGTTTTCTCCTTATCCCGTGGGAATTTCCAAAAATCCTTTCTTAGCGGATGCCTACGTCATAACATCTACCTGCATGCCAAATTTCAGCCCGATCCGTCCAGTGGTTTAGGCTGTGCATATATAATTCCCGTTTTCTCCTTATCCCGTGGGAATTTCCAAAAATCCTTTCTTAGCGGATGCCTACGTCATAACATCTACCTGCATGCCAAATTTCAGCCCGATCCGTCCAGTGGTTTGGGCTGTGCATATATAATTCCCGTTTTCTCCTTATCCCGTGGGAATTTCCAAAAATCCTTTCTTAGCGGATGCCTACGTCATAACATCTACCTGCATGCCAATTTTCAGCCCGATCCGTCCAGTGGTTTGGGCTGTGCGTTGATAGATCACTATGTCAGTCAGTCAGTCAGTCAGTCAGTCACCTTTGAATTTTATATATATAGATTTCTCGTACGTTATTTGTAAAACGTAAATATCGTGTCTGAAAAGCGTCAAGCGATATTACAAACGGATAGTTTATCTCCGGAAAGATATTCTCTCCAACAGCAACCTTTGAGTGGACGGCCGTGGGCGGCATTACTTGTATTCATAGTCAAAGGGTGCGATTGTATTTGCCTTTGGTTCCTAACAAAATCACATCTAGCCGTACCCTTCTAAAAATTCAAATACATTACGGGTTCAAAGTGGAACGGAGTTTGCAAACACCGCTGTCGCCCGTGTTTGCCTTGGCGACGCTATGTCGGCATCTAATACCTGGTCGTCCTGTACATACATGTATTGTTAAAATATTTACGCGATGCCAACCACAGAACGGTTTACTTAGGATGAGTAGTTTCTGCGTCAGCCCATTTACGTGAATGCTCATTTGCAAACATGACCTAGACTGTATTATGTTCCTACTTTCGGGACGATACGTCCACTAAAGCCGCAAGGGCCGCCCCGGTAACTCTCTTGTCAACACGACATAATCGTCTAACAACGTAACGTTTTCATTGAAATGGTAGAGTTGTCATAACCAGCTAGCAATTCAACAATGTATCCCTAAACTATCCCTAAACATAGTCATATCCAAATAATAAAACGCGAGAAGAAGGAGGAATGAGCCCTAGCATTAGTTGTAGTAGTTTGTTGTAGTGAACCAGTTAAAATCACGCTTTTTAAAGCCTATTGCCAGTCGTTCTATACGTGCAATCTGTGGGTCAGCTTTACGCGGAGGGCGTATGGTGCACTGCGCGTCCAATACAATGATGCGTTCAGGACACTGTTTGGACTGCCACGCTACTGCAGCGCATCAGCTATGTTTGCTGAAGCCAATGTGGACGGTTTTTATGCAATCATAAGAAAGCGATGCGCCTCGCTGCTCAGTCGGTTGCGTGACAGTTCCAACAGTGTCCTGCGCACGTTGGGCGGCCGGTGGGACTCCCCGCTGATGAGCCGCTGGCTGGGGCTGCATGCTGCCCCAACCGCGTGACCATGGTCGACGCCGCTGGGCAGTCGGTCGTGTATTACTTTTTAAATGTTTTGTCCTACTTACTAATACCATTTGTTATTATTATTTCTTGTGTGTAACTAACATCTATGGATTTTGTCCGAAATAAATGATTATTATTATTATTATTATTATTAGGATAAAATCTTTGGTAATGATTTCTCACTTTACCTAAACATTTTGTCCCATCCACGTCACATCAGAATCACATAAAATTCTGTTGGCGATTCTACTGAACCATTATTTATCATATTAACGAGAAGCTCTTACCTTTGTATTTACCTACAGACAATATGATAAATATTAAGCTCCTGAAAGATGCTGGGAAGAACTGAAATACGAAGAACTGTTCATACATAGGTATATGAGCAAATTACATGTCGTGTTTGAAACTAACAGTAGAGCTCTTTACTCGGTTCTAAGTATCTTTCTACTAATATTTCGAGCTATGTATGTCTTTTATTAGAAATTATCAGACATTAAATATATTCCGTGGAGAGCTTTCGCTTTTGTTACTCAATAAAGCACTTAAAAACTTGTAACATAAACAGATGCTCTTTATGTACGACTAAACACTGACAAAGAGTTTCATAACCAGAATTTAAATATTTATTAAGGCCATAAAATAGGCAGCAGACAATGTGTCGAGCTATTCCCCACCGTAACCAGGTTTAACTGCGTCTTAAAAAGGTTAACGATGCGTTTAAAAGTTCCTCAAGCTTTATAACCCTCTCTTAATTTTTAACACGCATCCATTAGGTCGCAAAATGGTGCAGGGAAACTTTGCGGCCATTTTTACTAGCCTGCTTTGACTCGCCTTGTTTGAGTTAACTGCGTAGAACTGCTACGTATAAGCTTTGGTTTTGACTTTGACTTGGTATACGGAGCATTCGTTTTTTGCTATTTTGTAAGAACTTATAATTATCCGTAATTTACGCATCGATTTTTTAGTTCGGGGAAGCGTTTATCTAACAGTTGAACATTATTTGAACATTATCTACATATTTCTAATCTAACTCCGGCCACTCCTTCCTGCTGACATGCTTCTATCAATCCAAATGAAATGGGTTCATAATTATAATATCTCGTCATTTCAATTCAACAATCGGCTAAACGAGCATTAGGCAGCCGAAACACTAGAGGGATTGCCAATGCGTTGCCTATTGTGCCCCATAGTTTTCCCAACTGTCTTACTCTCTACACCGGAACAACAGTGCAAGCTCTACGGTTTATCGACAGGATTAGCAAGAAAGATGGTGGTGGCGATACGAACGACCCACTTAAGCTCGGGAAAAAGGGTTATCTATTAAAATACCGATCAATTTTTTTGCAAAACAAACAGCGTTCTACTTCAATATTAATTTTGAATTATTGATGTCTTATTTAGTGCAAAGTGAACCAACTTTTCAAAGAGAAAAACAGCAAACAAAAGACAAATAAGTCGTAAAATAAATAAAATGAGGGCTGCGATCTCGGTGGACTTAAGTTATTAGGCAGTTAATAAAGCAACACAAGAAATATAACGTTAATCTCTATACTGACTGCTAACTTGAAATAGAATGATACAAATCATTGGTAATTCTTGTTTGCTGTAGTGTTTTGCTACCCGAATAACAGGAACTGAAAAGAGGACAATAATTATTATATTGTTGTGACTAGCCTTAAATGTACGGAGCGTAAAGCTAAGTCACGGTTCTGTAATGCTTTTTTTTATGTTAGAGAGGCCAAACAAACGAACTAGTGGGTCACCTGATGGTAAATGATCACCACTGTCCATAGACACCCGCAGCGCTTTACGCGATGCCAGTGCGTTGTCACCACCAACCCATCACTAGGTATTTGGATTCCCCTTTTTCACCTATACCAGGCCTTTAGTTTAGATTCGATTAGTCCAAGGATAATAGTTTATTTTTATTTATTTATTGTTTTCATCATGACTAAATTTGAAACCAAAAAAAACAAAATTCGTATATTTACGTCGTTATTAAATTTAATTAAAATAATTTTATGCGGGTATTAAAATACCCTCCAATACACGGAGGAGGCCTATGCCATGAGGCACGCCGAATTACGCGACAATTTAATAATAAAACAACAACAACAACAAAAAAAATGAAATTGTAGCGAATTCGGAATAAAAAGGCTATATTGTATTATATTAAAATATATTTTGACATTTACCAGAAGTTTAAACTACTGTGCCTTAAGTAAGGCAAGTACCCAATTTCACTGTTTACTTTTTAAATGTTTACAGGTATTCTTTCTTCTGTATACATAATAATAATATAGCCTTTTTATTCCGAATTCGCTACAATTTCATTTTTTTTTGTTGTTGTTTTTATTATTAATTTGTCGCGTAATTCGGCGTGCCTCATGGCATACGCCTCCTCCGTGTATTGGAGGGTACATATATACAAAACCATACATACATACGTACATACATACAAAACCTAAAATCGACGCTCCCTTGCAGACTTCCGTGTTCTAAGTTTATAAAACACACTCGTAACTTTCAGTCTAGACTGTACTTAGTTTTGTTGGTTCACGCTACTTTTATCATAATAGTCCCAAAGCCGACGGTTGTTTTAATATAGCTTGCGTTGGCACGCATTAAAAACAATACTACCGAATGATTTCACGCAAATAATTACCTAATTTAAACTCCAACGAACGAGTTTTTAATATTTATAACGATAGTTTTATTGTCATTTTATTCATAATATTGTCTATTTGGTTCTTACTTTATAAATATATGACCTGTGAATAATATGGTACCAGTTTCAAGGTACTGTCTTTTAAGCGAATGCACAGGAGGAATTCACCATTCCTTTTTGTCAAAACGATAAGATGGAAAGGGACGTAGAACGCGAGAGAACCCGTGCGTTACACAATAAGATCCGTCTATTAAGACCCATGAAAAATTCTTGTGCTTCTACTCCGTTTGTAAGCCACATTTGACCTTTTTTTACGACAAGAAAGGCAAACGGGCAAGTGGGACACCTGAGGGTTACCCGCAACACTACAGGATTGTAGTTGCGTTGCCAGCTTAAAGGGTTAAGAATACCTCAAGAATCTCAGCTGGAACACAGCTGCGCAAGCGATTGCACGAGACCATCGTAAAGCTATCGTGAAAGTATTTAGTCTTACGACATGAGTTCACTTTGACGTCCCCGGTCTATGTGGGTGTATCCGCCATTTGGCTGTCGCAAGGTGTTTCGCGAAGCCATTAGCTAATTGAACGAGTTACTCCAATCCAATCACTACAGTGTTTTACGGTTAAATATTAAATTTTATATGGAAATCTCCGAAGCCGTCACCGTGACTCGGTAATATTTCACTACATTAGCAAATACGCTTGAATATTACCGTTGGTTACGTTCATGTTGTCAATTTTATTCATTTATTTATATTCCAAAATGTAAATACTGTTATGTAACAATAACAATAATTTTACCCGTGAGTTCGCACCCAGGCTCAAATCTGTGAGGTTTTTAAGTTATGTTTTTTGCCAAGTTCAATTTCAAATCTACCATGCGCTATAAAGCATTTTAACTTTTAATTCAAATAAAAAAACAACAAACAATTGAAAAAACTTAGTGGGCAGTCGTAGACAAGAAAAACAATGGCCAAAATGCCAGCTCTCCTGAAAATTGTTAGTACAGTAGTGTTATTCTACCAAAAAAAAACTATAATCCGCGCTCTAAGCAGATGGCAACACTGCATCCTGCCTTAAATCTACCTGCGTCCAGCTAACAGAAAAAAACTACCCTCATAATTTGAACCGGTGCGGTGGGGTTTTGAAATCTCTCCCCATATTTATGGATTTTTATTTTATGTGCAAAGTAAATTAGATCTCTCTTATCTGTAACATTTCTTTTGTTTCGTGGAGGGTCGTATATTTTAAACCAGTCGTAACCCGGGTACGGTGAGTGAAAGCAGATTGATTTAAAGATATGGGAATTACCAGCAATCAAAGTTATTTGGGTTACCAAATTAAAGGTAAAGCCGGTTGACCTTGTTCGCGAGAGATAATATTTTGTATGTGTGACTTGTTTATTATTCGACTGCGATAATTTGTGCTACGCAGATGTTATAACTTCGTTTATTATTTGATTAGCTTATTTCAAGACATAACAAATGCGATATTTTGATTCATAATTGTTTGTTGACATGTGCTATTTGTAAATTCATTCTTATCTAATTATGAAGCTCAGAAAATGTAATTGAAAACATGCCTCACAGTGTATTTTATTGCATTTAAACTTAAATTACGATATCATTCAAAATAAAATAAAAACTATAAACAAATTTATCCTTACCTACTAGTAAACTATTCCATTAGACCACCATCAGATAAAATAAGGATAAATACTTACACACATACATAACATAATCTGTCAAAGAATTCCTTTAACACCCTTTAGGATCAATGTCAGATGTCGTATACTTACAAATTATTTTTACCTAAAAGTCAACAAGATTTTAAGAGTTATTATTATTTTTGATGTAGAAGCTGTCATCAAAAATTGCAACACACTTGCTTGGTGGCCTAGCAAGATAGGTAAAAACAATGTCCCTCCCATTGTAGTTCCTTCCTTCTTCATTATCTTTTGAAACTTTGTCATAATAAAATTATGCAATAGATATTGTACTCCCCCGTACCGATATTACTTTTTTTTTTTTATGTGAATAGGAAGGCAAACGAGCAAGTGGGTCACCTGATGGTAAGTGATCACCACTGCCCATAGACACCCGCAACCCCGGAAGGATTGCAGATGCGTTGCCAACCTAGAGGATTAAGATGAAATGCCTCTTGTGCCCGTAATTTCCCCGGCTGTCTTACCGCTGTGCACCGGAACACAGCAGTGCAAGCACTGCTACTTAGCGGCAGGATTAGCGAGTAAGATGGTGGTAGCGATCCGGACGGACCTTGCACAAGGCCCTACCACCCGCTAATTAAGCATTACTATTACGAGTAAAGTTAAGCACTATGAGTATAAATATAGCTGACGCTTTAGAGTTCACCTATCGATTTGCGTGGAGTCGCAAGTCAAAGTATAAATGCAAGTTTTAAGCGATGAGGAATTTGCTTCAACTTCACGATGTTGGAAGCTTTAAATTTTGCAGCCATTTTATAAAACTGCTAATATTTTTAACTCTTTCTATCAAGTTAGTCTCAGCGCTGCTTAAGAAGGAATTCTGCGCTATTCAGAATAATGAACTATTATAACAGGAAACCATTATTTAATCAGATTTTAGAAATTTTCATAAAAGAAGTAAGTCTGAAAAATGTGTGTACAATTTACTACAATGGCACATAAATATAATTATAATATTATATATTTACATTAAATTTTTTAGGTTCTTCCATGCTGGTCTGGGAGCAAAGAAAAAACATAGAATGTACCAGTTGCTTCTCTTCCCGTGCAGATGGTAAAAGCTCATCGAGAGAAGGGGCGAAAATCATAGGAATCATGTTATAGGCGATGCGGCTAGCAACCCATTACTATTTTGATTCCATTTTCCATCTATACGCCCATAATCTTGCTAATCGTGGCCTGTAGGTCTTGTCGCCTTAGGCTCTGTCTACCCCGTAAGGGATAAAGACGCGATTTGTGTATGTATGTAAAATTTTTAAAGTAGCGGTCCAAATTGTTTTTTTTTTATTCAGTCATGAAACGGATCAAATAACAAAGACATCACCAAATCCAAAATATGATGAATATATGTTTATTCTATTGTTCAAGGCGTTTTTCTTCTTCGGTAGGAGATACTGAAAACGTGAACGTATTTAAAGATAGTTCATGTATGCAGTAACATGTCTACTACAATTTATCTCCTGAATCGTAAAATATCACATAAAAAAAGATTTTACAACTCAAACAATGTGTGTACTCGAGCAGCATGAAAAACATCTGTAATACTCCCCGTATGCTAATATATCGGAACGCAGAACATCTCAAAGCACTGTGTATAAAACGCGAGGCGTGCGCACTTTTGAGTATATTTTGAGTACAATTATTTTTAAGGAAACTAGTCCTTGACGGGGTCTACTCTGAAATTAGACGTTCTTATCATACCGTCTCTCTCACTCTCCGATTAACGACTAGTAGTTTGAGCAGAACGGTACGAAACGAACTGGTTTGTTTATCTTCGGAGAAGGCCTAAAGGCTGGCGAGTGCACATAATACGTTGCATTTTATGTACTTAGTATCGCGTAATTTGTATTAAGTATCGGCTGCTTTTCTAAGCGTCAGTCTACCGAAAATGTTCAGAGATCCTTGGAAATATGTTTCCACAAACGTTCAATAATACTTCAATATTATTTAATTGTTGTTTTAACTTGATTAGGAACAAACTCGTTATTGGTTATTAATTTGTTTCAAGAGGCGGCAATTTATTAACGCTGTTAATAAACTCGATAAAAGGTCGAAAGTGAAATCTGATAATAAAAGTGACTAGTCGAGATTTAGATAGTGTCCGATAGTACATGATGACAGATGCAAATAGATACAATAAGCATAATGTTTTCAGATCTATAAAAAGTCCTTTTAGATTGGAGGACAACTTTAATTAATTGCATGTGCTATTGTAGTACCAATGGACATGCCTGGAACATTCTAGTCGCTTATAACTGTATGCTCAAAACGTATAATTTTAAGTGGAAACACATAAAATAACTTTCATAATACTATTTTGAGATGATTCTCAAGGTTTTCCCATCATTTGTTTAATTATTTTCACTGTGACATACTTTTTAACTATTGAAGAAAATGCACTTTAGATTATAACTTCGGTATTTTAATGTTCTTTTAAATTCAAGATTTATTACAATCGCTTCCATCGGAAGCACTAAGCCGACTGTATCTTTCTCCTTGTTATTGAATTCTTTACTTTTTAATTTTATTTTTTAATATTCAAATTAAGAATTCCATAAGGAGTAAAGAAGGAGTATTTACAGTACACACATAGGACATTTCGCAGAGGTAGATAAAACGTATTGATAAAGTTATAAGTTATCACCAATTGACTCACTTAACTTCAAACTTGAATAAAACCAATTTTGTGTGTTTACAAAGATTTTGGTACGCAAAGAAAAAAATGATTTTTCAATAATCTTTTTTATAGAAATCTTCAAACAATCTGAATTAAATTTATACGAGTTCGAAGTTAAGTGGCTCAATTGGTGATTGTTTTATTCTTAGTCGGACTTTTTAACCTTACCGACTACACTCCCAGTTAACGTCTGGATAAACCAGGGTTGGATAGTGTCAAAATACTTGGAACTGACAATCTTAACCAGAGATGTTACGGAGCTTCGACTCCGGTTCCGTTAAGTCGGAACTTCCGATTATTATTACACTTTCGGTTCCTACTTCGGCTCCGACACTTTTAAATCGAAGGTTTTATTCGGAAGTTGAAGCATAACATAGCGGCGGTGGCGGCCTGTGTCGACTGTTATGAACAGGTTCATACATGTCGCGCGGGGAATCCCCCTGACTCCCACTACGTGCACTCTATCGTCAATTATCCGACCCTGCCTCCGACTCCGATTCCGACTCCGACTCCGACTCCGATAAAGCAAATTTAAAAACTCCGACTCCGCCTTCGGTTCCGATAAAACTACCTCCGTTACATCCCTGATCTTAACCAAGGCTTAACGATATTATTTCTTAATCTCAGACTGTAGTTGCTAGCGTGGGCACAAACTTGCGGGCACCACGCCAGATAGTTGGGAGTAAGTGTAGGAGACATAACACTAAAGGACAATGCAGCCGTTTTTTCATCGCCGTAGGTAACAGCACAACGAGCTAGGAACGCTTTTAATGTATTTTATGGGGCTTTACTAAAGAGTAATGTTCCAGGTGCAGTAATTGCTACAAATGTTATTTGGCTAGAATATATTGACCTATTTTTCATGCATAAAGTGAAATGAAATTAAAAGAATCTATCGAAACGTTAGCATCACTACATACAATACAATACAATACAATACAAATACAAATACAATACAAATAGTCTTATTTACTCTTGACGATTTCAATCTAAATTCTTCTAACTTGACAATGTACAATTTATGATGTAATTTTTATTGAATGAATAAATAATCTAAATCTAAATCTAAATAGGTACTCTTTATTGAACACCACAAATCAGTACAAAACAATACAGAAACAAAGAACAAAGTAGACAATAGGCGGTCTTATCGCTTAATAGCGATCTCTTCCAGACAACCAATAAGCTAAATAAGCTACATAGTATAAGACAAAGTCACTTTATGTATGCTTAGATCTTTAAACTACGCAACGGATTTTAATGCAATACAATCTATATATATAAAACTCAAAGGTGACTGACTGACTGACTGACTGACTGACTGACTGACTGACATAGTGATCTATCAACGCACAGCTCAAACCACTGGACGGATCGGGCTGAAATTTGGCATGCAGGTAGATGTTATGACGTAGGCATCCGCTAAGAAAGGATTTTTGGAAATTCCCACGGGATAAGGAAAAAACGGGAATTATATATTCGATTCCGAGTGACACTATCTCAGTAACTATAATAAGTAGACTCTTCAAATTTGATACAAAAGTAGGTGATTACAAAACTAAGAAACTCATTTCAGGATTTTTGGAAATTCCCACGGGATAAGGAAAAAAACAGGATTTATATATTCAGTTTAACGAAATCCTATGAACTATAATTACTAGACCCTTCAAATTTGGCATAGAAGTAGGTGATTATAATAGTAAAATAATGTTTTAATGCTTTTTGGAAATTCCCACGGGATAAAAACGGGATTTATGTATTCAGTTCTACGGGATCGATTTTTCGTTTTACTGGTCGTATAAAATTGAAATTTGGCCTTCAATTTCCCTTGGGGAGTGTAGGGGAGCGCTACAAAAAGATTTCCCGAAATTCCCACGGGAACGGGAAAAACGGGACTTTTCGTTTTCTGGTTGCAGAAAGCTGAAATTCGGCATGTAGGTTGTTTCGGGAATGTAGAGGAGCATTAAGAGAGTACTTTCCAAAATTCCCACGGGAACGGGAAAAAAACAGGATTTTACGTTTTACTGGTCGTAGAAAGCTGAAATTTGGCAAGTGGGTTCCTTGGGGAGTGTAGGGGAGCATTATGAGATAATTTCCCAAAATTCTTCTTCTTCGTTCCCGTAAGAATTTCGGGAAATGCTTTATTTGGCGAAATTCTTACGGAAACGGGAAAAACGAAAAGCGGGGGAAAGTTGAAATTTGTCACGTAGGTTTATTCGGGAGCGTAGGGGAACACTAAGAAAGGATTTTCCGAAACGCCCACAAGGACGGGAAAAAACCGGATTTTACGTTTCCAGACGAAACAGCGGAAGAAAGAGACTTAACATTTATAACGTGTGTTTCTTTAAAGGCTTTAAGTGTACTCCGAAAGCACTCCCCAAAATTTCCACGGGAACGGGAAAAAACTTATTTTTTCATTTTACATCTTAGCGCGTACGAAGTCGCGGGCAAAAGCTATTTAGGATGTATTTTAGGACTGCCCTATAGGTTAGGTTAGGTTTGTTTTATAAAAATCCTGCAATATTTACAGTTTCAGAAAAATTAAGGCAGCGGGGCAATGCGGGGGCTGGCTTGCATGCTTGCTTGAGTCCTTGCTTTGCATGCTTGATTGCATACTTGCTTTCATGCATGCTTGCTTTCATGCATGCTTGCATGCTTGCTTGCATGGGTGCTTACTTGCATGCATGCTTGCTTGCACGCTTGCTTGCATGCATGCTTGCATGCTTGCTTGCATGGGTGCTTACTTGCATGCATGCTTGCTTGCACACTTGCTTGCATGCTTGCTTGCCTGCTTGCATGCCTGCTTGCATGCATGCTTGCTTGCATGGGTGCTTACTTGCATGCATGCTTGCTTGCACGCTTGCTTGCATGCATGCTTGCATGCTTGCTTGCATGGGTCCTTACTTGCATGCATGCTTGCTTGCACACTTGCTTGCATGCTTGCTTGCCTGCTTGCATGCATGTTTGCTTGCATGGGTGCTTACTTGCATGCATGCTTGCTTGCACGCTTGCTTGCATGCTTGCTTGCCTGCTTGCATGCCTGCTTGCATGCCTGCTTGCATGCCTGCTTGCATGCCTGCTTGCATACTTACATGCTTGATGGCTTGCATGCCTGCTTGCATACTTGCATGTATGCTTGAAAGCTTGCAGGTTTGGTTGCTCGGTTGCTTAATTGCTAGCTTCTTTGAAATGCTCATGGTTCACGCGTGCGAAGCCGCGGGCAAAAGCTAGTACAATACAAATACTATTTATTGAACACCACAAATCAGTACAAAACAATACAGAAACAAAGAACAAAGTAGACAATAGGCGGTCTTATCGCTTAATAGCGATGCGGGCTTTTCAATAGATAGAGTGATTCAAGAGGAAGTTTTATATGTATAATACTAAGCAGACGAAGTCGCCTGCAGAAGCTCGTCGTGTATAACCCTAAAACGTCAGTATTTTTGGTCGCACTCACCAGACTGCCAAATATATATCTTACTAGCCGTTTCCCGGGATTCGTCCGCGCTGAGTTAAAATTTGTAGTAAAGTTCCTTAAACCACCGTAATTCGGCTTGTTGCCAAATCCTTTCTTAACAGATGCCTATGTCGTACTCGTACTTATAATAACGATCTGCGTGCCAAATTTCACTGCAATTCGACCCGAGTGTTGACCGATCAATCAGGCACTAAGATTAACGATTCTTGATGTCTATCCCAGGGGTAGACCATGGGAAATACGAGTCTGAAGAGGCTTATGCACGTCTCCCACCAGTTTAACCACTGGGAAGAAAGGGAACGAAAGCACAACTTTACAGAATAAAATAATTATACAGAATAATTATACGATGCGGCAGCAACCCATCACTATTTTGATTTCCCTTTCCAGCTATACACTCTTAATCATGCTAAACGTGGCCGTAAGGTTTTGTTGCCTTAGGCTCTGTCTACCCCGTAAGGGATAAAGACGTGATATATGTAGGTATGTCATTATTTTAGCAAGCAATGTATCACACAATGCGTCGATAAAACTAACGTACGTACATGCGTAAACGTCATAACACTTATGTCAAATGAAATTGTACTTAATTAAATTACTCCTAAGACAAACTTTAACAAAATATCATTATTTTCACATTATTTGTATGATCGTTAACTACATCTGGATTAAATAATTACTAGCTGTTGCCCGGGGCTTCGCCCCCGCTGCAATTTTTTTTTCAAAATTTTATTTTATACAAACTGTCCGAACAGTAACAAACACAACTAAAAAAGAGTTATCCAATTCGGTGCAGTCGTTTGGAAGTTATGCGCGTACATACATTTCGGAGATTCATTTTTATTTATATAGAAGATTTAATGTGACTTTAACTTATTTCCAAATATTTAAAAGTGAAGTGAATCAGGTTGTCAAACGTTAGTTGCGAAATAAACGGATTCCTAGAAATCGAGACATTTGTCAATTCCACTTTTTTTTCTCATCCGTGACTAAGATACCTAACTGCTGTTGCCAAAACTCATGCCATTTCCATTTCGTTTTCGATCCATGTCCCCAAGTCCATGTTATTATTAGAACTTCCTGTATTTGTATATCAAACTTTGAAACATTAAATACTTTTTTGAAATAAACAAACATGGCAAATCAATTTTGACATAATAGAGCCCAATAAAAAAGAAATTAAAAGTTGACGCAAGTCATTCATTGTAAACAAAGAAATCGTAAAATATTTTTTGTATTTTGTATAATTATCTTAATACGTAAGTGTTGCGGATAAAATCTGGTCGACTCAAAACAGATATTTTCTCATGCTGAACAACTTACAACATGTTTCAGTCCAATACACGCACCTGTGATTCCCCAAGTCTTGCAGGTGTCCCTGGGCGACGGTGATTACTTTCCATCAGGTGACCCGTCTGCTCGTTTGCCCCCTCTTATATAATAAAAAAAAAAAAGGAAGAGGATTTAAATTTGAGGTATATTCCCGCCTTTTGTTGGTTGTTTCAGCTTTTTGTCACAGCACGTCATTGGATCGCGTTAAAAAAAAAAAAGTCACTATCGTAGTTTATATTTGACGTATCGTTAAAGCTTAAACCGAATGTATGGGAGATGGTCATCTGATACGTAGTATCTCTTAGTAGTCTGTGTCATTCATTTGTAAACAAAGAAATCGTAAAATGTTTTTTGTATTTTGTATAATTATCTTAATACGTAAGTGTTGCGGATAAAATCTGGTCGACTCAAAACAGATATTTTCTCATGCTGAACAACTTACAACATGTTTCAGTCCAATACATGTTATTTTTATTGTGTCATGTCACGTCAAAACACATGACACGGGTCACATTATACTGGGTGGTCGGGTAGCGCACAGTAGTTCATTAAAATTAATTTTTTAGTGGTTTTTCGTAAAAAAATCTAAAAACGAAGAGCAGTTTGCAACTCTCTTTAGCATGAGACGAATCTAATGACATATAATTTATCAAAATCGGTCCATAACTGTAGATCTGATGGCTTGTACAAAAATCGGCCTCGCGTATTTTTATATTATATAGATGTGGCCGTATGAAATTTACAAACTATGTAATTCACAAGATTTTATCTGCACTAATCGGCTCAAGTTATATGCCTGATGGTCTATTATATAATCGTGTGATACCTATGGGATATGCACGTCTCTCTGTTAATCTATCGGTTGATCCCGTGGGAGTCTGCGGTGAATGCAAATGTAAAGACCGGGTCATCAAACTGCAGATCCTATTCTCGACCCCGTCTTCAAAAATGGTTAGCAGAAGCTTGCATTTTTTATACTGTGTAACTAAATCCATTTTCCACCTCTACGCCCTCAGTGTCTTGTTACCTTAGGCTCTGTCTACCCCGTAAGGGATAAAGACGTGATATGTGTAACTAAATGGAACAGAGGAGTGAGTGGTGGAATGAGAAAAGAATCATAGGGGAGACCGAGGCGAGTTGAGACAGAGGTGAGTTGAAACAAAGCCGATTTCTCTGAACTGTGACAGTTTATCGGGCTGGTAACTTCGCTAATTCGTTGCTCTTTCTACACTCCACAGTTTATGTGAAGTTATGACCTCGCTAACTGTCATAGGTGCAGAGAAAAAGACTTTGTATCAACTCACCTCTGTCTCAGCTCGCCTCGGTCTCCCCTAGCTTTAAAACTAATTAGTTTAAAAAATGAAGGGTGCAATTTGTAAGCATTCGTATTTCAATAAAAGACGAATGAAATACAACACAGATATCCGCTTCCAGCCGTTGTTGCAATAAATCATGGAACTTTATATATTATTAACGAATTCGAATATTCCTACGCGTTTGTTTGCGTACAGTACCTAAATTTATTTCCCCGTCGTGATATAACTTTCCATTATTCTTTCACATCGTGGTTGTAAAATAAAAAATTAGCTTGGCTAGTACAAAAGTTACTTTGCTCAAGTTAAAATCAGTATTTTTTGGGGTTTTTCCATTATCTTAGTAGTAATGTTTGCCAAATTTCAAAGGTAAATTCTATTTCAACTGATACTACTAATCCTCATGGTTTTTGTATGTGAAACACTAAAAATTGCATGAAACAAAGAAGCTAACCTAGCCCGAAGTATTTCATATTCATTTTAACTTAATACCTTCACGGATTCATGAGAAATAGGGTCTTGGCTGACAGACAATCAGACTGACAAACACACTGACAACGATGTGATCCTATAAAAGCTCCTTTTTTTTCTTACTGAGATCGGTACGGAACCCAAAAAGTTAAACACACTTTAGTTAACCTATTCCGACTTACCGCTCGCTTTAATACAAAGCGTGCGATAACCTATGAGGATCAGTAAATCGTGAGGAAGGATCACTTAACACCTATACATATAAACTAAACGGTCGTCATACAAAAGCCTTTAAGTTTTAACCTTTTGGGCAAAATTGTTCCTGTAAAGTTGCTACGTAACTCGGAAATAGGTTTATTTCACGTAACAACTTTGCTTTGTAAGCGGATTACTAACTACCCGTTTTACATTGAACTCAACGTGCTACGTTGGAGTTATTCCCAATTAGAATCAAAACTGATTAATTAAAACTAACTTAAATTACTGACGAACGTCGAAAGTTAACGCCTCATAGCTCTGAATTAATTTTTAGGGTTCCGTACCTCTAAAGAAAAAAATAACCCTTATAAGATCACTTTATTGTCCGTCTGTCTGTCTGTTTTTCTCAGGAACGCGTAGAGATATGAAATAGAAATTGATACCAAATAATGAAGTCTGCAGTCCCTTGGAGCTGTGAAAAAATGAACCCCCTGAGTCAACTTAATCAAAAGATACAGCCATTAGAAAAGGGTGTTTCCATACAAATTATCGAGCTCGAAAAACGTTGAAGAGCTTTGAAGGTAGCGCTTATATTTACCACAACCAATTACATAAATGTAAAGATCTGATTTTTTTATGTATATCTATCTGTCTATTAAGTAACCAATCTAAAATGACTTCACACTGTATACAATTTGCTTAAGAGCAGGGCTTTTATAATAACTTGGCGAATATAGCCCGTAATTTCGTTGACGTCCCAATCCCGCTGTTAATTGTAAGGATTGACTCATTTGATCTCATCATTAAAAGAATTTTTGGAATGACTCATTTGATCTCACTCTATACAAGCAAAGATAAAACAAAAAAAAACACCCTATTATTTGATATTTTGTGTACATAAAATTACGGTTTTCTTCTTGCTGGAATCCCATCACAAACGCGTAGAAAAACTAATTGTATCCAAGTAGTTTTTAGCAACTTACAGTTAGATTTATTATGACAAATTCACCGTTTTACGTACTTTTGGTTTGATTATTTCCTTTTATATCTATTATTTACAGCTATCCTGAAAAATCGACACAATAACAGCCCGTGCCGATTTGCTTCCGAATGAAGGGATGTTGAAATTGCGGACACATTTTTAAGTCGTGAATATTCAACAAGTTTCATGTTACCGCACTAAAATGACCTCACCTGCCCCGCTGGAACCAACGAAATTTACTAGTAACGGGGTTGAAGTGGGGTCGAACGAGGATATTCCAGAGGTCTTTCTGAAATGGTACAATGTATTATGGATTCGAAATCGACACTTGGGCTTCGTTCATATGACATCGGTGCGATTGGAAAATTTATACGGTTTTGTGGAATGGTGTTCGGACTTTGACAGTTTTATTGATAACTCTAACGCAACACGGTCATGCATCTGTAAATCCCATAGGTAAACTCCAATATTATGTATATGAATTTCCCTTTTAACATTATACTGAGAATAAGATCGACAGGTGACAGTTAAATGATTTTAGAGGCATTTTAAGATTATTACTGTCACATCATTGTGTAAAATTCAATAAATACGTTATATTATATTCAACAGATTATACGCTAACTTAGATTTAGTTGGTAACATGATTGTGGAACGAGCTTTGTTATTTACGACCACGTCATTGCATCACCCACATTCATTACGGTTGCAAAGTGATGACATAAAAATGAAAATTTTATTTTCGTTGTTGAATAAAAAAGGGCCAACAAAAGCACGTCAACCAATAAAGCAGTAATTGATATTTTTTTTCGCTCTATTACATTTTAGTAACACTTATCTTTTTTTCCTTTTTTTTATGAATGTATCATATGGGTTTTTTCCACGAAGGCCTTTTTGACATGATTTAAAGTACCTACTGCCAAGTTACAACTAGACTCTCGGGTGAGAAGATATTACTCTATGATCTACAGATTAATTGACCATGGTCAAAGCCGCCACTAGTTAGGTATATCTTGGCTTACATAGCATTAGACCACACATAAATAGACACGCTTGCTTATTACTTCTTTTAAATCAAGTTATTTAATTACGACAATAATTTTGATGAAACATAACTATGGATAATTTTAAAGTACGTAATTAATAAATGGGTAAACCCGGCCATAAGAACCAATTTAGGGCAGCTCTTTTATCCTTCGGAATGGAGGTCGGAATTGTACAATACGTTTTGGCGCAATAAACTAGTGGAAAATAACAATTTCCTTTCACGCGCCGCCGCCGCCAAGATATAGTTCAAAGCATTCTCGCGATCCGCGCCCGACGTCACGCGCCGGAAAATAAAAGGGCCCGAATGCCCTAAAGCCCCTTCAGCCATAAAACAACATTTAAATTCTGTCCCGTTTTCCAATACAAGCAGAAAAAATGCTTTTCAAATTGCAAAAATCACGTCGCCCCGCCCAAAACCTAAAAACATACATAAATCTAAGGCTGCCGCAGCCGGCTTGTTCTGAATGGGGGCACAATTTGTCACAACAAATTATTCAGACGCCTCGTTGTGTTGAAAAAGATGTCTTCCTTTATACAGTTTTCCTTTTCTTTACAAAATCATTTTGCAGTGGCTCAAGTGTTGCCCAACGAGGTGCATTACGTGTTATATTAAATTCAATTTCTTGTCACGCGTCGGTGGCCCATCTTTTGTCTTGATGCAGACGTTGAAGATAAGTTAAACACGCTCGCAGCGTTATGGGAGCATCGAAGGTGCGTGATGCAGAAAATGTGTTCTTCCGTGACGGCGGAAAATGCGTAGCGGTTTAAGATAAAATTGGTTGAAGGGAGAACTATTAAACTCACTTTAGCAGCCGCGGAGGTCTCGGGAAGCTTATTTTTTCTCAAGAAAATTCCCTGTAGCCCCTGGGGCTTTGTCGGCGCCTAGATTAAGCTACGCTCTACGCACTGCGACAGCGTTTTTAAACCAACGTTTCATCATCAAGGTTGGTTCGTACCTAATATAACTAGAGTGCATTATTGTAAAATTGAAGTGAAATCAATTAAAATCCTAATGATACCTTTATTTATGTAAAATTTTTGTAGAGTTGCGTTATAATATCTTTTGAAATCAACTTTATTTTTGGACAACAATAAAGGTCGACAAACGAATTATTAAAGTGAAAGTATAATTGCTTAGTCTAGCTAGTAATCATAACCATTAACAAACTTAATGCGATGAGTTTGCAATTTAGTTTAGTTAAATTTGTTTTGTAATTGCTGAGCTACATGTTGATGTTTTGCTTATTTCAGCGTCAGCGTATTTTCAAAAAGTAAATACTAACTTACTTTATGAATGTTTTTTAAAGCCCTCAACACGCGTAAGCATAATGTACCCATAATTCGTCTAACTACGCGTTTGAAGCTATTAAAGTCGTTAGGTTGTCAGTATTGGATTTATCCGCTTGCTTAACTTCTCAGTCACCGCCAACGCCTCTTTATATATAATATGTATAGGTACTCGTGTGTTGTCTGCGCAGTTCGTTAAGATCCTATTGTATTTGTTAGTTATAATTGCTTCTGTTGCGATCAAGTGGTTTGAAAAGATCTTTTTGGGAACGATTACACTTGCGAAAAGTGATCATCCAGACACTATCATATGGGTTAACACGCGAAATCGCTGCGTGACATACCATCTCATTTTTATATGTAGACAGTTGCCACGCGGTGATCCTTCTACTAGAGATGTGCTAAGCTAACCTAATGTCTTTCTATCGTTTTGTCATAGGTTAGCTTGAAACTGAGGAATATAAGTAAACAAAAGAACCGGTTGGGCCATACAGGAAAGTTAGACTATATCTATTGTTAAAAGCGGTTGAAACGCCCAAAATCAGCCTCGTAGATCCTGTTACAGTTTGACAACAAATATAATGCGCATCGGCAGTATTCGTTTGCGCAGAGAAGCGCAGACCAGTTTCCGATGGTAGCCGAACGTGTAAATAATCTATATTGAACTTTATTTGCAAGCACAACTAGCAGAGTATTGCTTGCTTTGCATTCTTAGCTCTGTCCCGCTTACACGATTTTGCCATTGTTGGTACGAAATCGATCGACCAATAACAGCGCCAGAGTTTCCCGCGCTACTAAAATTGGTATACTGCGCAGGTACATCGTGGAGCATTATTTTTGTTGTCAAACTGTACAGTTTTCTCGTACTGTGCGTAATGAACCCGGATTTAAGGCCCGTCGTTACTCGTCGGCTTATATTTTTATAGACGCCTAGGTTCTGTCAATCAGACCCTGATGTGGGCTCGATTCATGCATATGAAAAACTTGCGTGAGCAAAATCCTGACATGACTCCGTGTAAATGTTTTAGCAAAGCTTCAGCCGGCGCCAAAATAATGATCTTAACAAAAAACATTCGTACCCACGCCAGATTATATTTGGCATCCAACAGTGAGAGGCTTTGCAAGCGTGTAGCCTTTAAAACCGTGTGCGTGCGGCCGTAGACAAAGACATAGTAGGCATGCCGTATGTAATATTATTTCAGCATTTCTTTTTCATATATCTATTTGTATTTTTGTCATAAGTTTGTGAAACTGCGCATTTAGGTATTAGGCTTCAAATCAATTAACAGCAAAAATATACAACCAAGTAAAAGTAACGGGAAAATGTCGTTTATATTTACTAAAATCTAAATACCTCTCTTGGGTTGGGTGGGTACAACAACGGATGTCCTTTCTCACAAATCAGAATAACAACAGACTTTGAAATATTAATAAAGTTTGTATCGCCATTGTAGTTAAACAAACGAGAGGAAGAAAACCATTTCTATAATTTAAGACTGGTGATAGTACCAGTGGATAAGTTTATGAGATTGTCGTCTATGCTAGCAAAATAAATATTGGTAGCTACTTTACTATGCACAAACAAAAACGGTGGTGATCGCTTTATTTTTTTCCGCACGAGTAATTTTTTTGCAATGTGCCCAACAGAGGGACGTAAGACGATGAATAAATATACTGTGTCTAATTAGCCAATTCTATAATAATAATTATTCATAGAAAAGGGTATGGACATGGCAACGAACGGCACACACTTAAAAAAAAAACTTTGCTTTGTAAATTTACCTATTGAAAATTCAATTACCTTTTACTGAAAACTGCTGCAAAATTCGCACAAGCGAAAGTTCACGACACATGGGACATGCTTATTTGGTACTAATTGGCGAATGGACAAGTTTTAAATGACAAAGTTCAAGTGGACGTGGGCGATTTAATACGTTCGCAGAATTCCGAGAAGGCAACTGAATCTATCCTGTATTCGTGTTCCAACACACTTACTACTACACTACACAACCAGTACGTAATCTTACGAATAACATGATTATTGAATTTGCACTCACACGCGTGTTTTGTTTGTTTCATCAAAATCGGATGAAACAATGCCCACCTATTATGTTTTTCCAAATAAGCTTAATCTATGTGTAAAAACGTCATGGAAACTCATTAAGCAGTTTCCAAGACTAACACAAATACAAAGACAAACGAAGTTGCGGGCAAAAGCTAGTAGATACATAAAAGCCAGTGAGAGCAATACAAGACGGACGGGCGCTCTTAGGCAAGTGCAGAAACAAAACATTATGTGCTATGCAGATTAATTACTGTGTTTACACTGCGACCTAGGGACAACTTCCTAAAGGTTGATGAACCAGGAAGTACTGGAACAAGTAAACAACTAATCAAGTTATTTATAGCCATTCAAATTAACATTAGTTTCAAGATATTGTCACATTCGAATCATTAGCAATAGTTTGTTTATACGTGTAAAATAGGGTGGCAAACGACCACGTGGGTCACCTGATGGTAAGCGATGACCACCACCCATGGAGACTCTCGACAACAAAGGATTGCAGATGCCTTGCCAGCCTAGACGGCTAAGATAAAATACCTCAAGGGTCTCTTATTTCACCGGCTTTCTTACTCTCTAAGCCGGAACACAGCAGCGTAAGCACTGCTGTTTGGCGGCAGGATTAGTGAGTATGATGGTGATACCATTTTGCACGAGGTCCTACCACCCGCAAAAAAATGTAATAAAGTCTTGAATTAAAAAATGACTTATGTTTAAAAGTGATCTACTCCCGTATTAAGATGTCACGAAACAAGAAAGCATAGACAATTATAGAAAAATAAATTAGAGGTAAAGGACTTGAATTTTACTTTACATTCCACAGTTTTGCGTGTCAGGGACGGTAGGATTTGTTCCAAACATGAGTGTTCACAGTAGTAACTAGTAGTAGGTAGTACAATCCAATTACGCAACTACAAATGCCAAAATACTTGTCTTTCATCAGTCAGTCCCGGACTGCCCGTTTTGAGGCTTAAAAGCATCAAGCGTGGTGACAGCCGGATATTAGTTGTTCCATTTTCGTAGGTACCTACTTGTTAAGGCACTGACAATAGTTTAATTGATATTTAAACAGATTTTGTACGAATAATATTTGTTGTAATATTCCTTGTGCTTTACTATTTCCAAAATGCGAGTAGATAAAGTTTGTATCATAGAATTCCACACCCAAATATTCAAACAAAACTAAAAATAAAATAAATTTATTCGGCTGTCCTTCGTCGTTCTTTATAACAGTAAAGTTGTACGGTGGAATCCTTTGTGTATGAGTTCGACTCGCTCTTGTTCGGTTTTTATTTTTTAGCGTTCTCTTCGTGTTAAAACACAAAACCTGATTGGTAAGCCGTAAGGATCGTAAACACCGTATCTCCGTTGTCAACATTCGATTTTTGAAACTCAAGCACTATCAGTTTATAGGCGCCTCTACATCCAATCTCCAAATATTTACGAGCAACTTAGTTATGAGTTTATCACGGAGGCAGGGTATTTGGACGATGATCAGAGCTCCCCTAGGGCTAGAGAGGCGTACGTTTTATAGCAGCCCTTCGAAGGACCCGCTATAACTGGTGACGACACAATAATACTATTAGGCTGGTTCTACGTAAGCTTGAGTTTCAATTTAAAGTCGGTCAAAGATTTAGCCGAACCAGTCTAACCAATCGACATGCACAG
Source organism: Pandemis corylana (assembly GCA_949127965.1). NCBI lineage: Eukaryota > Metazoa > Arthropoda > Insecta > Lepidoptera > Tortricidae > Pandemis > Pandemis corylana. Next base: position 10,589,349 of record OX421857.1, on the reverse strand, counting down.
ATGTTGCCGCAGTTCAATCAGTGATGTCTATTGTTAAACTAAAAAATAACGCTCTAAGCCTCGAATGTATGCTCTTGACATGAAAAAAAATCTCGGACACGTTTTAGATCTGATCCAAGTTTGTCCTTTTCTCCATTCCCTTTACTTTTGTATGGGTACTGATTTAGATCGTATTTTTTTCTAGTATGGCAACATTATATTCTTTAATATCCGTCAAAATAGTTCGGCTAATTTTACCCATTAAACGACACGATGAGGTGTTTGGTGGATATCTTGTCTCAATGTGGTTTGTTAGGGTAAGATGGTGAGGGAAATTACCGACAAAATCAGAGTATTTGTGAGTAGCTGTGACGACTTACATGACTTTGCCGCCCTTATTAAAAAAACTGTTGTTTTGTTTATATCCTAGTCCCTACGGTGTTCCTCCAACCTTGTTAATTACAACTCCTCTAATACGCACTACTTATTTGACGTTCTATTTGTAGGCTTAACACATTTCGTCTCGTGTATAAAGTAGACAGAGGCATAATAGAGAACTAAACTACGATCAAAGACAATGAACCAATAAAATAGGTCATAAATTAGTTCAGTTAGAATTAAAGATGTGAAACGAAAAGTATCTTGGGATAAAAATTTTAAACTAAAATGTATATCACGAATCGTTAAAAACTTAACCCTCTCGGTAGTCTTTACAAGCAGTTCACGTTGCCGTTTTTAAAATCCGTTAGAAAACTCCATTCGCTTTTCGAAATATCCAGCTGTCCATATCAAAATGCTGTAAAGTCGAGTGCAGTAGGCTAGCAGCTAACGAGGGGCATCTGCATATCGAGCAGTGGACCCAATTGACTAGGGATGTGACAGTGCTTAACCGGCAGTGTTGCCAGCTTAACAATTTAGTCGCTAGATTCCGAACATGTCAGAGACTTTTTTTGTCAATTTTCTCTAAGCTTAGCGACGTTTGGAACTAATTTTCCGTAAACCGGTAACTTTCTTCAACATGTTTAGCAATTTCTGAAAAAAATAGCTTATAACAGGTAGGTGTTTGGGTGGTCGGCTCAACCCCAACTGCGTGAAGAGCCATGATATTCAGTTGTCAGAGTAACAAAAAGACGGCTGGTTGATTAGTAGGTTGGTTGGTTGGTGTGGTGATCACCATTTTTGAGTCTAATCCATAGTTTTCATAACTCTTCAACATTAGAAAGCTGCATCCTAATTTTTTTTCAAATCTAGAAATAATGACAAAGCTAATAGGAACAGTTAGAAAAAGAATTTCGTCTTAAGAGAGATTTAACAAAAAAAAAAAATTGAACAAACAAAAAGATATACCTAACCAAAATTACGTGTAACACGCATAAGTCTGTGAACTCAAAGTATTTTAAGTTTCTTGTAACGTAGGTCACAACTCTAAGCTCACGTTGTGTTCCGCAGACGGAGAGCCGTCGTATTAGATTAATTTGGGCAAAGGATTGCATCGGCCGGGGGCGAATTACGCAATATCGGGCTAACATTTCAATCTCACAGCATATTTGGTAGTGAAATTGAGACATGGCTTGATTAACGCCTTCTCTCCGATTTACATTTCATCCTAGCAGGCTAGACCTGGCTTGTATTAAAAAAAAAAACATTTCTTAAATACTTTTTGCTAAACTGTCTCGCGTTGTACCTACATACCTCTATCTTCTTGAACTATTTTAACCAAAGAGTTTAGCGTAGAGAATAGAGGAAAGGTTAAAGTAGTATAGCAACAAAGTAACACCAGTTTGATCTGCTCTAATTTGTTTTGGTAATGCTAAGTTAGACGTAGTTTATTATATTTCGCCATTTTGTTGGTGTTCAGACCAGTCGGTACTATTTTAATTGATTGACATTTTGGTAAGCACCAGTTACTCTAGTGCCTTGATTAATTTTGGACAGCCGTTCTCAAAATTTTATCTCTTAGATTTAACCAACTTATACGTAAGTATTAATCCCATATAATAATATAATAATTATTGTAATACATGAAGTATTGTATCCTATCCACCTATACGCCCACAAGTATTCTAAACGCGGCCTTCAGGTCTTGTTACCTAAGGCTCTGTCAACCCCGTAAGGGATAAAGACGTGATTTGTGTATGTATGTATGTATGTACTAACCCAATTTAACGAAAGAGACTAAGCAACACGTCCGTACAACAGTTCCTACATACATGTTTTACGTTTTTTAAATTCATATACCGATGCAAGTGCTTTTAGAATTTGATGTCTTCGTTCTGCCGATATTTTTGATAACGGTATTTTTGCGACATATTCCTATAAATCGAAAAACCTACAGAGCAATCGGCGGGTATATGTTGTACCTATGTGGCGATCAAACGAAAGCGGATAGTGACAATCTGTACAGATTTCATAGGAATACTATTTTTTCCTTTAATCCGATCCGAATCCGATCTTTGTTAAACTGTAGAACCGGTAGTGGTTTTAACCATGTGCAATATTGCCTAGTACCTGGCAATAAAACTATTTATATTTACGTTTGACCATCGTTCTAACCTAACATGGCAAAGTAAAAAACTGCGTGAGAAAATTTACTAACATCTGCACTGCATTCCAACAATGTGTCTGTAGTCTGAAGGTTGTCTAGATACGAGTCTTTGTTACTAAGTTAAGTTGATTATATTTAATAACGAATCAAGGGTTCATACTTTCGCGATTTTCATTCATATAATTATTATCACCTGGGGTATATAGCACCTGGGATAATCACCACAGTAACATATTTTTAAATTAAGACTCTTTGTAACAAGGGCTTCTGCATCGTGGCTGTAACGTCGAGGTAATTTAAAAAACGTGTTGAAGTCTCAAATGCGATAATAGTTGAACTTTAACCTAATAATACTCTATTTTCTGCAAAGATACTTCGAAACTTTTTGGATTTATTTGAGTCTACAAGTTAGCAGATAATACAGTGATGTCAAACGAAGAGGCTTATTAATTATCTTCTTCTTCTGGTCCACCGCTGAGACAAGCTTTACAGGATCTACAATGGGGAGTATTCTGACGAACTTTTTAACCTTATCCCTGCTAAGTTTCATCATTGATCTCTCGAAGGAAAAGTAGGTTCCATTAACACCACCTCGTTGAATGGCGATCTTCCACTGTGCGGTTTAAGCGGTGTTTCTTGCCCCGTGCGTGTAAGATTTGGAATAGACTGGCGGCTGAGGATTTCCCAACTTTCTATAACATATCGAGCCATTAAATGGCAAAGGTAAAACACCGAGAGTCCTAATATGTAGTACTGTAGGTAGCTAGGATCGGCGAGAGGGATAGATAAATGTGTTCCTGAATGCACAGAAACGGTTAATGTGCTCAAAATTGTATAGGTATAACAATGCGAATACATTTCAACAAACCGACCGCAGACCGCATACGATTTTCTGAGGCAAGGTAATCCCTACCAGGGTACCAGGTTGGTATAAAGATTGAACCACATATAAAGTTTGTAAGTTTGGCGGTTGTACAAATTTGGGAACTTTCAAATTACTAAATTTATATTATTATAGATAGGTAGTAGGATCACTTGTTTCGATGCAAAAGTAGTATAAAAGAGAAATTTAAAACTAACTGCGCTTTCGGAAACCATCATTGCCAAGAAGAATGCATGGCATGAAACTTGACAGAAAGTTTTTTCTCTAGCAGATATACCCAAATCATTCATGACGGGGGCTTTCATCATCCAGGTAGTTTTATTTTACTTAGGTTTTCAGGTTTTTTTGCGCTAAAATTACTTAGATGCTTGTGGTAAATTATTTTCAAATTTTAGAGTGCAGAATCTTCAGTGCGCTATTCCGACTTTCTATTTCGATGAAATGTCTGAAAGTTGGTGCAAAGTTTTGTCCGAGTCGTTGAAAAAAAATCCAAAAACAGCCAAAACTTAAAAATAACTTAAACCTAGCTAAAACTAATATTAAATTAGAGATAAAAAAAAAAAAACAAATCGCCGCCAATAGGGAGGATGCCCAGGGGCCCGAATTTTGAAAGCACATCTGTGAAGAAAATACTACTCGAAACTGGTGAAAAATTGTGCTGAATTTGAAATACCTACGAGTATAGCATAGAAAAAAATCACAGCTCTCAATAATCTTGTGAACTAGTCAAAACTTTGATTAGAGCTGTAGTTTTGGAGATAAAAGCTGATTTATACCACTTCCGAGTGGTACTTTCGATTGATGTGCTTTCAAAAATCGGGCACCAGAATGCTGGCAGCATTGCCACGTTGTACGGGAATGCTTATTCTGAGCGAAATATTGGCCCGCTCTCTATTTATTAATATTAAATTTATTACAATGTAAACATGTGTTCATACAAAACTGAAAATGGAACTGATTCTGTACATATATGTTCGATATGCAGAGCTCGTTAGCAACGTTTCACGCGCGCGGAAATAACTAGAACGATGTTTATTAGATTCATACAATAAAATCTGCATGGGGAACTGCGGTCTGTATGCGCAGGTTTGTGAGTGACTGGGATTTTTATGAAATAGCTTGATTTTATGTACACATGCGACTTCGGTTGAGTAACCAATTTTAAATTTAAATTAACTGCAACAAATCGCATACATTTATGGCTTACTTATCTTGCATTAAAAATTTATATGGAGATTTACTTTTTAGCTTGGCCGAAAGCCAAATTCAAGCGAGGGAAATAAAGTACACCCAGTGCTTCATAAAAGGGGTTAAAGAAAACACCTTCCTAGTTTTACATACTTTTGAAGTTGTACCATTAGACTTCCATTGGCATTGGCACCTTTTGTTAAAAAACCATTCTCAAAATTATTGCTGAGAAAAGTTTATAAGGTAATAATAGTCAACAAATAATTGTAATTGAAGACAACTTTCAACATGAAACTACCGTGAGACTCTCATAATTTCACATAATCGGATAACTCACGTATAAAAAGAAAACGAGGGTAGTTGTGCGCCGCTGTCAGTTGCGTCGAGCAGCCGCGCGAACAGAGCGCTGGCGCGCAGTGTTCGTTTCGCTGCCGCCGGGGTGAGCGCTCCAGGAAGAAGGACTACGAAATAGTCCGAAACATGTCGAGCATCACTCGACTTTTTATACGTGAGTTATCCGTTTATGTGTAATTATAATTGAAGACAAATTTACAATTCTCTTGCGAATTAAAGCGCCAGCCGCAGTAAAGGGGTTAGTGTAACTAAGTATCCCAATACTCTACGGCTCGAAAAGAAAATCTGCCAGCTTTATTCGAGACCACACCATTAATCGTCAAGGTCTCGGTAGACTAGAATTGTAAAATGTAAAACAGGAACAATTAGACAATATTACGGGGCCCCGAGTAATTATACAAGTACACGAATAAATTACACACTCTGCCGGATAAATGTCGTCTTTTCTTCGAGGCGGCTCGGCAGTCCCGACCGCGGACAAAGAATAAAACGGTATTACTGATACAACGGATTACATACGCTATGGTTTTGTTGAAACCCAATATAATTTGTGATGAGCCTGGGTTCAGTTGTTTATTTAGTTTCGGCACTATTTTATTTTTATTCAGTTACGGTACTTTCATGTTTATTTTGTTACGATACTATTTCATAGGGCATAAGTGTGTGTTATGATATATCTCACGGTAATTTATTAATTAAAGTAACCTATAAACCAATATACAATATTCATGAAACACTAATTTTATGAAATTGTATCCTTGTGTTTCATGTACCTATTGTATATTGCCTGTCTGCATTTTTTTTCCTAAAACACAGCCGTCTCTTTCCTAGCAACCTGGATTAACATAGACCCACCTGCATGGCAGCAAATCAAAATACATTCCTCTTTTCCCTTTTGAGCACACTCTATTACCAGAGCACTATCGATAAAACATTCTGTCTGGTATTTTTACAGTTTGATTTTGTAGTATGATTAGCGTTTTACACTAAGACTGTATTTTACTCTAGTCACTTGTCTGAGTTAGACTATTTTTTATTTTATAAATACCCGTGATAATTCTATCAATTGTGTCCATTCTGTGTATATATAATTTATCAATGAATAAAAATGAATTAAACTATGATTAAATTAAAAACTAAACTATGTATAATTAGGGTTTAATATTTATCAACTCACATAGACTTTGATTTTGCTCTAAGCGAATTGGTGACATTTGGGCGACATCAAAGCATTTCATCGTCTATACATTTTTACTCATAGCCGCAGGTTGCCGTATTCCATGCGATAAATTAGTGAAATAAAGCGAGTGCCGTCATGCAGCAGAAATAATTTATTATTTACTGTCGAACAGCGATCGTATGAGTGGAATACATACAATTCTTGTACAGTGAGAGAGTTGATACAGGATTTACAATAAGAATTCTTTGAAATTTTAATTGTAGGTACACGTACGGTTTTCAATCTCAAACTCAACTCTGTCGCGTGCCTTTGTTTTTCTCGCAGAGGCTAATACGTCTATGGGATATAGAGGTTGATTACATTTCATTAGCTCGGTCTATTAGCCATAATTATTAATTAGAATCCTCCATGGCTTTTCAGTACTTGTCTCCGCTCATTGACACGACACGACGTTTACATACGCAACCCATTCAAGTATGTATGCATGCATATAGCTAGATTAGAAGTAAAGTTTTTGGTTCTCAAGCCAATGCACCGTTACAGCGTACGACAAACTTAGTAGGAACAAGTAAGAGTGTATTGCGAGTATTTGTTTAAGGTTAAGCTAGAGCATTCTGCCATGAAAGCATTGACTCATAAACACGGACTTACGAAAAGAACACACTTGCGAAACCATGTCAGTGTAAGTATGAGTTGAGCCGTTTCTTTCTTAATTTTTATAAACCACTTGCTGTTGCTTTAAATTTGTCGCGAAACCTCTAAAACAACCCTAAATCCGGCCCTGCCCGAAATCCTTTCTTAACGTATGCGTCATATTAACTGTCTGCGTGCTAAAATTCAGTGGAATCCGTTCGTTTAAGCTTTGCGGTGATCGATCAGTTTAAATGAGATGGCTCATGTGAATTAAAATAATACGCAGTAGGTACACACGGCAATATAATCAGGTAAGCACCTACGCACGCTCGCGCCGTATCTATCCTGCTTACCGAATAGCTTTGCTGTGTGTACACACCTGTAAAACAAATTCTCTAATTTAAGCTGTATACATTGTGTTCAAACTGCTCCGCTAATTTAAGATTTATTTGGAATGTTAAAGCCTAATTGATGAGTATTATTTATGGCTCCTAGATTACTCATCACTCGAAACACTTTCACATTTAATTCAAGAGTGTGTTTAATCACCCGCCAAAGTGTACTCTATTCAAGTACTAGCTTCTTCCCGCGACTTTGTCTTCGTAAAATTATACATAATAAACACACACACACATACACACACACAAATCACGTCTTCATCCCTTACGGGGTAGACAGAGCCTAAGGTAACAGGTACCTACAGGCCACATTTAGCAAGATTGCGGGTGTAAAGGTGGAAAAAGGAATCAAAATAGTGATGGGTTGCTAGCCTTATCGCCTATAACATGGTTCCTATTATAATCGCCCATTCCCTCGATGGGCTTTTACCATCTGCGCGGGTAGAGAAGCAATTGGTACATTCTATGTTTTTTCTTTGCTCCCAGACCAGCATGGAAGCATACATAATAAACCTTTCTTTAAAATCGCTCTATCTATTAGAAAACACCGCATCAAAATCCGTTGCGTAGTTTTAAAGATCAAAGCATACAAGGACAGTGAAAAGCGACTTTGTTTTATACTGTGTAGTGATTTAATTCAAATTTGCGGGTAGTAAGATCCTGTGCGTAGTTCACCTGAATCGCTATCACCACTCTTTTCGCCAAAACTTTTGATAGAATAATATATATATTTGCAAATTGGCCGCCAAGGGCTCTTTTACATGTCTTTTTAGAAACATCCAGCGCATTCGGAAAGACCATCATTGCCAAGAAGAATGCGCCGCAAGAAACTTGGCAGAAAGTCATTTTTTCAAAATAAAATACATTAAGCTACTACAATACTTAAATTAAATACATTTATAAAAGGGAAGGTCCCCTTACATTATATTAGTCTATAGTAGACTTGTATACAGCTGGTGCAGGTACTGGAACTCATGAGGTTTTCGATTTTTTGGATGTCATTTATCTGTCGAAGTACCGATAACCGTTGGGGTAAACGGTTCTTGAGTGCAGGCCGTGACTTAGCAAGCATAGTATAAGACACCCCAGCTAGGTGCAGTGACGATTAGCGAAAGGTGTGCCGCATTTTAGGGGAGTCCTATGTTGTCCAGCGGTGGAATGCTAAGGGCCAATAATGATAGTGGTCGTATGTGGTACCCTCACGGATTGCGTTCATAAGAACTGCTCACTTGCCATCAGAAAACTCACAACACTTTAGCCATCTTTTGAAAAAAAAATATTAAAAAATACTCAGTGTCTTCACTTTGCCACTTTTTTGCAATTAGTTGAATGAAACCTCCCCTGATACCTAAAGCATTAGACCGAATCAAGCACTAACTCAATTACATCGAACTATTTTTTGCCCTTTCACTAAGTTAACTAACTGGACTTTTCCTCTACATTGTAACTACCAACATTGATTCAATGCCCCAGTTCCGAGGGAAGAGACTTTGCTTTCAAGAAGAAATTGGAACGAATTACTTCACCGGACACTTTGGGCAGGCATCGTTGACGGGAGTCTACTCTTAAATCCGATATTCGAAGTTCATATCATACCGTCTCTCTTACTCTAATTTTAAGCACTGTTACTGTAAACGAGACGACGCTATTCATACTTCGAATTTCGGAGTACTAGTCATTGTGGTGGTTACATTAAATCTTACTTATACTAACAAATGGTTAATTGAATAAGAGTATTGCGTAACTATTTGTAACTTCGATTGCTTAGTTGTTCTTAGGAATCATTGAAGAAGACTTTGACCCTTAATTTGACATAATTAAAAAAACATAAATTTCTAAACGATACTGACAATTAGAACACATAGAAAAATCCGAAAATTAAAGCTATGGCCGGGAATCGAACCCGGATCCTCATCATTCCATGATGCGTGCTATGCAACCTGCTATGGGTGGTGTAGCAGTAGGTATAGTGTCGTTTAGAAATTTAAGTTCTAATGGGTAAAACCGTAAAAATAAATACAAAAAATCAAGAAGGAATTCTTGGTTCATTTGATTAAATTACAAATATAAAACTACCGCGAGACTCAATCATAATTATACAAAAACGGATAACTAACGTATAGTCGAGTGATGCCGGGGCAAGCGCTCCAAGAGGAAGGACTACGAACTAGTCCGAAACATGTCGAGCATCCGTTGTTGTGTAAATAACCATTTCACGAGAAAAATACCACTACATCAAAGAGGATCAATTCACGTTGTATTTACTTAAATACACCATTCCGGGGTCCTCGGAGACTTTCGGGCAGCAGGAAGACGTATGGGGGGCCGGCGGGAATAGCCCGACGCCACGAGTACCAGCCAGGAATATTCCATCAAAGGAAACCTTATTCGAGGGAATATTGCTGCACCATGCCGTGCTAAGAGCGATGGCTCTATTTCTCCGATATTATTTTATAATGGTGGTTTATGTGACTGTTTCATAATGAAGGGCATTAAAATATGAGTGCGGGTTGATGAAACGAGACCACAACTGCATTTCGCAATAATACATACATACAGACATACATACCGTCACGCCTGTTTCCCACAAGGGTAAGCAGAGACTACATTACTACAACCACATTCATCAATCTCTTCATACAAATAATAGTTGAAGGTATTAAAGTTTTAGGCATTTTGTTTGCTAATTTTATGAGGGCATTTATGGATTTATTTGATTTTTTCTAGTTATTATGTCGCTAGTTCGCTTGAGGGACAGTTCTGCTCAGTGTATTAATAGGAAACTTTCATTTAAGCGTTTTTGTAGTGTTGGTGATAATTGAGTATGTGACATTACGTTGATATATCTGAAAATAAGCGATTTAACTGCTTTTAGCTTGTTTTTTGAGGTGACGTCGAAAATAAATCCTTGAACATTAAAACTTTATTTCTAAACTTTTCAAATGTTACTAAGAATGCAAACTTCCGCTTTAAATTAGAACTAAAACAAATTTACCTAGCGGTTGCGGGAGGAGATCCTAAATGCAAATCAGAAGCACTTGAGGTACGTACGCATCGTTACGCGACTATACTGTTTTTGTTCAACTTAAGAAAGCCGCAAAAGTTTTAATTTGAGCTGCCAAACTTTGCCCAGCCAAGACTTAATTAAGGAATGATGAAAATTGAAAACTTCACGACGTAAACCCTTAAATTGACTGACCGAGAGACTTAATAACAGTTTCATTGTGATCCTTTATTGGCTTTACCTTTTTTTAACACGAATAACTAAGCCTGCGGGTTTACTCGCCATTTTATTTTATATATTTGGTCTCCTCGCAGAATTAAATAGCTTATAACTGTCCTTAAAAAATTAGTCTTTAACTTGTGCAAAGATTTTTTCAAATCCGACCGATAATTCAAGAGAGTAGCACTTTTAAACAAACTTTTCAGCTTAATTGTATTTATAAAATATTAGATCACAATAATTGCTTATTCAAATAGTACTGAAGTACTTAATTATATGTGTTGTGATTGTTGTAATAAGAGCAAGTGGTGTCAGTTTATGAATGCCACGTTACGTATAAACTTTCTGCCTCGACGTTGTGATTGCGGAAGACGCCTAACAAAGAGATTAATTACAAATTCAAGTTTGTCTCCCGCATAGGTACTATCCCGAGAATATGAACAGCCTTATTACGAATAAACAGGCGACCACAAATTTCATTAATGTGAGAAACAGCATTTGCATTGTGATACAGAAATTCTGGAATATTCCTCGAGATCTATTACGTTCACTTTCGGGGGCAAGTTGTCTATTTAGATTTTACCAAGAAGCGGTACAAAGGAGAGGAGAATAATGAGGGACGAAAATTAATAAATGAGATTACAAAAGATCTTATTACGGCCATTACCCACAGCACCGCCTCCGTCGGAACAATAATTAGCAAAAGAAATGGCCCGGGAGATCCGGAATCGGCGGGAATTTATCTGACATCGCCGAACCCGCCGACAGCACTTCGGAATACCTATTCTTCTATTCGAAATCGTTATCTTATTCGGTTCAGAAAATTCTATAGCAAAATGTTTTGCAAATTTTAGAGAATTCTCATTTATCAATCCGACTGGTTTTTGTTTACCATGAACAATCACGCCCAGTTGGAAAAAACTACTTTTACATCAACAGTCCGTGGTCACTCGCGGTTGACAAAGGAAATTTAGCTATCATAATACGGATTGAACACTTCGGATTATCCGAAAAGTCGTTGCCAGTTACCCTTGGCGCAGATAATCTTTAGCTGATAACAGGTGCGGTCTGAATTTGTGTTTAGTTTCGAAATTATTACTTAATACACAGCGGCTATTGAAATAAGCAAAGCAAGTACTTAACAGATGTTTTATAGCTTCAGCTTGACAAGGATTTCTCTTTCGTGGAATGATGCCAGCGTCTCCGGACGTTTCCGATTCTCGGCGGATTACCGATGTGAGTGAACTCGGGCATAATTCGTTTGTGAAGCGACTTTTATGACCGGCCTCCGGCGGTAAACCACCCCTAACAAATTTATAGCAATGAGAAATTTTACATGCGTGAGCACGCCGGCCTAAACTCGCTTAGGCGTCCTGCTACATTAGGGTTTATGTTACAGTACCAAAATGCTAATTTGACATAAAGTTAAAGCACTTTGTTTTGAGCTCATTTAAATTTAAAGGTTAAGCCATCTGGTTTTATTAAAATTAATGATATTACTTACTCATACATTATTATTTAAAGTCTACGAGTCACCTAGAACTGTTTTACTGTAGTCTATATTAATCAAAGGCGTCTTTTCATAATTAAGAACAATGGCCTACGTGTTTTTCACTCCGTAAATAGTAGGAAGATAAACTCTTTTGTGGGGCATTTTCGTTATAAATTATTCAGGCGCATCCGGGTGTGGACGAGGCGTTTTTGCGTTACAGTATTTTTCTCTAGCACATAAAGAGGGGTGTTAACTATTGCCCGGCCTAAAGTGGGGATAATAGGTATGGTGAACCTGCGGCATCGCAGCTGACGCCTGATTAAACCTTTTGCTTTTTTCTATTTTTCATGTCTGTGTCTTTGTTTCTTTTCTACAAAAATGTGTGTATGCTCTTATATTTGTGTCTTGCAAAAATGAGTAACTGTCTTCTCTCCTTCTTTCTTTCTTTAAAAATATTTAAAATTTCGTGTTCATCGGCTACATAATGAGTACCTAAATAAAATAAATGCATTTAGGTAAAGGTAAACCACTTTTACAAGGCGTCCTAGGTTTATCCTAGAATATTTCAGGAGATCGTTGGGCAAATATAATTGAATATTCTTGCAGAGGTTTCTTGTTGTAATGCTAGATTTAAAATTAAGCCACCACCTGAATGAACGGAAACATTTTTACACATAGTTAAAAATTCTTTAAAAAAATTTACTGAGGTTTTCAGTCGAACTAAGACAACAGTTTGCTGAGTCTTCCGGGTTAGTTTTAAGACACTTTGTATATGACTATTGTCGATAGGGCGCCATTACCATTATCAGTATTATTCTAATTCATATGGCAGTTTAATGTACCTAAGTCATATTTGTATTAATGCCTACATAGTGTACCTTTAAATGCGAGTGACACATTCCGCTGTATCATTCGTAGTTGTTTCCTTTTTTTGTCCTGTGTTTGTTTGTTAAAATATGCGAAGGTCATAGAAGATTTATGTTCAACACAAACTCGCCCGATTGACTAGTTTTGAAATCATGAATTTTTAACAGAGTGTTGGGGCGTGTGGCAGTCAACGATAACATACGAAAACAAAACAAGTACACATTGATGTCGAAATAGCTCTAAGCCTCTGTGATTTTTCTATAAATAAAGGACTTTATTTTGTTTTATATTGGAGTAAAAGTTGAATACCATCAGGTCAGATTTGGTTATTTAGGAAGCCGGATTTATTTGTTTTCGTACCGTGAAATATTTTTTGTTATTTTAGAGACGGCGAATGCGTACGCTTGTTAATATTTTGGTGCTGTTTGAATCGACACTATTTATTTAATTTTTGCAGCCACAGATAAAAACAAACATTGTTGTTTTTTATTCATATTTCGACACAGCATTTTTTTCAATTGCATTGCAACGGGGCTCAGATAAAATAAGAATACATACGATTAAAATAGTACAGCTTAAATTCAAAATACCCATTTCAGTCCTCTCGTATTGCTGTTTAGAGCAGATATCTATTTTAACAGGTGCACAATCTTGCACTGCTTGCACTGTTTTTACCGACGAGAAATTACTGACCTTTCAGGTATTCCACGTTAGCCCTCTCGGCTGGCAACGCATTTACAACCCTGGAGTGTTGCGATATCCATGTAACCCACTAGCCCATTTGCCTCCCTATCTCATAAGAAAATATTCGCTAGTTCCCTTTAGGCGTTCAGACTAGACACACGCTGCCCTACGTCACACAGCATTCATGATCATCACAATAATTTTACCTAACTGAAATACGGTTTTACAAGAACGCAAAGCATTAACGGTAATCTTGCGCGGCTCAATAATAACATTGTATGTAAGTACTCCTAATGCAACTGTAAACATTAAGGCAGTATCAGATGCTGAAAAGATAATTAAGCAGTTACATTTCCCATTTCACGGGTCCGAATCGTACCTTCCCTCGTTCTGTGACCGTTAGCATAATCATTCCATTATACTGATAATATCACTAAAACATTAACCTGTAACTGCCTAACAGATGTGGGATTAAAGCGTGGGCATTGATAAATTATTGCCATCTGTTTTTTCATACTTGGTCAGAATTAAAGTTAAACAAGGAAGCGCTTGACTACCTGTCTTGATTCTGACGTCTTATGATATAAGCATCAAGCTCCTTTAGCAGATTCAGAGTATCTACACAATTATGTGTCCCACTGCTGGGCGCAGGCCTCCCGTCTCGACCTCAGCATCACCTTAGGGGCCGTCCATTAATCACGTGAGGCTCCGAAAGGGGGGGAGGGGTTCGGCAAAAAACACGAAATGGCACAAGGGGGGCAGGGGGTGTAGTAAGATATCACGTGTATTTATTTATTCGTCAAACGCGCGGTTTTTAAACCGAAAAGCGGCGTGTAGTGTGACCTTGACTCGCCGGTGCCAGGCAATGAACGAAGTCCCCGCGCCTTTTATACCTGTATTTAAAGATAATATTCTAAATATTTTAAAATTCTTTGTACATACATACATACACATACACAAATCACATATTTATCCCTTACGGGGTAGACAGAGCCTAAGGTAACAAGACCTACAGGCCACGTTTAGCAAGACACTGAGGGCGTAGAGGTGGAAAGTGGAAAATTCTTTGTAGGTACTAAAAATACACGTGATTTTGGATGGGGAAGGGGGGGCAGTTTTAAACCTCACCACGTACCACCAAGGGGGAGGGGGGCGGGGGTAAAGTGCTAAAAAACATCACACGATTAATGGACCGCCCCCTATCCAGAGCTATATCCGGCCACTCGGTCAGTACCGTGTCCAGGTCATGTCGTCATCTCCGCCTCTGCCTGCCTTGCCACCGGTAGCCTGCACAATATTATAATTAAACTGTGAATCACCTTATTCTATAATATGTTGTCTGGAGTAATTTAAAGTGTTGTATTCAACAATTGTAACAAAGGCAGCAATTATCTAGCGAGAGCTTTAATTTCTATCTTTATAATAGAAGCGCATTGCGAGCGATCGTCGTAAGTCTATGATTTGTAATCTCACTTGTATTGAATGCCACTCATTCTTGAACTAGCACGAAGACCTATTATTTAGCTCTCACATTCATCATTTGTTTCTGTTCAGCAAAACAAGGTGGCGAAAAAAATGTTTTTAGTACAAAATCTGTCTCAAGGAGAATAACACCTCATAGAATAGTCCAATAGAAATGCCACAATATTATAGTCATATACTCGTGTTTAATCTTCACGTGAACTGTTGTATGTAAAAGAGCTGAATTCAATGCCTACATTAGGCTTCAAGGCGACGAATGGCTCACCCGTCGTGTTGAATTTGAATATGCTCGTTGTCGTACGCAGTTGCTATACGGAATATCAAGGCGGTGCATTGTTATACTATTTCTAAAGCTTCGTTTCTCATTACACACTTTTTGATGCTCAATACAATACAATACAATACAAATGCTCTTTATTGAACACCACAAATCAGTACAAAACAATACAGAAACAAAGAACAAAGTAGACAATAGGCGGTCTTATCGCTTAATAGCGATCTCTTCCAGACAACCAATAAGATAAATAAGTAGACAGGATAAACGCAGGGATAATAAAAAAAACAATACCAACATATATATAATACATAGCTAAATAAATATAATAAAATAATACATACATATACACAACATTACAATCAATATTGCTCAATATTGTATGCTTGAAATTAAAAAAATATCTTTAATTAACCAGTTGTACCTAATGTAAAAGATTTTTAAATCATTAATCCTGCCGCTCAACACTGTTCCAGCTCCAGCATGGAGAATAAGAAAGACAGTGAAATTACTGGCACTATATTAAAAAAAAATTCGTTAGCAAGGGAGCCGATTGGCAATCCTATGGCTTAAAAGGAGTATCCGCCAGACGACCATTATTTAGTGTCAAGTATAATCATGAAAATATTTAAAAGGCCATAAAAGGAAAATGCGATTTACATTTCATTAGCATGAAACACTTCGGTGGGATTTTAAAATTTATCGGGGCAGGCAAGTAAGTGATCCTTCTGAAGACCGTCTGAATAATAAATGATAAAATGAATGTAAGTAGGAAATATTTAAAAGTTATTCTTACACATTCTGAAACGGCGACCAATCTTAACTCGAATCTATACATATATTGTTATATTATGGACATACATGGAAGATATTTAAAAAAAATTGGTTGGGCATAATTAGAATCGATAACAGAACACGTTCCTACAGATTTTTTTTTGTCTGTTTGTCTGTATATTTGCGATCGCACCACGTGAAAACGGCTAAACGGATTTGATGCAAACTTTACTGATCTGTTGAAAAAATCACCGGCCAGGTTATAGGCTACTTTTTATCCCGGAAAATTGTAACATCCCTCCCTCGTATTTTTTATTTTTTAACTTATATCTAGTCTTATATCTAAGGCCTTATATTTAATTTAAAACTAGGGCTTAAAATACACTTATAAAAAGACTAGGCTATACTACAAGCAGCACCAAGACACCAAGCTAGACTACTATCTACAGCTAATTACCTACTCAACCTATGCAATTCCTAGTCTTAATTAATTAATACTATAAGAAGCTATTTGGATTGAATAGGACAGTATGAAGTATGGCCAACGTGATCGTCTATTCCCTACATTGTGGTAGTAACTCAAACTCGTTTAGTGGAGGCAAGAGATGCTAATCCTAAGAAGTAAACTATGCCCTAAACATTAACACTAAAATGCCCTATGTCTATCTGAACCTTTCCACTTGCACAGAACTCAATTCTGCAAATTACTGTTACCGAACACTAACAGAAAATGACAAATTATAGTTAAGTACTAGTAACTAGGAGTCTTTATTTATATCTTGTAGTAGTTAAGTAATGGGGAACTAATATCCTGGTAATTTCAAATGCTTAGTCTGGAATTATAACAAGTATTTATATAGGTAAAATGAGTAATTGTCTTTTGTGTTAAAGTTAGAGCCCCACCTTCGCTCTTGAGATTGTTCTCAACTGATCGTTGCCAGTAACCGTGTTCCTCGTCCAGAGACCCTAAGGAACTCCGACACAAGACTTGTGATTTTACTTGTCTTTAGTCAGTATGTCATGTTATTGTACCACAATGGGTAAGAGGATAAATTTAACTCTAATTTATTCCTATACTATGCTGACCAATCATTTTGGTACAGAAGGAAAACTACTTTAAAATTTGGGTGTTTCCTATTCTTTTTTGACATTATGTTTTTCAATCAGAAAGATAAGTCAGATTCATTGATCTTAGTCATATCTAAAAGTATTTCAATCAATTACTTATTGGTTCAAAACAAAAGGGGATCTAAGGAATCTTCCATCAAGTATAAATTTATAACACCCAGAAAGCTATGGAAATTAGCATATCAATTAAATAATACCAATCTTAAACATGTAAATTATAAATACAAAACTTCAAACTACTGATAGCTTAAAGGCAAAGAATTCAAAGGTAAATCGGTTGTTGAAATTAAGCCTAACCTAAAATAAGTAAAACCTCCCTATTCATGCCTAAATTAATATTCCTATGCTATTCAGCTGTGTATTGAAACCTGGAGGAAGAACCTCACATTTACAATTAAACGTGTGATGTGTTATGCAGTTTCCGGGAGTGCAATGGAAAACTTCTACACTATTCTAAAGAAGGGATTGGAGTGGCATCTCCGAGTGTATAAAGTCCTACGCCATGTGTATTGACATCGTCTACGGCCGAAGCCTAGGGTGCAGACGACGTCCTAACTAGAGATATAGTAGTGTGAATATATAAATAGTTAGATAAGAGACCAGCGAGACCAGTTCCCATGTTCCGACACAGCAGAACACGAAAGCCTGGGTACACGCTAGGAGGTAAGTTACCCTACCCAGATATTTCGCTGGGAGTCAGGTGCTGAGTCGAACCTCAACGCTTCAGCTCACACTGTAAACAGTGTGTTGAAATTTCAAGCCCTTGTTATCACCGTTAGGTAGCCAGACTTGAAACCCGAAAACCGTGTTTCGTATAATCCCTACTTCAAGCACACAAAGTAATTAATCAAGCTAATTAGTATTCTATAATCGCAAATCCAGTATAGGCTCTAAAGAATGAGAAAAGTGAGGAATGACGCCGGAGAGTAGCCCCGAGCCGCCAAGGTTAAGGATAGGAATATTTACTGGTATTCACGACCACAGAACACTATGACACAAATTAATGATATAAAAACAATTAAATAATTAATTCAATTAAGTAATGTAAAACATAAAACAGCCGCGACCCGATTTCGCGTATTTACTGGAATCTAAATAATCGTGCTTGAAAGAACCGCGCTTACGAACCGACAGAGGAGAAAAGACCCCTTTCCTAAACTCTACGCCCGTATTTATACCCTATTTCGGCGATTTCGACGATCTTAGCGATTTCAGCGATCTTGGCGATTTCAGCGATCTTAGCGATTTCGGCGATCTTAGCGATTTCAGCGATCTTAGCGATTTCAGCGATCTTAGCGATTTCGGCGATCTTAGCGATTTCAGCGATTTCGGCGACTGTTCAGATTTTTACGCTATTTGCTATCCAGACATAATGAGGATAAGGTCTATTTTCCTGTGCTATGCTTGTCCACAGTCCCAAGAACATGACAGACAACCACAGATAACAAATACGGAACAGCAGGTTATTACTAATACGCAAATATCCTCTTGTGCATTTTGGTCTTTATGTTGGTATATAATTCTTAGATGGTTATGTGTAAACACTTCAATCCTTTCTTATTTATTGGTAAAGATTAAGGTTTGGCCATAATAGACTATTTTCAGCATTAGTTGCAATGGAATACTATAGTTTTAGTATTCTGTACATGTGTGAGACTCACACTTAATGTGACGTCTTGTGGACTTATTGTTCGTAGACAACCTGTTTTAAGGTGTGATATTTTGCTTAACGATAATGCATACTTTTGTCAATGAATTTAATGTTGCTTGAAGCCCTTTTGTCCATAAAAAGAATGAGTTAAGATGAATTATATTTTATTTAGACATAAGGTGCTCCTAAATCTCTTTGAGAAATACACATCAAATCATTTGCATCGTAGTATCTAAAACCGTAAGCATTTCCCATAGCTTGAGCAAGATGGTTTATAAATAATATTCCTTCATGAAATTCAGTGTTCTTATATCAATCTTATGTACTAAAATATTTGATCCCTTGAGACTATTTTGTCTATGGTGTCGGAAAGGCTAAGGCACATTTTACAAGAGTTCAAATGTGTGAGAGCCGCTTTACTGATTTTGAGAGTGGCAACACTAGAGATATTCTTCTGACTTTACCTTGTCAGTGGGATGACTACTTGTTGATGTCTGACATTCTTTGGCAAATATGTTGACAAATATTGCACAGAATTTATAGTGGTACTTGTACCTGATGTGATAATTAAATGTGTCCCCTGTTCCATGGAACATTGTTTGAAATTAATACTATTTAATTTCGTATTAATTGATATATAAATCTGGAATATTATTACATATGAGAGCATTAATATTTTATTTGTGAATTTTGACCGGAACGAGACCCCGTTTCGTCACAAAATGGCATAGTTCCCGCGGGATAGCGATAAATATATCAAGTGCTAACTCTACGCGGACGAAGTCGTGGGCAGAAGCTAATTATGAATAAAAAGTACAATTACAACTGTCAGTGGTGAAAGCCTCGAGGATATTCTTGAATTTACTGTCATTGTTAACATCAAACGTTAAAGAGAAGTCTTTGTTGATCTAGTTCGGGCGCATTATATCGTTTAATGATACTTAAAATACTGTTAAAATGTTTCGGCCGCGTTAAGACAACGACTGTCATTTATTGTCTCGAGCTTTGCCCTTCGAGAATCGATTACGACGCCATTTGCTAGGGGTTAAGTTAAGCTGACTATTAAATAACTGACAGACACTGGAGTTCATTTAATTTAGCATGAAATTGAGAACAACACAGTTGTTAATCATTATAGCACTCAGCCGTTTGCATCTATTACCGCACAGTTGCTCACTCCAAACGACTTTACACGGTCTGCGTTTCGATTGCCAGGATGCGATTCAAATACGATTCTATTGAAGTCGCAGAACAATTCAATAGAACTATCCACACTCAAACAGAATTTATCAGTAAAATAAAATTCCGGTCTGGGGGGTCGCGAATTCAATCACGTCTCGTTTCACACAAAACTTTGAAAGGCAGAACGTGCTACTGCGTATGACAAACGCAGTCATAAATTGATAGCGATATTCGTTAATATTGACGTTCATTCACAAACAAGGCATCGAATTATGTAAATCGAAATCAGTAGCGTTAGAATCATCGTTTGTTTATTCGAAAGCACGAACGAAAACATTTCAAAGTGAGACCGCATAATTACTACCTACTGAGCGTTCGGGAAAGTTTTATTCGCTAGGAGCCATTGACGAACGCTAATAGTTAAACTTGTGCCGCTAAACCAACAGAGCTGGAAGCGCCAATATTTAAAAAGGTTCGCGTATTTACTTTTGTTTTTACCGCGGAAAAATGAGTAATGGGAATGAACGGACAAATTTGATTCAGATATTCTGGCTTAGAATTACGTGATAGTTTTAAAGTTTGATTTTAATAAACAGATTGATTTTAAGAGGTAGTTAAGTATGGTCGAAAGTAACATAACGGAACGATAAATGAACATATTTTTTTTTTTCGTAAAATCGATTTTGTCTCGCTAAAAACATTTTTTTTTATTTCTTTTATTTAAGGCAGTGACAAATTTTGAGATAGAATGGTTATGAGCTTGTATTGACCTTGCCGTGTTAGTTCTTGTGTATGTGTAGGCAAATCTTGCAAGTTAAATGTGTTTCACTTCGAGTGGTCGGAGTGACGTGAAATTTGGTATACTGCAAAATGGATGACAAATGACAAAACAGCAAATAAGCTTCTGTCAAAATTTTCATTTTAATGCAGGCTTTTTTGCTGACGGTACTTTTTGTTCACTTTACTTGCATTGTCATCCTTCCTAAATATACCTACCAAATTTCAAGTCAATCGGACTAACCGTTGAAGAGTTCCCGCTTGCGGATGCAATCCTGGCTGGGTCACCAGAACTGTTAAGGTTGAATAGCACTAGTCAGAAGTCTATGGGCGCTACTAGGCTACCAACTGTTATTATGTCATGTCATGACTTTCGTTATAAAAAACTGAATAACTATGAACGTCTTGTGCTATCATCAAAAGTGTTTTAAGTACTAAATAACTGTGTTCAGTGTCGTGTTGCTATATCTAAATTCGTGTGATCATCTCATTAACTTCATTGTATCATTGTCTTCGCTCCCGATTCCAAATTTACAGTTGGTAAGCCACTCTGCGTTAACTTACTTTAATAAGAACTCCACCACCAGATTATTGTATTGTCATCTGACTTACTCAAGTACGCAAAATTTCAGCTCAATCGGTTGAAGATATAAAATTGAGTCGCAAGATTCTACCCGGAGAAACATACATACAAACATTACCAAATAAATAAATAAAGCTACAAAAAAGGCTTGTGACAGAAATGGAAGATCTCGATCTATATCAACGTTAAGGGCTGTTTCAGTAGTTTGGCCGTTTGGTGATAGTTTTGGATGTTTAATTAAAGTGATAGACCGAGCTGCGACCGCAGCGCGGGAGAGCGAGGTGACAACAACATCCGGTTTGAAAAGGACTAAGTTTAAGGATTCCGTACAAAGCCAAAGTGGAAAAAACAAACCTCCTAGTTTCACCATAACGATGATGTAATTTTACATTTAAATTTATTAATATACAAACTATTAAGAACTAAATAACAATAAAGAACACTAAAACTAGAAAAGTTGATTTAAAGTATGTTAAAAATTATTAAAAATTAACCTATAAAATCCCCCTATGTTTCGTGCCTAGTTCAAAGGTTCCCATTATGCTGGCCACCATATCTGTGTGTATGTCCTCGTCTTATCTCCGGAACTCTAAGTAATAGGTTACCGATATTTGGCGTAGGTGTGACATAATCACAAAAAAAAATTGAAAATTCTGCCTTCCCTATACGTAGTAGGGATGATTTTCGTTCTCGTCTTCCCCATGGTTAAAATTAAGCGTTTGTTAGTGTCCTGTCTCTTCCCCCGCACCACACAGTCATGCATCTAATTAAAAAAAAAATATGGTGTAATACCATAGGCCCCGATGCCTTAGTTCCAATAAAAACATGATTTCGCTAAATCGCCAGTTTCCATAAATCTTGCAAATTTAGCAACACAAGCCACAATAAAAAAATCTATACGGTTGATTTATGCATTTTAATAGTCACCAACCTGGCAAATGTTTAATCACACGTACTTTAATTTAAAATTTTAATACTCGGGCCGAAGCGCGCTCATGGGGCATCTGCGGTCCGCCATACTCGACTCGGACCTATTTACATTTTCCGAATAAAATTTATGTGTGTAGGTAAATATCCCGTATGGAAAAAGGGTCGCGTTTGTGAGGACAATGTGTTTATTTTGTTGTAACGGCTCGCCTATCTTCCTGTCAATCGAATTAACTGTCGCTTGGTCATTGTAGAAAAATTTAAACGCGGAATTTATAAAGACGTACAGAATACAGAACGTCATCATTGTACAGAATAGATGTATGTTGTATCCCTTTTTCAAAACCATTTACAAACCTATTATAAAAATAAGAAATAATAATAAAAATAAAACTTTTGTTCGTGATGACGCGAATGTATGGGAAATGGGACATAAACGGCCAGATTGGCATTCGCAATCAAAGGATTATTTCAGTAGGTACATAAAAAAAACATATTTATGTCCTAGTTTCCGTCAGTTAAAAAGACAGGGCCGACAACGCACTGGCATCGCGTAAAGCGCTGCGGGTGTCTATGGACAGTGGTGATCATTTACCATCAGGTGACCCACTAGTTCGTTTGTCTGGCCTCTCTAACATAAAAAAAAAAAACTTGGCTCTCGTTGTCATTTAATATTCAACCATGCCTTACCATGACGTCTTAATACGATTCAATTCCGATTCGGTTGAGGTTGGCTCGCTTTCTGATCCATGCTAAAAATGACAGCTAAAACCTGAACTGAGTCGGAATTGAATCGCATTAAGACGTCATTGGTAAGGGCCCTGTAACTTAAAACTGCTGCATCGTTACGGATTCTCAACAAACTTGTTTCAAGTCAATTTGACATTTCCGAATAACCCGCGTTTCCAACTAGGTGGAGTCAAAAGCCTTTCAGAGGTATTTGGCATTCATTGATGCAGGCTTCAAGCTCAACTAGCAGGTACATAGTTTAGTCAAACAACTTGTGAACATTAGCTTTAACTTGAGTTGAGTTCAACTTTGGGGATGTAAATTTCCGAGGATGGTGAAATAAAGAATGTCTCAGATCGCAGGAACTTGTCGCATGAGCCAAAGGCGAGGGCGACAAACATGCGACCTGTGGCTTTCTTTATCACCGCCCATGTGTACACAATTGTACGTCTTCCCCTGGCCAGAAAGTGTAAATTTCCGCTCGCGTAGGGGGCGGTAAATTGCTACTTAGGGCCCGGGGCGACAATACAATACAAAAATACTCTTTATTAAACACGACAAATCGGTACAAAACAATACAGAACAGAGAACAAGGTAGACAATAGGCGGGGTTATCGCTTAATAGCGATCTCTACCAGGCAACCAATAAAAGAAAGAAATAAGTCTGTGACAGTTTAAGTAGGTGGCGGAAACAAATAGACAGGAGAAACGCAAGGATAATAAAAACAACAATACTAACAATATAATACATAGCTAAGTAAATAAAATTAAATAATACATACATACACACATACACATAGCATTATTCTATTATACTTAAGATACTTATACAAAATATATATTAGAATGTAATAACGAAAAATAAATAAATAAATACATTATTATAATTATATAACATTTAAGAAGACCATATAACAGAAAAGGATAGGAGGCGACGTAAATAAAATTATTCTATATTAGTTACTGTTCTAACGTTATTGTTATTAACTGTTATTGCACTCACTTTCATAAAACCACACTCGTGTTTTAATGCCTCTCATTGTGTAACAGCCACATAAATAACGTGTACCTGTTTTTTTTGGTACGTTTTCTAAAAATGAAACCTAGCTAGATCGATTTATCGTCCCCGAAACCAACAGCATACTAAATCTCAGCATGAAAATCGTTGGAGTCGTTTCCAAGATTCAGATTATATTATGTAATAGCTTCTGCCCGCGACTTCGTCTGCGTAGAATTATACATATAAACCTTCCTCGTGAATCACTCTATCTATTAAAAAAACCGCATCGAAATCTGTTGCGCAGTTTTAAAGATCTAAGCATACATAGGGACAGACAGCGGAAAGCAACTTTGTTTTATACTATGTAGTGAGTGATTTACATATTATACAATAATTGCTCGTTTAAACAGAGATGTACAAAATGGTTTTAAAAAAGCATTTAAATACAAAATGCAAAATACTTTTCAGATTTACTATTTCAAATGCAAAATACCAAATAGTTTTGAGTTTTGTATTTCAAATGCTAAATGCAAAATAGGTATTTTCAAAATACTTTTTCAAAATAAAATACCTTTTGATCAAATATCAGACCTTTTGTATTTATTTTAGGTATTTATCATGAGAAATAGAGACACAATGGCGAGCCGAACAAAAACGTCTAATAACATGGCACCTTATGCATGACATTTTGGTCAAATTTATCAGTACGCGTATCAATAAATTCTGTTACGTTAATAATTAATAATAATAATACTCCTTTCAACATGAAACTACCGTGAGACTTAATCATCATTACACATAAACGGGTAACTCACGTATAAAAAGTCGAGTGATGCTCGACATGTTTCGGACTATTTCGTAGTCCTTCTTCTTGGAGCGCTCGCCCCGGCGGCAGCGAAACGAACACTGCGCGCCAGCGCTCTGGTCGCGCGGCTGTTCGACGCAACTGACAGCGGCGCACAACTACCCTCGTTTTCATCGTCATTTTTAACGTTTTTTTGTGTTCGTTTCGCTGCCGCCGGGGCGAGCGCTCCGAGAAGAAGGACTACGAAATAGTCCGAAACATGTCCAGCATCACTCGACTTTTTATACGTGAGTTATCCGTTTATGTGTAATGAATAATAATACTCACTTAAAATAATGTAAAGCAAGTAGACTAATGAAAAGAGAGCCATGGCTCCATTTTGTGAATTGTGTGGCCATTATTTCGGTTGATTGTGCATCTTTGGTGCATCTAGTGCGGCAATACAAGCGTCATTCGTTCATTTCATTTTGTTTGAGTGGTAATGTTGGCTTAACTTAATCAAAAAGTATTTTGCATTTTGAAATGAATATGAAAATGCAAAATACATCTCGAAAGGTATTTCAAATAAAATACAAAATGGTTTTTACTAAAAGGCATTTAAATGCAAAATACAAAATAGGTATTTTGCATTTTGTATTTGCATTTTAAATAGAAGTATTTCAAATAAATCGCATCTCTGCGTTTAAACATATTCGATTAGATTACGAATAAGAATTTACTGCAAGTAAAATGCACATCACCTAATTACAAAAATAATATTTCAACGAGATTTTGCTTTCAGAGCTTGCAGTAGACACAACATTAACAGGTGTAATCTCGGGAGAGCGTTGCTGAGAAAGACGAAAGTATTTTAAACGGGATTTTTTAATCCTCTTAGATCCTTTGCTTTTCAGCTCAAAGCTATAAATATTCCTTTTCTGGTTCAGATTTTACATAAATGTTGGAACCCGCTTCAAACGAAAACTTACCAATACTTTGAGATTTAAAAGATTTCGTGAGCAAATTGAAGGAAGTGTTAAAAAGGGGGAAATATAATAGTCGCGATCATCTCGGATGCTTCGAATTGAAAAGATTTATGTCTTCCTTAGACAAAACAGCGTTGTTTACCAACTCACTTTTATACTCAACTATGAAGGCAAATAAGCAAGTGTGTTACCTATTGGTAAGTAATCACCACTGCCCATGGACATTCGCAATACCGGCGCATTACAGATCCGTTGCCATCCTAGAGGGCTAAGGTGAAATATCTCATGTGTCAGTAATTCCACTGCACTCCACTCGGGAACACAACAGCGCAAGCACTGCTTCTTGGTGGCAGGATTAGTGACCCGCAAATTCGTTCTAACTCAACCTTTTTCATTGATTAACTGTACATTTAATACACACACACACAAATCACGTCTATATCCCTTACGGGATAGACAGAGCCTGAGGTAACAAGACCTAAAGACCACGTCTAACATGATTGTAGGCGTATAGGTGGAAAGGGGAATCAAAATAGTGATGGGTTGCTAGCTGCATCGCCTATAACATGATTCCTAAGACTCGCCCATTCCCTCGATGGGCTTTTACCATCTGCGCGGGACGAGAAGCAACTGGTAGATTCTATGTTTTTCCTTTGCTCCCAGACCAGCATGGAAGTTTGTACGCTTAATATTATCTCGTATTATACTAAATCGTTAAAGTTGTGTATCTACGCACACATCATTAGTGCTCTAAAATGCGTCAGAAACCGTAGGAAAAGACCAGCATTGTTCCATTATAGTGCAAAAATCTGTACTTTAATGTTATTACAGTATAGATTTTTGTAAGATTATAGTAAAATCTGTACTGTACTGATTTTACCTACTACCACAGAAAAGAAAGTACTTACATAAATCACGTCTTTATCCCTTACGAGGTCTACCCCGTAGGTTAGGTAGGTACGTTAGCTTCTGTCTACAGAACCTAGTATAATTGGTCGTAATAATGCTGGTCATTTCCCTACTAAGCAGTAGGGAAATGACACATCTTAGAGTACTTATGATATGTGAGGGTAAGGACCGTATTATGTAACGGTTGCATAAAATACTATAATTTTTTTTATTCTAAAGTGCCGATAGTTGGAAAACAATGACAAACTAAACCACGTAATGTATTGAGACAAAGTGTTGGGCGACTATTTGCCGACTCTGTAGACACGCCCCAACTTTGTGTCGGTACCTAGCGAGAACGTAAATCCTATACTTACGGTTCAAAATCAACATCCCGTTGAGAAAATAGCCAAAAGAGATGTATTTATTTTGAAAACTGAGCAAAATATCTCTATACGTCGATTTATGTTAATTTTCTTTTTGTTTTGAAAAAAAAAGACGTCTTTTACATAATCGTTATCATATCGTTATAATGTCAGCCGGAAGACATCCCTAGAAAATCATAAATCTTCTTTAAAGATTACCCGCAGTTTATATTAAATTTGTTTAGTTTCTATAAATAATCCTCTTGCCAACAACAACCTGATTTTCTAATGATAGGTAGAGGTTCTAATGTTTAAAATACTTTAAGCTTTCTATTTTTACTTTTTGTCACTCCAAGATGTTGATTTTAAGTAATGCTTCACTGGCATAGATATTTTATTCAATTTTCTAATGCGGTCTTCTATGCAAATTCGTCCGCGTGGCGGTTATGCAATTTAACATTAAAAGTTTCCTGTAAATGGAAATTGCATGACACAAATGAAATCTCATTTGTATTTTTCATTTAAAAACGAGCACGGTATCAACTAGAGTGACATAACTGAGGGAAGGATGCAATATCATTATCATTAATAGACAAATAGAGAATTCATTACAACTTCATCTTCGTCGCATATAAAAAAACTTTATAACGAGTGAACATTACAAAGTACCTATTGCAGACATTGCAGTAGTTATTCGATTACGTTTGATTTCAGATGTTTGGCGGAAATTGACGCACTGACCTCATCGATCGCTGAAATTTGAATTTGTTCATTCTATTTTATTTATTTTATTCGAAAGTATAACATCAACCGAAATCAAGATTCCATCCTTCCACGTCCAACTAAACACATCCGTCACAATATTGAACCCGGGCTTTGCAGCTTTGCGCCAAATTTCATTTGACAGTTGAGAAAACCGTCGTAAAATAAGACGGTTCTCCGATGGACTTTTTTTGATCGGACCAACCCTATAGCAGAGTTTATCGCGAACGTGTGCAAAATATAGAAAACGATTTGTCTGTGTCGCGACGGGCCTCCAAGTTTTTGCCGGGATCGGGCCGAGTGTTAACATCGGCTTATTTGACTTGGCTGCTCGGAAAATGTTTATTTTAGGGGAAAACTTAAGAACTGAGTTTCTTTAAGCACGGCGACAATTAAAAAATGATCAAGAATTTCATAACTTTAAGTTCTACTTTTATAAATCTTTCGTCTACTGGATTTACCTTTCAATTAATTTTGTATCCAATCGCGTCTACCATAAAACATTAGATGAAATTAAATCACTGATAAAAGATGGTTGCAATTTGAAGTAAAACTTAATATGGTTTAATTTATTTATTACCACGGCGTAATAATACATTACTTTTAGTTTTAATTGTGTCGTTAATTGTGGTCTGTGTCTGTATTAGTATTCCTAGATGATTGCAACCCATTTGTATACTGAACAACATCGCATCGATACTAGAAGATTTAGGATTTCATTACAGTCGTAACTTATACTTCAGCAGATTAGCTATAATCTGATTTTACTTTATATGCCAGCTTTTAATTTACTTTGTTGACTTGGCTCTATCCAAATATGAAAAGATGCGAAACTAATAGCAATTGATGTAACCAAAATCAATTAGGCTTAAACGTAAAAAAATATATTCGAACGAAGAATAACAAAGTTGGGTCCAGGAAAAACAGCATTTTAAATGCATCTTTTATTTTCCTGAACGAAAAGTTTTTACTTCGACATGTAAATAAACTCGCCTGATTATGTTTCCCGGAAAATATGAAGAACCATTTTATGCATACTATTTTTAAAGGTCTAGCGCGCCCGCTTGCTGGAAAGAGATTTGCGATACATAAGGATGGGAGTTAAATGATTAATGTAGTGTTAGCGTATTAGACATACCATATTCCATAAGTTTGTTTCGACAGGAATAATTTATTCTGTAAGATATATACTACATACATAAATCACGTCTTTATCCCTTACGGAGTAAAACAAAACTTAAAGATTATAAAAAGCGCTGCAATCAGTTAGGACATCTTTTTTGTTCACCCATTCAATCAGTAACCGGCTGCATAAATGTCCGTTATTACTATTTGATCTCGCTAACATTTCTGATACCGATATTAATAAAGATTTCTTGAAACGTAGATGTTGTAACTGCCTTTCTACCCTTCATGAATTAAACTAAAAGAAACAGAAATAAATTCGTCCTAAAATTTGCAGCTCATCGTTTTTGTGTATCGCCTTATTTCTTCTGTAAAAAATTATACCAATCGCTCTTTATACTTCATGCAAATCAGTCGATCTACGACATGGAACTTAATATCAATATTATAAAGCTACAATTCATTACCTACTTCTCTAAATTATGTCATTCAGTTGAACATTTAGGTCGAACGGCCGTTTTATAATACACAGATTTTTATCTCTTTCAAGTGTTATTTTCACCGGTTTGTTCACCCCTGTAAAAACTAAATAGTTCGAATGTAAACAAGTTGACTTGACAGCCTCACCAAAACAAGACTCGATTTTACGACACTTTACTACACCATACAGTTTAATACTTCGGTATCGCTAGATTACCGCTCGTTTAATTTTGGAAGAAAATGTCTTGCATAATTCGCGGTCACAGACAACTAAATCCTAACGACGCAGATAATGCTAGAAATCTGCGAGGGGACTTAATTTATGTATTTTGCTTTCTTTTCATTTTCTTCTTAAAAATGGAAGCTTTCGCGGTGGTACTTACAGTTTGACAACAAATATAATGCGCATCGGCAGTATTCGTTTGCGCAGAGAAGCGCAGACCAGTTTCCGATGGTAGCCGAACGTGTAAATAATCAATATTGAACTTTATTTGCAAGCGCAACTGGCAGAGTATTGCTTGCTTTGCATTCTTAGCTCTGTCCCGCTTACACGATTTTGCCATTGTTGGTACGAAATCGATCGACCAATAACAGCGCCAGAGTTTCCCGCGCTACTAAAATTGGTCTACTGCGCAGGTACATTGTGGAGCATTATTTTTGTTGTCAAACTGTACTTCGTTTCAAATAACATGTGAAAACAGAATGTCCGCTATTGGACTGAGGCTATTATTGTAAAATTTCCATCGGCATTATAAGTATATTGCTTTGATTATTTTTCAGCAATAAACATTATAGGTAACTAAAACGTCAATTATCAGTTAGAGCTGTAGTCTCGCTATCATCTACCAATCCCCTAACATCTAGTGGCAAACGGATTTAAGTGCTAGTCTTTCAATTAGTTACTTTCTGGAAACTATTTCCTAAGCATTATTCTCCGATGGATATACTTGCCTTCCTGCGTGTTAGATCACGCCAGATACCTACAGTAACTGTGAGGCATCTGGCGTATTTTTTTAGAGTTGCAACTCGTATAATTTTGGTTGCGTATTTTTTTTGCATACAACTCTGCGTTACGTGTGAACGAAACAGGAGTTTTGTATAAAACCAAAGTAGCAGAAATTAAGCGACCGAATTTACGCGGATCAAAACTCAAAAAATTACTCTCGTCTGGCCTCACTCTAATTCCCATCTAAGCATACGTCGGAAGAAATAATAGTCTTCTTAAATGTTCCTGTATTGAATTGCGTTGCCAGTGGAAATTGCCATGTGCATGAGCAGTTAGGAAATGTGGGAGTGTAACAGTGGGCACGCCAGCTGATAGCGAAGCGTACATAAAAGTGGCTGGGCGTTGGCTATTCTTTTTAGGGCACCTACATTTGGTAAGTTGGTAATATAAAATTTCATTTGAAATTTATCATGAGCCTTTCGGTAAAGAAAAACACAGTACCTTACACATCCTGTACACACTTGCGAAGTGGTTCAACGTTCAGTGGTGCGTTTGAAGCTCCTGATCTCCGCCGGGATTGCGTGGGAACCACAGCCCAAGGCCCCTCATTCTGATAGGAGACCTAGATATGTCCAGCAGCTGAAGGGGATGATGATGATCATCACCATTGTTTACAGTTATAATAAGATCTGCAAAAATGAATGTTAGGCTGATGGAGGCTGAAAATCGTTTATTATTATAACGAAGCAAGGAAAACATCGTGAGGAAACCTGTACACATCTGCGAAGCAATTCAATGGTGTGTGTGAAGTTCCCAATCCGCACACGTGGGAACTATAGCCCAAGGCCTTTCATTCTGAGAGGAGGCCTGTGCCCAGCAGTGGGACGTATGTAGGCTGGAGGTGATGAAGTATGTTTTTCTATACAAGTACTGTATATGTAGACAGCTTATTTAATAGAAGGGATGAATCAAGTTAAAGTTAGGTACCCGTTTATTATTAAAATAGGATCAATATTATTGAAACTTCGAAGTGTTTGTAAAATATCTAGTCCTTGAAAGCCCTCAGGAGTTTGAAGTGATTACAGGAACCAAAATTTCGAGAAGAAACTAACTTCCTATAAAATTTTCAAGCCTTGTTTAAGTTGCGAAACTAATTATACATTGATCACTTCTAAATATTTATACAGAAGGTATTATGTAAATTACTAATCTGTTCTGTTTGTTCCACTACTGTCCGTGCCTGCGACACTACATCCATGACATGCGACACTACATCCAGCCGCAATATTAATGCCTTTCTGCTATCTGACGACCGGATAGACTAGTAGTTTATAGCACCTGACTACGAAGCAGGAGGTTCTGCGTTCGATTCTCGGTCGCGGCAAATGTTGTACGAATGTTCTCGAGTCTTGGACATTGTTTTATATGTATTTACGAAGGTACGTAGTCTGTCCGCTGTCTGTTACCTTTGCTTCGCTTAGTTTGGGGCTACGCCAATAAAATTGGTGACAAATGTCCTTATTTATATACTTAGTTTGGTATTTATCTTTTTTTTGGCAAGCTGCTAGAACACTTGAGTAATACATACAGAGAAATAAATAAATAAAATAAATAAATATCTTGGGACAAATTACACCAATCGACCCAGCCCCAAACTAAGCAAAGCTTGTACTATGGGTACCAGGCAACGGATAAACATACTTATATAATGTAGAAATACATACTTAAATACATACAACATCCATGACTCGGGGCCTCGGGCACAAACATTCGTATTCATCATACAACTGTCTGCCGCTACCGGGATTCGAACCTGGGACCTCTAGCTTCATAGTCAGGGTCACTAACCACTAGGCTATCCGGTCGTCAAAATGTGTGAGAACCACGTGTATTAATTTTTGAATACGTCATCGGCGCGTTTCAGTGAAACACGTCTACATTCTGTCGACCGTCTGTATTTAAATGGCTGAGATTCGCACAAACTACTATATTTGCCCAACTGCGGCGTAGACCAAAACGATGATTATTTCCGCCACGAAGCGCTATATGATACCGACTACTATTTAGACAAACTAAACCTTGACAAGACATAAAAGGTGTTTTGACACGCTTAAATACAGGTCCGTTTACTCGTATTAATCCATACAAACCGAACACCAGTAAAAATAGGTAAACCACATTCAGGAAACCTCGTTGTACAAGCGCTTGGAGCCAGTTGATTTCCCGAAATAGAAACTCTCAAGCACACTTTCAAGTGTAAGCTAAATTAAATTCACGATTGTTCGATCAAAAGGTTTTTAACAATATTTCGAATAGCAAACGAAACAAATAAATTACTAATTATTTACATCGCTTACAAGGGAACTATTAATACATTTTATTACTTCGTTTGAAGTCTGTAGAACGCCACTGGGGTGTGTGTACGCAAATTATATCACTTATGTTTGTTTTGTAAACGGGAGGGTAAAAGGGCTCATTTGAAACTAGTCTTAATTCAATAGAGATGATTTTTATTTGAGTAATTTCAACGGTATTATTGAAAGTAATCTAAATAAGTTAGTACTTATACGTAGATGCCTAAGCAACTTAAGAGAGGGCATATGTCAATACAAATATTCATTCATGTTTGTTAAGGACCAATGAGTATTGCAAGTGGAATCTGAGCCACTTTTAGGGGTCTGATTGATTCGGCATTTGGTATAGCTACTTTATACATAGGTATAGGATGACCTGTAGGCTTATTACCTAACTCGCTCGCAATCGCCATCGTGTTCATTTTGACAGTTATTGTATGAATGTGACAGCTAGCTGATTCCGATGCCAATTGTCAGCCCATACATGAACTGTCAAAATGAACATGATGGCGATTGCGAGCGAGTTAGGTAATAAGCCTAGTGGTTAAAGTCGCCGGTCTACGGTGGATGCAATCCGCTTCCAACCGAGGCAACTCGAGTTCTAAGGGTAAGGCGTATGTCTAACAGTGGACGTCCTACGGCTGACCTGATGATGATGATGAAACTTTTTTCCCTCAATTTCCTAGTGGCTTGAATTAGTCTTATAACTGCAGCCAGCCGATTACACCCGTCGCACGGTTAGCAACAGCTTCCTAACTTTATTAACACCAAGACGGGAGCGCGGTGGGTGCCGTAAATTGGATAAAGAAGTTGTGACCAGCCAAAGTATCCTCTCTTCGTATAAAATAACGGCGGAAGACTGAACTAACGCCTGATTCTAATGGTGACGAATATTAGAACTAAAACTCAAGCTCAAAGATTTATTTGCCTTGGTACAAAATCCAACTCTGTAAGGGCACTGCAAATGATGGAACATGCGAAAAAGACGCAAATAATTCACTAAAAAGCCGTGGTAGCCTAGTATAAGCCGTGACAGCCTAGTGGTTTTATCTGTGCCCTCTCAAGCAGAGGGTTGGGGGTTCGAGCCCAGGCTCGCATCTCTGAGTTTTTCGGAATTATTTACCACACTCGGTTAAACTCTAGAATCAGCTGGCGGCAGCACCAATTTTTCTAGGCCGATACAACTTAAAGATAATTCAAAAAGCGAGTCTATTATTTTTTTTAAAGGGCCGGCAACGCACTTTTAACCCTTCTACGTCATGAGTGTCCATGGGCGGCCATAATCTAACATAACAACAACAATTAAAAGTTTTATACAAAAAATAATATCAAAATGAGGGCGCCACTTCTTTCATATTTTAAACGTATTGCTTGATCATGATAACAATTCTGTACGAAATCTTTTAGTTCCTATTAATATGCGTTTTTTTATCTTTTCTGAGGCTATGGAACCACTCACGTACTCGTCTGACTCGCACTTCGCCCATAATATTAAGATTGCGATCCCCTAGGCAAAAAAGTTGAACAACAAATTCCTATATCAAACAATATTGTGTTGAGCTATTTTTATTTAACATGGCGTGTGCTGTGTTTGACGCAGTTGACAATACTTTTGATCCCAGCAAAAACTCGTGTACGTTAAAATCGAAAAAACTCGGACGAACTTGATGACGGCCTTCATCCTGCGCTTCAGAGGAATGACCAATCGAAATACTGACAGCTTCTGTAATTAAAAATAATATACCATAACTATAACTACACCTACACCTTTAGGTATGTATATAGTTCAGTGTCCTTTTTGTCAGAGTAAACATTTGGCAGCTTATTATTAACCCAAACTTATTACAATCATCTTATTCTGAAGTTCTAAGCATATTGAGCTAAACACCAGCGAATTGGTCTGGCTTCGGACGGATGCTGTGTAGATAAGACAGTATTTTTGATAAAAACTCAGTGTGTTTGATTTCTTCCCACATCTTGAAGTCGTCATATTTCAACAAATGAACACAAAACAATATTATCATACCTACTCATATACCTTCTTCTGCAATCACTCTATCTATTGATGAAAACTGCGTTACAATCCGTTTGAAAGATCTGTGTGGTGCGGGAAGCAACATTGTTTTATTTTATTTAAACTTTTTAACACCTTGTTTTCTTGGTCACATTTCGCATGTCAAATTGGCCCCATTTATAGTTTTGGATTATTTTGAAATTTGATACACCTAGAGATACACACATACACATACACAAATCACGTCTTTATCCCTTACGGGGTAGACAGAGCCTAAGGTAACAGGTACCTACAGGTCACATTTAGCAAAATGGAATCAAAATAGTAAGTAAGTAAGTAAATGCTTTATTGTACAAATAGAAAGATACAATTTACAAAAAAAAAAAATAACATTAATACATGCACAAAGGCGAACTTATCCCTATAAGGGATCTCTACCAATAATAGTGATGTAATAGTGTCTCTAATAGTGATGGGTGACCAGCCTCATCGCCTATCTATAACATGATTCCTATGATTTTCGCCCATTGCCTCGATGGCCTTTTACCATCTGCGCGGGTAGACAAGCAACTGGTACATTCTGTGTTTCATCTTTGCTCCCAGACCAGCATGTAAGAAAGACACCTACACACACCTAAGACACCCAGAGTTTAAGTTAAATAATATTTTATAAAACCTGTTTATTTAAAAATCACGACTTGGCAAAAAGCATAAAATAGGAATTATAAATATTGACATCTTGGGAAACTGGCTTGAGTAAGCTATATCGAAATAACATCACTACATAGTACAAATCAAAGTCGCTTTCCGCTGTCTGTCTGTTATGTATGCTTAGATCTTTAAAACTACGCAACGGATTTTTATGCGGTTTTGTTTTAATAGATAGAGTTATTCAAGATGAAGGTTTGTATACATGTATTATTCTAGGCAGACGAATTCGCGAGCAGAAGCTAGTTTATTTATAAATTAATATGTAGTCGATATTTTTATAGACCCGATTGTTGTTAGCACTAAAATATAATCGATGATCGTTGAATATGCCGGGAGTCACAATAAAGCCTCACCTCTAGATTTGTCACAGTGAATTTGTCAGCCATACCTTCCTTATTGAAACAGAAACAGACCGTATGCAACATAAAGGATGGTTGACAATCCAAAAAGCACAGTCAGCGAAAAAGGGTTGTACTAAAATGATTTTTTTTAACATAAACTTATGGGTATGAACATCGTACCGATACGTACCGAGTCCGATTACCGATTTATCGAATCTGCCAATAACGCTCAGTCATCGATCGCGACGACCGTGTTAAAGCGCTCGTGTTGACGGCCGGAGGCCCGAGAGGCTCTCGCTGAGTGCACCCAAACAAACAGAGAGCCCTCCAGCCCTCTCCAGTTGATGGACGGACGGACGCGCGAAAAAGGGTTATTTTAAACGATTTTTTTTTAGTGTGTCTCAAGCTTGACGACGTCCTATTTGAGGATTTTTACTTAATAATATTGGTAGGAAGTTCTTAAAAATATGACATAGGTTTAGTTGCTTCTTTGTTCAACCATAAAAAAACTGACTGATACGTTTGTGAGTTCAACTTTTCTATTTATTAAATAGGCTGTAACGGAAACACAAAAATATAAAAAAAACGACTAGGTACAAATTCCTTTTAGTTTCGGTATAATAAAAAATTGACATAAAAAGTTGGAGGACACGAAATATCAATGGATTAAATTAATGAGGAAGCAACTGGAAGTTTATTAATCCCACATTCTGATATGCTAACCCTACAAATGGGCGTTACTCACGGATGACCTACTTACATAGGTATAACGTTACATTGCCATAATATAATATCGTTAGACCTTTTGAAATGTTTAAAGCAATTTCATTTCCAACATGAAACTACCGTGAGACTTAATCATTATTACACATAAAGGATAACTCACGTATAAAAAGTCGAGTGATGCTCGACATGT
This sequence comes from Pandemis corylana, assembly GCA_949127965.1. Taxonomy (NCBI): domain Eukaryota; kingdom Metazoa; phylum Arthropoda; class Insecta; order Lepidoptera; family Tortricidae; genus Pandemis; species Pandemis corylana. The sequence goes on along the minus strand of OX421857.1, from coordinate 10,552,744 downwards.
TTCGGACTATTCCGTAGTCCTTCTTCCTGGAGCGCTCGCCCCGGCGGCAGCGAAACGAACACTGCGCGCCAAACAAATAATAAATACCAAATAATAAATGGAATAGTCCGAAACATGTCGAGCATCACTCGACTTTTTATACGTGAGTTATCCGTTTATGTGTAATAATATATCAATTTCATTTCATTTGTTTTTTGTTTTTTTATTCTTCAAAAAATAGTAATCTTTTGTGTCTCTTCCTGCAGGTGTCGTAAAACGTAACTGAGCGGCTTTGTGCGAGTGGACAGTAGACACCTCTTTCTAATGTCAACTATAAATTCAGGACACATTCAGTACTACAGCACTGCGGTATGGAAGGCAAGGGGATCACACATTTTTCCAAAAAAATCGCCTTTGTTATTCAGGGGCCTTGCCATCACGTCTTGATGCTATTCAATTCCGACTCAATTCAGGTTTTATCTGTCATTTTTAGTATGGATCTGAAAGCGAGCTAACCTAAACTGAATCGAAACTGAATCGCATTAAAACGTCATGGTAAAGCCCCAAATCGGCATCGATGACCACGACCGAACTGTCAAAAGCAGCGACTTGGAAGAGAGACATCAGTATAAGAAATTGCCTTTGAAAATAAACTAGGAAAATGGCTAGAGGAAATGAATAATTAACAATTGTTATTAGCAGTTTCAGTAGCCGATATATGATTAGTTGCATTACTTATCATCGTCATTTTCCTTGTTTGTTTTTGTATTAGTCATAATTGATGGATGAGACGAAAATAGAGGTTTCATATTAATGGCTTCAATTATTTATACTAGCCAATGACAATACTAATGATTAGTTATGTAGCAAAAGTACGTGCAGAAAAGCCATTTGCAGAATAATAATATACCTAATAATGTTACGAAAATGAATACGTGTGTAGGAGTCAACACTAAACCAGTTAACATTAACCAGCAAAACCAAATATTCGTGTTTTTATTCAACTTCTTCGCCAGAAATTATTCTTTGTAGTATTATAGTATGTAAAAATTAGTCTATGTATGTATAACTCTTTATTGTACATAAAACACAAGAAAAAGATGAATAAACAAATAGACAGATGACTAATAAAGCCTATTGTACAACAAAACTCGCGATGGACCTTATTATTATGAGGTCTATAAGCAGTGGCGTAACTATAACGTCTGGGGCCCGCGGCAAATTCATCAGATGGGGCTCCTTCCTCAATATAAAGAAGTGCATCAGCGTCCCTTCTGTGCTCTAAACCATGCGAGTTCGGGGCCCCGTAGAGCTAGGGACCCCTGGCACTTTGCCACCACTGCCACCCTATAGTTACGCCACTGTCTATAAGAGACAAACTTGTTCTTAAGTAATTGTTTGTCTAAATTTACGTTTTCTAATGGATTTCTAAAAGTGGCACCTTTCATAGGGTTTTTCCTCACACTCTATAATTTAATCTGAAATCAAGACAGTCATCGTGATTTTATTGGAACCTGAAAGAAACTTTTCATATTCTCTCAACCAGGTCATTCACAATCTCAATTATTACAGTTCTGAACGATCCAAGGATCATTATGAACGAACTAAAAAGCCGGGGATTGTTCCGTGTCTGTCGCACAGTTTAAGCTCGTTAGCTCTAACTTCATTTCCTCGGTTTTAAGCTTAATAGGGCTGCCAGATCATCTCACGGATTTGCCTTCTATGAAAAATTCTGAAAATAAATCAATTAAACCATCTTTGTTAAATTTTACTTCACCATCTATATTCACGAAAGCAGGAACCATGCCGGAAACTTAGAGTAACTTTTCTCGATGCTAAAAAACATTGTGTTAGAGACAAGAGTTTGTTGACGTTTTGAGCCACTTGCAGGACCGATGAAGATTTTCCGTTGCAATTTTGAAAACTGAAGAATAAACAAAGGCCCGATTTTTGATAGCACATCACTTGAAAGTACCATTTCAAGTGAATGATTTTTTTAAGTAGGAGTACGGAACAGGAAAATAAGATTTGGAAATATAATTGTAGAGTTGTAATTTGTTTGCAATACGCACATTTTATTTTATTTACAATTTTTTGTGGCCTTCCCCTGACGAAAGCGAACGTTGCAATTACCTACTGCGTTAGTACATAACAACACTAACAAGAACGGGTGCGCGTCAAAGGCTAGTTTGTAAATCCAGTCGTGAAGTTATCTTGTCGTTGATACTGTTGTGTTGTTTATCACTCGATTGAATGCACTTGTTAATTGTGTTTTGTATCAAACATGCAGTTAAAATATAATGGGTTTCGGTTTTTGTCGTAAACTTGTTTAAAAAAGCGTTTTTAAGTTAGTTGATTTGATTATTAGTGTTTCCATAGTAGTTATTGATAATAATACACCATAAATATTAACCCACGAGATCATAAGTCGTTCAGTATGATACAGGTATTTTATTTATAGTAACAGAATATACCAGCTGCTTCTCTACCCACGCAGATAGTAAAAGCCCATCGAGGGAATGGGCGAAAATCATGGAAATCATGTTATAGGCGATGTGGCTAGCAACCCATCACTATTTTGATTTCATTTTTCACCTGTACGCCCAGAATCTTGCTAAATGTGGCCTGTAGGTATCTGTTACCTTAGGCTCTGTCTACCCCGTAAGGGATAAAAACGTGATTTGTGTATGTATATGTAGTATATATGAACTTTCTATGCCTAACGTGTTCGGCTGGGTGTTGACGAGTAAGTCAGTCAGTGGAAACTTTTTTATTAAGATTGATTTGCCATATTATTAATTTTTGTCAGTTAAGTTTCTGTTTACCATTCATCAGTTTATATCTACACGAATTGAACTAGTTTATATTTCAAAATATTAAGTAGGCAATTGCAAACACAATGCTAATCCGGATGAAACTCCAAGCCCCAACCGCAGGTGTATAAAGGTAAACAAATGCTCATATATCGTTCGGACTTAAATACCTATCGATTTAACTGGCTTTGCAAATTGAACAAATGAGATTTACCCTGCTCCAAATCGGGTGATGTCTTAATTGTTGACTAATACAAGGGGATTTTATTCAGAGGCAATGCTTGGATTTAATGCGGGTAGTTTGGAGCTCGATGGATTTACTGCTACAAATTCTATTGCAAATAACTAGGAATAATAACGATGCGAATAAAGAATCAACATAAAAATAACGATGTGACAGTGAATTCAAACCCGCAATCGGATGAAAGAAAAACGAATAATGGGAAAGAAGTTTAATAATTTGACAGCGGCTTGTTTTGGGGGTAGTATACGTTTATATTGCATTAAGACTTATGACTGCCGAGCTTACGACTGTCGATAAAATCGTAAAGGTTGACGTTCAATCACTCCGATGGACAGATATAGTGTTATTTTATAAGGCATACATGTGCTCTTTCTTTGATTTGTGGGTCATTGTGTCATTGTAAGTGACGTATTATGAGTACGAATACAGCAGATAATAGAGACAGAGATTGAAACAAAACAAGGAAGAAAGATATATTCGTACGGACAGCCATTAAATAGTAAAAAACATAGTAAGTTTATTAACAATGGTTATTAAAAGGACATTGAAAAATAATGTCAATCACAGAGTTAAATAATAATAGGAATAGAAATATGACACGAACTAAAAAGTGAAACGCCTGCTTGGCTTTATAGCCATTTCAGCTTAGTCCGTATCGAGGTTACATTGCTTGATAATTAGTTGATTACAGGAATCGTGGTTGAAAAAAAAAGTAAAAAAAAAAAACGAAACAACGGGTAGCACTCTGGGAGTGCCGACAGAAGTGAAAACTACACTTGCGCATTTTCGATCAGGGTCACGTGACATGACGCGAGTTTAACATTTTTTGCCCATCCCAAAAAAAGTGCACAACGTGCCTAAAGAAGTTTTTACTTTAAAAAAAAGAAGAAACCCATAAAAACAAAAAACTTGCGCTCATTTATAGCAAGAGAGCCAAAAAGTGGTAACATCCATTCTGAAAAGAAATACAAACGGCGACATTTATTTTGTTGCTACGTATATTTGAGTGAGCAACAGTCATTCTAGTTCTCTGTGGATATATTAAAACAAAATCGAAAAAGTGTAAGAAAATAATTTAAAAAAACATAAAAAGGTTGGCTGTCCTCAACAATCCCGGTAAGTTTATTATAATAAATAAACTTGTTAAAACATTGTGTCCCACAACAATTGAACGAAAGGCTAACTTTAAGGAGACATCATCCTAGTTTATTAAATTCATCTAAAATTTGGAGCCCAAATTATTTTAGGTACTTCAATAACGGTCAGTGTTACATATGCCGCGGTACCAGTTGCGACGAATGTGCTTCGTGGGTTTATACCAAGAGAAATTAACCAATAGACTGAAAAAATCATACAATTTGTTTGAAAAAAAACCCCAAGCCACTGCAGCTTTTGATAATGTTCTAATTAGTAGGCCTAATGTTCAACAGATCACTAAAATTAGGAAGCAGATATTATGATTGATATATCGATAATAAACGTTTAAGTAGTTGTGATGCGTGACATAATGAATAAAATTCATTTTTATACGAAAAATAATCTTAAAATCAAATATTATAAATTAGTCTAACTGCTAAAAGATTCCAACGAATTGATAACCTCCACCTTTTTTTTAATCTTTCAACAATATTTGTCTTCTATCCAGGGGATAAAGTATTGCGGGAAATACTTTCCCGAAAAATTGACTCTGGTATGATATAAGTGCCAAATCACTAATATTTTGCAGAATTTGCCTACTCTACAGGTATTACCACTCTGTGGTAGAAGCACACGCGTGTATATTTTCTCTAACAGGGATAAAACGCACCTGCCCGGGCATTCCCCGTTGCGCCCTCGACCTGGCTCCGCAGGGCAAACAGCCATTAGGCCAACCAATGGATTAGCCTTTTTAGGCCAAAAAAGAAGAAACTTGTCCCATCTTTAGTTAAGAACAGAAGCTAACTGAAAATGTTTAGGTGTTGAAGCAACCAGGCTGTAGATCTGTAGATTTATAAAGCCATCTGTATAACCGGAACAAATTCAAATTTCAACTACATAATGAACATTCTGAGAGGAGACCTGTGTCCAGCATTGGGTCGTATATAGGCTGGAGATGTACTTGTAATATTTTTTTTCGATTGCGTAACCCAGGGGTTCCCAAAGTGTGCGCCGCGGCGCCCTGGTGCGCCGTAGAAAGTAAAGAGGGGCGCCGTGAGTTCTATCACTATCCGAAACCACAAATATTCGCGGGTACCTATTTGAGTGCTCACATCGGTAAATAATATAATATAATATTCCTTTAAGTAGCCTAACCTTACAACTTAGCTAAGGCAGGGCGCCGTTACAAAATACTAAACTTGTAACTGCGCCGCAGGTTGAAAAAGATTGGGAACCCCTGGCGTAACCAATAGACAAGTTCTGCAATAAAAAGATCGTCTATTATGATACTGTCGTCTGTGCAATTATCGAAATAATAAATCCGTATTATTGGAATCATGCGATCCTGACGTATGAAGCGAGTAAATTAGCAGATTAATTTCAGTTCCTACTGTATAAATGGATGGAATAATTTGGTAGAATAAATTGGTGTTTCGTTTTGATAGGATCAACCAATATCCATAGTCTATTATTAAGTATGTCTTTTTTGTGATTTGTCTCTGTTTCTTTATACTTTGTACAATAAAGCATTTACTTACTTAGGTACTAGCTGTTGCCCGCAGCTTTGCTCCGTGTCTGTTTTCTTTTAAATCTCATCTTTTAAGCCTTCCCTAGACTAGCCCAATAATTTTAAGTACAGTAAATTCTGTTAGCTTGAACTTTGGCTTGACACGCTACCGTGTGTATAACTAAGTTTTTTTTGGAGTTACCACAGTAGTGTGCTACGAAGGAAAACATACGTACCTAACATTAATATACATGAAACTTTCTCTGGCTACAAATTAACGAATTCACACGTCATTCCCGTTGGCACCGACGCGACCGCTCACCTTTTCGTGAATTACAGTTTCGTTGGAGCTTCGTGACATCTCTTTATCTTGTACGTTATTTAAACTAGCCAGCAGTTGACGCCGTAGGGTTGCTATTTGGTGAAGGTACTTCAGTGTCAGTTACAGTCAAAAGACTGGTTGTACCCAACTGGTGAAGCCAAGGGTTATTAATTTATGTCTTTTTCTGATATGTCTGTTCGCAAGTGCTTTTTTTTTGTTTCTTCTTATGAAATTAAACGGATGGATTGATTGCAGTCATTTATTAGTAAACTCTCCTTTCAGTGAAAGACATTTCTAAAGTTATATTGGACAAATCATCACTTAGGCAAATAATCTTTTGGCAAAACAGCTTTTCGTACTATGTACATGCGTATGTTTGTTAAACATTAAATTGGCATAAAAATACTATAAAAATGTCGCAACAAAATCTACGAAACAGTTCAACTGTGAGTGTGAAGTTCAAATCGGAACTACACTGGTGAGCAAAAATAACGAGACGCTTTTCATACATATTTGTACTCGTCAGTATAGTTATGTTCGTGTGGGAAGCTGGACTTTTCAATTTTGATAGTTTTAATACATACTAATTAATCAGAGCTCGCTGCTGAGTGTTGCTTGAAGTTGGCTCCAATTTTAACTGATGTAGCGGTTGCAACACCAAAAGTGGCTGGAACAGAGCAAATATTTGAATAAACTTGGTATACAGTTTACTCGGTGTGGACTATATTTCCGCCTTCTGCTCTGGTAACACACAGGCCTCAAGTTCGAACTGTAATTTTTAAAGATATTTTAAATGTTTGACATTACAATATACAGTCGTTATGTTTGCTATAGATTTAATAAGCATAGATTTGTCTCATACTAATTCAGTTGTTGAGTTTTATAACTATAACTATCAACCTGTGTTAGGTACTACTATCATACTCGGAACTTAATCACGTAGTAACTAATTTTTAAATAATCTTGACGTTTTGTCCACGATGCAGCAGCCGTGGTCCGGTGGCATTATCCATATCTTTTTTATAAACCGCCCAGGGGAATGTGTTGATCCAGCCATCAGAAAGAGTTGAAGCCGCTTTAAAATTCCTGCTGGCTGAATGTGAATTACACAGCCTTTGCTACCGCCGATTGGCTTGAACAACGTTACTGCACTGAACATTCCACTTGCTTCAAAGGGAATTTTGTGCACACGCGGCTCCTAACAAAATATTCGTGCGATTTTTGAACGGCCTCCACACGGCTGAAACGAGAAATGTACTTAGTTAGGTTTCCATGCGAGTTATGCAATGCAACTTTACTTAGTAAACATTTAGTTTGTTTTGAGGTATTTTTAGTCTTTATTTTTGCATGTGTTAAAAACAGTATACTTTCATGTGGAATATTAAGATTGTCTTAACTGCATGATGCACTATAATACTGGAATTATTATATGATTTAACGGAATTACCTGAAGTGTAGTTCGTAGCTTCTTGTCCAAGACGGTTTAATGTGTAGTCCCGCTGGCTGTACAGCGCCAGTCACTGTTTTAAGATACAAAAAAGGCTGCACATGGAAATGGAAAGTCAAAGAAAAAAAACTTTATTTCTTATACACGTTCAAAGATAATTTTAATCCACGCGGGCATCGAAAATTAAATACTTACCTATGTTAAATTTCGTCACGATCGGAATCTTCCGATACATGCTTCAGATACATTCATACGCTGCTCAAAAGATGTACTTACCATGCAAATAATAATATAATGGCTAAGTACATGAAATATTGGCTAACAATAACCATACCATGTGTTAGACACTCAATGTTCTATCAACCCTGTTGCTTGTGTACCGTATACATATAATAAAATCACCGTGTTTGCGTTCCCTAATGCGCAAATAGGTGGAGGTTTATTTAATTTTTCACGTCAGGAAGTGACGGAAAAATATTGGCTTATTGACTTATTTAACGTAGACAGGATGCGGTATTTGAAGTCGGAATTAGGTTGAGATTTACAAATATCTCAACAAGAAATAGACGGAATCCAGAAAGGCTGGTTCATGTTTGTATTCCTTGGACCGCATTATATAGGAAACAATTAATTTGGAAAAATATATATCTAAAGCGGAAATTGATGAAACTGTCAAAAATACATCGTACTCGTATATACATTTATTTTAGTCACGAAATAATTTATCACAATCAAAACTTGCATCACAATTAACATTTTTTTATTTTTTAATAGGCTTAAAGCCAAATCTGGAAGTCAAATTCCACCCAATTATCACGGTAAAATTTACTTGAAATTTGGTAAACACTATTATGTGCAGGGCCGACAACGCACTGGCATCGCGTAAAGCGTTGCGGGTGTCTATGAACAGTGGTGATCATTTACCATCAGGTGACCCACTAGTTCGTTTGTCTGGCCTTTCTAATATAAAAAAAAAAAAAAAATGTAGATAGTATGAAAATGCAAAAAAGACAACAAGAAGTATAATTAGCAAAAATAATTTAGTTAGCCAAAAGTGTTTTATATCTGGATCAAGGAATGTCAAAAGATATTCCCTTTGAGCATAATCAATCCGCGGCTCGCAGCCTTTCGTCTATCAATATCCATGCAGGCTTCGCCCCGTGCTCCCACGTAAACTGACTCGAACCTACTTTACTCGACGTTCACGGCATCGACTGTAATATTCTATTGCATTTCTGAAAAATTCAGTTCAATTTGCAGTTGCTTGCAATGGATATTGCCCTTGCGGCTTCTGACAGCAGTTATGAAAAACGGCTAAAGCAAAATGTATGTCATCAAGTTATTTGCTTCGAAATAAATTATGAAAAAAACTTGTAAAAACTACTTTCATGTTGTTCTGGGAGCAAAAAAAGAATGTACCAGTTGCTTCTCTTCCCGTGCAGATGGTAAAAACCCATCGAGGAAATCTTCTAAAATCATGCTTTAGGCGATATGGCTATTTTGATTCCCCTTTCCTCCTACACGCCCACAATCATGTTCCACGTGGCCGTCCCGTCTTATTACCTTAGGCTCTGTCTGACCCCTAAGGGATAAAGACGTGATTTATGTACAAAATAAAGTTTATTATTAACGATTATTAGCCAACGCCGACCCGATTAGTTTCGATGTTATCCTAAGTCCTTTTTCAAGGCTGAGTGCGTTCACGTTAGCGGCGCCTCCCGCACTGACTTATTATAATAATCATAATTTAAATCATGTCTCATATGAGCCTTAACAATATTGTGAACTAAATTAGTGTAAATAGCAATTTTTTCGTTAATATAAGCAAATTCTAAGAGTGAATTTATTTAAGTACCTAAATACTTAGTTTGTACCCAAAAGCCGAATTGGCTGCGTTATAAAATAAATAATGCAACATGTAAAGAAACTTATCACACTGAAAGGTAAAACCCTTTATTTAAACGGTAACACTCCTGAATATTCTAAAGCACTCTACACTGTGGGCAATAAATTGTTTATTCAAAAGGAAAATCTTCGAGGATTGTTAGCAATTCTGCCCTATCAGCTGGAAATCAATCCAAAACTGATTCCTAAATGTGAAGCTGTAGGTAGGTAATACTATAAGAATTTAAACATTTCGTTTATAAGTTATTTGTGAAACTTGCTCAATGTTCCGATATAACTAGAAATGGTTTTGCATAAAGCGTACAAAACATGTTATTTATTAAGGATAATTATATAAGACATTTCTTCCATGCTGGTCTGGGAGTAAAGAAAAAACATAGAATTTACCAGTGGCTTCTCTTCCCGTGCAGATGACAAAAGCCCATCGAGGGAATGGGCGAAAGTCTTAGGAATCAGGTTATAGGCGATGCGGCTAGCAAACCCATCATTATTTTGATTTCTCTTTCCACCTATACGCCCAAAATCATGCTAAACGTGGCCTTAAGGTTTAACAAAACCCTAAAGTAACAACTTTAGGGTCTGTCTACCCCGTAAGGGATAAAGACGTGATGTATGTATGTATGTATGTAATTATATAAGAAATTATTTCTATCGACTAGTCCTATTAAAAAAATTCCGTCCGCAAAGTAACGCCTGATTCAATAAAATATTTAAAATCGGCATACGTAGCCATACAGACACGATTATATAACAAATTAATAAAACAATCCTATTAAGAATTACTTAAACAAGGCAATATTAAGGCCTAGACCGCATAAGAACCAACAAAAAGCCGCAAGACGCCTTTCGGCAGATATTGATGAAGACAATAATCAGATATTACTCGCAAGAAAAAGTTATCACACATGCCAACCAAAGACCGATTAAACAATGATTACGTATCACCCATGTTAAATGGGGGAGCTTAACTTAATCGTATTTATCAAGCAGTCGTCAACAGTTAAAAATTGGTTTTGCTGGCGTAGTTAATGCGCCCTACAGTCGGTCGTCTTAATCCCGGGTCGTGCCGTCAGGCTTGGTAAATACTAATCTTTGCCAAAGCTATTTGTCCAAAGATTAAGCAGAAAATGGTGGAAGCGTCTCGTAATTTGAAGTGAGCAATAGTGACTGCCTGATTGCCTATTGGTTAGTAGGTCGGACTACGAAGCTGTATTTTGCGTGATCGAATTGTGGTGGGGGTGTTTTATATGCTGAATACATATGAAGGATTTTAGATACTTTTAAGGTAGTTCGAAATGTAGGCCGCAACGCACCAGCAGTCCTAATGGTCCTGTAGGTGTGTCTGAGCAGCGGCATTCACTTAACATCAGGTAAACCGCATTCCCGTTTATCGGCTTTAATATTTAAAAAAAAGTTGAATTATCTTAGTGCACGTAATTCTCTACGCAACCTTAATTGTTAATAAAACATATGTTACATTTATTGTTTGAATCCTTAAAAGGCAAATGTTTTCAGAAGTGTTGAAATTATGGTTGGCTATATATATCGCAGCAGCTATATGGACACAATAAAGTGACTGAATGTAAATGATATGCCTCGAAACGTCAGGGTCTGTACGGTTATTAAAATGAGACCTTATCCGTTCCTGTTAGGTTTAATTCCATAATGAATTCATCGATTATCGTGTTTTTCTATATTTAACGTAAAACTCAACCAAACCGTGAATAATCAGCGTAGGTACAAAAACAAAGTGCCTTAACATTATTCTGAATCATTTTAGCAGGTCGTGTAGATTTTTCATCGTAATATTAGTTAAAAAATTAAGTCGCCCGTTTGAACCCACACCATTTGAACATTTTTGCCGGTCACGTTAAAAATCCTGAAAAAAAAAACATTTACAGAAATGTTCAGCTAAAGTAACCCAAGCTTCTGTTAAAGTATTTTGGATTAATTATTAAAAATTATCGTTTTTTTCGTTTCTAAAGACGTCATGCATTTGGCTTGACGTGTCTGCGTCTGTTCATCTATGGTCGTAAGAAATGGGGACTCCATACAGACTTATTTCCGTGGGCACTCGTTTGGAATAAATAAACAACCGGGGGCTTCAATATAGACGAAGCTTGATTTTTCCTTATTGAGCTCGCCACGTTAACCGATATTTCGATTCCGAATATATTTTTCTTGTTTCAATATTAGTGCGAGCCGATTATTGGCTGGTCTAGCGAGAGAAAGAACATTTATGAACGGTGAGATAATATTGATAATTTTGACAGACTGATGCGATCGGACAAGTAATGCGCACACGCGTAAGACAAACGTGATAATAAACGTGTTGTTCCCAAAGACGTTGTCATGATTGCTTCGTAGTCGGGTTTTCTAAGCACTTATTAAAATATAGATATAAATAATTTATAATAATAAATAGGTACCTAAATATTGTACGTCCGAAATGGAAAAACTGTTGAAACTTATAAAAATCATGTTATCATAATTGTACACGGTTTTTATACAATAACCGTTTCTTATTTCTTATTTCTTACTAACTATCCTCAAATCGTCAAATTATAGATGACATCACATTGTGTTCAATTTACGATATTTAACTACAAAAAAAATCCATGCTAGTCTAGGAGCAAAGAAAAAACAGAATGTAGGTATCAGTTGCTTCTCTTCCCGTGCAGATGGTAAAAGCCCATCCAGGGAATTAGCGAAAGTAGTAGGAATCATGTTATAGGCGATGTGGCTACCCGCCATCACTATTTTGATTCCCCTTTCTACCTATATATTATATGCCCACACAAAAGTTAAACGAGGCCTTTAGGTCCTGTTAGGGACTTTAGGCTCTGTCTACCCCATAAGAGATAAAGACATGATTTATGTATATAGGTATGTAAGATTTTATTTACATACTAGCTTCTGCCCGTGACTTCGTCGGTGTGCTATACTTAAGGACTGATGTTGATAGTATATTCTGCAATAAGAATTTACGTTGCGACTCTAGGCACCTACGACCTTTGACTTGTTTATCGCTATCCGGGATAAAAGTTGCCCTAAGTGGCGTACCAGCTATCTCCTTTCCAAGTTTTATCCAAATCCGTCCAGTTGTTTTAACGTGAAGAAGGAACAAACATACACACTGGCATCGTCACTTCCATCCATCCATCCATCCTCACAAACTTTCGCATTTATAATATTAGTAGGATATTCACCTACCTGAAAAAACTGTAAAGTTTATATTAAATACATAACCCTTTTTATTTTTGCTGTAGTCGGAAAAATTGTAGAAGTTAGTTGTTTATGTACAATAAAACTAATAAATAAATAAATAAATAAATATCTTGGGACAAATTACGCCAATTGACCCAGCCCCAAACTAAGCAAAGCTTGTACTATGGGTACCAGGCAACGGATAAACATACTTATATAATGTAGATAAATACATACTTATATACATACAACATCCATGACTCGGGAACAAACATTCGTATTCATCATACAATTGTCTGCCCCTACTGGGATTCGAGCCCAGGACCTCTAGCTTCATAGTCAGGGTCACTAAACACTAGGCTATCCGGTCTTCAATCATAAAATAAATCATAAATAAAAGGGTGGTTTGGGAAAATATATGATGTACATTATGTTTATTTATATGTTTTCGAATCAGTACGACGTTGGTTTGCATGTGTAACAGTTGTGCTTATTAAACTTTGATAATGATCCCGTAGAAGGATTGAAACGCGTCAGTGTTTGTGTGGTGTAAAGGATAATTAAGTTTGTGGGATTTATAATGTGTTTTATGTGGCAGTAGTGGAAGGAGGGCTTGCATGAAAAACATATATATTTCACACAGGCTTGGTTATCTTGCACGTGAGTAGCGGAGTAGCAAGGTAATATTTTTTGTTCATTAAAATGGACCTCCGCAAACGCCTGATTCAATAAAACAATTTAGTAGTTCAAATGTTTAGGTGTTAATAACATTAAATACATTAATTTCAATTAATGACATTAAATTTTATGGTATGGTTTATAAATGCTTATAATGGCACCCTGCCAGGCGCTTATTTTTCCCAGGCATTTAGTGGTACTTATTCTCCTTAGTAGAAGCCACATAAATTGCGAAAAACGTTAAAGTTTGCAGATTAAAGTTCACTCACTTTTGAGTTCAATGAGCCTTGTTAATGCTTAGTGGATGTCGTTGACTGAGCACTGAACAAATTATGTTATAATTTAATATACACTTACTTATCACGGAGTTCAAGCGATATTTAGCAAGCTTTTACTTTAACTCAATAAGTATGTTCGGGTCAAATCTTGCAAGAGACCCGTTTGCTGTAGTCAGATTGACTTGAAACTTAGTATACGTAATATAGGAAACGTGACAATGCGAGTTCGGTGTTCTATAAGTGAAGTCATTAAAGAAAGCTTGCTTTAATTTAGTTATTAACAAAAACTTTTTAGTGTTCAATAGCGCTATTTTCGCTTCAGTATATTCTAAACCTATGATGTCAATTATAGAATTGTTAGTAGGTATTATTTAAAATTAAGTCACCCCTTGAATCTTCGAACCTGTAAGAAAGCATTTTGTAAACCACAATTTAAAAATGCTGAAAATGCTTATCAGCAGAGAGAGGGGCACAGGCCCAATTTTTCAAAACACACGTGTGAAAATATCACTCGAAAGTGGTGAAAAATTGTGCTGAATTTGAAATACGAGTAGCTTAGAAGACAATCACAGCTCTCATTAATCTTGTGAACTAGTATTTTTTTTATAAGAGCTGTAGTTTTGAAGATATAAACAGATTTATACCACTTTCTAGTGGTACTTTCGAGTGATGTGCTTTCAAAAATGGGGCCCCAGGTGTTCAATCAAACTAACCACTACGTTCAACATGAAACTATCGTGAGACTTAATCATTATTACACATAAACGGATAACTCACGTATAAAAAGTCGAGTGATGCTCGACATGTTTCGGACTATTTCGTCCTTTTTCCAAGAGCGCTCGCCCTGGCGGCAGCGACACGAACACTGCGCGCCAGCGCTCTGCTCGCGCGGCCGTTCGACGCAACTGACAGCGGCGCACAACTACCCTCGTTTTCATCGTCATTTTTATTATTGTCAAATGTCGGGCAGCACACAACACTGATCACGTCACTCCGTAAAGGTTCGCTCACACTCACCGTTTGGTCAATATTTAAAACAGTTTTCCAACTCAACGAAATAGTCCGGAACATGTCGAGCATCACTCGACTTTTTATACGTGAGTTATCCGTTTATGTGTAATAATAACCACTACGTGTTGAAGTTATCTGGATTAAATTTAAGACATAGTATATACATAACACACTCAATAGTTTTTAGTTAGGTGATAATATACTAGATTCAGCGTGTTTTATTATTACGTAAAAACAAAATGTGCAACGTTATTAATATATTGTCAGCTAATAGTTACACACATATCTACACAAAACCTTATTCGTCGTTTCCCCCAATGGCACTCCCAGCTCACAAGCACAGACAATTATCTTGCTCTAGCAAAGGGAATTTAATTTGAGAGCATACTTTATTAATATCTCATTTGTCCAACGTGATGAGAATTTTCATATTTTAACAGCGAGCTTTATCTAATAAAAACCCCTTTTCACAGGGCATTAAGGGCATTATCATTTATGTAGCGGCCTAATAAGGGGCGAATGTCGTTCCCTTGTAACGACGGCTAATGACACACTCGCAACTGTCCCTTGAATCCCGCTTTGACTTATTTTTATGGCTGCGCTTCGGTATGGTGTCTTGTCTTACTGTACTTTTACCGTTCAACTCGAAAGAAAATAGGAGCCACTTCAGTTCCATCGGGAAAAAAAGTAACAACATCGTTTTTAGTTTTATCTAAGTACATGAAATTCGTAAAAGTTTTTTTTGTACAACATGGAAGGAAAACGAGCAAGTGGGTCACCTGATGGTAAACAAGCCCAACCACCATATTTATCTACTGTTATTTACATTACTAAAATCCTACTTTAAAAGCACCAGGATTTATATTCTATTTACCGGTGAAACTCTATTTCCATAATGGACTTTTGAAAACATGTATAATAACGGAATGCGGAACTTTTCTAACCCATTGAAATATTAATATTTATCCAGTATATTCCAGTGTCTACTCGCTATAACAAAGGGATTGTGCGGATTCCAGAGATGTGATTAATTATTACATACTTTTAATTAATATGTCACTTTACAATTTGCACTGGGAAAGGTTCTAATGGCCATGAAATTATTCTTCTTTAAAAAAGTTTACCTATACCATAGATTAGTTTAGGAAGGCGGTTTTCTTCAAAGCGACTTCACGACTGTTGTACTTAGCGCGCACCGCTTGTCTTGACCAAATCCTACATTAAAAACAACCGCTAATCTGGGTATAACGTGGCACTTGCAACATAAATAGTCCTATAAACATAATGCCTTTTACAACTGTGTCGTTTGGGGGATTAAGCCAAAGCATTTCGCGGTTTGCCGAAGCCACCGACGAAAATGATAGCTATTTAAAGTCGCTCAGAAAATTCGCATTGGAGATAAGCCCGTAATTGCCAACGATCTTAGGGGAATGTTGAGAAAAATTCTCTGGGTTGGAATTTTTATATTTGGGAAATACGGTGGTATTGAAGTTTGAATGTCATAACGTCTTGATACCGCCCCCATCTCCCCGCCCGCTGACAAAACGACCTGTTAAAGAATTTTCAGATGTTTAAACGAACGCCTGCTGTGCTACAAAGCGAAGGCTGTAACTAAGCTGTTTATTATTTAGGTGACATTCATTTAATATAAACCATTTTCGTCATAATTGTAACCAGCTAGTTGCAATGTCATAAAAAGTTTAAATAATAGTAAAAAGAATGTACAAACAAATTGATTCTAAACTGCTCTTGAACCATAAACATAAAACACTGGCTTTAGAACTAAATTACTCTAAGAGTGTAAAAACCGTAAATACACGAAAACACGTTTGAAATTATTCCAATACCATTACTCGTAAACGCTCGCGTGGATCCATTTAAACTTGAAAGAAGAAGTCAGGATCCAGTGTGAAGATTCGAAGTCTCATGAAGCCACAGAGCGGTACATTTGTCAACTTTTGACAGCCAATTAGGGCCACGTCCGGCACACGCACTAATTATGGAATATTAATTGAAGTCTTAAGTGATTCATCTTGCGGACAGTTTAATAAAACAGCTGAGTCCCCAACTTGGAGTTTCGATTTGGTAATGGGGGGCACGCATTGTCTGCCGGCTTGATAATGAGCAGTTTCATGTTGCAAGAATAAAAAAGACATTCTGATTCAATTAACCCAACACACCGGATTACTCGCGTACGTTGTCCAACGGTGTGACTTGAATAGACTCGACACTGTCAGACGATTATCCGGAATTTTAATACGTGATTAATCCGGTCTAGTGCATTAATTATTTCCGAGCCTCACGATAGCTTTTTATTTAACTTTGTTTCTTTTGGATTTGAAAAAGGACGCCCAAAAATTCTTCATTCAGCATGATTCTGAAGCCAAAATGCTGAACCAGACGCCGTTTTTCAGCTGAATCCAATACTTAAATGTCTATTTAGGCAATTAGGCATAAGTTTAGTGGAAAAAAACCAAAATAATTATACAAGCCAATTAGCAAGACCGAGTCCGGCTTACATTTCGCCGATTCTTTTTTTAAACTGTTACCCCTTTTTGATTGGTCCCGTCGCTTAAATGCAAAATGGTTTCAGATGACATAATTCCCTCACAAATCAGGCATATCAGTCCATTCTGAGCCTCGGATATCACAAGTTCGCCTATAAAGGTTATTACGCACAGTCCCCACTTTGTGTCGCTGCAGTCCACCAAGCTTGTATACACTGCATTAAAACGTGCCCATCCATTCATCATCCTTATTTTTCCTTCCCGATCCGTTACCCTTTTTGATTAAAGTCAACGGCTCCTATCGTACATAATGAAGTGGAGTACTTGTTAAGATCTTATACGAGTTTCGAATTTCTATTCAATTTAGTGAGTGGGTGAAATTAAAAAGGCGAACAGCAAAGCGTTAAAAGAACAGTAACCAGAAGGAACACTAAGTGAACAGTACTACGTTAAATTTCCACATTCAAGAGTCAAGATACGCATCTGGCATGAGACGCACGGGAATAACATTTTACAGGCATCTTTTTCGCTTTTGTTCGTTACAAAAAGATGGTATTTCACTTGTTAAATAATGTATCGGCATAGGTTTTGTTCTGTTTTTGATGTCAATTTTGAACCAAACCGACAAACAGAAAATAAATTGTTATGATTTTTAAAAATGTATAATTCTATTTTGTTATGTGTTTTCCACCATTAATCAATTGGTCCTGACAACAGGCGGTACACCATATTAAAAAAAAAACAGTATGACGGACGCTAAAGTATAAGGCAGCTAGCTAGCTTGCGCGGAGATTACAAACACCACTAAACCAGGGTTAGGGTTGAGCTCAATATTATTTTTTCTTTTTTAACCCCGGGTTAACGGTTTGCTCGAAGTTATTTTGATCGCAAAAGAGCCGTCTAAAACACGAAGCGAGAAAGAAAAACTAGGTTACATGATTTTCGACAAAATATTGAGCTTCTCAAAGGGATTATGCCGCCAAAAGTCTCAAAGTATGAATATCGTTGTACTAATTAAACTAAACTGACTAGTAGAGACTTTATACATCTCTACTATAGACTAATATAATTTAAGGCTCGGGGAGCTTATACATCCCTTTTATAAATGTATTTAATTTAATTAGAATTTAAGTATTCTTGCCGTATTTTATTTTGAAAAAAATACTTTCTGACAAGTTTCTTGCGGTGCATTCTTCTTGGCAATGATGGTCTTTCTTTCCGAATGCGCTGGTAGGTACTTTCAAAAGAGACATGTAAAAGAGCCCTTGGCGGCCAATCAGCAAAAATAAAATTAAGTTTTTTTTTTATTTTGAAACGCAACGGCAACTTATATCATAAGTTATTAATTATTACTCTTTGTCTACAAATAATTTTACTTCAGTTAATTTTTTATCGATGTATATTAATGAAAGTTTGTTTATTAAAAATCCTGGATGCATCCCTACTCAAAGTCAGTTAAGTAATCCTGGCGCACATAGCAGTTATAAATTGTCTCTTTGACGGTAATAAATATCGCAAAGTGAAATATAGTGCTTAAACTAAGATCCTGAACTGAGACATCTCCACAATGCAGCCGCTCTAGTTTCGAAAAGATCATTTTTCTTTTACAAACACAAGTTTAAAGAAGATTCTATGAAGTGAGCACAATTTCCGTACTTTGAAAGGAATGAAAAGTGGCACACTCCGACCTGTTTGCACTTTGCGCCGGGCAAATTTTGTAACACTCGAACGTTTTCCTACGAGAATAAATAGTTTGTTTTGTTCCGGCATTAAATCATACAAAACAAGTTAAAATTAATAGCAGATCGTTCAACGAGGAAGGTAAAGCATTTTCCCTAAGATAAACTCTTTGTTTATTTCGAGTTTGAGCAAATTAAAATAAAATTACAAATGTTAAAATAACACTAAAACCAAGTCATGTAAGTCGGACTCTTGCTCTAATGGTTTTGTACACCTTTATTAGTCAGCATAAAGTAATTTTGTACTTCGTAATACTTCTATGAAAAACAATGTTATTGTTTAGGGATCAGTAATTTTCTTGTGTCGTGAAACCTTATTTCGTGCCGTGCGGTGGAGGTACCTTCAAATATTTTGTTATATTGCAAACTTCGAAAGTTTTTTTATACGACAAGGAAAGCAAACGAGCAAGTGGGACCTTGATAGTAAGCGAGCATACTAATACCACCATGGACACCTGCGTTAAAATGCCAAATTTTTGTTACAGTTAAGAGGCCCTAGTGATCACTACATAGTATCAAACAAAGTCGCTTTCCGCTGTCTGTCTGTCTGTTTTTATGTATGCTTAGATCTTTAAAACTACGCGACGGATTATGATGCGGTTTTTTTTTAATAGTGATTCAAGAGGAAGGTTTATATGTATAATTCTACGCAGACGAAGTCGCAGGCAGAAACTATTTCATAATAATTTCACCTTGATACCTCCACGCGTTTGATTTTCTCCTGAGATGGGCTCTGACAACTATGTACACGCAATAATTATGTGTTCCATGTTAAGCACAAAATAATCTGGCATATCCACTCTCTGTGTTAGTTACGTAGTCATGAGATGTTTCAGCACTTGCAGGCATATGTTTAATTGAAGTTTAACTCGTACTATCTCAAATTATGCATGCAAGCTGGGTAACTTACTCGTTCGCTAGGACTTAGTGATTGTGAGCCATTGTTATATTATAAGTAACGAATCAAGAAAGACACATGTGATACATATCTTAATGTGCAGCAAAAAACTTTAGTAAGGTCGTATCGTTTGATTGTGTTAACATAGAAAGTTAATTTCCCACGAAACAATTGTATGTACCTTGAGTCAGATATAATTATCAACGGGATATCATTTAGAAATATCCTTTAGAAATATAAACTTACTCTTATAAGCCAATCTTTTATCTAATTAAAGAAATACTAATAATTTTAATATTCTAAGTTACAGCAGCAATGCCTCCGGAGGCAGCTGTACAGGTAAAGCCACAAAGAAACACTTGTTTCTTCCGATTCATCTTAAATTCTAAAATCAAATTGTTAATATTTGCATTACCTGCCAGCGAGTTGGTTTTTATATACTAACTTTTGCATTAACAAACTCAAGTGCCTACAGTACCTACGACTCCGAAACATTATAACAACAGAATTATTTCACTTTATTCCATGGTACACGTACATGAAGTTTTCTTCCATTCCAAAAAAATATAACCACGTGTAAGTATCTAAATTCATAACTCGAACACCAGAAAAACAAACCACAAAGCTTCTATTTCCTTTACTAATACTACTCTACGAACTGCAGCATAATATTTACTTTGCCGAGCGCTATATTAATTTGTTTACGCCCCAGGAGGTATGCACAAATCTCATAACCTCAATACTCGTATCTTCTCACGGTATTAATCAGACGTGAAAATACTATGACAGATGGCACTACCTACAGGATGTATACAGTTTCAGTGATTGGTTGACAAAGCAAATATAATTCAAGCAAATCCTCCCGCCAAGCATTGCTTGAGCTGCTACGAGTATGTTCCGGCGTAGCAACTGGTAAAATATTGGCGCAACGGGTATTTTATCTTAGCACTTTAGACTACCGACGCATCTGCAATCCCTTGTTGTTGCGCGAGTCCAAGGCCAGCAGTGATAGTTACCATCAGGTAACTCACTTATAAGTACACAAAAACGGATAACTCACGTATAAAAGTCGAGTGATGCTCGACATGTTTAGGACTATGATACGAACTAGTCCGAAACATGGCGAGCACCACACGACTTTTATACGCGAGTTATCCGTTTTTGTGTAATTAATATTGAGTCTCACAGTAGTTTCATGTTGAAAGGTAACTTACTTGCTCAAATGTCTTCCAGGCTAGGTATACAAAAAATGTTCTTTCTTTACTTCTTTGTTATGTACCTAAATATATTAAAAGTACAATTCCTTTGTCCTTATTACGTCGGCTTCACGTAAGAATAACTGTCTTCAGAATTATCTACAACTGGTATTTTTGTATATTCTCTGAAAGTGGCTAACTTGGTTACATTATTATTCAGTACCTCATTAGTCGTATAAAAAGGCTCTACATACAATAAGAATTTCCTCCGGAAAACTTTTGTTACGAAATATTAGCGTAAACTCTTAACAAGTTTAGTTTCTGGACCCTTCCGAATAGAACTTGCTGTTTGTGTAAGTGTTCACAGCGGAGCGCTCTTTGTAAACAAATACAGTAAAAAATATTTAAGTAGATACTTAAATTACAGGGCCCTGATTTTTGAAAGCACATCACTCGAAAGTACCACTCGAAAGTGGTATAAATCTGTTTACATCTTCAAAACTACAACTCTAATCAAATTTTTGACTAGTTCACAAGATTAATGAGATGCTTAAGTATCTTCTATGCTACTCGTATTTCAAATTCAGCCCAATTTTTCACAACTTACGAGGGGTATTTTCACATATGTGCTTTAAAAATCGGGCCCAGGTGGTTTTCTGTCGTGTTAAGCCAAAATCGTATTATGTGAAAAAAAAATTTTTTTTCGTTTTTTTTTGCTTTGGGTTCCTAAAAATTTTGTAGCTCAGGAGTCCACCTTAAAATATTACTGTAAATGTAACATTTAACTAGAAACTTACTTAGGAAAAAGACTTACCTCTAATTCATGATCCTCGGTAACGTAAACTTATGTTACGTTCCCTTGTCATTATCATTATTTATCACCTGGATGTTTTTGCCAGACACAGACCAAATATACATTATATGTATTTATAGTAGTTTAGTTAGTTTCTAAGAGAACAGAACATTATAATTTCATCACTCGTACACCTCTTCAGATTCTTTTGGCAATCGGTCCTCTCAACTAAGATAGAATTTACGTGTTTAGTACATACGAGTACTTATCTGTAGTCGAGATAATGCCAGTGTTTCGGACCAACCAGTTGTCTTCGATAGGTCAATGAACTCTCACATTATGTAAACTTTAAAGGTCTCCTTACACCCTGCCATGCGTAGTTATGTTGTAAAGTAAATAACTTCTCGTGAGATTTTAATTTACATACAAAATTACGTACACGAGCCACCACAACGCAACACTCATTTTGGTTTAAGTACCTATAAAACAGAGTTACGCTTAACCAGGGCGAAAATTATGGATTAATTTGAGCTTTTTGCTTTTTGAATGAGATGATTTAGGTAGTTTACTGCATGTGGTGGTTGAGATAGGGCAGGAAATATAAATTTTCTTCTTCAAAAGGTCGTCACGCACTTGTAATCTATCGTATTTTACTGACGTGGAAAATTCTCTGTACTCATCAGAAGAAGAACAGGCCACGTTTTACTGGATGTAACAATAATACATACACATAATTGGTCGACAAATTAAGATATAATGTTGAAGAACCATAAGTTTTATTAATGTAACATAATAAATATTATGGTACAGTCAGCGTCAAATAGTTCGTGACACCCAAAATGGCCAAAAAGTTAGCAAAACGACCTTATTTCAACTGTAACAATGACGTGTTGCGAACTATTTGACGCTGACTGTACTAGTATGTAGATAGACACTTCTACTTCGGCTACCGAATGAGACGGCTGCAGCTATCGCACGCCAATGCGACTACCCACCGTATTCCTTACAGTGTTGCGTTCCCCGCATGTTGTAATTTTTTTTTTTTATGTGAATAGGAAGGCAAACGAGCAAGTGGGTCACCTGATGGTAAGTGACCACCACTGCCCATACACACCCGCAACCCCGGGGGAATTGCGGATGCGTTGCCAACCTAGAGGACTAAGATGAAATGCCTCTTGTGCCCGTAATTTCCCCGGCTGTCTTACTCTCCACACCGGAACACAGCAGTGCAAGCTCTGCTACTTAGCGGCAGGATTAGCGGGAGGATTAATTACACTAGCAATGCCCCTACTGAAGAAAATTTCTATAAAATGTACGTAAACCTCAAACCAATTTATAAAACCAAACGATCTATGCGCCTTACGTGTCATTAAGACCCGTAGCCATGTATTTGGCGCACCTTATCGAACATTGTAAATTTTAATGAGTAGGAAATTTTAATTCCCATTCAACAATACGTGCCGTGGAAACTTCGCCTACCCCACTCGGGACAAGTTAAGGATTCTTTGCAACAACCGCCAAGCATCTTGAGACCTGGGAGCACAAAGAATGGCATTTTGTAATTATAATAGTTTGCTATTCGAATTTAATTGCACGGAGACTAAATGGAAACGCATTGCAAAGTAAGTTCCTAAAACGGTGCAGAATCAAATGAATCCAGATAAATAGGTCTGTCTGTACCTTACTCAAAATTCTAGATCGATACATGCGAAAACTTAACTATATTTAAAATATTCTCTATTTTTCACTTTCTTTCCCCTACTATATCAATACGGTTCAGAAATTACTTAAATTTATACTTAAGTAATATGATGACAAAATGCCTTTCCATCATTAAACCGTTTTGTTTTTTGAAACGCTTAAACATTCCTCTTAATTCTGATAATTATGCGGTATCAAAACAACTTTCTCGTGAAAATATTTTCACTCCACGTGAAACGTATGAATAAGCACACTAAATCGGAAACAATACTTTTAATTACACTTTTTCTGTATAAATCTGAATATCTGACATTTTGAGACCAAAGACAATAATACATCTTTTTTAATTTTAAATATAGAAACAAAGAGTAGATATAAAAAGGTTGGTTGGCGGGTCGGCAACACCACGTCTGCCCTTAATGATCTCCTTAACATTGAACCCCTAATATCTAATCAAACTTTCAAAAACAGCCCCATCAAAACAAATCGAACATACGAGGCATTTTTACGACTTCCTTAATCCTGCCTAAGAACGACCACCATACAAACATTTCCGTACAAATGCTAAAAATTCGATTTTTATCTCGTAAAAGCCGTAAAAACAAATGGTTAGAACACAGTGGGGATTCTGAATACGTTTTCAGACTAGTCC
This sequence comes from Pandemis corylana, assembly GCA_949127965.1. Lineage (NCBI taxonomy): Eukaryota > Metazoa > Arthropoda > Insecta > Lepidoptera > Tortricidae > Pandemis > Pandemis corylana. The sequence goes on along the minus strand of OX421857.1, from coordinate 10,528,730 downwards.
ACAATCGGACGGGGGGCGGACTTGAGCGAAGATATGGGTAACCAGAGGGAGTGTCCTCCGAAAATAAGTCGATGCTAATAGATGGATTCCATTTGAAATACGACTACGAAAATAACCCTGAGATTAATTTTCATTAAAACAACAATGCAAGACTGCAATTGATTGTGTTGTTGTGCTCAGATATTTCACTAAAGAGTTCATCAATGTTTTTGAAATTAACGAAAACTTTCTTGTTAGGAATATTCACCAGTACAAAATAACAATAACAGAATTAATACTGAAACAATAATAATATTAAGATCCCTGATCTGATCTTTAGATACGCAATTTTTTCGCTCAACTCGCATGCTGCACGGAAGATAACGACACAAAATATTTACAGGACAAAGCATTTTTGTTGCACCGTCATTATTTGTCAATATTAGACAGAGTTAACAGCGCCCAATGTGCATCGCACGTGACGTAAACGTCGAATGGTTGCGTTTCCACGTTCCGAGGTAAAGCGTCTATAAATATTTGCAGACGAGTGCAGGTGTTCGGCGAAACAGCTTGCACGTAGTTTTGTTTCTCCATAATATATCGTGGACGTGACTGTGACTGTACCTTCGTCGACTCTATTCGGATGCATAGATTTAGACGCGCCGGAGTTTATTTTATTGCGGGATACCTACGTGATTTTAATAATGTGGACGATTGTGACACGACACAACACGCCTGCCGCTGAGGCAAAAGCTCCGGGAAGGACTACCAATTAGCCCGAAACATGCTGAACAGTTCTCGACTTTAAAATGTCACTTAGGTCTTGTTATCTTAGACTCTGTGTCTACCCTGTAAGGGATACAGGCATGATTTGTGTATGTACATGTATGTATGGTAATTTTATGTTAAGTAATATTGATTGCTTAAAATTTTATGATTTTTTGCAACCTTGCTTTTGACCCTTTTTCTCTCCTTACGCACGCCTGTTTATTATGTCTGACAACAGACAAAATTTTCAAGGTTTTTAAAAATTTATGAAACACATTTTAGCTTGAAATATTGGTTTCTTGTCCATTTGTGCATTCTATGAAATATTGATCATAGAATACATAACGGACGCGTCACGGTATCCGAGCCAAGACTTCATGTTCCATTAAATAAATTAAGTTACAGCGTGTCGCCACATTGCAGATCTGGAGCATTCAAACGTGTTTTATTTCTATTTTAACAAGAACTCCGTACGTCTACGGTTACATCATCGTTATACTTACAGTTTTCAAATCAGTGAGCAGACTGTTTAACAATCAGACGATTTGATTTCGTACTGTAAAGCGAACACGCACACCGACGCATCTACCCGCACACAAGCAGACGGCCGCAGGCAGCGTACCCGGGGCGCGTGCGCCGCTACAGAAACAGAAGCAGTGTTGCCGTTTGGTTCCGTTTCTTCCGTTTTTCGGAACTTTTGACACCCCCGCGGAACTTCGGAAATTTTCAGAACTTTGATGAGGTAAAAAAAAAAAAAGCTCGTTCCCGAAGATTTAAATGAAAATGGAACTTTTTAGGGATGCCAATGTGATTTTCAAGGGAAGCGACCTGGCAACACTGAACAGAAGACTCGCCCGTTTGCCCGGCAGCTCCGTCCCATTGCACACGCGCTTCTGTTGAGTTCTGATATTGTCACGTGACCGCAGAATAAAATTATTATTGTGCTATACCTATCCTTTGAATTTAATTCTGATCTTCTAACAGTACATTAATACGCAGTACTAATGTCAAATAAATTCTTGTTTAACACCCGCCGCCCCTCACTGCAGCTCTCACGCCCTCATCTCGTACTCTGCAAGCAGAGCGGTACCGCAGACTTGATTGTGCCCACGCGTGGACTCACTGGCTCGGAACTACCCCCATCTTAATCTAAGTAATTAAATGCCGTTGTTGCGCAGAGTGCACCGGCCCAAGTATTACTCTTCCGCTCCCATGAGGCCAAGTGCCTCTTATAGAAAGGAACGGTACCCTCAAGCTCATTGAGAGATTTACGACGTCTCACCGCTTTGTCACCCAAATTAAATACATTATGTAGGTACCTATACCAAATTTCAAGTCAATTCACCCTCTAGAAGTGGTTCAAATTCTATTTGAAAGATTTAATTACAGACGACATCGGGACAAGTGAAACTTAATACAAAACAAACGTGTAAAAGCTTGTATAGGTACAAATTGATTTAGTCAAAGTCATTCCTGCGTGTGATTCGTCGGAAGTCCTTCGCGTTGAGCTCGCTCAAGGTCGCCGTTCGTACTATACTTTATCAAAATAGTAATTAGCAGCCCGTCGATCAAGGCGGGGCGGCGAGTGACTGTCAACCCTTTGCAGCCGCATCATCAATTTTCTTTGTGGGCTTTCATCTAGTCCATGATACGCATTAATCGAATCTGTCAACAATCACAATCCATTGGCTGTCCAATCAACGGATTGAAAAGGCTTGGGATTCGAAAGTGCGATTGAGTGGTTTATATACTTGAATGGAAATAAGAAGGTTGGATTTGAATTATTGCCAGTAAGAGCGAGATAGCGTCCTTTGCCCTCTGGCTATCTCACGCTTTACTTCGTCTCTCTATCTTTATATATCTTTAAAGATTTTTTTCTTTGTTTATGGATTCATTCTGAATAATTTGGTTTCTAGGTTCTTTTACTAGCGTTATACATATAACGAGGAAATGAGCAACAAGAACACATTTTTCGGTTCAGAAAACACATTGTCGTTTTATATAATTCTTGCGCTAAGTGTGGCTGATATTTTCAATATATTTCAATATTATAATTATATTTATTCAAAGCAATGTTTATTAGCCACTAACGTACCAACTTGTCTAAAAACTAAATAAAAAAACTATCTCGACGTTGACTTGTTTCAGTAGGAAGTACTTACTAAAAGTTACCTACTTTAGCAAAACTACAAAGTAACTAAACAAATTGTAGTAAAATTAAATGACTGTTTTACGACGATGGTAACAACGTTAGTCCCTACTGCCTCGTTACTACGAACTAAAGCAATGATCAGCATAATTAGTGAAGGAAAATCAACTATACACCTAATTATAATTATGTGGGTCTGTACACATTTATATAGTGAACAACGAAGTAACTTTAATATCGTTTTTTATTATTAAATGACATACGGATGTAATGGCTGCATTGTTCTTTAGTAGCTACTTATACTTCTTTTTTTTCACATTAGACAAGGTGTTAATCGAGACTTGTCTTTCTATTGAAAAAACAAATTTTAAAAAATAAACATAACTGGATCATCAAAACGACAACAAAACAAATCACTATACCTACCTGAATTTCGGGGAATTTAATTGTAACATGCTGTTATTTATTTTAAGAAAGTCTTTTTCAATAAAAATACAGGTCAAGATTGATGTTTACCTTCTTTATAATGTGCAAAAAAACAGATATAAATATGTATGTCATTCACACTTACTCATGATAAAATTGTAATGAAAAAACTCCTCGTATTAAAATTGAGTTATCATTCTATTAGGTAGGGTTTCTATTTAATAGATTAGATTAGATTAGATTAGATTATTTATTCATTCAATAAAAATTACATCATATTGTACATTGTCAACACAAACACACAACATTATAAATGCGAAAGTTTGTATGGTCGAAATGTATGGATTTTTGTTACTCTTTCACACCAGAACGGCTAGACAAATTAGATGAAACTTGAAATTAGTATATATCAATAGGCCTGAACTAATTCTTCTTTTATCTCGGAAAATTGTGTGATTCCCACGGAATAGTGATAAAAGAATTCTATGCAGACGACGTCGCAGGCAACAGCTAGTTTTTATATATTACAAGGAAAACAGACGAGCAAGCGGGCCACCTGACGGTAAGTTAGTACCACAACACATGGACACCAACAAGACTTGAAGATTACAGATGTGTTGTTAGCCTAGAGGGCTATGTGTATTATGTAATTTGTCAGTAATTTCACTGGCTGTCTTACTCTCCACACCGGAACACAGCAGAGCAAGCACTGCTGCTTGGTGGCATTTTAGCGATAAAAGTTACCCCAAACATCAAAATTCCATCCAGATAAATTTTTTGCCCCCAAATTCACGATTCCGAAATCGAATCGAAATCGTTCGAGCTTATATTATGTGTTATAATTTTCATACGGTAACGCAAACGAGATGCAGTGAAGTATAATTATGTGTCGCAAAATACCTACTCGTATTATAAATAAATGCGACAGTAGTAACTCTTGTTTGTCTGTTACCTTTTTACCCTTAAACCGCTGAAACGATGTAACTACCTAGTTGGAATTTGGTATAGAGATAGTTTCAGTCCTGAGGAAACATATAGGATAGTTTTATCTCGGAAAATAGCATAGTTCCCGCGGGATAGCGATAAGCGTATTCTAAGCAGACGGAGTCGCGGGTATTTTAGTTTACACGAATAGTACCTACTTAGCGCATTCACTGCCACCGACGCATATATGCGTTTTCGTGACTTTCGCTCAGTGCCGCTGTCATATTTTACAGGCAATTGAACGCACGTGTGCGTCAGTAGCACCTGATGAAGTCTCGGGTTTGGCAGGTAGCAGCGAATGTTTTAATTAGGTGAGCGAGAAGAACTAAATAATACGAACTTCAAATCCATCCACCATTTTTCTCACTGTAGTGAGGTGAAAAATTGTGTTTCGCTCGGCAGGAAAGTTGTTTAATATCCCGTGCATAAAAACAAAAAACTTTGCAGCCTTGCATAACAAATAACTATTATTTGCACCAGGTATTGGAGCTAAGTACAAATAAAGATCTTATTCTGCTAAAATGTAAAAAACATCTTTAATCGCAACTTTATGTAACGGAGCTTAAATATAAAGATTAGATTCTAGTTACAAAATGTAAAAAAACACTTAATTACCACCATAATAGCATAGTACAATGACCTATTTCTTTAAAACTGATGTAACAAATTACTTTATTACAAACTTTGTTTAAATGAGCTTAATATAAAAATCTAAATCTTATAACAAAATTTTAAAAACAACTTTTCTATCTCCATGTATTGGAGTTACTACAAAGATCAAATTTTTCTTACAAAATGTAAAAAACACCTTAATTAGCACCATAAATATTATGGGGCTTAATACAGAATATGCAGTTCTTGTTACAAATTGTAAAAAAATACTTAATTAAGTACTAAAAAACCATATATTTTATTCACTATATATTCGACCTCAATACAAAGGTCTAATTAGTAATACAAAATGTAGCAAAAATAATTAGTCATCGTGTGATTCTCATTATCATTAGAGTTTGAGTTTTTAGGCAATACTAATGAGAGGTGTGTACCTTGTAAACGAGTGTCACGTCTATTATCCACAGACTAAGGAGTTTAATAACATGAACCTTAGAAAATATTTTGTTGCATTGGAAAGACCTGTCTAAGAAAGACCATTTGATGGATTTTGCGGTTAAATACAACTTAAAAACAACCAACACTACGATTGGTTCGTATGCATAGGTAGCAAAACAATGCAATACAGGAGAAAAGATTGTAGACCGACTTGAACTGGAAGCGAAGCTCACTAAAAGCACAACCAAAGCAGCGTTATAATTATATACCTACTAGCACGGAACCCAGTCCACGCGAGTTTAACTCGCACTTGACCAGTTTCTTACATAGGGTGTATTCTCACTAGATCTTATTTTGTCTAAGATCATTTAACCTAATTCTCACTATGATCTTATGCAATATTTCAAATATTAATAATAATTAAGAGTAAACGGAATGGTAAACTTTAGCAGGACTTTGTAGTACAGAGGATAATAGCATTTTATTTGGCATTATTATACCTTTATGACTATAACAATATAAAATGTATATTACTAAAACATTTAAAGGCATTTACGAATAATCTATTTCCCTTAAAGCTATGATTCACATTCAGGTTTAAGCCTCTTATTCACATTTTTTTGAATCAGGCATTACTTTGCGGAGGTCCATAATAATTGACAAAAATAATTTACATTGCTACTCATTTGCCGCTACCCCAAGCGGAGCAGCAAAGTAAATGTTATTTGTTAATTTTCCTCTTAATTATAAAAATTACTAGTCAAATCTTAGTTTTGTGTGTCTCGTAAAGCCAAATAGCAATGTGAATAAGAAAGGCAAACTAATGTTAAGCTATCTTAGGCTTCATAAGCGTTTATTAATAATAGGGAGGATTTTTTTATCACGGATACCACTATAAGGCCTAAACGGTATTTAAAAGGGAAAAAATGGAAGTGGAAAAAACTAATAATCTAAAAAAAGTAATTGATTCACAAATTTATAAGTTATCGCTGAATATACCTTACAAAATAATACTCGTATCCCCCAGGAATTGGTTAACTAAATACTTAATAGTAAACAAAATGTAATATCAATCAAACATCTATTGTCTCATAGACCAGGCGCCATAGTAGTAAATAGAATTATACCAAACGTGAAATCAAACATTTCGATATTATTTATCAAAAAGAGAAAGAGAGAGGCACATTTATTTACTCACACACATTCAATTCTCTAAGCAGAGAACAATCAGCACATATGAAGAAAAAACAATCTGACAATAATTATACTCATTAGTGGAATGAGGTTTTCATTTACGGCACACTTAGATCCAGAGCTCGCTCTATGTGGCTAGACAATAATTCTATGACAGCAGTATAAAATTGTATGGAATTGACACTAGCCTACGAAAAACCGCGTGATTAAGCGGTAAGCGTATGTCGACATAGAAACGCTTCGGAGCGCATGTCACATGTCTAGCTAGCTACGCTGTCAGGTTGGACCTGTGAAGCAAGCGTCGGTAGAGTCAGTAGCGCCATGACAGGGACTGCGAGTGAGCGGCCGACCAATATAGTTTACGTAAAAAATGATGAAATAAAAAATGGAGAGAGGTAGTGAAGAATCAAAATATGTGTTTTGATCATTAATGTACCTGCCAAATTTTATGACATTGATTTCACAACACTTTCTCGAAAAATATATAGCTGATTTTCAAAGCTATTTTATTTCCATGTTTTTTTTTATTAAATAAATTAAAACTTGACGTTATTTTCGCGGAGCTTTATTTCTTTCATCTCATTGTTTTCGACAAGTTCAATGATTTCCGAATCTTTAACTTGGTTCAGAGTATCATTCTCAGCTTCATTATAAATATCACCTTGTAAATTAATCTGTATTTCTTTTAGACTCTTTCCCTTAGTTTCAGGGACCAAAAATATAGCAAACAGAGCTCCTGCGATGGAAAAACTGGTAAATACCGTAAAGGCTCCGAAAAACCCCGCACAGTTTACGACTTCTTGGTAGCCCCTTGCCATACCGAAACCTAACGCGCCTCCAAAAATGTTAAGTGACGACATGGCATTAGCTTTCACGTTCATAGGGAAAATCTCAGCCGGTATCACCCTAAATATAGACAAATACCCTAAATTGGATATGACATCAGCTCCAATGAAAGCAGCGAAAAGTACGTAGCTGAAGGCCTTTGGCACTTGCTGGTCTACGTGAATGACTTCAGCAAAAAGAAAATACACGCTAATAATTGCCAGACACAGTCCACTGCCGAAGAAAGAGTAGTATAGCAACGGTCGACGTCCCACCCGGTCCGCTATTATTGTAGACATTATAGCTGAAAAAGAAAGGGTAATAATAATTAATAAAAAAGAAATTCTTCCTCATTACCTAGGTAGTTTTAAAAATATTTTTCTCAAACATGCTCGGAAATGTATGCGTTAATGTCCCGATATGAGGACATGAAGTTTCTCGTTTATGGCTCCCTACATTACTTCTTGGCTTAGGCCACAAAAGTTAGTATGAAAATCCATTTTTGTCCGCTGCTCTAATTTTTTAAATTTATATACTAAAATTAAATTGGCAAAGGAAAAAATTACATACAGCCAACCACCACCACAATCTGTACCTAAGCATAATTGCGACATAAAAAAAAAATCTATGGTACTATATTTATGTGCGGTTAAACATGGTGCTCAAATAGCTGGATCAAATTAGTACATTTAAAAAATAAAAAAGGTGGCAAATCGAAAATCTTTTTTTCCGCTTATGCGTATTTCGTAGTGATTGTTACTATAATTTAACAGAAATAAAAATGACTTCTAGTGATGAAAGTGACGGGGAACTTATGAACTGTACTCCGCCTCATTTAAAAGAGGAGGCAAATTTAGCTATGCAAAATATGCTACCGGAAAAAAGTAAAGAGATTTACTTGATTGTCTAGTAGTTATTTTAATTTTAATATTTCCTCACATTGTTTGAGAAAAGCACTATACAAGCTTTGGCCGGAACAGGGATTGCAGGACTCGTTCTATCTGGCCTCGTCTTCGACTCGGCCACCTACCCCAAACTCGTCCAGCAATCCCTTACTTCACGGCCTCTGCAGTAATGTACTATTCTTATGCAGCTTCTTTGCATACATTCATACATATATTATTAAAATCACGTTATTTTTCCTGACTGAATTTTCCGCATTTTTTTATTTTTTTTATTTTCAAGGATTACCGGGCAGGTACTTATTTCAACAAAAATGCGCGTGACTTATGTCTGACCTTACTTCCCGTCTGTATACGTTAAAGCTTTCGCATCTTTTCATTCGAAAAAAAATCGCATCGTATCTACTCTGTGGTAAACGTGTGTGGCAATCTATAACGCCATGTTTATAATACTACCACGCTGCCCTCTGTAAATCGGTTCCCTTGCGGGCCTATACTGTCATGTGCAAGGTGTCTTAGAAGTGTCCCGGAATGTTTCAGCAGGTGATTAGGTTACATTGATACAATACTCCTGTTATGGTCTTACATCGCAAAAACATAAAATGTAAATTTCAACAGTAATAGTGTTTGATGGATAGTATAACATAATATTTGTAACGGATTAACCTTAAAAAAATACTTGCATGTAACAAACTGGACAATGCTGTAAACTGTTATGACAGTCTTATAGTCCAAATTCGATTTGCTCCGGTTGATTATCGTGCCCAGGTATTGTCGTATCACTGTCACACCTGTCATTGTCTTCGTAAAATGCAAACCTGAAACGAATTTTGAAAAATCGGTTGAATTTCACTAAACAGCGGAATGGACAAGTTTCTAAAACTATCATTAATATCAATTATGCAGTTTTGTTTTAACAACATTTAAATTCCATTAGAGAAAAGGTTGGATAGGGATGACAAAAGAACAAAAAACACTTATTTTTTTTTGTATTATTATGTAGTTATAGCTGTTTGTTGGGTTGGTTGGTAACTTGCTCGCATAACGTATCAGCATTGCGATATATAGCGAAGAAATGCCGCCACATATTTGGGTCCATGCCGCGGGGAATTTATTTACATAGTTTTTTGTTAGTTTCTTTTTTATATTTTAATTATTATAATTTAGTTTAAGATCTTTTGTTATGATTTTCTTTTACAGTAGACAGGTAATGGATCTATTTACCTGCTGCAACGATGATGGCTTTGCGGTACTGTCTCCCGGTGAGCAGTTCTTTGTATGAAGTCGAGTACCGCATCTCGCTTGACACGCTGTTACGAAGGCTTTTCAATTCATCTTCAAGCTCCTGCAATACCAATAATATACAGTTTTACAGTCTTTTCATTTTTTTTTCTTAATTGGGAACTTAGGAAGTTTTTTTGAAGTTTGTTCTAGTTTCGTCACTGTGGGGTGCGATTTCGGAAACCTCCTCGAGAACTCTAGCATTACAGTTCCCTTCTAACACGGGGGTAAGGCTGTCGCTTAGGCCGATGCACCCTGGGCAACAATGGTTAATTTATTTATTTAGTAAGTTAATTGTCCGTTGGCTAATATCCGACTGGGGGGAGGGGTGGTAAGGTGAACCCGCGATTCGTTGCGGGGGATATGAACCAGCGGGTCCAGCTCCAGATATGGACCTGCAGTGAGAGCAGCGCCTCTGGGCGCCCTTTTGATGGAGGCGAACGTGAGCTAAGTACCTGGAGGGAAAGGTGAGGGCAAGCCTTATTGGATGAGGGCGAAAGCTCACCGTCAGAGCGATGCGACCTAAGGGTTGCGATCGCGGAGCGGATTGACTTCGGTCACTGCCGGTCGACAGGTAACCCGGCCCGTGGGGTTGGAACGAGGGCCGCTTGTCTTTTTCAAAACAGGGGGCCGCGAGGAGTAAACCTCTATAAAGTGTTCAGAAGGTTGAACTCGCGGGTGCTTTTGGTGACGAACACGATCATTCCTTCGCTACCGCTCTGCTTCCAGAGTAGTACATGAGGGTGTGAGAGCTGACGTGAGGGTCGGCGGGCATAAGCCTGCCATCAGAGCGGTGCACTCAGCAAGGGACGCGATCGCGGAGCGGCGTGGGTTCGGCCACTGTCGGTCAACACGTAACCCCAGCCCGTAGGTGCCGGGAACGTGGGCCGTTGACTTTTTCAAGACGGGGGCCAGGAGGAGATAACCTCTATAAAAAATACTTGTGCATCCTCTGTCAAATATAACATACATATTAAAAAGAAAAAGGTTGTAAAGTATTTCATGTTTTACAGTGTCGATAAGTCGTGTCTTATTCCTTTTAATAATACAAATTGATCATAGCAGTAATCTTTATCCCACCAAAAACATTCTGTAAAAAACTAGCCAAGTCTCGATGGAGCTGCTTGTTTATCTCTAAAAAGTAGTGAAATCTAGACAAAGTCGTTCCAAGTCTAAGGTTGCTTACTGCGATTTCTTTATTATTATAGTTAATGTTGTGTGACTTGGCCGTTGAAGGGTTACACAAGGGTACAAAACCAGGTTCATTTCCCATCGTCAATGGGTAGCGGTTCTGGCGACAGATTGGTGCAATGGTGTCATGGAGCACCTGGTTTTGTACCTAAATAGCTTTTAAAAAGTGTTTTTTTTATCAAACCAACAAAATGCGGCTTGTGTAAAATTTTGAATTTAGTTTTTATTTTAGGCGTCCAGTTGCGTGACTGTCGCGTCACGGAGGTTCATCATGTTACACAGTTCAAAAAGTTCTGTTTCTTGTTCAAAATTACCACTTGAGACTAATTTTAGGCAGTAATTTTATAAACCCGTGGTTTATTCAATTGTTATTGTCATAAGTTTTCCATTCGAACTCACCTTTTCAACCTTACAGCGTCGAATTCTCATTAATGCTTTTTTCGCGGCGTCCACCCGGTTTTCCTTCAAATGGTAATACGGAGATTCGGGTATCCAGAAGCACGCTCCGAAGAATATAATTGGCAAAGCCAACAGCATGTAATTGAGGCATTCGTATGACACGTAAATGCCTATATTTGACACCATAAGGAGTCCCAGGTTGAAAATGATATTCGTGAAAACAGAAAGAGTCGCTCGAATATCTTTATCCGCTATCTCGTTTAAGTAAATTGTCATCACCTGGAAAAGAGAATTCGTAGGGATTTTAAATACAATAATCGAACATGACATTATACATATTAAGATTATTAACATTGCAAACAAAGTAAGATATCCACGATATTTTTTTCAAAAATGTCAAACATATTTTCTTTTGTTAAAATTTCTTTTTCAGTTACGTTTTTTTGCAGAATATGCTTTTAGTTGACTGAACTTGCATTGTTGTCTAATGGTAAATGTCAGTATAAAAAAAGAAATTTAACGATAAAATTCTCACATAGAAATAAATGTTTTTAATGGATTTTGGTCACTTCTGCAGTTACAAACAAGTGCGAGCGTTACATTTGAAATCTGAAAAAAATGGTATGCATAGAAGAGGGTGACATTCTACTCACAAAATTTGGCCTAAATAAACCAACAGACATTTCAGGTTAGTTAAATACAAGTTTGTAAAAGCTCACGTAGTCATGACAACGTATAAGTATTAGGTAACGTAAGTAACTGTCTGTAGAGATTAAGTCGTTTATTATGTAATTCATCTGTGGCAAGCACATATGTTACGCTTATAGTGACGTTATATCAAACTTGGCAAAACAACAAGGATGATATAGTTGGCCCCCTTCGGCTACTTTGAAACCAAAGGTTGGACACCAGTTTAGACAACCCACGTGTGAGCCGTGTGAGAAGTGTGAGTAAATGAAGGAAAACCGAGATAATGGTGCTTCGCTAGTTTTTGTCGCTTTTAGTTAAATTTTTGGACACATTTCTACCTATACCTAAATTCTGTAAGAATGCTTACCGTAGACACGAGTCCTGTTCCAATGCCCCACATGAATCTTGCTACGTACAAAAGCCATGGCTTCAAGGCGAATGAGCTCAACAACTGTAATAAAGAATAAACCAACAATAAGTATTTTCGTACTCAAACTTGTAACCGATTAGTCTTAACTCAACTTAAGCAACTCTTTCATTAAATAAAGTTCATAAATAGTAAATCTTCTTTTCCTTTTTGACGGTTTTCCCGTAATTTTGTTTTCTTACTATCCTATCACTATAACGCATAAAAAATCATACAAAAGTAATTCTAAGACGGAGAAAGAAACCCAGTTCCTAATCATTCCATGATGCGTGCGAGCAGTTAAAAGTCCGCATGTGTTCCAAAAAGAGGTATTTCAAATTTCCTACTTGAACTGGCACTGTTATCAGGGGAAATGTTTAAGTATCGGGAATTTTGAAGGTAACAGTAACCATGTAACAGTTTTTTTTTCTTCTATTTTACGATTTTTGTCACTAAGAGCCATCTACGTGTGACGTGACTCCAAACTTTACTACAGTACATCCAGGTTTAGAGATTCCTATTAATTGCAAACAGCAACAAATTTTTCACTTTCACACAATTTTAGATCAGTAGTTTGATTTATCTTAAATGGAGGACATTTTACCTCCTCAGAAACCCCAGTCAATCAATTTTAATAAATTTGTTTTTGCTCCTCAAAAGAGTTTCTTAGGAATCCTAAAACGAAAAAAAAGATTTTTATTTGTTCCTCCTCAGATGTTCAGGAGCCGCAAATTTAAAATTGAATGAATTTGTTTGTTGTTCCTCAGAAGTGCTTCCCAGGAATCCCAAATAGAATTGAATGAATTTGTTTGCTGTTCCTCAGAACTAAGTGCTTCTCAAGAGTACTAATGAATTTTTAAATAATTAATTTATTGCTCCTCAGATAGAAGTTAGTTACAATATTTCTTTGTCACAACACTTACCGACCCTAATGCAAAAGGCAAGGCACCAATCAACAAAGTAGCGCGCCGGCCGAGCCGATCCGCCATGAAACTTATCACCATGCTGCCAACGATATGCCCTGGTGCATTCATTCCCATCATCCACGCTATCTCATTCTGCAAAGAAACATTATTTTATGTAATGTCCAACGTAAACAGTGGCTGGCTGTGATTATCCAGGGGGGAAACTGCGGAATACATTTGTATGTAGAAACGGCTACTCTTTTTCCCCACCCGATTTTAACCCCATCTCTATAATGTAACCCATAACCCATCTCTTTGCGTGGGTTTCGTAAAAGGCGCGAAAATATCATTAAAAAGTAGTAAAAATCTGTGTATACCTTCAAAATTGCAGTTCAAATTAAATTTTCGACTAATTGATGGCATTGACTAATCTAATCTAACTCTGCTAGTTTGACGAATTCAGAAAAATGTTTCACCACTTTCAAATGTAAGTTGATGCCAATAATTCGTCCCTAGACTACAATTTTGACCAAGAGGGCTCTTGTTTTTTATAGGCGTTGGTGAATACGCCAACGATTTATGTTTTCAAGTGCTCGAGAGTGTTGCCTTAAGTGTCACTAAAAAAGTTACAGATTTATGGGATATCATCGAACATTCTCGAAGTTCATGTACGTTGGTTACTTTGTTATAAGAATGTTTATAGTGGGCAGGCAGCGCTTAATTTTAGAATGGAATCTGAGAATTAGTTGATTTCCGAAACCCGATACGCTAAGGTGCTACTTGCATTGCATGCGATAGAATTATACAAGAGCGAAAACTTCGGGAAAACCGATCCGATCGTACCATTACGTGAACTTTAACTTTGTAGATCTGTTAAAACCTATTTTCATTTTATTTTCATTTTTTTCTGTTCTCGACATTTTGAAGATTATTTGGACATTTATGTCAGCCCATATCCTATTATTTACGGTCAGCCAAATAAGTGGTCGACCAACTTCCTGTTAAATGAATATGTCACTAGTCGAACTTTCAAGTTGACAGCTGCGTTATATTTTATGACGGGCAAAGGACTATTAAGATTAGGGTTGCAGCCCGCATAATTTGGGTGATGGTACCACAAAATATCGTCTACGTCTCGTTTCAGGGAACGTACGACATCGTATTTGCTTTATCCTCTGGCTTTGTTAGGAAGAAAAGTTGTAGGTAATTTAATGTTGTTTATTTCTGTCTTATATCTTTGAGTTTCAGAAATAAATAGAAAAAACCGCAGATTGGGACGCGTTTTGACTGAAAAGAGGAGTAGAGGCGGGGGAGGAGTCTGACACCGGGCAAAGTCGTGGTGGGGTATTAATTAATCTAAAAAAACCCGATGGCAAATAGTTTCACGAAGTGCTATTAACCGTGAAAATCAGAGGTTTTTCAAGAATTGACTACTCCTCTATGGAACTTCCCAAACTTTTTTAGTCCGCGGCGCTTTTATAACTCTAATATGTCTGAATGGACGAGTCTTAGGAATCATGTTATAGGCGATGCGGCTAGCAACCCATCACTATTTTAATTCCCCTTTCCACCTATACGCCTACAATCATACTAAACGTGGCCTTTAGGTCAGGTCTTGTTACCTCAGGCTCTGTTTATCCCGTAAGGGATATAGACTTGATTTGTGTGTGTGTGTGTGTGTGTTTGAACTAGAGACTCACTTACGTCAGTTATCTGAATCCCAGTCTCGTTCCTATTCAACTTCGGTATAACGGGGGTCGGCCATGCAGCCGATGCAGCTACAGTGAACGAAGCCAATGACACTACAAACAAAAATACAACCGATTGAGAACCTCCACCTTTTTTTTACTCGGTTAAAAAACAGCTTAATAGTCAATTTGTATCTCGGTCACTAAACGTAGTACATAACTCGCAGCCCTGTAACAACCCCCAATTTTAAGGTTGTACATTTTACGATACCTGCGGTAGATAAAAAGCTAAAGGTGTTTAAAAAATAAAACCCGGCTGTAAGAACGTAATACTTAACTAAATAGATGAAAATTAAGACCTGAAACACCTGCGATAAAAAGTTGTTTGAATTTAAATGGAATGAGTCATACCTATAATATTTCAGCAGGCGGGGACCATCCTTTTTTAATTTATGTGTATTTACATAACTTTGCTATTTTGATTCCCCTTTCCACCTAGTCGCCTCCAATCATGCTAAACGTGGCCTTTAGGTCTTGTTACCTCAGGCTATGTCTACCCCGTGAGGGATGTAGACGTGATATGTGTATGTATGTATGTACATAATTTTGATTTGTCCGACCTGTTGTAATTTTATTTAATAAATTGGATTTTAATTCAATCGTGACTGGATTGCAGGAGTTTAAGGGCTTATTTTTTTCTGTTTTATACTTAACATGATTGTATGAAATGTCCCCTCCATTTTGTTATATACTATTTTACCTAACTTAAAAAATTACAAACGACGTGCGACAAAACCATAAGAAACTTTAAAAAGTTATTGAAAAATCTTCAAAGCTTACCAGATAACGTGACTAAGTACTGCACCTTCCGGGCCGCATGCGTCTTCATTGTATCCTTCATATTTACCCCCTTGGAAGTAGAACTATTATAAAGATGTTGTGATACTATTTCTGTTCAGTACGCAATCTGGAACAATTAGGAATTTAAATTCTAAAAATCTGTTGAAACGTTGCCTGTTATTATGTTATGGCTGGATCTACACTAAAACTCATAAAATTAAACTTCGTAATTTAAAAACACATAACATTAATAGATAGGCATAAAATTATATTTGCATAAATTTACTTAGCGTAACGTTAATTTGCATAAATATATAAACGCATAACGTTAACCATAATCCCTGTTACTTTGTTTAAAAAGGTCGTAACTTATACTATTGAAATAGAAGTCTAACTGAGATTTTGGATGGAAGGTTCGGTTTAGTTCATTAGTTCAGCAGGAAAATAAAACCTTTTTTTTTTATAGGTCGACTGCCGGCAACGCAAACAAGCTTTTTACTCGTAGTGCATTTCATTTATATTAACATCCCGCTGGCACAATTTTGTTGCTTTTTTCGCAGCAATATCACACTTGTAGGTATGAAGAGTTAGATTTTTGAAAGAAAGAAGACATTTTTCTCTTTTGAAAGACACACAAATAGAGCATACAAAAATGAAACATAAAACACAGCCTTCAAAATAGATCAACAACGTATTTAATGAGCGTGTCTTTGCAAAAGTGAAAAGGTCGCTGTCGCTGGCTCTGCATTTTGCTGAGGCGTTAAACACCTGCAGCACTGATTTTATTCAATAAATTGGATTTTATTTTTGGATTTAGGACTAAAATCTAAAAGCAAATTATACCTTTCAGGTGGACTTTAACGGAGACATAGTAACGAAAGAAATTAGGTGTATTCGGCCCAAAGAAGCAATAGTACATTGTTGTAGAGGCTGGAAAGTGAGCAATAGGTGGACGAGTGAGTTCGAGAGACGAAGAGAGACGAGTCCATCTATTGCACTTTTGGCCGAGACATTACATAGTGCTTTTCACTACTGCGAGGAAATAAAAAACATTTACGTCAGACGTGGCTGTATGGACCTAGTTTCCTTTGCCTCTTCCTGATGGGATAAACCTTAAAAAAATGTAATATGAAGCACACGACGTGTTCTGATTGGTCAATTTTGTGTAATAGCATCACAAATTGTGTTCTGATTGGTGGAATCAGGGATCAGCATGCCGATGTGATTGGACGACTTGGTCTTTGAAACTGTCCAACAATGTTATTGTTGGCCTGTTTGAATTCATAGTTGGCCTGTTCATTCAACGTACAACTATACTTTATTTTGGGGCCCCATTACTGACCATCTTTTGCCACATTTCCGAGCAGTGGCGTGAAAAGTTAATTTAACACACTACAATTCCATAAAAATAAGTTAACCCAAATTTTCATTTCAAATTGTCTTTTTTTGCCGACTGCTACTTGAATTGTCACCTATCACTATATGTATACCAAATTTCAAATGAATCGGACCAACCGTTGAAGAGTTCCCTCCTGCGAAGATAACCACGGCCGGGCCACCAGAATATCACAAAATATCAATATCAGATCAATCCGACCGCACGAAACGGGTCAAAATTTATTTACATGATTTGACCCGAACATGCATAAAAATTGCAAGTTAGCAAAAAAAAGCTTGTAAATTTACCAAAGCCGAAAGGGCTGTCAGCTCAGCAACGTTATGCATATCAAGTTAAAACAAAAAGTTAAATAGTAGTTCAATGCAATGCCGGAAATTAAATTCAGAATCGCAACACTACGTCCACGTCTTTGTATTACAATAGCTGCTAAGGCGTTTCTAAGCTTTGCCGCGTACAACGACGTACGTTTGTTGGTTATTTTGTAAATAAACATTGATCCCGGTGAATGAATTGCTCGGATCTGCTTTCACAGAGCGCGTGTTTCCACGCTGAGCGCGCGATCGTTACTGAACTGAACTGAATGCGAGCGCGGGAACACAAACACAAAGTGAGGTTAAGACCTAAATTGATGACGTCACTTGGACGCAAAGTCGAGAGCTGAGGCTATCTCAACTGCGAAATTTCCTAGAACTACGATCGAAATTTCATACAAGCTTGTGTCAATATTGTGTTATGTATGTTATGTTATATTTGTGTGTGTGTTATATTGTGTCTCATGTCTTTTATTTATAGCTTTATCTGTCAGAGTTTGTTGTATTTACATGTATTACTAACATAAACGTAAGGGACGTATTATATAGTAACTAACATGGGTTTTAGTTCTAGTTTTTATTATTATTTTATAGTAGAATTTAAATATTGTTGTAAATTTGTTTTATTAAGATAAAATATTTTTTCTCAATGACTTCGAGAGTGTCACCGAGGCCAGTATTCGGGAAGTCTATAGAGGTCGGTTTAGCCTAGCCTTTGCAATATTCCGTCTCGTTCTTGCATTCAGAAGTTGAACGTAGGAGTTGGATAGAATCAGCACGCGTATAACACATACTGGTGGGAAAATCTCAAACAGAATCTGCTTTCAACAGTATTTAGTGAAACTATTTAGCACCGAGTGTTTTGATCAATTTGCCCGCTGATAACGAAGCCGCCCGGTTTCAACCGCTCCCCCGCAGCTTTCCCCCATTTCCCCCCTGTCCTAGTCTGTATTTTTTTTAATTATAGACGTAAAAGTAAACTGTCAATGGACCATGACCATGTATTTCTAATAATAAAGCCATTTAGAGACGGCATTTGCTTTGGTCTGTCTCGATAAGTAAAAATTAAAAGATGTAAAACAAATAATTAAATCGTTTAAAAAATTAAACTGTATCTATTAAAACAATGAAGCAACCAAAAATTAAAAATTAAATACTTACAATTTTCTATAAAAGTAATTTTAAAACACAATCTCTTTGCTTATTTTATTTATTGAGTAGTATTGAAAAACAAACCGCTTAATAAATACAAAGGAACTAGGTATAAAACATTTTTTCACGTTACTCAAAACAGTTTCCCTACACCCACCCACACGCACTCACTCACTCACTCACGCACACACACGTATACACACACACACACACACACACACACACACACACACACACACACACATTAGTTTTAATTTTAATATTTTGTCACTTTTTCATATAGGTAGTTTAACTCGTAATAAATTATAGTCTTGGGATTTAATGTTGACAGGTACAAAAATGTAATTACCCTTCGCGAAAAAATGGTATCTCTTAGAACAGGTATTCTTATACTTAAAAAGAGGTACCAACCATTTGTTAACACACTGTACTTTTTGTTACCTGAATAAACTTTATTATTATTATTATTATTAGTTTCCACATATATTTTTTTTCATTTTACGCTAAATAATGTGTTTAAAGCTTGAGTTAGAACTGTTTCACAGCTTCTACTATCTTACTGCAACATAGTACTGGACAAGATAAAACTATCCGTTTCCTGTTACTTTATCTGCATAGAAGGCGAGAAATGTGCTATTTCAGGGATGAAATCCCGAATGTTAATTTAATCTGTTTTGTCACTAAAGAAATTGTAAAAGGGAAACAAAGTAACCATTTTACTAGGTACCTACTTCCTCTACGCGTTACATTTTATTATGACCATAGTAATGTAGATCGACTCAATTGGTCAATCGAAATAAATGTATGCCTTGTGTATTTCCAGTCTAATCATTTCGCGGTATAACCACATTGACTAATCAGGAGTGTCAATAAGTTAATTGAGTAGGTACAATATCACTGAATTAATTTAAATAGGTAAATAAAAAATAATCGCCAACTGTGGTAGATAAGCGAAAAACTCGTGAACAACTGGATCAAATTAAATGTTTTTTTAATCCATTCAATGAAGACTAGGCAGATTTTAATGTCGAGAAGACTTGAGAAAAATGAAAAATTAATAGTATTTTATGCAACAGTTGTATTAGAGGGGTCAAAAAAGGCGAGTGCTGTGGGTTACGATGTGAGCGCAGCAAACATCGTAAGGACTACGCCACGAGCTTTTTTTGACTTGCTTATACACAGTCAATAAAACAAATACAAAAATAACCTGCCAATTCTGAGTACTACGAACTCGATTAACATTCTTATGTTACGTCAGAACTATGGTAATCGGTACGTGATAAAAGTAATAATGACAACGAATTAAATTAAAAGGGTAGGGTATTTTTGCATTATTATTATGGCATCTGCGAACTAAAGTACATAATATTTACATAATTATATAGGTACGGTCAAGTGCAAAAATAAGTATCGATACGAACTTCTCAAAAATATGTCCCACGACCTTATTACGCCGATGTAAGAGCGTATGGTACTTATTTTTGAAACCTTGACTAGATACATATTATTACACTTGACTGTACATAAATCACGTCTTTATGCCTTACGGAGTAGACAGAGCCCAAGGTGACAAGACATAAAGTCTGCGTTTAGCATGATTGTGGGCGTATTTATGGATGGAAAGGGGAATCAAAATAGTGATGGGTTTGCTAGCCTATAACATTATTTCTAGGATTTTCGCCCATTCCTTCGATGGGCTTTTACCATCTGCGCGGAAAGCTTTTGTCCGCGACTTCGTTCGCGCAGATAACGTCAAAGTGACATACCACCTTCATCCACTCATTTCTTCAAATATTAAGTCATTATTTCCTATCCCGTAGAAAATTTACAAAACCCCGTCTGAGTGCTGCTCTTTGATCTTCAAGGAATATGTCTGTTAAATGCCAAGATCTGTATTAAGTAGCAAATCATAATTATAATGATTATTTTTATTTCTTATCCCACGGGAATTCCGCAAGGTCCAAAAATCAGTTTTCAGATATCATAATTTGGTATGCGAAATTTAAAGATTCTAGGAAAAAAAAGAAAAAAAGTATCCTATTACCGTCTCCTGGTTCTAATTCTAAGCTCCCCACCAATTTTCAAACAAATCTGTTCTAGAATCTTTAAATTTCGCATACCAAATTATGATATCTGAAAACTGATTTTTGGACCTTGCGGAATTCCCGTGGGATAAGAAATAAAAATAATCATTATAATTATGATTTGCTACTGATGATTATGATTTGAACGGCTGAAGCCGTTCTTGAGTTATAAATAGTGTAACTAAGACGACTTTCTTTTACATATGTATATAGATAGATTATGTATAATTTTTAATTCATTGCCTTTTTTAAACATTGATTAACTACATACTTCAGTTTACATTGTCAAGTATATTGAGACTTCAGGTTTTATTACCTTGTTTCTTATACAAGGGATCGTATATGCATCCCTCGATAAAAAAAAAGTGCATTACTGTGGTAACACGCGGGCGAGGTAGGCACGGTGTGTTCCGTGTGTTACAACATCTCGGGCACAAGTATTATTATTCACTCAAATTTTAGTATGATCAAAGACAACATATGCAACAAACCTCTCTTCTTGCTGCTTTCCTAAACTAGGTGCTAAATGTATACTAAAAATAACGGAGTAATTTTTGTCTCTTTCTATCGGTCGATCTCTTGTTTCATGGTCTTGGTCACATGTTTCTGTTAGAACATATCTTCGAAGATACTCAACTGATTTAAAACTAAAATCATTAAAAAAAAAGTAGAACCGCCTTCAAAAAACATGAAATAATCCTCTAAAGCCATCAGTTTTATGTCCTAGCGCAAAAATGAAGTCAGTGCGGTCGGTGTGGTTGGAATATGCTTTGAATTACTTATAACTGATTTAGAGGATTATTTCATGTTCTTTTGAAGGCGGTTAAAAACAAACCAGGTGTAAAGCCTAGTATGTAGTTCCATATGGAACTATTGAGATCAGTTATTTGACATTTACATTATGTACCGGTTGTTCCTTATGGAACTAGAATTATGGAACTTCTGGGATATACCCGAGGCTGGCAACTTCTTGAGTACCTATTGATCTTGAATTCGTGGATCTAAATTAGTGTAGCACATCTTTGCTAGTGATGCACGTGCGCCAGCGCAAATGCTCCCCGCCACGTCACCAGATGCGTAAAAAATTAAACAGCATCTGCCCTGAAATAACGTGCATATGTTTACAATGGGAACTATCGTTTCTTTGCTCACCAGTTGGCGCCACTGTTGACTAAGGTCCAGAGGTATAGCAGTCAAAGGCGACTGTATAAGATCGGCGCCGAAACAAAGTTTTAAATCTTGAATCTCATTTAATTTATTAATTATAAATAACTATCATCATATCGAGTAGATATGCCGCAATGTTGTGGCAGTTCCGTTTTGTTCGGAAAAAATAAATCCGATTCATTGCCAAATAATCGATATTTGCGATAATTTCACAACGGAGATTACTTTTCAACAGGTAAATGAAAGAAATTATAATTTGTCACGAAGCCCGCCAAAACCAGTGAAAATTGAATGTTATTGGACCTTTTTCAACATGAAACTACCATGAGACTCACTCATAATTACACATAAACGGATAACTCACGTATAAAAAGTCGAGTGATGCTCGACATGTTTCGGACTATTTCGTAGTCCTTCTTCCTGGAGCGCTCGCCCCGGCGGCAGCGAAACGAACACTGCGCGCCAGCGCTCTGTTCGCGCGGCTGCTCGACGCAACTGACAGCGGCTTTTTATACGTGAGTTATCCGTTTATGTGTACCTAATTATGTTATTGGACCTCACGCGAGACTAGCGCCTCTAGTGGCAAATTCACCCGCGATAATATAGCATTTTTACAATCGTGTGTTACATTTTTTGGTCGCAAAGATCGCAGCAGACGTTGACAGTAGCTGCAAGGTGTTTAATTATTAGGTATCAAAGCTAAAAAAGACGAATGCTTTCTTTAACAAACTCATCCCATTCAAGTCCTTTTTTTTTTTTTTTTGCGGCGGAAAAATGCGTTACGCATACGACCGCGCCGTGGGGACGGCGCGGAAGTTATGTGGGACTCTCCTCCCCGCCCCCCCCCCCCCCCGAGTGGGGGGAAGCGGAGGAGGCCTACCCACTAAAAAACCGCCGGTATTCCCTCTCTGCCATTGGAGGGGCGCCGTGGGAGCATAAGGGTGTCACCACGCACGCCCCGCCGGCCGCCCCGGCCTAAACGCCAGGGCTCCCGCGCCAAGAGAGGGGGGGGCCGGGAATACTTGCCCCCCCCCTAGACTACTCGTGGGCCTCTACGCGCTAGCAGGGGATCCCCATCCCCCGCCAGCAGGCACCACTAGGGGAGGGCAGCAGCAAATTGCCGCCGCCTCCTCCCCGTTCGTCTGCGCCGGAGCGGGGGCGCGAGGGGGTCATTCTCGCGCTCCCGCTCCCTCTCCTCCTTCTGCGAGATCACGTCCTCGCAGAAGGAGGCGACGGCCTCCCAGGACCCCTCACTCCCGACCATGGCGTACACATCCCATTCAAGTCCTACAACAGCAATGGTTAACTGAAGTGAAGATGAACTGAAAGGTAAAATCTATTATCTACGTCTGGTAATGTAGATATAAATAATACTAATTGATTCCATTTTCTACTTATACGCCCACAATCTTGCTAAACGTGGCCTGTAGGTCTTGTTACCTTAGGCTCTGTCTATCCCGTAAGGGACCCCGTAAGACGTGATTTGTGTGTATGAATCGAAGTATTCGCTGCTCTACATTTATTTGGGTTTGTCCGTCTCAGATATAGGTTCTTAGTTTTCGGGGCGAGCGCGGTGTCAACACGATGCTCGTAAACTCATAAATAAAAAACGATAAAAAGTAATAAAGTGTTGACAGTTCTATTTACTACTCATTGGCGCAAGTTCGTGCTATTCTCATTATTATAATATTACAATTATAGTATTTTGTACGATCGTTGCCTAAAAAGGGTTCCGAAAAACTACACGACTATTGTCCAAAAATTGTGGTCCAAATATGACTCAAATATTATCGTTTAGGTGTGACTTTTATTAGAACGAGGAAAATCAATGGTTAAATATGTTCATTAACGGAGGGAAAAACTTGGACAGAACAAAAGATAATATTGGTATGGATAAGTACTTAAAGGCGTCTTGAAATTATAGACCAAAGTATTCAATAGATATACGATTAATAGATCATAAACAGAGCGCTTGTATGATTTTGTTCAGGGCATTCAGAGATAATCGCTTATAATTGGCGTCTAATTTTAGATAACATGCTTTTAGCACAAATGGGAGGATGGAAAAGGTTCCGTTCTTAGACATATTTCGATGTCAAGTATTTTCTGTGTCATCGGGTATACCAAACCGATTTTGACGAGTGACCGAGTCAGTATTATAATAATATATTTTCGAGAATTAATACATTTTTACAAATTAATGGTAAAATCTTGATTTTTGTATTGGGTTATGAGGTCAAAGACTTCATGAATCCGTACAAACATTCTAGCTGTCTAAATACTTGAATACTTGAAAGGGGTATTTACCCACTGCAGTGTCGGTCGGTTTTGTTTCGAACTATTTCACGCAATCAAAAATAAAACAGCATTTTCATAAACTTGGATTTATTCGCAGCACATAGGTATTCGATCTTTAGATCTAGTTCTAGTAACAAAATGTAGAAAATTACTACTTAAGTACCTAGACTCGATTTTGTATTCGTATGTAACGCATTCGTACCGCCGAAACAAAATGAATTTATACTATCTGCAGCTCTGTCGCAGCGTCACAGTTGCGGCGACAGTATTGCTTTGCTCCTCCAGTTTTTAGACGAAATTAAAGCTTATTAAACTCTTTCCACTCTCAATTTAATACTTCTTTGTGATCTAAATTCGTTCACGATCCACAAAAATCATATTTGCGTATAAAGTTTTTTACACTAGCCTAACCAGCTACGGCTTTAACAGTGTCTGTTCAATTATAATAAATGAAAAGTAAAAAAAATATAATTTTGTCAAATAACTACATAAGTACAAAAATAACATTACTATTTATGACGTCAACTTTACCTAGGTACAGTCAAGTGTAATAATATGTATCTAGACAAAGTTTCAAAAATAAGTTCCATACGCTCTTACGCCAGCGTAATAAGGTTGTGGGAGATATTTTTGAGAAGTTCCTATCAATATTTATTTTTGCACTTGACCGTACACTAATGCATTTTAAACATCACTTGATATTAGTAGTTCATGTAGAAAATGCAATTCTGATCTGTATCCAAATACAACTTGGATCAATTGTATTTTGGTTCAGTAATGTATCGGTTTACATTATTTTGAACACTTCCTCGAAACCCGCTTGATTTCATAATATCTGATTTTCAAACCTGCGTGGTTCTCCTCGTGTTAGTATAAATTTTATCATTATCAATCAAACCTTGGCATTATTTTCGCGAAGATTTATGTCCATCAACTCCTGGTTTTCAACAAATTTATCATCTTCCGAATCTTTAACTTGATTCAGGGTAGCATTCTCAGCATCATTATAAATATCGCCTTGTAAATTAATCTGTATTTCTTTTAAGCTCATTCCCTTAGTTTCAGGTACAAAATAAATAGCGAATAGAGCCCCTGCTATGCAAAAACCGGTGAATACACAAAAGGCTCCGCATAACCCTGCACAGTTTACGATTTCCTGGTAGCCCTTCCCCATTCCGAAACCTAACACACCTCCGTAGATGCCAAGTGACGCCAAAGCAACAGCTTTTACGTTCATGGGGAAAATCTCAGCTGGTATGACCATAACTACAGAGATAAAGCCTAATGTGGATATGACATTAGCCCCTATGATAGCAGCGAAAGGTATGTAACTGTATGGGCTGAGTGCTTGCTGGTCTATTTGCATGACTTCGAGGAAAAAGAAGTACACGCTAACAGTTCCCAGACAAAGTCCAGTGCCGAAGAGAGAGTAGTACAACAACGGTGGACGTCCCACCCGGTCCGATATTATTGAAGACATTATACCTGAAAAAAGAAATTATAGTTATTAGTACATGAAATATGATTCCTTGCTGATATTTTCAATCATTTTTGTGCTTGTTAGCCTATTATGGTGTCCCACTGCAAAGGCCTCTCCTCTCGACCTCCACAACTCCCGGTCCGACGCAACGTCAGGCCAGTCCTCCATCGTCTCGCCAGCGTCTTCTTGGTCTGCCTCGTCGTCGTTGCGTATACTCCGGCACCCACCAAGTGACTGAGTGAGCCCACCTCTCTGGGTGCATGCGGCAGACATGTCCAGCCCAGTCCCATTTGAGCTTAGCAGTCTTATTCCTGACTACTGATATAATGCTATTTTCTTGAGTATATTATCAGTTTATTTCTTTAGCGAAGAGTCTTGCTTATAGCAGCCAAAAATATACATACATACATAAATCACGTATTTATCCTTTACGGGGTAGACAAAGCCTTAAGGTAACAAGACCGAAAGGTGAAAGTGGAATCAAAATAGTGATGGGTTGCTAGCCACATCGCCTATAACATAATTCCTAAGATGTTCGCCCATTCCCTCGATGGGTTTTTACCATCTGCGCGGGAAGAGAAGCAACTGGTACATTCTATGTTTTTCTTTACTCCCGGACCAACGTGGAAGAAAAAATAATTAAAATAAAAAAAAACTAATTGGCCATTGACATGAGATATTATTATCATGTTTCGCTTTTTTATGTTATTTACTACTAACTAGTACAATAAAAACAGTTTGATCTTAATTATTTTGATATTTACAACAAAATAAAAAACTCAACCTTAACCTACCCAAAAATTAAAAAAAAAAAGAAAAACATGTACCTATACTTAATGTAAACGCGAGGCCGTACCTAATCGCCTAAATGGTCTGAACTATAATAGCATGTTTGCCAGTCCGGATGATGTTGTTTGCAAATCCAGAATGAAGTAAGTACTGTTGTTGTATGGTAAGCTTTATAGCATTGTGTTTTAATATGGCAATACATAAGTTTACTATGGTTTCTAATTTTGATAAATTATACCTATGGTAATACTGACTGTCCTGTCAAGATGTCGGCTCTCTTCATTCGTTTCCTCTTTCCGTGATGTACTGATAAAACTGTGTTTCGGCCTAAGTCTTAACTTATTCATTGATAATGTAATCATCCTATATTTTGGACATCATCGCTACCATGTACCGCTAAACAGAATCCGTTAATATACAAAGTGCTATGTGATTTGTTGGCCTACTTATTTTCCGCCTGCTGACCGCTCCCCGCTCTACACTGCAAACTACGCTCTGCTACAGGTTATGGGCCCAGACACATTATCAAATCCCCTGCAGAACAATCCAGAGGCTTCTACAATATATTTCGGGTGAGTGGTCAGTTTTGGCTTCGTGGCACGATGTCACATAACCTACAAGATGGCCAGGTGGCAACCGCACCATCGATGTTTGGCGGCAGCGGAGGCATGGTTGAAAAGCTTAATGGCGTTCAGAATTATAACGCTTGGAAATTTAGTATGCGGATGCTTTTAACATTGGATGGCCTTTGGAGTTGTGTTGAGGGACAGGACAGTGACACAGCACGTGATCAAAGGGCGCTTGCGCGCATATGTTTGTCGCTTCATACGTCCCTGTTTCAGTATGTTAGGAATGCAGCGACTGCTAAAGAGGCCTGGAAGAGCCTATCGGCTGTATTTGAAGACAAGGGACTGTACAGAAGAGTTCTTTTGATGCGGCAACTCCACAGAATTGAATTTTCAAAATTTTCTGGCATGACCGCCTACATTAACCAAGTGATGCTCCTGGTGCAGCAACTAGCGGACATTGGGAAGAATATAGAGGACACAGAGGTCGCAGAAATTTTGTTAAGTGGTTTACCGCAGGATTATGATGTGCTGGTGTCAAACATTGAAACTGCATGCATCAATGAGACATTGTCAAGCGAGGTGGTGCGCTCTCGTTTGCTGCAAGAGGAACATAGGAAGCTCCACAGTGACGGTGTTGAAGCTACTAGTATGGCATTTGTTACAAGAAAGAGACCTACGGTGATATGTCATTTTTGCAAGAAGCCGGGACACAAGAAGATAAACTGCTATGCCATGAAGAAGAGGAAGCAGACGGAGAAGCAAGATCATGTTTTTGTTGCTCGGGAGCCTTCGGCCGAGGTTTTTACTGCGCAACAGAAAGAATGGATAATAGACTCCGGATGTACTTCGCACATGTGCAATGACAGAGACTCTTTCAAAGACTTTAAGTCATGTTCTAGTGAAGTGTCTATTGCAAATAATGACCGACTTTCCTGTGTAGGTACTGGTAACATAAATATCCTTTTAAATAATACATGCCATGTTCTATCTGATGTAATGTTTGTTCCTCATCTCTCAGCCAACTTAGTATCAGTCAGCAGATTAACTGAGAAAGGGTTCACAGTTTTGTTTAACAAAGATAATTGCAATATTTGTTTTGAAAATAAAGTCATTGGTTCAGCTAAGAAGGTCAATAATATTTATAAGTTAAATATTGGTGTTGTTTTTGAAAAGGTTTTGCGGGTCAAGGGGCATTCTTCAGCCGCTCTGCATGAAGTGCAGAGGGATCAGAGTGCAATGCTTGCTAAGGTGCCAGCAGGTGTTTGGCACAAGAGACTTGGTCATTTGGGTCATGGAGGTATGAGTGCTCTGCAGAATGAGGGTCTGTTGCAGATGGACGATCTTGTGCAAGGACCGGCGTGTGTGCGCTGCCTGGAAGGAAAGCAAACCGCGGCTGCTTTTCCAGATCGACAGGTGAAGCGTGCTGCACGGCTGCTGGAGCTTATACACTCTGATGTTTGTGGGCCAATGTCTACTAGCAGTATGGGCGGTGCAAGATACCTTTTAACTTTCACCGATGACTTTTCGAGGAAAACTTTTGGTTACCTACTGAAGTATAAGTCTCAGCATCGGATGCTGAATACTGTACTGGTGATGAAGAAGACGAGAGCTTGAGTTCCCGGCATGGTGCTCGGGCGTGTAGCAGTGCCTCGGATGCGGACGAGGTGTCTCGTGAAGGGGAAGAGGTGGTGTCTCGTCTAGGGCAGGACGTTCCTGTGACCGACACGTCACGCCCCGTGACTCGTCCAGATGTTTCTGGGACCGTCACTCCACGACCCGTCCGCAGTACTCGCTGTAAGGTCCCTTCAAGGTATGACAGTTATGATATGTCTTTGTTAGCTCAGCTGGAGACTGAACCACTAACGTATGACGAGGCTATGTTTTCTCCAAGTAGTGAGGAATGGAAAAAGGCTATGCAAAAAGAGTATGACGCGCTCATTAAAAATGAAGTGTGGTCCTTAGTAGAGCGTCCTCGTGACGCGAATATCGTCAAGTGTAAGTGGGTGTTTAAGATAAAACAGGATATTATAGGCAAAGATAAATTTAAGGCGAGATTAGTTGCTCGTGGTTTCTCACAAAAGAGAGGTATAGATTATAATGACACATTCTCTCCAGTAGTGCGCCATAGCACTATGCGTATTTTGTTCTCCCTAGCTAATGACTTAAATATGGATATTGACCATGTTGATGTTGCAACAGCTTTTCTTAATAGTAAATTATACGAGACTATATATATGGAGCAGCCTGTAGGTTTTGCAAGTAATGATAGTAAAGTATGTCTGTTGCACAAAAGCATTTACGGCCTTAAACAGGCTAGTAGGATGTGGAACGAAACAGTACATCAATTGTTGACAAATAATGGCTTTATGCAAAGTAGATGTGAACCCTGTGTGTATGTAAACAATAGTAATAATTTATTGACAATAATCGCTTTGTATGTTGACGATCATTATATTTTTAGTAATGATTTAAAAACTAAGAATAGATTGTTTAAGTTTTTGGAACAACATTTTGAAATTAAGAACTTAGGACCTTTAAGAAATTGTCTGGGGATAAATGTAACACGTGACAGACAAAGAGGCACTTTAATGTTGGATCAAACTAATTATATCAAAGGATTATTGAGACGTTTTGGAATGGAAAACTGTAAAAGTGTGTCAACACCCATGGTAGTGAATTCGAAATTGTATAAACCAGAGTTAGACTGTTTAAATGATGAAACATATAAATTTAGAGAACTATTAGGATGTCTAATGTATTTATCAGTCTGTACTCGGCCAGACATTGCGTATGCGTGTAGTCAGTTAAGCCAGTTTAATAGTAACTTTGATAATACGCATTGGTTGGCAGCTAAACGCATTCTACGGTATTTGGCGGGAACGTTAAATTATGGTCTATGTTTTTATAGAACGCGTAATTTTAACATAACTGCTTTTACAGATGCGGATTGGGCAAATGACAGTGTGGACCGTAAGTCGTACACTGGCTACATAGTGAAGCTAGGTAGGAATAACATCAGCTGGGAGTCACGTAAACAGCGTTGTGTGGCTCTCTCTAGCACCGAGGCTGAGTACATAGCCATTAGTGATGTATGTAAGGAGTTGTGTTTTGTTAAGAATTTTATCTGTGAACTTATAGCCAATAATATTGATGTATTATTATATAATGATAACCAGAGTGCACAGAAACTCTTAGAAATTAGAGAATATTGCCATAAGAGAACAAAGCACATTGATCTCAGATATCACTATGTAAAAGATTTAATTCAGAAAGGTTTTGTTAAAATTAAGTACATGCCAACTAACAATATGGTTGCAGACATACTGACCAAGCCTTTGAGTTCTACTGGGCACCATAAGTTTTTAGATGGCATGAATATTGTGAGTATGTTGTGACTTAGATGTTATGTCAAAATTAGTTGAGTGTTTAGGCATGTCATGTTGTATGTGTCTTCTGTTATTGTTTTGTTTAACTAATTGTTGACTCTACCATTGCTATAGAGCTTAAGGGGAAGTGTTGTTGTATGGTAAGCTTTATAGCATTGTGTTTTAATATGGCAATACATAAGTTTACTATGGTTTCTAATTTTGATAAATTATACCTATGGTAATACTGACTGTCCTGTCAAGATGTCGGCTCTCTTCATTCGTTTCCTCTTTCCGTGATGTACTGATAAAACTGTGTTTCGGCCTAAGTCTTAACTTATTCATTGATAATGTAATCATCCTATATTTTGGACATCATCGCTACCATGTACCGCTAAACAGAATCCGTTAATATACAAAGTGCTATGTGATTTGTTGGCCTACTTATTTTCCGCCTGCTGACCGCTCCCCGCTCTACACTGCAAACTACGCTCTGCTACAAGTACGAGTATACACGTACCTCCTCAAATGCCTTATTCGGATCATGGTTAATATACTCCAAAACAAATATTTCTTACCCACAATGAACTGGACAACACCGAACGCTATTAAGACAGTTTTAACATCCAAATTCGACTTGCTCTGCTCGTTTATACTGCCCAAGTACTGTCGAATCGCCAGCACACCGGTCATTGTGTGAATTAACCTCAAACCTGAAACCAATATTGGAAAGGAGTCGAATTTAAAAAACAGTAGATTAAAGTAAATATATTTCTGAACCTGCCATTGTTAACAATAATGCAGTTGTAAGATACTCATCAAAAACATAAATGTTAAAATGGAAAGTTTTGTGATATTTTTCTACTCTATGTTTAAGACAGCTGGTAAAGTTACTGGCACATGAGGTATTTTATCTTAAGTTGTTATTTAATCATGTTAAAACTCCACGACGCGCAACTGGCCGCTTATAAAAAAAAACAGAGTTCCAAATGATCGATGTACTTTTGTTTTTTTCTGTCAGCCAGTTGACTATTTAGGAAGGCGCAAGCCGAAATCAGATTCATTCTTAAAATTTAGTCAAACTTTATACGGTGATTTGATTGCATACTGTTTCACCGAGATATTAGTTTCAATGACAGGTGCCACTATTTCAACTTTAGCTCTTGCAATTAACGATGGCGAATCAACTTTATTTGTGGTAAAAACATATCCGCATACGTGACAAAGTGTGCGTGAGAGCGAAAGCGGGTATGGTAAGCAAAAAAAAATACAGAGAAATGTAGCTGGAAAATCGCTCCGTAAGACTCGCACACTTCGATATGTATGATACGGGTTTACTTACCACAAAATAAAGCTCACTCGACATCGTTAATTGCAAGAGCTTTATACTGTGTAAAATATATTATTTGTTAAGTTTTACTGTGTGTTTGTGTGTGTGTTGTGAAAGCTAATACACTAAAGAACCACTCGTGAGTAGTAATATATGATAGAACTATTTACCTGCTGCCACGATGATGGCTTTGCGGTACTGTCTCCCGGTGAACAGTTCTTTATATGAGCTCGAGCACCGCATCTCGCTTTTCACGTCCTTCTGCAGGCTCGTGAGTTCGTCTTCTAATTCCTGAAATA
Organism: Pandemis corylana; assembly: GCA_949127965.1. Classification (NCBI taxonomy): domain Eukaryota; kingdom Metazoa; phylum Arthropoda; class Insecta; order Lepidoptera; family Tortricidae; genus Pandemis; species Pandemis corylana. The sequence goes on along the minus strand of OX421857.1, from coordinate 10,496,810 downwards.
CCAATAATATTTACCAACTGTACAACAGTTTTATCGTTTTCTTTTTTTCCTATCTTAGCTGGGAACTTACGAAGGTAATTGTTAGGAAGTTTAATGCTGGTTTGTCGGTTTGACACTATAATGTGTTATACAACGCCGCGACGAATGCGATTAATTTGTATTAAAATAGTTTTTATTCCAGGAAAGTATTCTTCGAGCATACCCACGGAATAGCGACATAGTACATTAATGAAGAGACCAGTAAGTAAGCCTTACTGGACGAGTTTGTTTGAATATACGAGTCCAGTATGGCACTTTATGGTTGAAGTCTGTATAGTGCGTTTCTCAAACATGAAATAGAAAAACTACAAAGACTGAAATTAAAATTGCATGACAACAAAATATTCCCAAAAAGTTTGATGACCACCGCCCTAAATCGAAGCTATTTTTATGTTCACAAACAATAGAAGTCCTTATAAAATCGTATTTAAAGGTATTATAACATTTATAAAAAAGAATACCTACATTTATTGTTCAACCTTTTTAATGACCTAAACATGAGGTTTTTTGCACTATTAAAAAATATTTATTGAAGTAACATTCAGGGTTAATTTCATTTCAATCATTTGCAAATACAAATAACGACCAGTATTACTATATGTACATATATGTAGATATAGTGAAGCTTAAATCAACATACCCCGGGCCGCGTGAGACACTGATTTAAAGAACAGAAATCCCTGAAAATGTCTCGTGCCCTCGGACATCTTATTCATGACTTGGTAGAGCTCAAAATTTTACGTTATTATGGTAGTTAATAGCTTTGGATTACAACGTACTTTATCATCCTTACAGCGTCGAATTCTCATCAACTCTCTTCTCGCCGCGTCCACGCGGCCTTCCTTCAAATGATAATACGGAGTTTCGGGTATCCAGAAGCACGCTATGAAGAATATGATTGGCAACGCCAACACCATGTAATTGAGGCATTCGTACGACACAAAAACGCCTATAGACATTACTAAAAGGTTTCCCAGAGTGAAAGTGACTCTAGAGATAAGTAAAAGAGTTCCCCGAACTTCTTTGTCAACTATCTCTGTCAAGTACATTGAAATAACCTGGAAATAAGATGGGTATCGATTTAAAATATAAAAATCGAGCATGAAATAATACCTGCGCTGCGGTATTTTGTTATTTTTAAACATAGCTAACGACTAAATTTTTGACTGAAATTATAAATTTGCATTGATTGTCATCCAATCTACGCATATCAAATTCTAGTCAATCCAAAAAGAGTGATTACAAGAAGTGCACGTAATGTGATTTACAAAATTCAGCTTTAACTAACTAGCAAACAAACGTTGCTAGTTCAATAAAGAGTCCTTTAGTAAAGTTTATAACTGTTTGCCGAGATAAGTCGTTTATTGAACATGATACATGTTGTATTCTCTCTGTTGTAAAGACTGTTACGTTAGTCACTTCATATCATTCTTTGTCTATTTAAAGTGCCAGCTCTGGAGCAAAATCACAGAGATGATAAATTTGATCAAGTGTTAGTTGGGACCCGCTCCACATTCAGAACTTAATGAAAAAAAAAAGTTATTAGGTATTGCCTGATTTCCGTTTAAGATTAGTTTCCTTGATTTTTTAGACAAATATCTATATCTATAGTTCCTGTCAAAATGCTTACCGTAGAAGCCATTCCTGTTCCAATGCCCCACATGAATCTCGTTAAGTACAAAAGCCATGGTTTCAAGGCGAATGAGACCACTAACTGCAATAAAGAAAACCAAAAGTAATTATTTTTTTACAATCTTCTAGCGTAAATAGTACTAAACTAATTTTCACAAGCAAATTATTCGTTGCAGATACCCACTTTATTTTTCATAATTTTAATTTTAATGACAAAGTGCTTCTCTGAAGCTCCAAATAATTTTTAACCTTTCCGCCGCCACGTCAAATACAAGAGACGTCACCCATACGCCAGACTTCTTTATTGCGATGCCTTAACTTACTTAACTTATTTATATTGACATGATGTGCACTTCTTTTTAATATTTTATTGTTATTCGACATTTTGTTTTGACATTGAATTGTACTCTTTATATAAATTTTTATTTTACTGGACATTGTTCTTTTAATTAATTTATGTATTTTAATTGGATGATCCTTGTTTGGTGACATCCATATAGCTATGACGATCCTGAGTGGAGAACCTATGTAAATGTAATTATTTGTTGCTACTTTATTATTTTATATAATTTGAAAATTTTACTTCCAAGCTGGTCTGGGAGCAAAGAAAAAACATAGAATGTACCAGTTGCTTCTCTTCCCGCGCAAATGGTAAAAACCCATTGAGGGAATGGGCGTAAATCATAGGAATCATGTTATAGGCGATGCGGCTAGCAACCCATCACTATTTCGATTCCACTTTCCACCTCTACGCCCTCAGTGTCTTGCTAAACGTGGCCTGTAGGTCTTGTTACCTTAGGCTCTGTCTACCCCGTAAGGGATAAAGACGTGATTTGTGTATGTATGTATGTATGTGAAAATTTTGTGACATTCAATTAATTTTTCAATTTTTATTTTATATGTTTCATTTTTGACGATTTCAATATAAGTTCTCGTAACTTGACATTGTACAATTTACGATGTAATTTTATATTGAATGAATGAATAAATAATCTAATCTAATCTTAAGTTCAACCTAAACCCAATTGAACGAAGGCTGCTTTTGCATTGCAGTAATGGACGTATATAAAGGTCGTTGGCGTTGAACCTGCGGTGCTGATGTGTATCGTTGGCGTCGAAAAGGTTAATGTGATTGTTTGCTTCTTCTCAGAAGTGCTTCTCAGAAGCACAAATAAAGTTTTATTAATTTATTTGTAGCCCCTCAGAAGTCCCATATAAAATTCAATTAAGAAATGAATTAATAACAATTTGTTCTTTCAACATAAAACATTATTATAGTCAATTGCTAGTCTAGTACTAGACGTTCCTATTTGAGTATACCTTATATTAGATATGAAAATTATGTCAGGGTAAACTGTTATTCCAAATGTATATTTATATCGTAGCGTCAAACAAAAGCTACATTGTATTCCTTGAAGTTATATCTGTTGTTGTTATTTCATAACTTAACTATCACATGAAAGAATATACCTACTCTTATTCGAAATGATTCCAATAAAAATAAATCATTTGTTGCTATACACTTCGTTACAAACCCGAATTTGTTTGTTGTTCCTCAGGGGCCCCAAATAAAGTTAAAAGAATTGTTTGTTGCTCCTCAGAAGCCCCAAATAAAATTTAATAATTTTGTTTCTTGTTGTTTGTTTCTCAAACGCTGCAACAAAAAAATTATGAATTTGTTTGTTGCTCCTCAAAAGTGCTTCTCAGAATCCTTTTAACAAAATTTTGCAGTAACGTTTGCTTATTTTGACAAAACTGTACCGCTACCGCAACATTGTCAAAATGAACATATCATTTTCTAGCAAACATTACTTTCAAAACTTTGGGCAATAAATATTCTGTCAAATGAAGATTTCTGCTAATTGCATAATACATAGGCACTCGTACAGTTGTTAATGGATATACTACAAATACAAATAGAAAATGCAAATTATGATAATTATGCAGCGCTGTGGTTGAGTGCCACATTACGCTTTCGGTTTTGGTTTAATTATTTTTACTAGTCTTTGTTTTTGTTCATTGTTCATACCTACCTATGTATACGTTTTGGGTAGTTGAACTGTTTAACCGAATGAATATTTCCTCTTTTATTTCACGGATTTGGAGTAAGAGCGATTCTTAGAACAGCGTTAAGTTTAGGTCCGAAAAAGTTAATTAAGGTACCTCTTATTAAAAAATAAAACGAAAAAAAAACATACAATAGTAGATTGATAACCAAGGGTTGAAAGTGGCCCATTTCACCCGAGTCAAACACTCTACTTTTCATTTCGATTGTGAGGAAAGTAAAATACTACACGCACAAGCATTTTATAAAACAGGTATATTAAGTCAGTTAAAAAGGCCGAATAGACTGTAATCGAGTTGGTCACCTTTAAACATTAATTACGTTGAGTTTGTTAGAGAAAATTAAAAAAATATGACTTGTATCGCTAAAACTTATGATTTCTATAGGCTTATTACCTAACTCGCTCGCAATCGCCATCGTGTTCATTTTGACAGTTCATGTATAGGCTGACAATTGGCATCAGAATCAGCTAGCTGTCACATTCATACAAGAACTATCAAAATGAACACGATGGTGATTGCGAGCGTGTTAGGTAATAAGCCTACTAGTTAGAGGTTTCGCCCATAATTCAAATCCACGCTGTATAATACCTATTAATAATATATGTTTGGACAGTGCTTACCGACCCTAGTGCAATGGGTAAGGCGCTAGACAATACAGTAGCTCGTCGACCGAGCCGATCCGCCACGAAGCGTGTCAAAAAGCTGCCAACGACGAACCCTGGTGGTGACGCCGCCACCACCCACGCGACCTCATCCTGGAAAGAAACATTAGGGAACACTGCCGTGTCACGCACAACTCTTCTATCTTCAAAAAGTAAGTTTTGAGAAAAACGCAGATAATACTTTTTTCAAGCAATCGCTCATAAAATCGTCATTTAAATGAATCAGCGTATTGTTTCTAGCCAGTTTATTTCGTAATAAGTTCAAGAATAAGGAACTTTTACTTTTATTTTTTATTTTTTTTACCTTTGAAATTCAGTTAAAAGAGTTTGCCGTAACCAGTGCTCCATACAATGATGGTCACGCGCCATGCAATAACTTATGTTAGAAGAGTTTCGCGTGACCAAACGTAAGTCAACTCATGAGTGGTTACCCTATGTTAAGTAATATTTGTAATAATTATACGTGTGGGCCACGGTGCCCTAACTGGATTTTGTAAAATTTTGACATCGTAAACATTTTTTGTACTTATAGTGAAATTTATAAATTCTATTGAGCAATTATCATTCACACAAAGTTTTTCGAAAAATACTATATTGTGCACAAATGTCGGTCTTATTTTTTCTATGAACTGTACTACGTTTTCTTCATAATCATCAGTAAATTAATTCCATGGCTTCTGTTTTTTACCCCTTTGTTCAGGAGCTGCATTTTGTGTCTCAACATCTATTATTCGGCAATTTTAAAGTTTGATGTTACATGAAAACCATACGTGGGGAAGGCAAGATAACACGATCGGGTACCTAATTTCCTACAAAGCAGAGTTAGCAGTCACGCGTATCTCTTTTAACTTAACGTTCAACGATATGTGGCAGCATCGCAAAATCTATGGCGTGGCCGTACACAACTATTATAACTTAAGATAGATGAGATGTGCATAATATTGATATTTAAAAACGTAGTTGAACGAATTTGTCATATCAAATATCTCAGAAACCAAAGATATTTTTACGTGGTTGTTCGTGGACCATGTAAACCATTGTAAATAAAACCATTTTACGGTGATTAAGCGTAACTCGTCTAACTTAAGATAGCAGAGTTGTGCGTGACTGTTACAGTCATGCACAGAGGCTTCTACATAAATAAGAGATGTTACCCTTGGCCCATCATTTTATTTGATGACCTGAAGGATAACTATAATAAGGATAGCTTAAACGTAACGCGCCGCGTTTGCGTAGGGTAGTTGTGCTTTTGAAGCTTAGCTTAGACGTTTTGAGAAAAGAGCAGGTCAGGAGGACCCGAACCGACGAGCATGTATGAAGAGATTGATGAATGTTGATGAAGCGAAAGAGGTATGTCAGAATTGTAGCAACTGGAACAAAGTAGTCTCTGCCTACCCCTATGGGGAAGAGGCGTGAATGTATGTATGTATGTATAGCTTAAAGATACACACCAAATGAGACAAGAAATTTCGCTTAGCACGCGTTTGCTGCTGCCATGGGCCTTGCCATGACGTCTTAATGCAATTCAATTCTGACTCAGTTCAGGTTTTACTCAGCTGTCATTTTTAGTATGGATCTGACAGCAAGCGAACCTAAACTGAATGAGAATTAATCGCATTAAGACGCAGGGTAGCACCCCAGGACTGAGCAGATATGGAACTTGTTCATTTTACTATAAATACTAGATAACTAGTTGATTCATACATGTATATATAATATGAAGAGAATATTGGAGAGGTGTATGTGAATCCATACTAATATTATAGTATAATTATTATTATGTGAAAGTACACCTGTCTGTTACCTCTTTACGCTTAAACCGATTGAAACGAAATTCGGTATGGATATAGTTATGTTCCCGGGAAGAACAAAATAGTTTTTGATTGCAGGAATAATACAAGGGCGGAGAAACGTACTACTTACGAAGATACGATACTCGAAGGGTAATATAATTTGTGCTCTAATTCAATGTTTGCCACTAAAAATGTCCTACCCAAAATGCACATGTGTGAAAATACCACTCGAAAGTGGTATAAATCAGATGATATCTTCTAAACTACAGCTCTTATCAAAGTTTTGACTAGTTCACAAGATTAATGAGAGCCTTAAGTATCTCCTAAGATACTCGTATTTCAAATTCAGCACAATTTTTTACCACTTTCGAGTGGTATTTTCACACATGCGCTTTCAAAAATCGGGCCCCAAGACGCAGGCAAAAGCTAGTTTAGCTAGTTTTACTATAAATATTTCAAGTGAGAATGAGATGAGATGTACAATATATCGGATTACAAAGAAGGAATAAGGAATGCCAAGCCTGTAGCAAGCAGAGTTTTCCTTGATTTCGGTTGTAGAGTCGGTAAAAATTAGGCGCATCTTTCATCTAAGAGAAATAATAACTTACCTCAGTTATCTGAATTGCAGTCTCGTTATTCCGAAACTTCGGTATAACAGGAGTCGGCCACGCTGATAACACCCCCAGAGTAAGCGATGCTAGTGACACTGCAATCAAACATTTAAAAAAATATGTAATCCTACAAAAGCTAAAATCTTGGCAAGTAAAGACGAAGACTTGACACCCAAAAATATTTAGCTACTGGCTAATTTCTATACCTATTTCTCGCTAAATACGTAAATATGGGTACCCACGTACAAGAATCTCACCTGATATGCGTGTTTACTGCCACACGAGCTAGATCGTGCATGATAGAACCTTGTGTGTGCAATAATGTTTGGATCAAGTATGTAAAAGGAGAACTTGACTCCCATCGAAAGTTCCAACACTATGGGATAGACGAGAAAAAAAATGTATCCCACTTTACGTTAAAGGCAGGTACACTAATAACTTTTTTTACTACAGAAACAAACATATGTTTTGATGAGAGCTACTTTAAAGTGAGTTCCGGGTCGCGACAAGTTTTTTTTTTAAATAAGATGACTAACGCAGCAGGGGTACAACGACTCATGGACGATTGCATCCGCTACACCAAAGCATCGCACATGCATCGCCATCGCCAGCCTAGAGGGCCAAGATGGAATACCTCATTTGCCAATATATATTATATTATATATATTATAGCCTTTTTTATTACGAATCCGCTACAATTTCATTTTTGTTATTGTTATTGTGTTGTTTTTTTTTATTATTAGATTGTCGCGTAATTCGGCGTGCCTCAGGGCATAGGCCTCCTCCGTGTATTGGAGGGTTTGGGCTATAGTACCCACGCGCGCCCAGTGCGGATTGGGAACTTAACACACACCATTGAATTTCTTCGCAGATGTATTGTGTGCAAAGTTTCCTCACGATGTTTTCCTTCACCGAAAAGCTCATGGCAAATTTCAGATGTAATTTTCGCACATAAATTCCGAAAAACTCAGAGGTGCGCGCCCGGGATTTGAGCCCACAACGCTCTGCTTGAGAGGCCACAGGTCAAACCACTAGGCTATCACGGCTTTTTATTTGCCAATAAGTTCACCAAAATTATGAATCAGGTAAATTCAATAATTGCAGATTAAATATCAACCTTTAAACTTACCAGATAATGTGGCTAAGTACTGCACCATCCTGGCATTATGCTTCTTCATTCTATCGTTCATATTTACTGACTCTGTGGTATAATTTGACTAGAACCTTTTTTGTACTATTTCTGTTCAGTACTCGGAATCTGTAACAATCAGGGATTTTAATTTATAACACCTTACATAACCTATTGTAGTGCTAGCAAAATGCATGTTCAATTCAATTTTTAAAAAAGAAATAGCGCCATCGATACTGTCGATGATTCCGCCAATGTCGAGGTTGAAGAAGACAGTGTCGTTATTTATTTAACCGTTGTTCGGTGCATGTTCGGTCTGCTTCTGGTAAAGTAAACGTCAAAGTGACAGACAAGGACAAACGAATAAGTTACCATCCACTTAACTAACGTTTATGAATCATCATCATCATCATCATCAGCCTATATTAGTCCACTGCTGGACATAGGCCTCCCCTAATGAGCGCCATAGCGCCCTGTCTTCAGCTTGACGCATCCAGCATCTGCCTGAAGTCTTTCGCAGATCGTCATCCCACCTGGCCGGAGGGCGTCCTACACTACGTTTGCCGAGTCGCGGTCTCCACTCAAGAACACGTTTCCCCCAGCGGTTGTCGGTTCTTCGCGAGATATGGCCGGCCCACTGCCACTTCAGCTTGCTAATTTATGAATGATAACTTTGCTAATTTATGAGTAATTTACGTTTATGAATAATAGGCTGAAACTTTTCTTGGTATGCCTTGTCAAAGAAAGCGTAAAGCTTGCAGTGATTTCCAATCGTCACTTGTTTTGAGAAGCTCAAAATTGTATCTCAAAATTGATAAGCATGCTAAGCAAGCTTTACTCAGTATGTTCGAAGGTTCAATTTAGTTTACATATCGATTGGAGATGCGACCGTTTATCGAACTAAGTATTAATGTTATTCTGAGTACTTACGAAAACCAACGAACCTACTCTGCTAATACTGATAACACTATTACGTTAAACAAAAGTTCCTATTGAAGAACATTAAGAACCTAATGTTTTCTCTTGTCTTCTGAACTCACTATGAAACTTGAAGTTCTGGGTTAGAATTCCAACAGAGCCTGACATTTTACTGACGAAATTAATGCCTCATTTAAGTTACAATTATACGTCAAAGTATGTTTTTACTAAACTATAGTTACACTAACGGATGACTCACGCATAAAAACCGAGTACCTAATGCTCGCATTATATCAGGTTCGATAAGGTGTCCGTACTGGCGAGAGAAAAGTTTTTCATTCCGCGGAAAGTACGCGAAGCCATTGAAATAAGTCGGTATCCCAATTTTAACCGACACAGACAGCGGATGGTCGGCGCCCCCGAGTTAGAAAACTGTTTTAAATATTGACCAAACGGTGAGTGTGATCGAACCTTTACGAAGTGACGTGATCAGTGTTGTGTGCTGCCCTACTTTAGACAATTATAAAAATGACGATGAAAGCAAGGGTAGTTGTGCGCCGCTGTCAGCTGCGTCGAGTAGCCGCGTTCGGGGCGAGCGCTCCACGAGGAAGGACAACGAATTAGTCCGAAACATGTGGGTTATCCGTTTGTGTTATTATGATTGACTCTCGCCATAGTTTCATGTTGAAAGTAAACCATAGTTATTTAATAAACATTTGTTCACTATAAAAATTGTTAAATTTAGAACTGTCTGTGTGATTGTGTATGTATGTAATCTAAAATATCTTTGTGGCTAAACTAGGACATTTTGGTGACAACTCAGACAAAAATAATGTTTTAGAACAAAAACACATTATTTTATTGTTCCATAAAACATCGATATGTTACTTCTAATAACAATAAGTAGCTTATTTGAAGCAATAGGTACGTAAATATATAAATTTATTCTAATGTTGCAGAACGCACTCACAAACAATGAAACGTGTTATTCATTTGCCTTTGTGTAGTTTAAAGAGTCGACTGTTTTAAAAAGCCGAGATTAAACTGTCAATCACGCATTGTTTCTATGTAATTAAGTGTACAATATACTTGAAATATGGACCTACTGTATTTGATTCTCATTCCTTATTATGGTGCTGACCATAGTTATAAAATACAGTAATACCTAGTTCGGGGGCGCAAAAAAAAGAAGAGCGATGTAATACGCAGACGTCAGGGCAGGATAGACAGACGAGACCACTTTGCTTACACATTGGGAGGCTAAGTGAAGCCACTGGCACTCTTAATTGAAAGGAGTACTTGTAATCCTCTTTTTACTTTGACTTGAGCTATTAAATTTGTCGGCCTTGGTTGTTTTAGTTATGTTAACGTAGTTTTTAGAATTGGCATTGTTAATTTTTTTTAGTATGCTCCAATTCGAAAACCATTTCGAGGAAAACCATCAATTATCCGATTTATCTTGTCCGATTTCAAAAATACTTTATGATTGCAGATATTTTTGTAAAAGTACTTTGAACCTTTGTTTGACCGAACGACCGGGTTTTTAGACAGAATCCAGCATCGAATGTTTGCCACAAAAATGAAAAAAAAAGTTTGGCTATGGCAACTGTCACGTGTCACTGTCAAATCTAACAAAACCATAGACAAAGCCGTTTTTTTTATAGCCAGCCGAACGAAGGCGATTGGGATTCTGTCTAAATTCACGAATTATCAAACAGCGAAAAAATATTTATTATTAATTAACAAAGCTACGTAAAAACATAATATTCAAATTAGTTGCTTGAAATAGTTCATTTTATCAAATAAAGGTGTTAAAAGCACAGCTTAAAAAAAATGAACAATGCCAATTATATTATAATCTTGTGTATTTACCAAACATACAAACATTATTTAGTGGCATATCGTGGGCATACGCGACTCAGATTAAGACCAGCCGACCGTATAAAAATAATGGCGCTAAATATATTTTGTATTGAGTGTGCGTGTAGAATGTACTTATACATTTATTTGTCATTACAAAAACAATCTAGGACCGTTCAAGTATTACATTACATGGGAGACGAGGGTCTGAATGGCGAATTAATCAGGTTGCATGAACATTGAGCTCGGAAGAGATTTTGTAAAAAATAAACAAATGGTTACTAAGCACAGGAGGGAGGTAAATGCTTTGCTTGCTGTTGCTGACAGCGAAAATAACCCTAATATATTTGAACGACCCCACACTTTTTTATTCTAAAAACTTAATTACTTGTAATAAAATTATTACTAAGCACGTTACAATTATAAGGCAAAGACAAACTAGCAAGTGGCTCACCTGATGGTAAATGATCGCCGCCCATACACACTCGCAGCCACTAAGGGATTGCAGATGCGTTTCCACACAGACGGCAGCTTTACGATGCAATTTGTTCGGAAATCGAAATATACTCACACGAATTTGTATAATACCTACTAACCGCTATCTAAGCTTTACACGTAAGTACGTGTACGTCCGTTTTTTACTTATTTCGTGAATAAACAAACATTGATGCCGGTGACGAAACCGGTTTGATATTTTTGCACAGAACGCGTGGTCTCACGCTGTGTGCGCGATTGTTACTGAGTCACTCAGTCTGAGTGCGAGCGAGGAACCAAACATCTGACCAATTAACTCTACGTGACGTCGCTTGGACGCAATGTCAAGAGCAGCCCCGCTAGCACGAGAGCGCACGAAAGTCGCGTCGCGCGCGAGTTGGACTACCCGTCTCTTTCTTGTTGGTATAGTAAGAAAAGGACGGGCAATCTATCTCGCGCGCGACGCGACTCTTGTGCACTCTCGTGCTAGACGTGCTGAGACCATTGGCGTAACAATAGGGTCGCAGGACGGGCAAAATGCCACTGACCCCCCTAGCTCTACCGGGCCCTGTACTGGCTACGCCTAGACTTTATAATTAACGACAAAGAGTTAGCAGAGTACATCTCGACTGCGAGATTTCTTATACTTACGTTTAAAACTTCATACAACCTCAAGTTTTTTTTTTTTTTTACTACGAACTGACCAGTGATTGACCTCTATCTCACTTGGTGGAAGGTGCAGATGAATCCAAAGGTGTAACTCACTGGTTCAGTAATAGCTTATTCACTCTAGCCTTGAAGAGCCCTAGGTTGTTTCTGTCCGGAAATATAGACGATGGGAGCGAATTCCATTCCCTAGTAGTTCGCATTAAGATGTGATAGAGATCAATCTCGAGGACTCGGAGGATGGGCCTATTCAGCATGAGCAGAACTCTCCATTTGAGACGTCTGCAGCGATTGTTTTAGCCTAGCCGCTGCGATATTCAATCTCATTCTTACATCAAAAACTTCAAAGTACCTACGAGTGAGATAAGAACCTTCATGCGTAACAAATACGGCTCCTGAGCCTCCGTGTAATACACGGAACAGTTAAACGGAAGTAATTGTATTGTCTTACCCCCTTATTCATAAACTATACTTAGACTATAATCTAATAGGTCAGTTTAGTATACATTATAATATTATTTTTATAAATAATTCTGACTACTTTATTTCGGACATAACCCATAAATGTTAGTTACATACACTACTCAAATATTTTATATACAAACACTTATCCTAAAAACCACATATACCTAAAAATAACTATAAAATACCTATATTTACAAATAATCGCATTTATTTTTATATAGTATCTTCTGCCCGGGACTTTATCTACGAACAATTCGTTTATCGCTATTCCGCGTGAACTTTGCAATTTTACGGGTTAAATGAGTGAGAAATGTGTTAACTTCATCACAATACGTTTAGTAGTTTAGGCATGACATATACATGGGTACGTACACACGTACTTACATCTACCCTCGCCAACATTCGAATTTATTGTGCTACTAGTAGCTTGGTGCCTACGACTACAGTCGCATAGATTTGACTTATCTGCGATATAAACATTAGCTATATTATATTTATTTGCTTATTATACTAGATTGATATTTAGCATATTAGTTTTCTTCATATTTTCATCATTTATTCAGAGTGCAACCACTCTCTCACGCGCGCCCAGTTGGCGGGAGTCAGGGGGCGATATACTAGCTCAAACTATTAAAAATTTCATCAGGCCCTCTCTCAGGCAAACAATATTAAATAAACAAAATTATTTTAAACTAAATACTGACTGCAAAAACATTTAGGTGAAATTCGTTTAAATCAAATCATGGTGAATTTAAGGGAGAAACGAAAACTTTAATTAGACAATGAGAACAATCTGTTATTTTTGTAATCGATGTGTGGAAAAATGGCACCATTATCAAAGCAAATCGGGTGATAGGATTAACGCAGTGTTGTGTGCCTTAGATATACACACACATACTAGTGGCGTGTATTACGGCGACACTGATTTTGGCACAAAGTCAGTTCACGAATTTTACATGGTATTCTTTAGATCAGTTAAGAAGAAAAAATATACAAATCACCAAAAAAAAGATTCTTCCTCGTCTGTTGTAGTTTTACATCGTTCATTCTTATTTAATTTTGTCACTTAGACATTTGCCTTTACACTCCACAAACAAAACAAATAATATAGTTGTTATAGTCACCGGTTTTTAACTTTTTATAAATTAAGCAGGTACCTAGTGCGGATTGAAAGACTTTTGAATACTAAATCAAAAAAAGGTCTAGCACAACGTGCCAATTCTTAATACCCACCACGAACTCGTTTATTATCCTTACAATACGTATGTTTCGTCAGAACTACTTAATTAACACCTGATAAAAAGTTAGCCAAACAGAAAATCCTTAGAAGAGGAAAAACCAATAAAAAAATAACCTACAGTAAAAACATAGTAGGTACGTATCAGAATACAGTACAATTAATCATTTCGGGGATCTCATCTGTTTCAAATCATAATTATTAGGGCCGCTCGCACAATCGTTCCATCTTTATTTCGGACTGTGTCTCTTTCTCCCTTACGTTGTCAGCATTCTTAAACTTCGTACTAAACATTTTCGTTCGTCCTTTACTATCTGGACAGATGAGAATTGGCACTCCCTGCCTGCATTTATGTTTCCTGATTTCTTTTTTTTTTTTTTTTTTTTAATGTTAGAGAGGCCAGACAAACGAACTAGTGGGTCACCTGATGGTAAATGATCACCACTGCCCATAGACACCCGCAGCGCTTTACGCGATGCCAGTGCGTTGTCGGCCCTGCAGAAAATTGTACACTCGCCTCTTAAAAGCACCCAGGTCGTAACTCGATGGGAAGACCTCAGCGGGAAGCTCGTTCCAGATTTTGCAATTCGTGGCAAAAAAGATCGATTAAACCGCACCGTCGAAGACTGCCATTCATCAACATGATGTCGATGGAATGAGCGCTTACGACGGGTAGATTTGTAATGGAACCCCGCAGCTGGAATGAGGTCAAAGAGTTCCTCAGAGCATTCCCCGTTGTAGATCTTATAGAACACGCAAAGGGAGCCAACGTCTCTGCGGAGAGCAAGAGGATCGAGTTAGTAGAATGCTACAGTCTAGCCATCTTCGAATCAAGGGTGAATGGGCATTTGCCAGGCAAGCGTGCTCCATCTAAGATCAAATCAGCGCTTACCATCAGGCGTTTAGGCAAAGCACATCTATTAAGCAACGTCGTAATTAAAACTAATGAAAAACTAAATAATACATAGATACACAAATAACGTCTTTATCCCTTACGGGGTAGACAGAGCCTAAGTTAACAAGACCTAAAGGCCACGTTTAGCATGATTGTGGGGTAAAGGTGGAAAGGGAAATCAAAATAGTGATGGGTTTCCTCCATTCCCTCGATGGGCTTACACCATCTGCGCGGGAAGAGAAGCAACTGGTACATTGTATGTACACTTTTAGCTGTTCAAAAGTCAACTGCTCCTATGACTAAAGGAATATTAAAATAACATAATTATGCAATTCAATTTAACACGTTTTACATTTTGCACGTATAATAGTGCAAATTATTTCCATGGCTTTTAAAGTTTACATGATTGAAACTGAAATAAGTGAAATATCATATCTTGTTCAACGTTTAATTATATTTTTATTTTTATTATGTCCAATATTCTTTCATTTAATCTTATACCGTTGGTTAACAAGTTATATTAAAAGTAAATGGAACGGAAACTAAAAAGACCGATCATACCGCCGCGTATACGCAGTCACGTGTCGTAATCGTCACGTTTTCTCAGCGTTTCTTCATACATTTTACACACCATTTACACATCGGTGTGGTCGGACCTTATAAAGATAATAACATTATATTTATTATTTATTTGGTATTTTAGGAATAAATCAATACAAAAATACATTATCAGAATATTTAAAGCTGTGTACGTTACGATAAAAAATATCCTTACCCTTTTAGCTGTGAGAAAATGGAACCACTTGTTCATAAAAAATAAGCAAAAGCAAATATCAAAGTGACAAATGAAGACAAATGATAATTCTCAAGCGTTTATGAATAATGGGGTAAATGTTTTATCGCGGCTCCCACTCTTATACCTAATTATACCTATATGTAAATAAAATATTGTATGCAACTGTTACATAAGTAAACAATATAAAATGACCTTACACCGTTTACATTTTGCTTAAGAGCTGGGTCTGCTAATACTGGATTTTAAATTCGCTTGCCGAATTTGTACGGAACCCTCGGTGCGCGAATCCGACTTGCACTTTGTCGGTTTTTTAGTTGATTCATTCATCCCTGGAGTTAGTTAACCTTTGGACACCAACGCCGCGTCAATGCCATGGCGGCAGTATCGCTTTGCTCCAAACTGCAGCATTTTGTAATACACAAAATTAAATAGAAACATGTACATACAACCTTAGCAGTTGTATTAAAATTCCCACCTACAATTAAGGACCTTGTTTTGATAAAAATAAAATCGTCAAATTATACCTTATTTTCACGAAGAGTTACTTCTTTGAACTCGGTGATTTCAACACGTTCTTTGAGTTCGGAATCAATTACTTGATTCAGGGTAGCATTTTCAGCATCATTATAAATATCACCTTGTAAAATAATCTGTATTTCCTTCAAACTCTTTCCCATAGTTTCAGGTACATAATATATAACAAACAGAGCCCCTGCTATGCAAAAACCGGTGAATACACCAAAGGCACCACATAACCCTACACAGTTTACGATTTCCTGGTAGCCCTTCCCCATTCCGAAACCTAACACACCTCCAAAAATGCCAAGTGACGCCAAAGCAACAGCTTTCACGTTCATAGGGAAAATCTCGGCATGTATGACCCTGAGTATAGAATTATACCCTAATGTTGATATGACATCAGCCCCTATGATAGCAGCGAAAAGTACGTAGCTGTATGGGGCGAGCGCTTGCTGGTCGATTTGCATGACTTCGAGGAAAAAAAAGTACCCGCTTATAGTTGCCAGACACAGTCCAGTGCCGAAGAGAGAGTAGTACAACAATGGTCGACGTCCCACCCGGTCCGATATTATTGAAGACATTATACCTGAAAAAAGTAAGGGGTAGTTTGAAACAAAATTAGGTAAGTATATGAAATGTGCCCAATGTTTCGCATGGTGCAACTTCCTTTACAGGTTGTTTGAGCCCCTGGAATTTAGTTTGAGTTAAAACAGCATTAATGATTAAAACTTACAGCAAGCTGCAAAGATTTATTTTTACCTGATGTACACACAAAGAAAGTAAGCGAGGCCGTGATACTAACCTGAGGCAAATTTTCCTGAACGATAATAACAGTATTATGTTTTGAATGAATTGCTTAGACACCTCCGAAAGTTCTTTATGCCGGTCATAAGCTAATTTTTTTTATAAAAAGAATAATACATGCCTACGACAAACTGGACAACGCCGAACACCAATAACACAGTTCGAAGCTGTAAAGTCGATTTGCTCTGCTGGATTATCCTGCCCAAGTATATCCGAATCGTCGTCAAACCAGTCATCATTTTTGTTATCAGCAAACCTGAAACAAATTTTGAAAAAGTTTGAATTAAAAGTACTTGAAACGATCACATGGACACGTTGTAAGCAAAATGCAGTTGCAAGACAATCAAACCCCTTTAGTGGAATGTGTAGCAAACAGACTGGAGAGCGATGACAAAAATTTTGCTTTGATAATGGTTACTGTATTAGAATTTCCTGATAATTGCGAACTCAAACTTTCAGTATCTGCGAACGAGTAGAATATGATATAAATGATAAGACGAACTATTTACCTGCCGCAACGATGATGGCTTTGCGGTACTGTCTCCCGGTGAACAGTTCTTTGGCGGAACTCGAGCGCCGCATCTCTCTGAATACATCATTCTGCAGACTCACGAGTTCGTCTTCCAACTCCTGAAGAGAAAAAAACAAAGAAAAATCAAGTCGAAAAAAAAAGTGCTAGAAGTCCGAGCACTACATGAAGAAACGATATCATTTTGTAAAGAGGTGCTTAAGAGAATCTTTCATCGAGTCAGAGAAAATATGCTAGATAGATCGATCAAAATCTCACAGTACACGGAGAGCACGATGAAATGTGGATTCGAACTCCGCATCGCCATTATAATTTTGACCGTGTTTGTCTTTTGTTTCGAATGGATGTGATACATTGCATGCCGCATGGTCACATGACAACATGGTGGGTAAGGCAGTTTCGGTCACGGGAAGACACCATCTCCGGGCATTTAGTTGTGTTGAAACTCTTAGAACATCCCGTAAAAGTTTATTAAGGTCAATTGAATTGAATGTTTAACTCTCCCTGCAGCTTTTTTCGATTGTTTCGAACTTTAACGGTTTAGATATATTTGCTCCGATAAATATAAACATTGTATCCTCTACTGAAACCTAGCTCAAGAATGAAAAAAATACGGGAAAATCGAGATGCTTAAACTGATACCGGATGACTAGGATTCTACAGTATTATTAATATTGTCAAGTGCTTTGGATCCGCACTTACCTTTCCATCTCTGCAGCGTCGAATCCTCATCAATTCTTTTCTCGCCTCGTCCACCCGGCCTTCCTTCAAATGGTAATACGGGGATTCGGGTATCCAGAAGCATGCTATGAAGTATATAATTGGTAACGCCAATAGCATGTAATTGAGGCATTCGTATGACACGGAAGCGCCTATAGACATCACCAGAAGGAGTCCCAGATTGAAAATAACACACGTGAAAAGTGTAAGAGTTGCTCTAACTTCTTTGTCAACTATCTCGTTCAAGTAGATTGTTATCACCTGGAAACGACAATTAATAGGGAATTTAAATACAATGTTTCTTCCGTGCTGGTCTGGGAGTAAAGAAAAAACATAGAATCTACCAGTTGCTTCTCTTCCCGCGCAGATGGTAAAAACTCATCGAGGGATTGGGCGAAAATTTCAGGAATCATGTTATAGGCGATGCGGCTAGCAACCCATCACTATTTTGATTCCCATTTCTACCTATACGACCACAATCATGCTAAACGTGGCCTTAAGGTTTTGTTACCTTAGGCTCTGTCTACCCCATAAGGGATAAAGACGTGATATATATATATGTATGTATTTAAATACAACAATCGATTGTAATTGTGATTTCAGAAAACTTCACTCATTGTTCATGGAGACGGTCAAATTATTGGCTGAACAGTATCATCCAATACACAACTATCCGACCCTCGGTTTTCATAGTTTAACTTTCTTGAGTTTTTGATACCTACAGGAATTAACCTTCAAAAATTCTTACCGTAGAAGCCATTCCTGTTCCAATGCCCCACATGAATCTTGTTAAGTATAAAAGCCATGGTTTCAAGGCGAATGAGACCAGTAACTAAAATAAGGAAGAAAACAGAGTATTTTTATTCAATTTTATTACATTATTAGCAAACCTAACTACTTAGACAATTCATCCACTGCAGAAAGCTATGTAATTCTCCCATTCTATTAATTTACTTGATCTGTAAAAATAAAAATCACGGTTCAAAGTGATTCTCGGAAGCCCCAAATAAAATGTAATATTTTTGTTGTTTGTAGATTTAACGTACCTATATTTATTTCAGACAGCGGTGATGAATATTTCTGCGTATAAAAGTACAAATAAAATGCTATAGCGGTCCTGAAATTAGTTTCTTTTACTATCATGTTTAGCCCCACATAATTTCTTTGAACGCAGCACTTACCGATCCCAATGTAAAGGGCAAGGCACTAAACAACACAGTAGCGCGCCGACCGAGCCTATCCACCGCAAAACGTGTCACCAAACTGCCGGCGACATACCCAGGTGTGTTCATGGCCATCATCCACGCTACCTCATCCTGGAAATAAACAATGTCAGGCAGGAACAGTGCCTGGACCACCACAGTACTATCTGGAGGCTCTTGCGAAAAAGAGAGGCTGCCTGGTTGCTTGCTCGTACATAAAAGGCACTCATCAGCAGCGCTTTTAATGTGCCCAAGTATACATATATTTATCTGGTGGCCAGTAATAGTACAGGCAAATAACTGGACTGTTATTTAACTAGCTTCTGCTCGCGATTTCGTCCGCGTTAAGTAGACTAAAGAACTGATGTTGATAGTATATTATTCTGAAATTATTATTTACGTTGCAACTCTAGGCAGCTACGACCTTTGACATGTTTATCGCTATCCCGCGGGAACCATGAAATTTTCCGGGATAAAAAGTAGCCTATAACCTGGCCTGAAATTTTCTTGACAGATTAGTAACGTTTGCATGAAAAATCTTTCAGTCGTTTTCACATGATGCGCTTTCAAAGATAAACAGGTTAACGACGTCGTAGGTAGGAATACGAGTATATCAGTTTTTAATTCAGTTAGTCACCTATATGTATAATGCGCCCGAGCCTGCTGGTCAATTCGAGAGGCGATATAACCTTAAAGCAATGGATAGCGATTTGATGCAGTCGCTGAATATTATGTCGAACATACTATTCTTATCAAGGCAAATGTCGTGCTGAAATGACACGTGTATTTAATTTGGAATTTAGATCAACAAACTAAGATGTTATGCCCTGAGCCGCGACAATCTACTTCTCGTGTGTGACGCTGGTTATTCAATGCCTCCTGTCGTCACTAATAAGCCTTTATATTTACAGCATTCATCCAATTCCTATAAAAAATATATTATCATTTTCAATGATGATTAGGTATCATTAATATTACACGAATTGTGAAAAAATCCAACTAGAAAGTTTCTGTTGGTGACTGAATGAGTTGCATTGAATTCTCCTTAATAAAGTTCCGGTTTTAGATTTAAATAACATATCCCAAAAAATCATTTTAATACAAGCTTTTCTCGCTGACAATATTTTTTGTTGACTGTAATCGTCATCTATCTTACATTATGTGTACCAAATGTCAAGTCAACCGGACAAACCGTACCTAGTACCCTTCTGCAGAGACGGTCCTAGATGGGTCACCAGAATTTCACTAAAAGATTATTGTATTATCATTGGATTTTCATAAGTGTTCCAAATTTCACGTCAATCTGATCACTAAAAGTGGGTCAAAATTCACTTACTAGATTTGATTACAGAAAAACAAACATCGGGACAGGTGAAAAAACGAAATAAAAGCCTGTGATAATGGTCCCGGTCGTACTGAGAGCAACTGATCGTCAGTTGGTCAGATTGGAAGCGTGAACTTCAAACATTGACGAGATTTATGTTTTTCCTTTTTTACACGTCATCAGTATGAAATGAAATGAAATTATTTAATTCGCAAGCCTAATCAAATCAAATCGCTGTCCGAATGGGGAAATCCCGCCAGCGTCTGTGGCACTATGCCACGGGGGGCCTTCCTTTTTCAATTATTTTATTTTAAGATTAGTTTTAGTTTCGTTTTTAATTTAATAGTTTAATTTGTTTTAAGTAAAGTTTTACTATTGTGTTAATAGCTAGTGTCAATCGCAAGAATATTCACAGGTGTTATTTTATCATTTTGAGACCTGTATTTTACACAAATGTTAGAAAGCAAAATTCTGCTTTTTTCGTGCTGAAAAAAATATGAAACGCGTACCTATGTATTTAATATTGATAATTGCTCTCGAGTTGGTATTATTTGCTTGTGACTAAGATAGCACACTTTTATTATAATGTAAGACATAATAAGTCTTTAATTTCTTATCGTGTAAACAAACACTACTCGGTAGCAAAATCTCGTGTGTAGACGCACGGGAAACCCATTCAATTATGATGATACCAAGATGATACAAATGATCATTTAAGTACACCACATAGGCTACGAAATACATACGCATGAATAGAGTCACTGTTCGCATAATCTACTCTATCTGCTTTGACCTTTTTTTGTTCTACCGTGCGTATAAATATGTAGTGCGGATGGTGATTTCATTACAAGATTTTCCATCAAAACGTAACCCAAATAAACTTAGACATTACGAGTATTATCAACGATGCGAGGTCATGGTGTCCCATCGTATAAGTATAGGTGTGCTTCGAGCTTAGGAAATAGATTCCATAGAGCAGTAGCTCTTAACCTTTCAGACATGAGGGACCATTTGACAAAATTTCTGTCTTGCCATGGACCACCTAGTAACTACATAATATCTAATGTATGGCTTCGATCGGCCCCAATGGACGGAATTGCACCTTCACGCGTTGTGTCTGGTTGTCACTAATTATTTATTAAATTAGTCCGTGGACTACCGGTTAAGAACCACTGCCATAGAGAATTCAAAATCTATATTGATAAAAAAAAACTGTATAAGTTAAATACATCTTTCGACTGAGATCTTACTTACATACTTACCTTTGAGACCTCTCACTTACCTCATTTATCTGGATTTGAGTCTCGTTGTTACGAAACTTTGGTAAAACTGGCGTCGGCCAGGCCGCCGACACCGCCACGGTAAACGACACCAGAGACACTAGGTACAATAAAAAATTTGAATGTATGAATTTAGATTTGCATTAAACGAGTGTTTGTAAACACTTACAGTCCGCTGCGATCTAAAAATTGAGGTGGTTCAAGGGTTTTTGCAAGTTTGTATGAAAGTGCTCGCTTTTTTGTATTTGACACTTGAAACTTGGGTGTTTCCCAAAGTCTCCCCAAAGTTTACTTAGTTTCGAAAATCTATGAATATTATTTTAATATAAAATTTTTTGTAGTTCGGCTACAACAAAAACAGCATCATCTTTATTTTGTCCAAATGTCATTGAAATCGGATGAATAACCATTGTTTTAGGACCAAATTACTTAAAAAATAGTTTATTGCGATTTCTGGAAATTAGTTGTTTTCAAGATGCAGTGTTTTGTCATAGCACGGCAGTATTCTGAGTCGCGCATGGTGGGATTTTGAATTAAGTAACTAATTCGTTAAATAATTGAACATTAAAAAGCAATCTTTATAGCTTACCGGATAATGTGACTAAGTACTGCACCATCCGAGCATTATGTTTTTTCATTTTATTCTTCATATTATTTCCTCACTTTGTAAATTAAATGTTATGAAAATATTGATGCTGATCTTTACGTATCAAACCTAAGTCGTTGTTTTGTGTTTTTAACTGAATGCTAAACCAAGTGATGGATTCTAATTAATTCCTAGAGAGTTTGAGTGTTTGTACGTGAATCATTGAAGATACAGTTAGAGAAATTAAGAACAAAAATCAAAAAACCAGAAACAAAAAAAAACAAGGTGAATTGAACGGATACGTAGCAAATAGCCGAATACCCTTAAATTGTTACGAGTAGGAGACGCAACCGCAGACAGCCATGGCAGTGTACCCTATGTACCAACCAGGCGTTATTTAACACGAACGTAGAGGAAATAGCGAAATAGAGCGAAATAGAGTGATCCCGTTCTGAAACACATCAGATTTATCACTTAGACGATAACTACTAACATTAATGTTTTGTGATTGCTTGTCGTTTACCTCCAACAAAATCATTTAAGCAATTAGAATTTTTAATTACATATTTCCTTTTTTGTTTTTATGAAATTAAGTAAACAACTAGCCGGCCGATAGCCAGGCAGGCCGCTGGAGTTAGGGTTGCCAGATAGTCGAGATTTGGCGGGATTCTCCCGAATTTTGTATGCGCTCACTACTCCCGACAAAGTAAAAAGTCTCCCGAAAAACAACTTCATAATATTAAAACCATAATTTAACCATAACTTTCAAAATTTTTGTCAAGCGAATCGTTGCGGACCGTTTCGAGCGCGCGGAGCTTTAAATATATTTACTGACTAGCCGTTGCCCGCGACTTCGTCTGCAAAGCACTCGTTTATCGCTATCCCGCGGGAACTACGCAATTTTCCGAGATAAAAAGTAGCCTGTGTGTAATATCTCTGTTCCAAATTTCATCCAAATCCGATAAAACGTTCTGGCGTGAAAGACTAACAAACATCCATACATCCTCACAAACTTTCGCATAATAATATTAGTAGGATTTAATTTTGTTTTGGTTTCTCCCGATCAAATTTTCTGGATCCCGAAAAAATATATTTTTCTCCCGTCAATAGGGTCATTCGATCTGGCAACCCTAGCTGGAGTTGTTGAGCGAGCAGCTAGTGCATATTTTTATCGTTTAAAATGTTTAAATATTATAAAAATATGTACCGTATGTATCTAGTTAACACTAGAACTAGACATTAAATACTCAAACAATACTAGCTGCTTGCTCAACAACTAGCGGCTTGCTTGCCTTTCGGCCTATTTACCAGAGGGCAGCAATTTCCACACAGGCTCGGTCTTTTTTTTATTTAAATTGTACGGCATTTCCACTTTGTTACTAGTAGATAAGTTGTTGCCCGCGATTTCGTCTGCGGAAAGTTCACTTATCGGGCGCTCGCGGGAACTATACAATTTTCCGAGATAAAGACTATCCTATGTCATTCCTAGGGTCTCAAACTATCTCCAAGAATCAAATTTTATCACGATCGCTCGAGTTGAGTAGCTTACGCGTGAAAGCGAAACAAATAAACGAAGTCACATTCACATTTTTAGCATAGCAGAAGTAAGTACAACGTGCGTTTGTTAATAAATATACGCGAATAAACAATTGAGATAATTGTTTTGATAATTTTCACGCAGAACGCGTTATTTCACGATGAGCACGCAGTCGTTACTGAGGAATAGATAGACTGAGGTACCATGTGACTACAATGATGTCTCGACTGCAAGATTAGAGCTATGTACAGTCGACGCCATAAATATCGATACAGTCATCATGTCAAATATATTTGTCACCGATCTTATTGTTTGTGGCGTAAAGGTGTATATATGTTTTTGATGTTATCGTACATATATTTATGGCCTTGACTGTACGTTCGAAATTTCATACAACCTCATTACAATAGGTCGTCGAACGCCCTTTCGACGCAGATTTTGTAGAAGAAAGCTTTTTCGATCAAGTGGGGTGAAAATAAAGCAACAAAAGAGGTCTTTGATTTTTTATTTCAACCATTCATTTTACTTCTTATAAAATAAACCACTTACATCGCTGGACCAAGATTATCATACTTCTATCTATTTCATATAAAAATGGCTACCTACCAAAAATCACTTACAAACGCGCAAGAGTGAATTTCGCTGTCGGGGGTGATACTGTCGCTTGTACAATTCTCTGGTCGGTTAATCCGAAATTCAATTTTCAAAGTTGGTATTTATCGTCCCTCTCACTCTCAAACTTCAAAAATTGAAATGCGGAGTATAAGGCCAGTATAGTAATGGCGGGTTACGTCTTTAAAATTACTTATACATCAAAATTGAGTTCACTATAGTAATATACCAATGAACATACGTTAGCTAAATTAATTACATGATTACAAGAAATTGAGTTCAACACTCTCCAAAAATAAAACAATCAAACCTTAACATTTTCACTAAGATTTACATCTTTCGGCTTATTTCTTTCAACAAGTTCATTGACTTCCGGATCACCAACTTGATCCAAGGTATTGTTCTCAGCGTCACTATAAATATCACCTTGTAAAGTAATCTGTATTTCTTTCAAACTCTTTCCCTTAGTTTCAGGTACAAAATATATAACAAACAATGCCCCTGTGATTGAAAAACCGGTAAATACACAAAAGATTCCGCATAACCCTGCACAGTTTACGACTTCTTGGTAGCCCTTCCCCATACCGAAACCTAGCACGCCTCCAAAAATGCCAAGTGACGCCAAAGCAACAGCTTTCACATTCATGGGAAAAATCTCGGCAGGTACTACCGTAACTAAAGAGGTATACCCTAAAGTGGATATGATATTAGCTCCTATGATAGCAGCGAAAAGTAAGTAGCTGTATGGGCTTAGCACTTGCTGGTCTAGCTGCATGACTTCGAGGAAAAAAAAGTACACGGTAACAGTTGCCAAACATATTCCAGTGCCGAAGAAAGAGTAGTATAGCAACGGTCGACGTCCCACCCGGTCCGCTATTATTGTAGACATTATACCTGAAACAAAGAGGATAGTTACAATAATAATATGTAGCGCATGTCAAATGTTCTGTGTTCCTAAATTCCTAATCTTTTCATGCAGCGAATTCGATTACAGGTTGTGAGTTTTGGCGATCCTTCTTAATCGAAGATGAACACGTGACGACGACCTGAGGTTACCGCTTTGCGACACTTCGGGGGCACAGAAAACGCTGATTTATAAAATATTCAGAGTAAGTACAGTCTGTTGCCCAAATTAAATAGGTACGAGTACATATCCACGTTAGGGAGCCCACCGTATATAGCTACTACTCATTAGCATTTTTAATATGGACTTAATGATCAATTTACAGTATTATCAGATTATCCTTTTAGCGAAATTTCTTGCTTAAAAGGGCCAAAATATTCCTCTTGTTTTTAAAATGTCTTACCTGGAGAATGCTAACGAGGCTTTAACGCCAAGCTTAGGCTAAATTTCATGGAAGATAATAGCATGCTAGTACCTATTATGTTGACCTATCAAATATAAAAATACGTCTCCAGAAAAGCCTTATCGTGGTCGTGGTTAATACTGGACGAAAATAACACTTGCCTATAACAAACTGGACAACGCCAAACACTATTAAGACAGTTTTAAGGTTCAAAGTCGATTTGCTCTGCTGGATTATCCTGCCCAAGTACATCCCAATCGTCAGCACACCAGACATCGTTTGCGTTACTTTCAAACCTGAAACCAATTTGGAAAAACGATTTAATTTCATTCAACGGTCGAATCGAAAAGATAAATTTCTGGAATGATTTCCAGAAATTTATCATTATGTTGTCATATCATTTGTTAGTAATATGTAGTTTCAGGATAGGTATTCTATATTTAGACTGTAGCTAACGGACTTTTACAACTTTTATTTAAGGTTGCATACATCTTTCTCTTGCGTTATATAACTATAACAATTTTCTGTGAAGTAAGTGCTTGATAAAATATTGTATTAGTTCGCTAAAGAGCCACCTGCGAGAATTAGGCAGTTGGTGGAACTATTAACCTGCCGCAACGATGATGGCTTTTCGGTACTGTCTTCCGGTGAACAGTTCTATGTATGAACTCGAGCGCCGCATCTCGCTGGCCACAGTTTTCTGTAGGTTCACGAGTTCGTCTTCGAGTTCCTGTAATACCAATATGAATCACATTTTCACCGTCTTCTAATTTTCATAACTTTACTGGGAACCTTGAAAAATATTTGAACCTCACTGTTACTATAACTAATGAACTAAGCAAAAGGAAAACATAGAAGCATTGCCAGAGTCCATCATAAACTTCACCTAAAGAAAAAAACAAAATCTGTTCAGTTTTGAAAGTGGAAACAGGGGACTACGAAAAGCCGTTTTCATCCGTTTTCTGTAGGCAGGTATGATCAGCCCGGGCTGCAGTGGTCACTTTCGTGCTCTTTCCGCTTTACTCAGCATCGCTATCCAACTGTTGCAAAGTGTACTATTCTATAAGAATCTACAGCATTAAGTACTATAACCACTATCAATAGTTTTGGACTGGAACTCACCTTTTCATCGTTGTAGCTTCGAATCCTCATCAATTCTTTTCTCGCCGCATCCACCCGGCCTTGCTTTAAATGGTAATGCGGAGATTCGGGTATCCAGAGGCACGCTATGAAGAATATAATTGGCAACGCCACCAGCGTATAATTAAGGCATTCGTATGACACGGAAACGCCTATAGACATGACTAGGAGAAAACCCAGATTGAATGTGACTCTCGTGAAGAGTGAAAGAGTCGCTCGAATTTGTTGGTCACCTATTTCCACCAAGTACATTTGCATCACCTGAAAATGACATTTCGTATTTTTTTTAAATACAACGATTTTGTGTTCACGATCATGTTAAGTTGTATTTGCATAGTCACTGAAACTTCATACACTTGTATGCATAAAAATTTCTAGTCAATGTGTTTATTAGAAGGAGAAATTTCACAAACAACTTCGTGTATTACTTCCATGCTGGTCTGGGAGCAAAGAAAAAACATAGAATGTACCAGTTGCTTCTCTTCCCGCGCAAATGGTAAAAACCCATTGAGAGAATGGGCGAAAATCATAGGAATTATGTTATAGGCGATGCGGCTAGCAACACATCACTATTTTGATTCCACTTTCCACCTCTACGCCCTCAGTGTCTTGCTAAACGTGGCCTGTAGGTCTCGTTACCTTAGGCTCTGTCTACCCCGTAAGGGATAAAGACGTGATTTGTGTATGTACATTTGACCTCAACAAAGTAACAGATAAACAAACATTGCAATGCAAGTTAAATAAAATCTTGTAAAGCTCAAGTATAAAGTAAAGTTTAAGACTGTCTACCGAGATAAAGCGTTTATGTTTTGATCTGTGGTAAAGTACACGGTAGTGGCGTCATACTCTTATCAGACTTGGTGTATTTAAGTACGAGTGCTTGAATGAAACCACAAAGAGGACAAACTTGGCCAAGCATGAGACAAGCCGTGGCAAACACAAAGAAACCACAATTGGCACTTGGCTGGTTTTTGTTTGCAATTTATTTATTTATCAACGTCTTGTTACCAATCTATTTATACTCGTAACTAGATCCTGTAAAATAACTTACCGTAGAAGCCATTCCTGTTCCAATGCCCCACATTATTCTTGTCACGTATAAAAGCCACGGCTTCAAGGCGAATGAGACCACTAACTGCAATGAAACACCAACAGTAAGTAGTTACTTCCATTGAAGTTAACTAAAATAAATTGGAACTTAATCTTCTCATAAAATTTCCCAGGTAAATTGTAATAAGTTGTTTGTTTGCTAAAGTAAAGTTCATTTATTTTGATGAAACCGTAACTGCATCAATTGATACATTGTGAGTGCTCTAGCAAGAAAATAAATGCTCCGTTTTCAACCACTAATGTATTTTCAACATGAAACTACGTGAGACTTAATCATTATTACACATAAACGGATAACTCACGTATAAAAAGTCGAGTGATGCTCGACATGTTTCGGACTATTTCGTAGTCCTTTTTCCAAGAGCCATAAGAGCATATAAGAGGACTACGAAATAGTCCGAAACATGTCGAGCATCACTCGACTTTTTATACGTGAGTTATCCGTTTATGTGTAATACTAATGTACTTGTAGGAAACGTTACTTAAGACATCGGTACTAAGCCAAGACTTGTTCATCTTTCTTTTGAATCATGTAACTGTATTAAACCGATAACTATTTCTTCCATTCTTTGTAGATAAAATTTACAATATTTCTCAACACATGACGCTTACCGATCCAATTGCAAATGGTAAGGCGCTAGTCAACATAGTGGCGCGCCGGCCGAGCCTATCCGCCGCAAAACGTGTCACAAAGCTGCCAATGATAAACCCTGGGGTATTCAGCGCTATCATCCACGCTACCTCGTCCTGGAAGGAAACAGTGTCAGCAGTGGCTGGGGCGGGTAGTCACTGAGGCTATTGCGAAAATGAGAGAGGATATCAACTAGCCTGGTCGCGCAATAAAGGCATATAACTAGGGTGATAATATGTATAAACAATAAACGTTTCTTATTTCTTATACACATCTACAGTGTGCACCTGCAATGCTAGCACAAGAGCGCGCGAGAGCTGTGCTTTCTAAAACGAACAGGGGCTTTACCATGACGTCTTAATGCGATTCAATTCTGACTCAGTTCAAGTTTTAGCTGTCATTTTTAGTATGGATCTGACAGCGAGCGAACCTAAACTGAATCGGAATTGAATTGCATTAAGATGTCATGGTATGGCCCCAGTAAGAAAAGGATGGATAGTCTCTTTCGCGCGCGGCATAGCTCTCACGCACACGCAACTCAAATAGCTACGATTTTAGGGCTTTCTATTCTAAGTTGCAATTTTTCAAAGTCACTCCATTTTATTTAATTTTATTTTTCATATCAGAGAAATAGATACTTTACCTCATTTATCTTAATAGCAGTTTCGTTATTCCAAAACTTCGGTAAAACGGGGGTAGGCCAGGCAGACGACACTCCCATAGTGAGTGTTATCAGTGACACTAAACAAACGACAAACAGAAACAACATTTTAAAAAATATTCCTCACGAAACGGCTCTAGGCTACCAAATATTAATGTCTCAGCGCCCAAATACGAGTTCTTCGCAGTTGGTGTCATGAAACTAACACGGTTCGTGGGGCAAAGTCGCACGTGGGCTGCATGGAGCCCTAAGCAAGGGCCTGAGAGGGGCAACAGACGACCCTCGCGCATGCATGTCTCTCGCTCAAAGCGCGAGAATACTGCTTGCGTGATGGGCACCCCCTGCCTAAGCGTTCAAATCAATTAAAATTTATAGTTTTTTTGTAAAGTTAGCTTTAACTTACTACTAGTTTTAGTTCAGAATTGTATTAATGGCCATAGATGTTGTATCTTGCTTTTGCGCGAATTCTTGTTATTTTTAAAAATAAGAAAAAGTAGAAATTAATAAAGAAACGCACACAATTACACACTTACATGAACCCTTCAAATATATATTTTGGGCAATCACGTCGTGTTACAATCATTCTCATTTTATTGATCCACGTACCCACTTGCCAAACGTTTACTTAGACTTGGAGCTACTCTGTAAAGTAGGTACAGGTACATACCTAGTTTTTGAGCAGTGCAAGGTTACAATAAAATTATAAATCAGGCAAATTCAATAATTACACATTTTATTACAACAAAGTTTAGCTTACCAGATAATGTGGCTAAGTACTGCACCATCCGGGCATTATGCTTCTTCATTTTATCCTTCATACTTACTGTCTTGATAATAGAACTATTATTACGAAGATGTTGGTAATATAATCTATTCAGTAATCGCAATCTGCAACAATCAGGGATTAAAATTATAAAAATCTGCTAATAGTAGATTGTTCAACAAGGGATTAAA
The DNA here is from genome assembly GCA_949127965.1 of Pandemis corylana. Lineage (NCBI taxonomy): Eukaryota > Metazoa > Arthropoda > Insecta > Lepidoptera > Tortricidae > Pandemis > Pandemis corylana. Next base: position 10,466,650 of record OX421857.1, on the reverse strand, counting down.
ACAAGCCATAATGACACGAGATGTTTAGCCACCATGTCTACCTCGTAAGGGACAAATATATATGTATGTATGCTATGTATGTATGTATGTTTAGCCACCCGAGCTGAACGAGCGAGGGTGGCTATAGTTAGTGTCATTATGGTTGTTTAGTCTCGCGTTAAACACTACTTTTCACTTTGAATGCGAGGAAAAAAAACGACGTTCTATACAAAATTACAATTTTTAATTATAACAAAGTTTCTTAAAATTATGTAATTCGTTAATTCTTCTTCACTATATGATAATGTGACATTTTTGATCCATAATTTATAAAGTTGCGCAGTTATTTGGTGAAATATTACTTTTTTTACAACGTACGCTCAATACGAGTAATGGACATAATTATTTGTATGATAAAACCTTCAATGGACGATTAGTCTGCAATACATTTTAGAGCCACAAACCTTGAGGAACCCGGCTTCGACTTATTAATTTACCCCAAACACTATATGTGTATACATCAATTCATTTCACAATAGGTACATAAATAACTTCCGGATAAAAAACCCAAATAGCCCGTGCACCAACAATTTTGAAAACAAATGACAGCCCTTTTATTTTTATTTGTTGCCGCGGCGCGGCAATGGACTAGTGCCAATCAACCACCAACATCCAAAAAGATTGGCAAAAAATTGTTCTGCGCTTTCTTTTTTGTAAAGTGAAGCTTTGAATTTCTGCATATTTAGCCAACAGATTCAAACTTGAAAACTAATTGGACCATGCATAATAAAATGAATTCATCCTTAATATAATTAAATAGATGCATATTCGTAGTCATGAATCGTGTTTCACGAAATGAAATCTTTTTCTTCTTCTTCTTCTTATATGTGGCGTATCAAGTCGTTATAGAGACGACAACTTCGCCAATGTCAAAGTAACAAAAGTATAATTAAAAAATCTTGTAACAAAATGTCGGCAACGGTGTACAGTAACGGTCAAAGACCCCCTTCCCCCTCCCCCCTGTCGGGCTCTTAGCCAACGGTTAATGATATCCTTCAGAAACTGCCAGGAAATCATTAGCCGATGCTCAGGGTGCACCGGACCAAGCAGTGCTCTTCCCCCGGACGGATTAAAAAACGAACCGCAGCTCTTGACTACACGTGGAGGTAACCCGACTCGCACCCCCGAAATTAAATCTTTATTTTTTAATATTTTACACAGTTGTCATTTTGAGGTTATTTCCACGCCCTAAAATTTGTCTATACTTACACAATCACAAACATTATGACTGGTTGTTTAGGGGTTTCCAAAGTAAATTAAGAAAAATTTACTTTAATCCCTAGACATCAAAAAGGAGCTTTAGTCACGATCAGTGGCAAAACAATAGGGTGGCAGGGCTGGCAAAATGCTAGGGGCCCCCGACCCAAGAGGGCCCCGGCCCAAGAGGCCGCGAGCTCAAAAATATTAAAATTAAACTGAGTACAACGTGACGATTTTTACTGATAGGGCCTCATCAAAAGAATTTGCCACGGGCCCCAGATGGTCTAGTTACGCCACTGGTCACGATATCCAGAGACTAAAGTAACATTTTAAGAACATAAGAAGTGAAAAAGATTTTGATTTGTGCTGTCAAAGAAGTTGTTGATATTCCAATCTAATGTAAAAAAGCTCTAATTTCAAAATCATTACTCTTACTTAGTGAGCGTAACTTTAGACGCTGGAATAATAAAGCTTTTGTAATCAGATTATTACTATTCTCATATTATGACAAAAAAGCAAACGAGCAAGTGAATCACCCAACGGTAGGTGATAACCTCTGCCCATAGATACTCGCAAACCAACCTTCTTAGAAGGCTAATCTAAGAAACACTTACAATACAAAGCAGAACGAATAAAATGTAGAGTTCTGAAAGGAGCTTCAAAACTGTGAACACTGTTAATAGTTCTGAATATCTGTTAAAAAATTTCGTTGAACTCTGTTATCAATTAAACGGATATGCAGTAAATACCGGCTTATCAGTTAGTTCTTCGGAAGTACGTCTTTGTATTATAATACCTACTAAGCGTTATCAACCCCTCGTTAAGTCGAACTCAGCCGTACCATCCATCGAAGCGACACACGGCACGTTTGACCCCTCCGTCGTGGATAAACCAAGTAAATAGAATATTTAGTAACTAGCTGCTACCCGCAAAATAAAATGTTTTAAAATTAACAAATACATATTTACCTTGCTACTCCGCTACCTACTTAAGTAGTAACTGAAATGGACCTCCGCAAAGTAACACGTGATTCAAAAAAAAGTCTCTGGGTATCGTGACTAAAGCTCCTTTTTGATCTCTAGGGATTAAAGAAAATGTTTCTTAATTTACTTTGGAAACCCTTAATCAGCCTGTCATGGTGTTTGTGATTGTATATTGACAAATTTTAGGGTGCGGAAATAACCTCGAAATGACAACTGTGCAAAATATTGAAAAATAACGATTTAATTTCGTGAAACGCGATTCATGATTATACGATAATACGAATAGGCATCTGTGTAAATTATATTAAGGACGAATCCGTTTTATTATGCATGGTCCCATTAGTTTAAAAGTAGTTTTCAAGTTTAATCTGTTGGCTAAATATGCAAAAATCAAAGCTCCACTTACAAAAAAAACCGTCGAACATTTTTTTTATGGCATTTGAATATTGTGTAAGTATTGTAGTAGAAGAAGAAGAAGATTCAATTTCGTCAAACACGATTCATGACTACGAATATGCATCTATTTAATTATATTAAGGATGAATTCATGTATGTACCTACCTATTGTGAAATGAATTGATTAGTGTTTGGTGTAAATTAATAAGTGTTAACAAAAGCATTGGTCGAAGCCGGCTTCCTCAAGGTTTGTGGCTCTGGAATAATTGATTGCAGACTACTCGTCCATCGAAGGTTTTATCATACAAATATTATATCCATTACTACTAGTAATATTTCAACAAACAATTGTGCAACTTTATAAATTATGGACCAAAAATGTCACCATCAATCATACAGTGAAGAAGAATTAACGAATTACATATTATACGAACGATTCTTATTACATACAATTTTATTATTAAGAAACTTTGTTATAATTAAATATTGTAATTTTGTCTAGAACATCGTTTTTTCCTCGCATTCAAAGTGAAAAATAGAGTGTTTAACGCGAAACTAAACAACCATAATGACACTAACTATAGCCACCCTCGCTCGTTCAGCTCGGGTGGCTAAACATCTCGTGTCATTATGGCTTGTTTTAGTCCCTCGTTGAACAATCTACTATAAAATGTGTCTCCCACAGGCAGCTTGAATTTACCCGGCACTTCCGACAATTATCGTAAAATTTCAACTAATTTACACAATACCTGGACAAATTATACACCAAAAGCTTCCTCGTGAATCAAAATCCGTTCGGTAGTTGAGTTCATATAATTAAGTTGTGATCAATAGGATACTATAATTGGCTATATATACATTACCAACGTACCCAATATAAATATAACAGTTTACGAATTTTCACGAGTTGAGTCAAAATCTTTTAATTTTGTCACTGGCACGCTACTTCTATTAATCAGTCTCACATCATTATACTTTGAATTGTATCTAACATTTACCGCGTACAACTTCCTTTAGTTCGGTATTTTGCGTATACTTGATGCCGGTATGGCCGGTGAATTGGTTTGATATTTATAAACAGAACGCACCGTCTTCGCTGAGCTGCGTGCGCGGTCGCTACTGAGCGCGAACAAGGAAGCGGACAGAGTGAGGTTGAAACATTATTGAAAATCAACTCTACATGACGTCGTGCGGACGCAACGTCGAGATCAGAATGTATCTCAACTTCGAAATGTTTTAGAGCTGCGTACAAAATCTCGTACGGTCTCATGGTATGATAGAGATCAATCTAGATGACACTGACAATACTCCCCATTTATACAGTTAATTGCTTGTATTCGGGCCCTCTACGTTTTGAGGCGTCTTAAAAACCCAATGAAGTCGCGTGTGAGACTAGTCTCATAAATATTTGTGTTCAGGACAAAATCCGAACGAATTTACACTAGGTATACCTAAAACCGAGACAACTTTTGTGAAAATCATGTATGTACTTGTACATAACCGTCTTTTTTCATTTTGTGGATCTACTAAGTACATAAAATACAAATAAATACGGGGTAAACAGAGCCTAGGGTATCAAGTTCCAAGGCCTAAAGTCCACGTTTAGCGTAATAGTGAGCATATAAGTGGAAAGGGGAATCAAAATAGTGACGGGTTGCTAGCCGCATTGCCTCATGATTCCTAAAATTTTTGTACATTCTCTCGATGGGCTGTTACGATCTGTTAGCAAAGAGAAGCATTGTATGTTTTTGCGTGGCATGGGGATAAAATACCTAATATTAGTACTATGTCCTTACCAAATTAACGAGTATCAGCGACGTAATTGTGTAAAGCTATCAAAGTTTGAAGAAACTGTTTTATTACCTACTTCCTCTTCACGTGTAATGTATTGCTATGTAACTATAGTTATATGGGTTGAGCTGATTGATCAATCAAATAATAGGTAGCTATATGCTTTGTGTACTTATTTCCAGTCCCATCATTTCGCACTGAACCTCTACTTTCGCACTTATAAGTAGTGTGTCTAAAACTTCATTGAATTAAATCGAATTCACTGAATAATCACTACATAGTATAAAATAAAGTCGTTTTTTCTGTCCCCGTGTCCCGATGTATGCTTATATCTTCAAAACCACACAACGGGTTTTGATGCGGTTTTTTTAATAGATAGAGTGATTCAAGAGGAAGGTTTATATGTATAATAGATGCATAATATACCGTGCGAAGCCGGGGCAGGTCGCTAGTAATAAATATACTAATCTTCGACTAATGCCCGTGGCTTCACCTACTGAAAGAATAATAATAGGAACTTAGTTCCCTGTCCTGTGTCAATTTCGAAAAATCCCTTCTTAGCGCACTTTTATGAATTAAATTATACTAACTAATAGTTGTTAGAATAAATACTAGTAGGTACCGTTAACCGGGGTGGCTTTAATAATTTTGGAGCTAGGTACTTTGACCGTTTTTAAATTGCTATAAAATCTATAATTGTCCGCATGCGGTGAATGTTTGGCATAGGTATACCTAGACGCAAAGACGATCGATGAAGACATCGATTGGAAGCAGTAAACGCAAATAAAAAATAGGATTCCGTCATTCAACAACTACTTTTGAAAGTCACAACAAAACATTTTTTTTTTCTCAAAATCTTCAAACAAAGTTGGTAATTCGAATTTAGATACTTACCAAAAGGCAGTCCTCTAAAGTAGACGTGATGCCAGATTTGTGTAGACTCTAGTGAGTAATAAATCCAACGTCCTCAGCCAGTCAATGGTTTGTATTGTCTATCTGCACATCACAGAATGGTTAGTGGAGAAGCACTAATAAGAGATAGATCGGAATAATTATGAAGCGTATCGCAATACATAAGCAACGCCAATGAAAATGCACTAGCGAGCCACGATCAATACGATCATACCTAAACCGTCGCGTACTGAGGCCGAGCGACATTCATTATGCAGTTGGTGTGTGATCAATGTATGGATTGGCTGTCGCTAGGCCGGTCGCATGCGCCGGTACACGTCAGTGCACCGGGAAACAAGTTTGGGATGCGCGGTTGCAATTAACCACTTGAAGAAGATATGAAAGTACGCAGATTCTTACTCGATTATTTATAAAAATTTGGATCGATTATTTATAGTGGGAACTATAGCCCAAACCCTCCAATACACGGAGGAGGCCTATGCCATGAGGCACGCCAAATTATGCGACAATTTAATAATAAAACAACTACAACAACAACAACAAATGAAGTTGTAGCGAATTCGGAATAAAAAGGCTATATTATTATTATTATTATTTATAAAAATACTATACACAACATGTTAAGTATAAGAAAAAATATTTGGCTTACTCTGGCAAAAGGCAAAGTAAGTAAGTAAGTAAATGCTTTATTGTACAAATATAGATACAATTTACAAAAAAAAAAAAAAAAATAACATTAATACATGCACAAAGGCGAACTTATCCCTATAATGGATCTCTACCAGTTAACCTTTGAGTAGATGAGAGGAGCATTAAACGAGCAAAGTGTATGTATAATTGACTAATTTAAACACAAAAGAGTACCTATTACTTAAGTACTTGAGTTACCTATTATTTAAGTAATAAAGAGAAAGACGCGTATATATATGAATTAAAAGTTTAAATACTCTTTTGATTTTTTTAGCTCATATTTTTGAGCTATTCGTCGATGGCCTGTGTAGTGTATAGCTATTGATGATAATTTGTATTTAAAATAAATATTCACTACGTTACTTTCAACATGAAACTACCGTGAGACTCAAATCATAATTACACATAAACGGATAGGTAACTCACGTATAAAAAGTCGAGTGATCCTCGACATGTTTCGGACTATTTCGTAGTCCTCAGCACAACACACAAACGTACCTAACAGTGTTCGTTTCGCTGCCGCCAGGGCGAGCGCTCCAGGAAGAAGGACTACGAAATAGTCCGAAACATGTCGAGCATCACTCGACTTTTTATACGTGAGTTATCCGTTTATGTGTAATTATTCACTACGTTAATTAATTTCATTTTGGGTTTTTTGTTGTCTGATCTTATATACTTTATAGATAGGTACGACACGGTGCCACAGAATAAATAAATAAGGCTAAACCAAGGCAGGATAGATAAATGGTTCCTAACCTAATCGTTAAAAAGAGAACCAAGTTCAATATATGCCCATTTGCATGAACGCGTGGATGTTTGTTACTCAATGATACCAGAATGCCTGAAAAGATCTGGGTAAAAGTAACAGAGATAGATTTTAGTCTGCAGTAGCACATAATACTACTTCTTCGCAAACAAAGCCGCGGGTAGCAACTAGCTAAAAATATGTGTGATTGTTGACTTCGTTTCGCCGACAAAAGAATTCGGAAATCGATGGGACCATGGGAGATCTAGATCTTAATGAATGTTATTTTTCTGAAACTTAAGAGAGGCTCTTGTCGGTGGAGCAATAATTAATATCAAATTCTGTACATACCTAATCCTGGAATCTGAACTTTCGAATTTACCTTCCAGACACGACAGGTATGAAATACTGAGTTAAAAAAATATTTTGGAAAGCCAAAAGTAGCATCCCACAAGCGACCTGAAGTAATTGACAAAATGTTTTGAATAACGCGAGAGTGAATGTCATGTATTACTAGCTTTACTGTTTTTTTTTAATATTTAGTCTGTAATCTGTTCCGTCAGCTCTACTCTGTATTATCTGTGGTCCTTTCTCTTTGGCATTTCGTTGCAAGAAGTGTCGTGTCGTGCGTGGCATTCATGCTGAATTATAGCCAAAAAAGTATTATACAATACAGAATATTAGTGGCTTCGTAATGTCAGAACACGTGCTGCCGGCTGAGGAGCCGATACGGTTCACGGCCCCTGTTATTCAGGATAACCCCACAGGATGGGGGCCCTGCGAAATGCCGGACCAGTTTAGGGACATGCCGTATCAGCCGTTTAGCAAAGGCGATCGGCTTGGCAAGATAAGTGACTGGACCATGGTACAGGATAAGAAGTACCAGAGTAAGTGAACATACAGCTTTTAGTGCCTATGAAAGCTCCATGAAAGAACTCTTTGAGGTTATGTTGAATTTCATTGGTTGACACAACCTATAGGGCGCGTATTACAAGTTATGAAGGTGACGTATAGTCTCAACCTCAACGCAAGACCAGCAACGGCTGGAAGGCCAGTAATATGAGTTGGGATTATTTCATAACAATTTGTTCTTGTTTTATTCTTCTTAGTTTTTGTACTCTTGTAGTGAATGTGTTGAATAAACATTTTTACTAACTGAATTACAGACTGCAGCCATGATTCTTTTGAACTTTTAGTACACATTCACTGACTAAATTATTACACTTGCCTTAGTTACATTGATACCTAACTATTATAGAAAGTATAAAATCTGGAAAGTGATAAAACCTGATTGTTTTGCTTGAGGTGAGGAGACAGTTTTCGCTACAATGTGGAAAAATCCTGCTGCTGGTTAGGGTGACGGCACCAGTAATGACTACTAATAATGCACAATAACTCTATTTAAAAGGCAAGGTACTAAGGCATGGTCATTTATTTTAGAACAGTCAATTTAATACTATATTGTCTTCAAATTAAGAATGAAGTGTCTACTACTAGTGCTTGTTAGCTTAAAGTGTCCAAAACTGGTGCTGTCACCCTACGAGAGTATCGCACAGCTGTGCATGGCAGTGAATGTGTTAATAATTATGAATTGGCTCTAAATTTTGTTTTTGTTCTTAATTACAGGTTTTATCATGGGTAGTATTAATTGTTTTTATTTTAAGTTGAAAACTTGACAATGGTCAATCATAATAGTATAATATGCAATATACCTAACATTAACATTCTTAACTGTTTTTGCCCCGGTGTAGATAAATATGCATCCCAATTTGGCGCTGGGTCGTCATATGCATACTACCATGATGAGGATGAATCAACATTCCACCTGGTGGATACAACCAGAGATGTAAGTTTTTTTCTGGAACTATCAATATTTGTTATACACATAATTTTGAAGGAAATACATGTCTTGTTATCCTAGACTCAGTCTGTCTACCCCATAAGGAATAAGAACATGATAATATATGTATGTATTTATGTATAATTTTGAATTCAAAAATGTAATTTTGTTCATCATTGATCAGCTGTGAAGTTCTCTCCCGCAGTGGGCCTACTGAGGAACTACAGCCCATATCTTTTAATTCTGAGAAGATCCCTTTACATAGTGAGACTTATTATTAGATTTAAGATGTAACTAATTTTAAATTTTCAAGTTGATCAATTGATTTTGTATGACTTGGCTCCAACATATAATGATTATGCTTGGCAATGTGGGGGTCTTTATTTTACTGTTGTTAGGTATCCAATGGTATCCAATTGTAAACAAACCATTTAATCCTTGTTGCTTGAGGTATACAAGGCCAAACGCTTCTCTCCTCATGGCCACTCTCATTTAATAATGTATGCCTAACTTGTAATTTTAATTTTTGTATTATATATTTACAGCAAAAGCCTCCGTACCAGCGAGGCCGTGCTCGCGGACGCGGTCAGCGCGGGCAGCGCGGCGCCCGCACTCCAGGTGGCATGACCACCCTGAACAAGGTATTTGATCACAAGATTATGTGAAAGTAGTATAAGCAAGCTTCTTATAATGTTAACTTGAGATCACTACAAAGTAGTCTAAGAAGCTGAAAAATGAGAATGCAGTCACAGTCAAAAATGGTAAAAAATATAGTTGGATTCCTTACCTTACCTTAAATGAATCTCACCTAATTTCATTGATCTAAGAGTGTAGTTTAGACATTCACTTAGTAACAGACAGATGCCACAATGATGCTTAAATATCTTACCTGTTGTTTAAACATGCTGTGCAAACTATGTATTATTAACAAGCACAGCGCTTCTCCCGTTTGATCTGTTGACAACTCAGAAATACCTTCAGCAACGAGACCGTAAGATGGGTAAGCGGTGGGGCCAGCGCGGCGCTCCGATGAAGATCCGCGACGCTTCCGTCACCGTGCGTCCTACTTGGGTCACCATTGAAGACATGGACTTCCCTCGCCTTGCCAAGCTTACTCTGCCTGGCATCAAGGAAGGTACATACTAGGTTATCACTGCAACACCAAGTCACAAATAAAATTTTTTAGTTGTCTTTTTCTGAAGGCATGTCTTACTTACCATAGTTGTAGCCATTTCAGTCTGTCAAATAAATTGATACACAACTTCGTTTTAAGTATGATTAATATTAAGCAGTTGATAAATCTTGGATCATTTAAATACTAAACTACGAACTTCATTGTTTTTCACCAAGAGTTAGCACTGTCTTTCGCCAGTGTAAGATAGTACCACAAAGCAAGTGACAGATACTAAAATCTATTATCTTCATACACCGCAACTACATCATTATGTTGTAGGCGAGGACATCGCGTGTTGCGGCGTTCTGGAGTACTACGACAAGGCGTATGACCGCGTCAACGTCAAACACGAGAAGAGTCTGCAGCGCATCGACCGTATCTTCCATACGGTCAGTCAGGGTTGACATGATTTAAATCACTTGATTTAAATCAGTGATTTAAATCGTGATTTTAATCAAGGGATTTTTTCAAAAAAATCATTGATTTAAATCATAAAATTTTTACTACAACCAAATCGGCCCAAAATTGTTTAGGGAATTCCCCGGACCACTACGGCACGCACACATGTGCAAGCGAGTCATAGCGTAACAGTTTCGGGGAAACCCCGAAACTATAGTATGTGACGCATGGTACCAAAACGTTTCCAGGATTCCCCGAAACTAAAACACGAGACGCATTTCGCTTTTCGCCCGGTCATTCGTAATTAACTAGTGAAAGAGTGAATACAACAAAAAGATGTCTGGAAGAAAAAAAGATGCTGTGTCGGTTTATTTCGATGAAAAATGGCTATTTAATTAATAAAAAAAGACAAGAAAATGAAAAAATCAAAAAAATCTGATTTTAATCAAATAAATCCGATTTAAATCAAATTAATCGGATTATTATGATTTTTTTATAATAATCATGATTTTTATCAACCCTGCGGTCAGTATATCTCCATCTATCTGTCTACGAGTATGAAACATAAATTTTCATGATATTGAACACATTGATACCAGCTGTTGAATAAAAAAGGAAAGGTGTGCAAGACAATAACGTACACGTAGCTACTTTGGCTACATTTGGTCATCGCGTGTTTGTACTTGCAAAAGATAGAATAATGTAGTATTTTAAACCAGCTTCGGGTTTGAAAACCCTATGCAATAACAATTATGAAAGTAAAAATAGAGGACTGAGCTTTTTTTGAGAACTTCCCAATGTCGTGCCTTGTTTAGAGAAATGATTCGTCTCTCCCCATGGCTATTGTAAAAGCCGACTGTGGGCCCTGATGTGAGAGTGAGAGCAGCACTCTGTTGCCAACTACGAACTAAAGACTAGAGTGAAATGCAAGGAAAAACCACCTCACTATGTCTAAGAAAATCATCGTAAAGTTTTCTATCTTTAACAATAACCTTATGGTTGTTATCCACACTGTCAAGATTGGAGCAACTTAGAAATGTCGATCATAGTCGATACAGGTTGATAAAGTTTGATAAAAACTATTCCAAGCAATGCATGGTAACAGGTGACGACTACCGACGACCCGGTGATCCGGCGGCTGTCCAAGACTACAGGCACGGTGTACGCCACCGACGCCATCCTGGCCACCATCATGTGCTGCACGCGCTCCAACTACTCCTGGGACATCGTCATTGAGAAGATTGGTCAGTATTCTTATTCGTTTTACTTAAACTGTGAAGCGTCCTGCAGACAGCGACGCTCCCTAAGCTAAGCCAGCAAGCAGGCTTATTACTATTACCTAACTCGCTCGCAATCGCCATCCTGTTTATTTTGACAGTTCATGTATGGGCAGACAGTTGGCATCGGAATCAGCTAGCTGTCACATTCATACAAGAACTGTCAAAATGAACACGATGGCGATTGCGAGCGTGTTAGGTAATAAGCCTACGGGTCTTTAACATGTTAAACTTAAAACTTTATAAAGCAAAAACTTAAAATGTTTCTAATCTGATATTCCTACATGCAGGATCATAATCAATCTGGGAGACGGAGATACAACTAAGATATCTATCATTTTGTTTTTTTATCTTAAGTTCAATTTTGACAAATATTTTAGGAAAGCCAGTTAGATGCAGTGGCGTAACAATAGGCTGGCAGGACTGGCATAATGCCAGGGGCCCCCGGACCCAAGAGGCCGCGAGCTCAAAAATATTAAAATTAAACTGAGTACAACGTGACGATTTTTACTGATAGGGCCCCATCGAAAGAATTTGCGACGGGCCCCAGATGGTATAGTTACGCCACTGGTTAGATGCCTACTAATGGATGGCCCCTATTGCTCTGAGAGGAGGCCTGTGCCCAGCAATAGGTCGTATATAGGCTGGCGATGGTTGGGTAGCTCCTAATTGGTGGTACACTTGTATATAGAGCCCGCCCATTGGTACTCAATAAGCTTTTCCGCTCGCAGCAGGCTCGCGAGCCACGTCCGCACTAGTGTTTCTGATTAGTGTAACGTGCAATTGCAGATGAGGACCCAGCTTTATGTATGCATTTGTTACAGGCGACAAGCTGTTTTTGGACAAGCGCGACAACACGGAGTTTGACTTGCTGACCGTGAACGAGACGTCTGTGGAGCCGCCTGCTGATGACGCCAACTCCATCAACTCGCCGCGCAACCTCGCGCTCGAAGCTACCTTCATCAACCACAACTTCAGCCAGCAGGTATGGCAGGAATAAGGAACTCTTTTACAGTGAGATAGTATTTTAAAAGACCTTCGGGTCTGACTTGCTCTCTCTCGCTCGTATTTGATACTTGAATCGGGCGATCGCACCGGAAACCCGAAGGTCGTTCTAGGAGAGGGGCTCCCAAGCAGTGGGGCGCGCCCCACTTGGGGAGCGTAGGGTGATCCAAGGGGAGGGGCGCGCGAGCGGCTTAGGTATTTTTTTAAATTCATTGATGATTAGGTATTTGAAAACGATAGTTTTATCAATAACTTATTACAATGGAGTGACGAAATGACTGGTCCACATTTTTTTATTTCATGTAAAATTTACTCAGGTGCTGAAGAGCGGTCCCACAGAGGCCAAGTACAAGTTCCCCGAGGCCAACCCGTTCGTCTCGGAAGAAGAGGAGGGCGAGGTCGCCTCGGTCGGCTATCGCTACCGCAAGTGGAACCTCAACAATGGAGTGGTCAGTATAATTCTTCCATAGATTTTATCAGTTTAACCTTTTTGAGCACAAAGCAGCCTGATATTCGACGTGATTCAGGTTTTAAGGCGAAAATTTTAGGAATCAAGTTATAGGCGATGCGGCTTGCAACCCATCACTATTTGGATTCCCGTTTCCACCTATACGCCCACAATAATGCTAAACGTGGTCTTCAAGTCTTGTTACCTTAGGCTCTGTTTACCCCGTTAGGAATATAGACGTAATTTGTGTATGTATGTATGTATTCAGTTTTTATTACTGCAACAATCGCCTGTCTTTAGCTGTCACTTTGACATTTGCTTTTGCTAGACAAAGCATAATTTGATGCAACCAGCTTCTAACTTCATGTAAATCGGGTGTGAATGGGTAATTTAATTTCAGTGAACTTAGGTATATTTAGCGAAAATATTATCTGATATTATGAATAATAACGTATTTTTTTCCTTATATATTATATAAACTTAGAAATAAACATTAGAAAAAGGAAGGAAGATGTGTTTTCCTTATACATAACCTAAAAGACAGTGACCATTGTCCCCAGGTCTTGGTGGCTCGCTGCGAGCACGACGCGGTAATGCAGGGTCCTCAGAACGAGACGCAGTTCCTCACGATCAAGGCCCTCAACGAGTGGGACTCGAAGCTGGCCAACGGCGTCGAGTGGCGCCAGAAACTCGACACGCAGCGCGGTGCCGTGCTCGCCAACGAGCTCAGGAACAACTCCTGCAAGCTCGCCAAGTGGACTGTGCAGGTCTGTATCAAATACTAGCTCTTGCCCGCGAATGCATTGTGATTTTACGGGATAAAACTCCTATGTAATTCCCCGGAATTGAAACTCTTAAATCTACTCGTACTTCAAATTGAGCTCAATTTTTCACCACTTTCGAATGGCGTTTTCAATTGAACTACTAGTTGAAGATTCGAAAAGTCATTGACAACTTTTCATGCCAGTAAAATTCAATGATTCAGTGGGATAGTGAGAGACCTGAATTTTTTGCAACTCGTAGAATAATGGTCTTGGAGTAAAGAAACAACATAGAATGTACCAGTTGCTTCTCTTCTCGCGCTGATGGTAAAAGCCTATCGAGGGAACGGGCGAAAATCTAGCAACCTATCACTTTTAATTCCTCTTTCCACCTATACTCCCAGAATCATGCTAAACGTGGCATTTAGGTCAAGAGCTCATCATTGACTGTCTACCCCGTAAGGGATAAATAAAGACGTGATTTATGTATGTATTTATAGAATAAACTTATTTTATAGAGTCGTCATCACTCATATATTTAACGATTCAAACTACCCTAACACGCGTGTAGGGGTATAGCACGCGTCACGGAATGACGAGGATCCGGGTTCGATTCCCGGCCATAGCTTTACTTTTTGGATTTTTCTATGTGTTCTAATTTTCACTGACATTTAGAAATTTAATTTCTAACGGTAGAACCGCAAAAGTAAACCATAAAAATCAAGAAATAAAATTTCTTGATTCATTTGATAGTATCTACCCTAACGTTAATGTGTATACGATTAATGTGTGTAATCGATTGTTGACAGGCGCTTCTGGCTGGCTCCGACCAGATAAAGTTCGGGTACGTGTCCCGCACGCAGGTCCGCGACAACGCGCGCCACGTGATCCTGGGCACGCAGCAGTTCAAGCCGCACGAGTTCGCGGCGCAGATCAACCTGTCCATGGACAACGCGTGGGGCATCCTGCGGTGCATGATCGACATCTGCATGAAGCAGAAGGACGGTCAGTGCAACTATTCTATACTGTCTCAATATTTATTCGAAATACTTCAGCAGGGTTGGGTTAGCAGATTGGAATTACTTTTGTTTTTTAATTTTGTGGTTGACAAAATGCTACATTGATCGACGTTCAAGTGTATGCCGTCAAAGGGGTGAGTTGATTTTAAATCAAAATATCCTACCCCTACTAATATTATAAATGCGAAAGTTTGTGAGAATGTGAGTGTGTGTGTATGTTTGTTCCTTCTTCACGCTGAAACGACTGGACGGTTTCGGATCAAAATTGGAACTGAGATAGCTGGTGAAAATTGCATAGTTCCCGCGGGATAGCGACGAACCTGTTAAAGGTCGTAGCCTAGAGTCGCATTGTAGAAAGGAAGTACTTTTACGCGGACAAAGTCGCGGGCGTAAGCTAGTTACGAAATAAAATCTTAACAGGAGTGTTCAATCAAAATAACCAAACTATATGCTGAAATTTTTCAGAATAATTTGAAGACGCCTTGTATAATACTCAATACTTATAGATTATAGATACATATATGTAGATAACGTGTTGCAGAGTTACCACACATGCCTATACATAATATATTGAAACAGTACGCTACTCTCCAACACTCTTGGCAATGAGAGTAAACGTGCGTATGTACATAATGTAGTGTCAACGGAAGTATTACAATGTTTCATCCTAAATCATTCTGGCGTCTGGCACAAATAGCACGCTATCATTGTGTCAAGAACACATTTGAGCATTAATACAAATACCAGTAATTAGAACTATTTTCAATACTGATATCTCTTTTAAGGGGTACAGTCACAAGTAGTGGGTAGACGCTTAACGATCTTTCTCTGTTGTACAGTCAAGGTCATAAATATGATTGAATATGATAAATAAATTCACGTCATATGCGAACCTTGACAAGCAGTTTTGAACAATTCTGAAACGGTGTTCAAAAACGGTTAAGCTTATGTTTGCATAGGCTTACCTTCGCCAGATACATACATAAACAATTGAACATATACATTGTGGATTTTTTACAGAATACAGCATCTTGAGAAATATTGTTGCTGTCAGTTATATTTTATTTAATTTTTCTATGCAAAATAATTAAGTACAAAATGTTATTTGCAGGTAAATACCTGATTATGAAGGACCCGAACAAGCCGCTGATCCGTCTGTACGACATCCCGGACAACACGTTCGAGTCGGACGCCTCAGAGGAGAGCGGGGACGAGCCCGCAGAAACCCCATTCGCCCCTCTCTACTCCTACGGGAACAACAAGCGAGTCTGAACACCCCGCGGTCCAAAGTTCACTGTAGTAGCCCTCATTTGTACCGGTATCTGGTGTATATTTATCGCAGACTATTAAGTAATCAATATGTATTTCATATTTTTATTCAACAGAATACAGTTTTATGGTCACATTCAGTTTTATTTTAAGAATTAACTTTTAACAATGTTACCAATGCCAATCATAGATTACAACCTAGATTAAAAAGAGTATCAACTCATGAAAACTGAAATTGTAAATATCTACTTACTGAATTACTAAGGCGTATTATTGAGTTGTGTCGGTTTTTATTTAGGTGTGTCTGTACGCGCGTGTATGTTAGACAATGTGTACTAAAGTTCGGTCATTGGCCGAGCAGTGAGCAAAGGGCATAATTTGATTGCTTACATTTCCTGCCAACATATTTGCTGTGGTCATTGCCTTGAAATAATAATACATTATAAATATTTGTGATTTATTTACCGTGCTCGTTAATCGCTCGCTTTTATTTATGAAATAAATAACTATATTTAGCATAAAGTTAAAACATATCTTCGTATACACGATTAAACCAGCTAAGCGACCATAAAAATCAAAGCAGTATAAAATATCTATAATTTATCTCTTACAAACAAAAAAATCTCGTGCCTACGTGGTAGGCAATCTACTTATCAACGTAATCTATGCAACAATACCTGCATATTTGCACTTTGATATAGCTAATTCTGTACATTCTGCGTTTGATAATGGACAAGGCCCCGTAAAATAGTTGTATACGAGAATACGACTAGCCTTAGAACGTTACATGTCACCTAATGCAGCATGTGTTTCATTATTTTTCTTAAGTAAACGATATTTTACAACGACAGTGCACACGCGACAGAATAAACGTAATCGTGACCATTATGTTGTCAAAGACGTAAAACATTTTGTGTTTGTGCATTTATAGCTAAATCAGATAAGAGTTATATACAACGTGAAGTGGATACTAATGATGAAACAGCACAGCATACATTAAAATGATTAATTACCTAAGTAAATATTAGGTAGGTACACTGTCAAACTGTGGGACACAAATATTTAACGTCACAAATTTAAGTTAATGTTGCTATCTATATTTATGTTTTACTCCATACTACATGTATACATACATACATAAATCACGTATTTCTCCCTTACGGGTAGACAGGGCCTAAGGTGACAAGATCCAAAGGCCACGCTGTATCAAATTGATTCCTGATCCACTGTGGAACTTTATCGCAATAAATGTCTAAGTGACGCATTGAATTGGAAACGGAAATCATCGTAACGTTTACTGTGAGACTGTTCTACGGTGGGTCAGAGTTCAATTTGTTCGATAGTATATGTATAATCATGAAACACTTCATTGTATGTACAAAAATATATGCAAATATAAAAAATACACGTACAAAGGTAAACTTATCCCTTTAATGGAATCGTCCAGTTTATATGACACTAAATAATTGAATGTCTACGAAAATCACACGTGTGTAAGCTTGTCTTGATGGTCGACCGCAAGTCCATATGATTAACCTTTAAAAACAACCAGTTCCATATATCCAGTTTCTATAATTTAATTGCAATTGATACAATACATCATGATGATTAATTAAAAGTTAACTAAATATACAAAACTTAAAACTAAATAAATATACCTAACTATAAAAAGAAAACACCATCTAAAAGGCCCTCCTGCGGCATAGACCCCAATACACTGGCGGCATTATCTCTCTGTACAGCCAGAGAAATTCGCTGGGAGAGGTAAGCGCCAGCTCTGGGGTCTCCTGTTTCTTGTCTCGCAAGCAAGCAATGATTTGAGCTAGAGTCCGTATATAACGTCAAATCATCCCTGTAACAAAGCCTACTGGCCTTCTTGCTCTTTCCCTTTACCTTTTGACCGCCAATGTCGGCTGTGGCCGACAGAGGTTATAAGTGTAAAAATGACTTAGGCATAAGAATGAAAATAGCTTTACTATGTAGCTAAGCTTGGCGTTCAAAAGGTGACAATATTTAGTTATCTTCACAAATCGTGTTTGAGGCTATTCTAATCATCCTGAATATCTTTAAGCGCTGTGGCTTCCTGGTCTAGCTCTTGCATATTATCTTGCACCTCCTCCAGCGTTTTATCCTTAGTTTCTGGCACAAAGAAGTAAATAAAGAAAATACCTAAATACCCTATAGACGCAAAGGACCAGAACACGGCAGAATGTCCGAAACCCGCGCGAATACCGTGGTAGCACTTGGTTATAACAAAGTTCATGATACAAGCCATTATTGTAGCCAAACTCGACGCTGCTGTCTTCACATTTATTGGGAACAGTTCTGCTTGCATTACGTATGGTAACATCCCTATTCCTACAGAGTAGAATGTGTTGAAACCGAAGAGACCTATTAGAGGTAAGAAGGAAAGAGCTGAGAGCACGTCTGGGCCAAGTTTGACGGTGTCCTGAAGATGAAAGTAGAGGCCTAGAGCGGTCAATGACATCGCAACTCCTAAACTTGACACGAACATAAGAATCCTACGACCAAAGTAACCGGCCAGTATAGCTCCTCCAACACCTGCAAATAAGAAACAAACAATTTGAAAAAGAAATTTTCTACTCCACTATTCACGTGCAAGATAACCAAGCCTGTGTTTATTACGTGCCCATTTTGATGAATAGAAAAATTGTTTTTGTTAAATACATAACCCTTTTTGTTTTTGCTGTAGTCGGAAAAAAGTATGAAAGTAGTTTGTGTGCAATAAACATCATAAATAAAAGGGTAGTTTGGGAAAATATATGAATGTATGCATGTGTAACAGTTGTGCTCATTAAACTTTGATAACGATCCCGTAGAGGGATCGAAACGCGTCAGTGTTTGTGTGGTGTAAGGGATAATTAAGTTTGTGGGATTTATATGTGTTTTATGTGGCAGTAGTGGAGGGAGGGATTGCATAAAAACATTTATATTTCACACAGGCTTGGTTATCTTGCACGTGAGTAGCGGAGTAGCAAGGTAAATATTTTTTGTTCATTGAAATCGTCCTCCGCAAAGTAACGCCTGATTCAACAAAATATTTAAAAGAATATGTGTTTAAGTATTTCAACATGAAATTACCGTGAGACTTAATCATAATTACATATAAACGGATAACTCACGTATAAAAGTCGAGTGATGCTCGACATGTTTCGAACTAATTCGTAGTCCTGGCATCGCGTAAAGCGCTGCGGGTGTCTATGGACAGTGGTGATCATTTACCATCAGGTGACCCACTAGTTCGTTTGTCTGGCCTCTCTAACATAAAAAAAGTCCTTCCTCTTGGAGCGCTCGCCCCGGCGGCAGGCAGCGGTGTTCGTTTCACTTTTATACGTGAGTTATCCATTTATATGTAATTATGTTTAAGTATTCATGGAAATGATAAAAAATAAGTACTGACCTGTGAGCAGCTGCACAAACCCATAGATGATGCTGACAAGAGGGCCCGAAATTGAACTGCTCTGCCGGAAGATCACTTCAAGGTAAGCCTGGATCGCCATCCCTCCGGTCATGTACTGGAGCATCTTCAGACCTGTATCAAACAGGTATTACTATCGATATGTTTTCGTATACTTTTTTCCTGTTATATTAATTGTGGCCTTGTTAATATTTCAATTATTTACCTACTTATTTTCAGCGCATATGTAATTTAAATGCCTGTCATAAATAGTTATTTATATTTATTGACCGTAATCTTTCAGTTTTTCATCTCTAGAATTATATTAACAAAACAAATTGAAAATAATGCCAAGATGATTTTGCGTTTTAGGCACGTACTTGCTTCTGTGTGAATAAGAATGTTGTGTACCAACGTAATATTTTATTGAAAAAATTACCTGCTACGATATATAAAGCTTTTCTATACTTCATGTTTGATAACAACTCCCACAAGGTTGTCTTATTTGCCATACTCTCCCTAACATGAGCCCGTATGGCACCAAGCTGTTCATCTACCCACTGTAAAAAAAAACACAAAGTGATGGTTATTAGACACCCCTGACTATGAAGCTGGAGGTGCCGGGTTCGAAACATGCGCGATCGGGGCGCGTAGTGCCCACAAACTTACAGTGCGATAGTATTTAATAAAAAACAAACATTTTAAATTTAATAAAACCCCCACGTATTATGCCAAAATACCTCACATCGTTTTGGAAAAGAGTTGATACTCTTCAAACTGCTGGACCGATTTTTAGCAAACTTGGCTTAGAACCGCCGCAAGGAAAAACATGCAAAATGAAAAAAACCGCAACGAAATCAGCCCATCCGTTTGAGAGCTACGATGCGACACACACAGAAATCGATGTCAAACTTAGCGTTAAAAAGACCTAGGAACTCGTCGCGTTCTCATCGGTTATGCTCGGCGAACTGTCATTTTGGTGACGTCGAATAGCAAGTTAAACGTTAGGCTCTGCTAATGGTAGGTAATATCGCTCGCGTGCCAATCCCGAATAGAGGCCCTTCGATTTTGTTGAGCTCACGGACTGTACATTTTTTTGGCAGTGAGAAAAAAACACGAGTTTATTTTAAATTTCATTAAAGATTGTGATATTGGAATTAAATTCAGACGGTGGTTAAACGTCACCCTGTACCCGGCCATAGTACAAGCCCGTGCTTAATTAGGGACTAGTTCAACTGGTGTACATTGTAGCATCGCAAGATATTTGTTCATTACATATACCATTTGCTTACAATGACTACGCACAAATCAAATAAATAACTAAAATACCTAACTGTTAGTCAAAGACAAACGTAGGTACCTAAGTAACTGGCAATGTTACGTAGTTTTATAATAATCTAGCTGTTGCCCACGACTCTGTCCAACGACGAACCGCTTACCAATATTGGCTAGTGGCTCAACAGGAATGTTTCGCGACTGTACCTTTTTGACACTACGCTGAACCTTACCTTAACATTATCAGTTCCCTTTAGTTTCATAAATACTTTTCTGGCCGCCTCTGTTCTACCATCCTTCATATGATAGTACGGAGACTCGGGTATCCACAGGCAACATAGGAAATTGGCAACGGGGATAGCGAACACCATGGAGTTCAGCGTGTTGTAGGACACAAACGGCCCAATGGTGTAGACGATGAGGCTTCCCAAATTGTTTGTCACTTGAACAGACATTCCTAGCGCTCCTCTAATCTCTTTGTCTGCTATTTCAGTTATGTATATCATTGTTACCTGAAGAAAGATCAAAAGTTAGTCCTCATCATATCGACTGAAAGGCGTCCACTGTTAGACATAGGCCTTTCCCAAGGACTCCGAAGATTGGTTTGTGTTACCCGCAGCCAATCGATCCCTACATTTTAAAGAAAGGCTTGCCAATACTTTGGCATCCGATATGGGGTTGTCATTCCAGAACTCTTAGAAATTGTACTGTATTTTGTATGTAACTTCCAAAGTCTCAGTAGGCACCTAATATAATAAATTAGTTTGTAAGCAATAATCATCATAATCTATCATGACATGATATACAGAGGTCAACAGCCCGCTTTGTTATTGCATTTAGTCTAATTTTAATTTTTGAGTTTGTATAAGACTAAATCACGGTAATTGAGTTTTTATTAAGCTACATTAACAACTTTTCTTTAAATAGGTACTGACTTCTTACCACGGCAGTAATTCCCAAAGATACTCCACTGATTATTCTTGAAAAGTAAATTAGTTCAGGTGATTTCGTAAATAGGATGATTCCCTGAAATAAACGAATAAAAGTTAGAGGGTTACGATTCTTTTGTCTTTTTGACCGATAAAAAAATAAGGAAAGATTTATTCGGCACATGTTTCAGAATTCCGTACCGACCGTACCCCAAAAGGAAAAACGGAACCCTTACAGGATCACTTTGCTGGCCGTCCGTCCGTCCGTGTGTCAAGGCTTTTTTTCTCGGGAAACCGTAAAGCTATAGTACCTACCTACTTAAAGTTAAAATTAACAGGTACCAAATACTTGGGTCTGCGCCCCCTTAAGTAGAGCTGTGAAAAAATCAACCCTCAAGTCACTCAATCAAAAGATACAGTAACTACTTAATTAGAAAAGGTGTTTCCATACAAATTGCCTTGCCCCAAAAATATACCAGACTTCCAGATATGCAATTTAATCTGGAGCCCGGCCCAAATGTATGATTGCATTATAATTCGTTCGCTTCTGTCCAAGTACCTACTAGAAACCCGACACTAGACTTGTTCAAAAAAATTATAGTAGATAATTAGTAAAGTGCACGTACCGCGCCTACGATGCCCGGCAGACACCCGTACAGCATGGTGGCGCGCCGGCCCACGCGGTCCAATAACGCGTGCCCGCAGAAGCATCCCGGGATCGCGCCCACAGCGAACAGCGACGCCACCCATGATATCTGAGCCTAGGAACGTAAGTACAATCCTATATTATATGACTTATTTCTAGATGATATACTTAGTCATAGCCATAATTATTTAATTATACTACCTATCGTTACATTAGATCGGTGCTGAAATAACTAAAACAAAACTTGACCAGAAAATTTGACAGATTTAGGCGTTTGTGAAGGAAAAATTATTTACTTCATATTCTTTTCTTTTAAGTGTCAGCTGGGGCCGCTCAGTCACACAGCGTGTATGAACAATAGTCTCATCTGTCTATCTCGCCTTCGTATTAGGTAGGTACACATCCCTTTTCCTTGCATTATCTACCTAGCTACTTGCAAACAAAAAGTTCGAAGAACATATCTACATTGAACTAAGTACCGTGCCTATTATTTGGTTAGTTAGGCTGTTTTTAAGAAGTACGCTCCTGTTGCATGAAATCCCCGCTTCCCGCTGAGGTCTTCCCATCGAGTTACGACCTGGGTGCCTTTTAAGAAGCGAGTGTACAATTTTCTGCAGGGCCGACAACGCACTGGCATCGCGTAAAGCGCTGCGGGTGTCTATGGACAGTGGAGATCGCATACCATCAGGTGACCCACTAGTTCGTTTGTCTGGCCTCTCTAACATTAAAAAAAATGTACCCGTATCTGATATAATAATAATAATGTTGTAGGTACTGTTGCATTTGTTACCTACCTACCAATAGGAAACGCGTGTGGTTCGGGTTTTAAGTGGCTATGCCCACTATTGGAGAGCCCCGGGTACCCACAATTATCTCAAAACCATGAGATGCATTTTCCACACGTTAAAAAGGCCTTCGCCACATGGCCGCCGCTAAATATGCGCATGACTCTGTATTAGGTACAAAATTACCCATTCAGTCAGTAGGTACGTGCGCTGCGTTGATCTGTGTATTAAAATACAAAGAAAACCAGTTACTTACTCGATTATTATTAATACAGGCTGTCGCGAAATAAACATTTTATTTTACACTTCTTAACAGCATGAGGTGCCTGTAAAATTGATCCAAGGTTAGCCTTTCGACTTCCACTGAGCTGTATTGATAACCTCACGCGATTTCCAGTCACATCGCGATCTCCCACTCAACGCTGACTCACCTCCGTAATTTGGACGTTGGCTTCTCCACTTTGAAACTTGGGAATAGCGGGCGAAGGCCACGAGATCGTGGCACCGGTGAACATGAAGTTGGCGGAGACTGAGGAAGAAAATAAATCACAAGGACGAACGCTTGTGCCGTGCCGCTCGAATGTGGATGAGAAAAAGTAGTAACAAACAAAAACAACTCATTAGCTAATTAATAATTTTTATTTTAACTTTTGTTGCTACAAATTCTATAGATCCAAAACCAAGTGACTTGCTTGTGGATTGAATCCTTTTCGCTTAGCATCGAAACGAAAGCAAAATACCTATTATAGAAAACGGCATGTCTACTCATTATCTACCAAAGTATTTACTAATTTATTAAATTAAACAGTTCGTTTGTTTACAAACACAATAGCAGCGCCCACGACAATGCTTTTGCATGATAGGTCAGAACTAAGAAAGAACTGAGAATTATCGAATCGAATATTTCCCGAGTCAAAATTTTATTCGCAACTTACAAATGCAAATCGACAGATGTTGAATTTCATAAATGTAGAGCAAACAAACGCGTTGGTTGATCACCAAGCAGATGTAGTAAAAGATGTTATTTATATAATAATTCTAGCGCGAGCTGTTTTTGCCGACGATCTTCAATTCTTCGCAGTCGTGAATATTGATACAGAATTTTGAATTTGCCGCCACACTTACCGCATAGCCCCGCCAGATATTGTATCTTTCTGTTAGTGTGCTGACTCATTGTGGTAATAAAGATAGCACTAAAGTTATAATTAAAATGTTTTAATTTAATTATAGTATAGGTGTAAACGTGTTAATATCCCGCATCACGGCTGCGCGAGCGACGCGGTGTGTTAAGACTGATACATTTGTTGCCATATAAACATATTTGTTCGCTTTTTACGTAACAATGGGTAGGGTAAAGCGTCTTATCAGACTGATGCGGCCGTCGCGCGATCGTCTCATACCTATACGTGAAACATTATCACTAGACTAGACCAAGATAGCCATCACACCTACGCTTTTATTGCTTTAAAACAGTTATTACACGTATTTTATTACATGCCAGCACGTATAAATATAAATACACTAAAATGATCAATAAACCATTTCATATCGTGTCTTTTTAATTTTAATACCAATTCGGTAAATATCCTGGTTAGATTAATTAGCAATGTCGTATGAAAAGCACAGTGATACCTAAGTTTTTTATTTATTTAGGCTGTCGTAATCATAATTACAACTCTGTTTCAAACAAAAATTAGATTATTATTGAGAATTGCAGAAGCAGTTTTAATAACATTATCATCACAATATTCAGGTACCTAACTACTTCTACTACTTTTGTAGAATAATTAAATTTTTCAGTACTACAAATGATTTGGTCTGTTTATCTTACACATTTATTTAAATTTAAATGGAATTTTACTCAATGACATAGTAGCAGGTAAAATTGATGCAATGTAAAATACAACTCAGTGTAGGTAGCACTTTGCTTGAGAAGAATAATGTGAGAAGTTTAGGGTTTTTTTTTATCTTTACTAAGTATACTATTCCCTTTTTTTTATTATAATTGTGGAGGAACAAAGGTACCTAATTAGTTTTATTTCCTGCAAAATATTTGTTTATCAGTAAGTCGAAGCATGTAGCATATTTAATTTGTTGGAAAATTATTTTCTCAAACTGATCTATGCCAGAAAGAATTGTAGGTAATAAATAATATTATTTTATTCCACTTTCCTCAAGTTTCTTATTTTTTTTAGGATTAACCTGACACAATTTGAGATTCTTATAACTTTATGTCTACAGTGAACAAAACCACACGGTTATTAGTTTATAAAGTCCACACAGAGTGAAATGTGAACTATGTAAACACAAACTTTTGATAAAAATATTAAGGTTTTAGTTTTAGTTGTATAATTTGGTATAGGACAACAAATGAAAAAATATAAAATGTATTTTACTTCATGGAGAAATATATCAGCAAAGACCTAAAAGGTTTGTTGACATTGTCCTTGATTTCTTTCTATCTAAGTGAATTTACATGCTTTTTGAGGTGAATGTATGTGTATAAAATATGACTACAATTAGTATGCCAGTGGTGTGACAAGAAGTGGCAGGATGGGCAAAAAGCTCGGGCCCCAAACTGGTGGGGCCTAGAGCACAGAAGACAAGACGATGCACTTATTTATATTGAGGAATGATCCCACGCCCAATCTGATGAATATTCCATGGACCCCAGACATCTTAGTTACACCACTGAAGTATTCTGAATGTCAATAATGAGGAATGTCTTTATACTTTGTAAGTTGCTTGAATTCAACAATAACACAAAAAATGCAATACTACTGTATTAAATAACAAATAAGTATCAAAATAACAGAAACATTACTTAATATCTTAGTCTCAAGTTCTTACTTAATATTTATAATACAACCAAACAACAATGAGTTCATAATAACATGCACGTTTAGAATTCCGACTTAATTTGAAATAGTGATGTTCAAAAAATGAACTTATTATTAAGTGTGCAAATATTTATGAATCAGTTCAGTTCCAAAGTGAATATGTACTTTATTCTGTAAACAATAAGGTCTGTGTATTCATATATTTACACTATCAGTGAAGATATTTACGATATTGTCAGTAAGAGGTCGTCCCCAGACTTCTTAGAGTCTATTAGTCCTTCCATGGGCATTGCTTCCATGATCTTCTTTATCTGTAGAGCAACAACTGGATTGTCTGCACAAATGTCTGTTACACTGTATGGAGGTAGGACACTGACATTCCCAATAACTAAACTATCTCCATCTTCTTTTACAGGTAGCAGATTCTTTGTGAACCAAGCTGTTAATTGAACTTTTCTTTTTATCACATTTATCCCTGAGGTTTCTACAGAACATTTTCGAGTCGGCGGTGCGAGATCCATGCTTGGTGTGTCTTCCTGTATGCCTATTATTGCGTGGCCAGGTATAACAGTTGTTTTGAAATTTCCTTCATGTGGCATGGAGATGATTACACTACAAGAATATATTAAAACATTAGTCCTCTCTTTTAAAGAATTATGACCACATAATTAACTTTGTAAGTATAAAATAACTTAAATTACTTTACCTGAAAGTGATAGGATCAATCGAATGCAGAAATCCACTGAACGACGTGTTCTTTATCAGGTCAACTTTTACGTATTTGTCAATATATGAAAGCAAGGATTCCGGATAATCTTTTAGAGAATTAAAGTTTTCATTTGAAACCGATTCCTCATTATTCATGTTTTGTTGTTTATTTTCGTATACAATAGAGAAGAAAGCAAAACTCGCGGCTACGCAGCACCTGGTATTTTTGTTTTCAATACACATACACAACACAATATAAACGTCAATGTCAAATGACGTACTGTTACCAGTTAAAAAAACACAGACAGCACAAATCGCTTGCTGTTCGGATTCCAAAATTTTTTTGGTAATTTTTAAATTTGCTGTGGCCCGTTTTTTTTAAATCAAAGCTACAATTTTACAAGTTGTAACCAAATTTTTAAATTAGCAATATAATATTGTTTAAAGTATATGTTCCAAAAGTTACTCTGTGATTGGTCAGAACAGAAATTAGAACATTGATCGATTAAATGGACTGCTTGTTTAAATTTGTAAAATTGTTACTTTTTGCTCCATTTTCATAAATTTTTGGTAAAGAATAGTTGGTACCTGCTATGGGTGGTGTAGCGGTATAGCACGCATCACGGAATGTTGAGGATCCGGGTTAGATTCCCGGTCATATCTTTACTTTTCGGATTTTTCTGTTGTAATTTTCGGTGTCATTTAGAAATTTAAAGATTAGTTACGGATTTTTAAGTTACGCGACTTCAGATCCAGGTTCTGTAGCAACAGAAAAATATTTCAAGAGCATTATCTTCTTAAAATATTTATTACCGCTTCGTCCGCGCTGAATTAAATATAACCTGTTATATACAAGCATTAAATAGTATTGCAATGGGGAAAGAATTTTAGAAATCAGTCCAGTAATTTAGAGTTCATTCATTACTATCATGGAAAAATTAAAACTTTCCTCTGAATAATATCAGTGTAGATGTGTCTCAGCACAAACAGGCACTTATTACAATGAGTAGGTAAACCAGAGCAAGCGTGGAAACTAAAAATGGATATTAATTAAAACAAAGCACATGTTTTTAGATGTTTAATATCTTATAATCTAGGTGTTCATTTTTTAGCCTTAGCTTCCCGAGTGGCCTTTTTCTCTGCTGCTCTCGCGATCTGCTTGGCAGGCTTCAGGTTACCCTTTAAGCAAAACCTCTGGTTCCTCAAGAATTTGGGGTCCATCTGCAAAGACAAGGATAAAATTTAATAGTTTTCTAACACTAATAATAATAATAATATTTCTTTTGTTCAGTGACAGTACCTATTTAATAACTAGTGACTAGTATTATTACTGTACCATAAATTTGGAAGCAAACTTGTCAAAATATGGCAGTAACTATTTTGAAGCACCATAACACAGTAGTGGCCCCAATTTCACCAGCTCGACATTGCCGGCGACATGTGACAATTCAAAATGAAATGCGCATTCAATATGCAACCAAACAGCGTAGCTTTTTGTTGAGTTTTTAATGCAAACAGAATTGTCAGATGTCGCCGACAATTGTAGCGTTGGTGAAAGAGGGGCCAGGTAATAAACAATGTTAACTGAATGTTCTTAAAATAAAAAAAACAACTATGAACAACAGTACTGCTAGTAGGGATAATACAACAATATCTCATTAGTAATACTACACAATTCATTTGATATTTAATTAAATAACATGAATAGAATACCAAACAATTTGCATGATCTAGCACCATATTTTCATACAACCATGGATTAAAATAAATACATTTCTAAATGGATGTAATACACCAATATTGTTAACTTACTCCAAGGGTAGATTCGTGTCTGAACTTCTTGGGTTTCTTGATCCCATTCCTGTGGGCCTTGCGGTCTGGAAGGAAATAAACAAACATTAAATTTACTCAATATTTTACATGTTTATTTGTATAATAATTATCTGAAATAGAAAAATACAGAATCTTCACACGTTAAGAACAGTTAATATTCGTCTTATCTGAATTCTGTTGACACGATCACTAGCAGAATCCTCATATTTACTCACTTTGGTTATGATTTGTGTGGTTCTTGGACTTCGCCATTTCTCTGAATTCACGGAGCTGAAAAAAGAAATACTTAGGTAAACACAACAGCACTATCAATCTTCTGTTTAAGCACAGTTGAAACACTATATTCACTTCACGATTTCTTTGATATTTCCAGAAATAATATGAATACAAACCTAGCGCCGTAGAAGATAAAATTGAAAGAAAATGTCACAGATCAGCTTTGACAATGTCAAGCACTGACACTGACAAACCGTCAAAAGAGATCAAAATCAACCTTGGCGACATTGGCGAAATCATCGCATGGTTCGATGGGGCCATATTAGAAAAGAAGAAAATCAACCTTTTTTAGTTCGGATACAAGTTTATTTAGCGTAGTCTATGGTTAACATTCACATTAAGGGGCTTCTAAACGGGCCATGTTTTGCTGCAATTTGTGGCTGCACTATTGGCAACTAATTTCCCGGCCATCACAAAAATATTTTATTGCAACTGATGGCCGAGCAATGTGTGGCTGGGCAATGTGTGCATTTATGTCTGCAATAGTATGGCTCATGATGCAGACGCTTTAAACGGGCTACACAAACCGGCAACAATGGCTGACGAGATAACACTTGTGGCGGCAGCTTATCTTATTTTAAAAAAGAAGCAAAAGAAAAACGAGAGGTTGTGGATTAGACCTTATTTAAATAGGCGTGAAACTTTGGATAATTTGAGTCTAGAAGTAAGCCTTGATAGTAAATTATTTAAAAACTTTACGAGAATGTCAAAGGGTGATTTCGACTTTCTTTTAAATAAAATAGGACCAAATATTTTAAAAAAAGATAGAAATATGAGGACAGCAAATTGTAGGTATATTCCGGTTTTTATATCCCACAACTCAGGGTGTAAATGTACTTCATTAATGAAGTCAATCAATAGTTATCTCATTAGACCACGTAGAAGTCATTTTTGCAGCATACCCTCGATAAATAACAATAACAACTCATGCAGCTGATCGCAAAGCACTGAATATAGCATCACGGCGTCATTCACAGCAAACTTCATGTCATGTCGCGTAGAAAAAGATACACTGTGTCATAAACCACGAGAGCGACTGAAACAGCAATAGAACTGGCCGAGCAATATTGCAGTAAAATCGATCGCCTAGCGATCGTCCGGCAACCCATCGGGGCAATATCGGCCATAAGTGTCAATACGAAACATGTTTGGCTATATGGCCGGGACATTACTGCAATATTGCGTAGTCTGGCTGGTATTGCTTGCAATGTTGCCGGGCCACTGTGTTGCAGCCACAAATTGCAGCAAAACATGGCCCGTTTAGAAGCCCCTTTACAAAAATCCTTATTTCAAAACAGTGCTGATCTAATGTGGACAATCAAGCATCAGAAGTATGTTGTGAACCAATTTTACAAAAAATATTCTGTTTTTATTTTGCGAAACCCAGTGAAACCAAAAATTATAAAAGACGAGCACGTAGAAAACGCAGTGCGTGAATAGATAGATAGTTAAAATCAAGGAATTATTAGCTTGGCAACAATTTGAGTGACAGTTGAAATTTAAAATCACTTTTTGAATGAACGACGAAACAACTAATTCGTCGTTGTTTCTGAATTTCGTAAATACTGCTAGAATTCTGTAATAGTTTTTAATTGTTTAAAATGGAGAACTTGTAGCTAGCTCTATGAGTAAAACCTTATGGTGATAGTTACTTCCTGTGTTAAAAATGTATTTTGAAGTAAGTAATATTTCGGTGCATTCGAGTTCATAATAGTTCGTTGAAACGAGTGTTATTTTTAATATTTATGTCACTGAATTCTAGATTGATAATACACCTGAACATATACGGAGATCGCGAAGAGCTGAGAACATTCGTAAGGAGACTCCAAAAGAGGAATGCCCTAGATTGATTCTAGCACCGTTTTCAAGGCCTCCGCAAGTCGTTTTCGAAAACGTTTTGATTGGATCTTCCTGTGAGCGTCAGTTGGAAGTATTTAACCCGACAAAATGCGTCAAACAGGTGAGATAATGGTATTCTTGTACTAAAATCTATTGTTGTCATGGATCATCTCTATTGAATTAAAAGTTCAATTTGATACCAATATAACATTCAGTTAAGACAGAAGTTATAGTAAGTCAAGAAAAATAAACACATTTTGATATAATATGAAATAAACAGAATATAGTATTTTTTGATGGTGTTGTGCACTAAAGTGATATGTCCAGAATAGACTACCATTAGATTAGAAATTTGCACTGAAATAACTGACATTATTATTTTGTTATTTTTTTTACATACCAATCTATGTTGTTCTTTATCTACGGCAAACACAATCTAATAAAAACTTATTTGTGGAGCTTCTCAGCTTACATACACACCTATTTTCCTCAAGCTTTCATATTTTTGTACAAGTAGTTTGCACTTCTGTGATATATTTTTATGAAGTTCGACATGTGTTTGCCAAGTACTTGAACAACTATGTGTAAGCTATAGCTGTTTGTATTCCCGACTTAACACTCTTAACTAGATAACTATGATAGTTCAAAGTAAATTGTGCATCCTACCATCTTCACATTGCAGGTCACACTGGCAAAAGCCTTGCCGGAAGGTTTACATATCCAATTGCCTGGAGACTGGCTTGTCCTGGAGCCAGAGACATGCTACTGCCTCACCATGTCCTGGACCCCCATGCAGCCCATGGCTCTTCGGGAGACCATACACTTCTCCAACGAAAAAAGAGGCAGATATGATGTTATACTTGTATTGAAGTCTGTTATGGTAATACATGTTTTTATGTGGTAGGTTACACTGATATCTGATGCGTACATACATACATAAATCACGTCTTTATCCCTTACGGGGTAGACAGAGCCTAAGGTAAGAAGACCTAAAGGCCATGTTTAGCATGATTGTGGGTATATGTATAGATGAAAGGGGAATCAAAATAGTGATGGGTTGTTAGCCGCATTGCCTGTAACATGATTCCTAAGATTTTCGCCCATTCCCTCGATGGGCTTTTACCGTCTGCATGGGAAGAGAAGCAACTGGTACATTCTATGTTTTTTCTTTGGTCCCAAACCAGCTTGGAAGGTATATCTGATGGCTGTCCATTAGTCCTGTGATGGTCAAAAATGTCACCAAAATGAAAAAAAAGTGGCATGTTGCAATAATTTTTTAAAAGTGTTTTATAATAACACTAGCTTCTGCCCGCGACTTCGTCTGCGTAGAATTTACATAAAAACCTTCCTCTTGAATCACTATCTATTAAAAAAAACCACATCAAAGTCCGTTGTGTAGTTTTGAAGATATAAGCATACATAGGGACATAGGGACATAGGGACATAAGGACAGAGAAAGCGACTTTGTTTTATACTATGTAGTGATTTGTAACAAAAGCTCATTTGATGTAGTTGTGATGTGAATGATATAATTATAATTTATGGATGAGAATAGGAAATCTATGGGACCATTCTTCAGTAGTGGAACAAAATATGATTAAAGTTTCTTAACTTTTTAAGAAAAATAATGATGCTATTCTGAATACTAAATCTGCATAAGTATATGTAATTAAATATAAAATTGTTGAGTACTTAAAGAAATGAAATTCTTAACTGAAATTTCTACAGCATGGATATGTGGCATAAGAATAGATCTTTGCAAACACTAGGTAAATAGAAAAAATGTGACAAATACAACGACCAAAAACGTGAAAAATGTGACGACCGGATAGCCTAGTGGTTAGTGACCCTGACTATGAAGCTAGAGGTCCTGGGTTTGAATCCCGGTAGGGGCAGACAGTTGTATGATGAATATGAATGTTTGTGCCTGAGTCATGGATGTTGTATGTATTTAAGTATGTATTTATCTACATTGTTATAAGTATGTTTATCCGTTGCCTGGTACCCATAGTACAAGCTTTGCTTAGTTTGGGGCTGGGTCAATTGGTGTAATTTGTCCCAAGATATTTATTTATTTATTTATTAAATTTGATGTAGTTTGTGAAGGGGTTTGTATCTTTCTTCAGTAGATTAGATCTAAATTAGAATAATTCAGTTGCAACTTACTGAATTAAAGTAAAAATTTGGTGAGTGGGGTTCAGTCAGTAAAATTTATAATTGTTTATTATTTTTATTTCAGAACATCAAGGGCAAGACCCTAAAGGGTAAGGTCTCTAAAGTATCTCCAGGAAAAAACAAGAGAAAGCCTCTTAATACTTCTCCTGTAACCATATATAAGAAAAAGACTGAGATAATTTATAACACCACCACAGTCAAGAAAGCTGCACAGGTGATCCAACCAAATCAGTTTAAAAAACTCAAATCATGCAATAAAGAAAATATATCTGGTGTCTATGAGCAGTCCATGGATTATCAGGATTCTCGGCAAACACGTTGTCCTTTTGATACTCCAGTAGACATGTACTTTAATACTTCGGAGATATTTGCGAGCATGAGAAGACCACCTGAAATATTGCAGCAAACTTATGATAAGTCAGCTCACATGACTTTTACTAAAGAGCAGCCCATGCCTTCTAATGTTTTGAAACCCTCTAATAAGCAATTAAGCCCTGGTGGTGATATCTTTGACAATCTCACATTCACACCTCTTAAAAGTGCACCAATAAAGAAGGAAAAATTGGAGCATGGACCCAAAATAATATTGAGCATGAATTCTGACTGTGAAGATGACAGTCTGGACACCAAAGAAAACATTGAAAATGGTCCTCAATCAATAATGTACGTGACGTCGTCCCAACCTCCAAATAAATGGATGACTGTAAACCCCGCCTTGCAAACCCATAACCACTTCTTTGAAAAACCTATTGTAAGAGACAAAAAAATCCCCAACACTTCTTCACCGAAAGATTTGCACAGCCCTAATTTTTCAATCAACACAGACTTTTCACGTATCAGCGATCTCTCCTTTTGCCCACAAAGATTTTCAACAGAAAGGAAAATGTTCCCAAGAAATAACGACACCCACGACTTAATTGAAGATTTTGATGCCAAGCCAAATTCTGACACTTTTACTAAGGAGTCTCCACATGCGGCGTACGATTATCAAATGTATTTCATGAAAGATCAAAACGCGGGCAAATGTAAGCAATCACTATTCAGAGAATACAATATGCAAAAAAAGGAATTTGATAAAATCCAGTTTTATCCTCAAAAGTTCGAAACAAATGTATGGAGAAATGAGCCCAGGAACATAGTCAGGCCATTATCTCCTCCAAGGTCAGTGACTCCGCCTCTCCAGTCAATTCCTGAAGAGAGCAATCATAACTCTGGAACTCAAATTCTGGACAAAACAGACAAGCAAATGCACACATTCACTGTGGATCAGACATTTGACACCACCCGTGACAGAACCTCATCTGTAAGCAGACAAACATGGTCAAAGCGTGATGTTAGAGCTGATCCAACTCTTTGGAAAGTCCCCATTGCGCAACCTGCCAAGCCAGCAAGAGCCAGGTGGAATGTTAAGAAGAGTGACATCACAAATACAACCCGGCCGTCTAACGCCACTTTTGAATGCAACAAAAGCATAAATCAAAACTTATCCCTGAATCTCATAGGAAATGTTTACTCGCAGTCCCTCACAGTAGACCCATTTCTATCCACTACCTATTTCTATGATGAGGAAGCTGTTGCCAAATTTGAGAAAGAATTCAAGAGGTGGCTAAATTATATTTTAACTCCTCCTTCCGACTTGGATTGCAATGTGGAGCAGAAAATAGATGTTGGAAAAGCGTGGCTCGAAAATAGGAACAAGGAAGTGCCCCTGGCGCCTACGAGAGAGAAAGTCTCAAGCGCATATCACGACAGCCATAGACTGGAAAGCCTGCGGCGATCGGCAAAAGCGCTGTTATTAAGCCCCGAAATATGTCAAGTCTTCCAAAAGCTGAATACTCAGATTGACAAAAAATTAATTGTTATCAGAGCTGACAAAAATCTTCATTTAGATGTTGGACTTCAAAAAGCTGTCATGGAGTTATTACTTTGCTATAATCCTCTGTGGTTGCGAATCGGCTTGGAGGCCCTGTATTGCCTCGTCTTGCCATTACGATCCAACAGCGATATAGATGGATTAACTACATTTATTATACAAAGAATGTTCAAAAATCCTTTTATTAAAAACAAGCATTCAAAGAGTTCGGCGCCCAATATGTTGCTGCCGGCTTACATGGAAGCCATTAAGAAATTTACCTTGAAGAAGTTCTTCATGCTTATTTACTTTTTAGATCAGGCCAAACAGAAGAAATTGATATCTCACGACCCCTGCCTGTTCCGTCGCAACGCTATTTGTAAAGAGAGTAGAGAGATCGTTATTCGATTCACGCGGGAGCTGATCGCAGGTATCGGTGATATAACAAAACACCTTCGCCCACTGGGTTACATTGTCTGTCACAAGCAGACTTACCTGGATGAATACATCTATGCTGTGCAAAATATAGCCGTTGACATCAGGGACGGCGTGCGCTTAACCAAAGTCATGGAAATAATCATGATGAAGAACGGATTATTGAACCAGTTGCGAACGCCAGCTATATCTCGGCTCCAGAAGATACACAACGTCCAAGTTGCTCTGAATGCCTTGAAAGAGGCTAACTTTGTGATCGTTGGTGACATCACTGCCACCGATATTGCCGACGGGCACCGGGAAAAAACTATGTCACTCTTATGGCAACTGATACATGTGTTCCGAGCACCACTGTTCGAGACCGCTGCTAATGTGATACAGACGTGGTGGAAGAAGAAGTACAAAGTAATAGTTGAGGAAAAAGAAAGGGAGCAGAAATTGAAAATGAAGCTGGACAATGCGGCGCGGACGATACAGTGCTGGTGGCAGCGCATTCAATACAACCGCCTTGTGGAAAGGCAAATGCAACTGTATACGCATTCTACAATAATAATCCAGAAATATTGTCGAAGATGGCTTTGCCGCACTCGGTTGCTGAAGATGAAAATGAGTGTTCGTAAAATTGAGGAATGGTACATCAGTATCAAAAAGACCAGAGAAGCTAAGGAAGCTCTCGAAAAATTAAAATTGGAAAGGATACAGTTACTGGCAAAAGCTGCCATTAAAATCCAACGTAACTACAGACGTTGGCGGTGTGTCATTAAGTATCAGAAAACATTGAATAGCATTACTTTGATTCAGAGCCTAATACGCCGCTACCTTGCCATTAAATCATATTCACAATTACGGAAATCGGTCATATTCATTCAGCAAACGTATAGAGGCAAATTATCAATGAAAGAAGAAATTAAAAAGTTAAACCTCCAAAGGCACAGTGCTATAGTAATCCAAAAGCAGTACAGAATGCTAAAACAGTACAGAATGTATCGGAACCTAAAATCTGCTGTAGTGACCATTGAAAGCTATTATGAAGCACTAATCAAAACGAGACAGGAGCGAAAGCAATATTTGCTGTTGAAACAATCTGCGATTACGATACAAGCTCTATTCAGAGGCAACCATGCTCGTAAAGCCTATGCGAAACAAAAAGAAGCAATAATTAATCTGCAAAGGAGGGTAAGAGCACGCCGATTGATGATAAATGAGAGATCCCAATTTGTTAACTTGAAAAGTGCAGCTTGTGTTCTTCAGTATCGATTCAGGTCATACTTGATAGCAAAGAAAACGAGAGAAGTCTACACAACTCAGCGTCAATCAGCTATTTTGATTCAAAGGCATTTACGTGCGTATTTGTTGGGCAAATCCGAAAGAAACTGTTACATTCAAATGCGTAATGCAGCAATCATATTGCAAACACGATACAGAAGCCTTATAACTATGCGACAAGAAAAGACTGCCTATTTAAAGCTGAAAACTTCTGCAATTCAGATTCAGAGGTATTATAGAGCCTCGTTATCTATGAGGAAGTGTAAGGAAAGTTATGAGAAACTTCGAGCAGCTACGATTTTGATTCAACAAAAATATAGAGCTCTAACTCAAATGAAATCAGAGAAATGTAAATATTTAAAACTAAAGGACTCCTGCATAAAAATTCAAAATTACTACAGGGCTGTTACCATCGGAAGGCAGCAGAAAAACCTGTTCCAAAAACAAAAAACGGCCGCCGTAAAAATACAGAATTGGTTCAGGAACTGCCAAAAAGGCAAAACAATTGAACAACAATACCAACAAGCAAAACAAGCTTGTGTAACAATACAAAGAATTTACAGAACTTACATAATTAGTAAAAAACAGAGAATGGAATATTTAAGAATAAGAACTGCAACCATTCGAATCCAAACATACTTCAGATCTTACATAGAAATGAAAACTGTAAGAGAACAATATATTAAACTTAAAACTTCCACAATTACTATTCAGAGGTTCTATAAAGGTCACCTGGAAACGAAAAGGCTGAAAGAGGATTATACGCGAACACGAGATGCTGTCATATTGATTCAGGAATTCTACAGAAGGTACAAACAAACAAAGAGTGTCAGGCATCAGTTTTGCGTCCTAAAAAAATCTGTGATATGTCTGCAAAGACAGTTCAGAAGTATCCTAGCTATGAGAAAAGCACAAACCGATTACGAAAAACTCAAACATTCAGTATTAGTAGTTCAACAACGTTACAGAGCTCTCATAGAAATGAGAAAACAACGCATCGCTTACCTAAGCCTAAAAGCTGCAGCGATCTGCATACAGAAATATATAAGGCGATATTTGGTTCAATCGCGATACGTTGAGTACAGAAAACATGTTGTTCGCATACAAAGAATGTGGAGAGGTCAGCTTCTAACAAGATTAACGCACTCCAAGTTCGTGCAGCTAAAATCTTCCACTATCACCATCCAAAGGTTCTATAGAGGACATTTGGATACCAAAAAGCGAAGAGAAGAGTATTTACGAGTCAGAAGTGCAGCCACATTGATTCAAAATTTCTTTAGGCGGTACAGATACACAATAATGATCAGAAATGAATTTTGTGAACTAAAAAAGGCTGTAATTTGTGTGCAGAGACAATACAGAAGTATCTTGAGCATGAGAAAAGCACGAGCCGATTACAAAGAGCTTAAAACATCAGCGATAGTAATACAACAACGTTATAGAGCTCTAGTTGAGATGAGAAAGCAGCGTACGGCTTACTTGAGGTTAAAATCGGCAGCTATCTGCGTACAGAAGAATATCAGACGATACTTGGTACAGTCGCGTTATCTTAATTATAGGAAACATGTTGTATTCATACAAAGATTGAGGAGAGGACAGCTTATGACGAGATTTGTGCGCTCTGAGTACATACAGAAGAAGACATTCATTGTCAAGCTACAGGCTGTGGCAAGAGGATATTTGGTGAGAAAGAAGGTGGAAACCAAAAAGGAAATTTTGATTAAGGTCAAAGAAGAAAAGAGAAGACACTGGGCAGCATCTAAGATTCAGGTAAGTCCTAAATATTTTCTAACATGATCGTGGTTGCTTTTGTAACAAAACAACTCAATTGCTCAAATACATTCCAGATTCTTATTTCTAAAGTTGTGTGCCTATTGTAACTGTTTTTATTTGAATATGCGTTGTCAAAGTAGCCTTACCGTAACCAATCTCGCTGAAACGTCAGAATTTGTTCAGGTTATTTTAACTCAACTCGATATATGTTAATATTTTTAGGCTCTCTTTCGCGGTCACTCCGTCCGTGTCAACGCGGCCATGTATAACCATCACGTGGTGGAACTCCGGAGGCGTTGGCGCGAGGGTGCTCTGCTGTCCACTCAAGACACACTCGAGGAACGGAATGAAGAAGCCATGGATGTGCTCAACAACTTCTCTGATATGGAGTCGGTTATAAAAGCCTTTAGATCACTGGGTATGTCATGTGAACTGATTATTCCGCAAAGTATACTCAACAATCGTCATTAGGGAAATATTAAATATTTTCGACCATATTATATAACTTGCACTCGCAATCGCATTCACCATCTCTTTCTATTTCTACCCTCTTCCTATATAATTTGATAGAAAAAAGCAACTTCCATTTAATAAAACCTAATGGTAAAACATGAGGTGGGCAACTTTTGAATCACGTTGCGGTACTTGTGGGTACTATAAATGTGCGTGAAAATCGATAGTTTATAAACTATGTTCAACCGCCCTAAGTGCTGAATCTTATTTTTTTGTAATTTATGCGAAATTTGTAAGATAGTTTTATACTGGATTAACACACTGTACAGTTCCCTCTAGAATCTAGAGTCTAGATAAATATGTATAGCGATAAAGACGTGTAACATGGAACAACCAACGTCACTGTAAATGTCTATTCGCAGAGCTTCTAACGGAAGTGTTCCCGATGATGTACAACGAGACGGCACCGGACGTGGTTCGCCGCGTCTACGTCTACATGTCATTCATGAATCGCTCCATCTCGAGCGTCGAAGTGTTGAAGTCTGCCGCCTCCGTGCTTGCCAATCTCACGCGGTACAGGCTCACTGGACCGAAGATATATGCGGTGAGGATATTTCTTGATTAGGAATAGGATAGTTAGCAATTTTAATCTACTGCTACGTAAAATAAAGTTACCTAATCATCAGATGCGAAACTTGCAAAAGTAATCGCCAAGAACAAAGTTTTAGTCTAAAACATAAATTATTGTTACTTGTAATTTTCGTGATTTTGTTCCTCTTTTTACTAATAAGTGTAAATTAATATCGTTTTAATTATGTAGTATTTTTAATAGCTTATTTCGGGCGAAAGTCCTAGGAATCATGTCATACGCGATGCGGCTAGCAACCCATCACTATTTTGATTTCCCTTTCCAGCTATACGCCCTTAATCATGCTAAATGTGGCCTTAAGGTTTTGTTACCTTAGGCTCTGCCTACCCCGTAAGGGATAAAGACGTGTTATATGTACACACAGCAAAGCTATTCGGTAAGCAGGATAGATACGGCGCGAGCGTGCGTAGGTGCTTACCTGATTATATTGCCGTGTTTACGTATGTATGTATGTATATATTTCGTATCCCGCAGCTGGGCAATAGCCTTTTCTTTTACTCCACATGTGCATGTGTTACACATGTTCTTACCATCCCGCTTGTAAAGCATCAAGTTTATAGAAAGTATACCAAGAATATTTTTTTATTTTTATTTTTCAGCGTGAATACATTTCGCCGATACTGAAATATATGTGGCGCTTTAGTAACAGCGAGATTCAGTTGTTCTTGATTCTGTGCACTTACTTGTGGCTATTCTCCAAGTACGACGCTATCAGAGAGGTAAGTATTCATGCTATAAAAAAAGGAAAGGAAAGTGGGGGACGTAATAAATACGCTCTAATAGTTGCGAGTAGATTCGAAAATACTAATGTAAAAAATGTTGATCACAGGACCTCGCCGAGTTTTTGCATCTGCCGGAGAACCACAAGATGATGGTGACCATCAAAACCAACGTGGACAGGGTCCGGCGGATGGCGCAAAACGCGAACAAGCATAAACCCATCACTCCTTGCAAAAACTTAAACAACACCTTTTCGCATAATAATGTTTCGTTGCCTGCTCTGGAGCCGGACTATGGTATCGCCAGAGCCGACCAACAGAGATACTTTGTGGATACTCAACAAGCTATGTATTGTCTTTTCCGAACATATAAGTTATAGAATATTACTTATATTATATTATATATAGTAGATAATTACGATTACTTAAGTTATGTTTTAAACTGCGAAATATTTGTTTTTATTACTTTAAATAATGTTTAAATGCCTTTGCTTATGGGATTTATTGCTTTAACAAGGAATTGTGTTTAATTAGTCGTATTATTAATTATGTTATTATTATTATAATGTGGATATCAACTTGTACCTAAAATTAATTGACATTAAAATAATGATTCTAACGTGTTTTACTGTGGTTTTATTTAACTTTGTACTGTCGCGTTTTCAAATGTAAATACTGTTGATAAGATATTTAAAACTACTGTACATATGTCAATATTTTTACGGTATGATTAGTCATTTTATCTACGCCTACGATTTTACCTTTACCTGTTACCACCCACAGACAAGGAAGTACATACATAGTAAATCACGCCTTTATCCCTTACGGAGTAACAGAACCTAGTAATAATGCTGGTCATATCCCTACTGCTTCTGAACCCATCTTTAGAGTAATTATGATATATTATGTGTAGACAATGTAGTGTATGCAACTGTACATAATTAGACCTTAAAACACTCGTGTGATCTTATTTCGAAACTTGGCAAGCCTCGTTTCTAAAACCACACTCGTGCGCATTATGTAACGGTTGCATAAATTTGATATAAAACAAAAGCGGCCAGTGTTTGCTGACGCTGTAATATTGTACGCATTAGAACTGCTAAGATTCCAAATAAAAATATTGCTGTATCATTACACAACTGGAGGAATGTCTCAAACATGACTTTTTACTTTTAATTTTGTTTTTCTGTTGTTATAATTAAATTCTTTTTATAGTTACCTAGGTTTTTATTGTCTCGCAAAAGGTGAGAAAAGTAGAGTATACTCCTCGGAGATAAATCCGTTTATGTCTTGGGTGCGCTTAAATGCTTCGCTCCTCTCAGGACTCAATCTTAATTCCCTCGCTGCGCTCAGGAATTAACTAAAAACAACCTTGCTACGCTCGGGAGTTAAATCTAGAGTCCTTCGCTGCACTCAGGATTCAATATTACACCCGTGACATAATACAGTGCTTTATCCCCTTGGTGTACAATCTACTATTGTCATTTAACTTAGTACCTACATTAGGGATTCTTATAGACCACGTAGTGGAAAAATCATGGACATACTATCTAAATGTTTAAATAGTACGCCCATGGACAAAAAAATCGTGAAACGCAAAATTGCCACGATTTGCTATTAGAGTATGTCAAGAGATTTTTCTTTACGCTCTTGGGTGCGTTCAGTTTGATCACCCGACGACGCCCGACGACGCACTGGCCCGTTCAGTAAGTCAGTGCGATCATCGGACGATCACACCAAGTCGTTCAGTAACATCGTCGGGCGCTCAGAACAATAACTAAAGCATAGAACCCGGACTAAAATAAAAACTAATTATTATAGTGCGTTGCTTCTTATTCCAGTGCACTAAAACAATAAGTTAAAAAGAGACAAAGATGCTATTCACGAGACAGTCGTCTGTCTGTTCCGTACCAGGGTAACATATACAAAGCATTTTAAATTATACATGTATATATTTCGCTAGTGTAGGGAACAAACCGTCATTGATTAGTCTTCGTTCGATATTTTTTATGGGTATCGGGACGGTCGTGGATATTAATACATATTAAACGGATATCATTATAATGAAAAAAAATCTATTATGAAAATCGGCCAAGTGCGAGTCGGACTCGCGCACCGAGAATTCCGTTTCACCGTACAACAAAAACACATTTTTGTCCGTTCGTATTTGAATTGGTTGGTAACAAAACAACGGCAAAAAATCACGTTTGTTGTATGGGACCCGATAAATATTAATTTTATTTTGATTTAATTATCTATTTTTAAAGTGAATATGAAACTGAATATTTCAAGCGTCTACCTGTTGCCGCTATTGATATCGAACAAATATCGCAAAAAAAAACGTTTGTGGTATGGGAGCCCCCCTTAAATATTCATTTTATTGTTATATTCATATGTGTTTTATTCATAGTATTTTTTGCTATAGCGGCAACAGAAATATATCATCTGTGAAACTTTCAACTGTCGAGCTATCACGGCTCATGAACAACCTGTTGATAGACGGACAGCGAAGTCTTAGTAATAGAGTCCCGTTTTTACCTTTTGGATACGGAACCCTATAAAAGGAACATTTATGCATACCTATAGATTAGTAAAAACTTGCCAAGTCAAAAAAAAGTGAAATAGTAAAGTTATGGCCAAAGAAAGGGAACAATATGGAACAATAATGGAGTCGGAAAACTGAAAGAATTAAACATATTTAATCATATCTCTATATTTACATTTAATATCGATTGACAGTTTAGTCGATATCACAGGCACATCACTAAGATAACCTATACTGTTTTCATATTTTCTTTAAAATAATATGTAAATAGGGATATCTTTGACAAACAGGATTCAATAATGGTGTTATTTTATAGAACACACTCTCAATATATTTTAATGCGACCCTGAAGCTGATTAAAATCACTTAACGATGATAACTTATAAACGCATTATCATTTTGTTTTCTGGACGCATTAGATTTACATCCTGGCACTGCACAAGACATTTTCTAGTTTCACTAAGTAATTGGCTTTACCAATATTCGTTATTTAATCAATTTTTAACAATAATAAACAAAAAATTCTCCAACAGTTGTCAGTCATTCACGCATCCGAAGTACAATAAGCACATACAGACAAGTTAAGTTGACACTCAACACAAGTCATTGGGCTAAGAAATCTGACTCTTGAAATCGGCATCATATATCGGAACCAAGTGACGTAAAGGAACCAAGTTTGACGTTTGGACAGGTACGAAACAGAAAAATAAGAAGAAACTGACAAGTTTGTTCTCTTTTTAACTTATCGTTTCAGTACACTGGAATAAGAAGCAACGCACTATAATAATTAGTTTTTATTTTAGTCCGGGTTCTATGCTTTAGTTATTGTT
Organism: Pandemis corylana; assembly: GCA_949127965.1. Classification (NCBI taxonomy): domain Eukaryota; kingdom Metazoa; phylum Arthropoda; class Insecta; order Lepidoptera; family Tortricidae; genus Pandemis; species Pandemis corylana. The sequence continues at coordinate 10,423,456 of OX421857.1, read as the reverse complement.
CTGAGGTCGGGCGTCGTCGGGCGATCGCACCGGTCACCCCGTAAAATAGATGGGTAAAAAACGCACAGACGTCACTTTGACAGTTGATATGAGGCAAAATTTATAATTCGAACGCTGGGGATATAAACTTATTATTACGAATACGAAATCATACTTCAATTGACACTTTTGACAGAAGAACGCCCCAAGTCGTTCAGTGAGTGTGTTTATGATCGGACGATTTTCACCCGACGATAATCACACTGACACTTTAGTTACTGAACGTAGCCCTTAAATCGATCGTACCTTTGGAACGCAGTTTTTACGAACTGACGTTTACATTTTGACGTATGACGTTGCGTGTACGAATTGGTATGAATACGATCTTTGAAAACTATTCGCTTTAAAGTGCAAGTGAAATTCTAAAGAAAATCGTATTTATTTCAACTGTTATCAATTATGGTAGTACTCGAAGGAGAGGCTGGAGATGCGAAGGCAATCGCAACTGAAGAAACGGAGAAGGAAGAAGCTAAACCACCAACTGTGCTTACGTTAGAAAGTATCCTTTTTAATATTAAAAACTAGTTATTTTACTACACGGTCACGACAAATTATGAAATAATTTAGGGTACTGAAATACTCATTGTAAGCAAGTTTTCTTAAATAATTTGTTAATTCAAGCTTTACAATCCAAGTTGCAAATGTGGCTCGTATAGGTTGGAAATATTTGGCAACTAAACATAAGCTGGGAGCTATTTGATAAGACGATAAAGAGATTCAGCCTTTAACCTAGGTGTACTGATATTTAGTGTAATAATTAGGATGAATGTAATTTATTACATAGATGTTTTTCATCATTAAGATTAGTTTTATGAGATAAAAAATAAAAACACTTAGAATTACTTCTTTATGAGAACTCGAGATGAAATCTACCTGTAAGTGGCTAATTTCAAATGTGAAAAAGATAGCTGATAAAAGTAACCCTTCATAAGAATCTAATGAGAAAAGAAAAAAAGTACCCAAGCAAATGAAAACTTCACAAGATTTTTTTATATTCATGTGTAAATTGTTATCTGTGTTACCATGAGTGGAGTGCTAAATCTGGTACCGTCTGGTCTACTGCTTAAACTATGGGGTTACAAGATCACTGATCATAGACACCAGGGAGCTTAATTTGTCTAATGCCTGTACACACCAGTGCAAGCATGAAAGATGTTGGTAACAAGCACAACTTAACATAATGTCCTATAATGGATAATTAGAAATGCCTAAGCTAGGTTATTAATTGTAGTCTAATATAAATAGAAAAAATTGTAGTTGTTTTGAAATAAATTTAATTCACCTGGTTGAATTTGTTAAAATAATGCTATTTGATGGACTCTACCAATTATTTTAAGGAAACTGAATATATGTGCATAAGTGACAATGTCTATTTCTAAACAAAAACTTTTGCTGTTGCAGCAAGTTACAAACCATAGACTAACATTTTGTCTGGACCAGCGGCAATTTTTTATTATACATGAGTGCTATAAAATATATAGCTTGAATACTATGATTTAACTATTGAATATTTGTAATGTCGTGCAATAAGTACCATGACTAGCACCAGTATTCCGGCTGACGAAGGATGCGCAGCAGCAGCATGGGCTCCGGCACGGCGACTTCCAGCGCTACCGCGGCTACTGCTCGCGACGCATCCGGCGGCTCCGGAAGGTTCTTAAGATACCGCAGGTAAAAGCCACAGTTACAATACGAGTTATGAAGGATCTCAGTTTGTATTTTTTTCCATTCAATTTGGATACTGAGTATCCTATAGCCCCACACCTTTTGTAATTTGATACAAATAAATATTGAGAATGCCTCTTAACATAATCATGTTTTCTTCAGAAAAATCAAACAGGCATTGTTAGCAGTACATCAGTCCTCAGGCTAGTAAGAGCGTGAAATGACGAGAATTAATTTATATCTAGGCAGACAACATAATGTCCCAATAATAAGTACCCCTGCTCTGATGACTTCTAACACGACGGCATCACAGCCTGAAAATGTGATGAAATTTGCGGGATTTTCTTCAAGTCTAATATGGGCTTTAATCGTTTAGTCCAAAATATCTACATTCTGTCGACCACCTGTAAATATTGTATGATAACTTGATAGCTATCCCCAGGGTGACCGTCGGCACTACCGGCGGCGAGATGTGACCACGACGCACGTGTCCGGTCCGAAGGCGGAGCCCCGGCTGCTCTGCGTGCCGCTGCTGCAGGCCGAGCGCGCGTGGGCGCACGCCATGCAGCTGCGCCAGGAGTCCAACACGGAGCCCCGAAAGAAGTTTCATCTCGTCTCCAGGCTGAAGAAGGCCTATGCTCATGCGCAGACGCTGCTTGAGTTGTGCGAGGTATTATTTATTACGACAGTAGGTATACGTCCACCTGATTCTTCAACATCATAGATATATAACATGTGATGCCGCGATTGCTCTGCTACCAGTTGGAGTACTTGCGAATATAGGCAAGGTGCGGGCAGCGCGGGGAATCGGTATCAGCGAGCGAATGAAGTGTACAGAAATTTCAATAATTGTTATTGAGTTGTAATGTTATTCAGAGGGCGATGGGCGATGGGCGAAAATCATAGGAATCATATTATATTATGCGGCTAGCAACCCATCACTATTTTGTGGAATCAAAATTCCACCGATACACCCAGTGTATTGGTAAACGTGGCCTGTAGGTCATGTTACCTTAGGCTCTGTCTACCCCGGAAGAGATAAAGACGTGATTTGTGTATGTATGTAATGTTATTCTGTCAGCTTTTTTTACAGGTAGGTACGTGCTTTTTCGTGACTATTGCCCAATGAAGCAGTCTCAATTTTGCGTATTAAGCAATTAACTGCTTCTGAAAGAGTATTCAACCACTCAGCTGTGAGAAAATGCACTGACGTGATCACAGAGGTCATTGCAGTCTACAGACATTTTCTTTTTTTTTAGGCGATGATATAAGACTACTTGACTCCATACTCCTCTAAAAATACGCAATACCAACACTAGCGTTTTTGTAACCCGTGGTGACCACAAACAGGCCACAAACAAATTCCAAATACTTTCCCGTAACAGAGCGGCGTATGCGACGCGCGCACTCAACTAGAAGCGGGCGCGTACGCGGCGTGGCTCGGCGGCGTCCTATTGGTGGAGCTGCAGCAATGGCGGCCGGCCGCCGAGAGCCTGACGCGCGCGCAGCTCGTGCTCGAGAAACTGTGCGCCGCCCTCGCCGAGGAGGAGAGACTGGTGTACAAGCAGAAGGTGAGAGCCAGATTTTTGTGTCGTTTTATTGGGAACTAGCGACCCGCCCCGGCTTCGCACGGTATATTATGCATGTATTATACATATAAACCTTCCTCTTGAATCACTCTATCTATTAAAAAAACCGCATGAAAATCCGTTGTGTAGTTTTGAAGATATAAGCATACATCGGGACATGAGGACAGAAAAAGCGACTTTATTTTATACTATGTACTATAGGAACAACCGTGCGGTAATTGCCAGAAAAAGTTAAAATAATAGACGAAAGCGTCAATTTTGAAGATATAGTATGGTTCCGGAGCATGAAGATTTTCGTATGAAGTTGAAGACTGTCACTATTTGTCTGTCGGTCGCGCGTAATTAACTATTTGCCCTCGCACTCGCACAGCGGAGACGGCAAATAATCACACACGAGCGACGGAGATAGTGATCATTGTGCAAATTTCTTACCAATATCTAATGTGTCAGCTAAGCTAATTCTTAGAAAGCCTTCCGGTTGTGTTGCTTCTCACTCACTCTTACGGCTTTAATACTTGAATCGGCGGCCGATGGTACCAGAAACGGAAACCCTTGAAGGAATTGAATTCCCTACCCACCATAGAACCTCTTCACATAAAAAGTCATAGTGACATCACACTACTTAACAAGGGAAATCATTACGACGCTTACTATAAAAATGTTCCATGGTGGGTAGGGAATTGAATTTCTTGACTGTAAATCCTTTTGTCCGCAGAAAGGCAGCTGATCTTTTCGAGGGTAGTCTTATTGCTTTATTTATATTAATTGTAGGTGGAGGAGCTAAAGCCGAGCCTGCGTTACTGCGCTTACAACATCGGCGACCAGTCCGCGGCCGGCGACCTGGTCGCCATGCGCGGTCAGGGGCTCATCGACAACTTGGACACGCTCATGGCACAGGCCAAGTCAGTACTCCTCACAAACTTATCCATAATATAGAGTGCTTCTGTTTTCTTAATGTCTCTTGGCAAACATCATTTTTCTTCTTTTCAGACGTCAGGCATATGAAATGCGAAGTTTAGCGAGAATAATAGAAGCACTGTACTTACATGTTTTTCTTTAGGTATAGTGTTAAATTCAGCAAAGTTAGATTAGTTTAGTGTGATAGTTCAATAGACGCACAATATCACAGTTTATACACTTCAGAAACTTCTATATTTGGTCTTAATCAACTTAATTCTCTTCAGACTTCAACATCAACTAATCAAATTTTACAAAGAATAATAAAGTGTTAGCAACCCTAATTGTATTGCAGACAATCGCGATCGGGCGCTATGCATGAAGTAGAATGGCGCGGACGGCGCGCGACCGTACGCCCGGAAAAAGCTCGTCTGTTCCTCATCACCCTCCAGGACCTGGACCGCTCGGCGGCCGCCGCCACCGCCACCGAGGCTCGCATCGAGATCCTCGACAACATCCTAATGGACGTCAAAGACGCCATATCGGCCGTCAAGGACGAGATCAAGAACGACCCCAAACTGAAAGCCTCAGAGAACACCGGCGTCCACTATCTGCTCTCCTACTTGATGTATCTACGTCTCATGCGCACCATCGAACGGAACAACCTGCTCGTGCAACAGGCCGAGACCGCTCGGAAGAACAACACTCAGATCGACGGGAAAAAGGTCCGCCCTCAGGACTTGACTCGACTCTACGAGATCATTCTGCAGAATTTCACCGAGCTGCAACAGCTGCCTGGCTTCGAGACTGACGCTGCGTACCAGCAGGAAATCGAAACCCAAATGAAGGCCTACAAAGCGTTCCGGTGCTACTACATCGCCCAAGTGTTAACCGGGTTGAGGCGCTTCAGGGAAGCGCTGGCCATGCTCGAACGTTGCAGCACTTACACCGCAGAATCCATCGCCAGCAAACTAGACGACAAGCAGCTTCTAGACAAGCTCGAAGTGCTCAAGAAAGACATTGAGAGCTGCAAGTTCGAAGTCCACGCCGATTCCGTTCTGGAAGACGACGAGGACGACGAGGAAACAAAATACACGAGCGGCAAATCGTATAAAGACAAGAAACCGCTGGTGGACCGTTTGGACGAATATCGCGAAGACACGCAGGTGTTGACTAAGAACCCTAATGTGTTCAAGATGCCACCCCCTATGGAGGCGATCCCTTGCAAGCCGCTGTTCTTTGACCTGGCGTGTAACTTCATAGAGTTCCCGAACCTTGACGACAAGACTGGTGCTGCGGACAGCAAGAAGCAAGGCGCCGGCATCACCGGCCTCGTGAAAGGTTTCTTGGGCTGGGGTAAGAGCGACAAGTAGGGTGAAGGTTATGGGTTTTCAAACATTTTATTCGGCTATTTACATGCGAATCAAATATATACAATGTATCTGTATAGACTAATTGTTATTCTTTTAATCGCATTTTCCGCGTTAAGACCATGTTCTAAATCCTAATACACTGAACCATTTGAACCACCATCTTTGCTACTAGGCCGAAGCAAAGTAACTTAATTCGTATCGTTCAGCTTTACCGTGTTTAATATATGTGTTAGTTCATTTTACTCACTAATCTTGCTGCCAAACAGCAGTGATTGCGCTGCTGCGTTCTGGCGTGGGACCTTTCAGAACCACCATAACCCTGGCGCTACCCCTTGGGTAGGCAGTCAAGAGATTAAAATACATAGGAAAACAACAACAATACAATACAATGACTCTTTATTGAACACCACATAATTAAATATAGACAAAATACAAGGTAACAACCAATGGGCGGCTTTATTGCTTCAGAACCATCTAATCCACCTGACAACCATAGGAACAGAATGAAGAAAGAAAATATTAAAGACAGATTAACAACATTGAATCATAGCATTATTCCTATGCTAAATGTGGCCTTTACGTCTTGTTACCTTGGGCTCTATCTACTTCGTAAGGGATAAAGACGTAATTTAAATTTATGTATGTATGTGTGGTATGTATGTATCATAGCATTTTTTTGAGGTGTCAATGTCCGGGGTCGATGGCGATAGTGAGGTTGCGGGGCGCGCAAGCGTCCAGCACGCGCGTGCGCACCAGCTGCTTGTACACGAGCGCCGAACTGCGCGCGCGCCGTTCAAGCGTCGCTGACGAGAAGTCCACCTCGTATAGACCGAAGCGCTCACTACAATACAGAGCATAATACAGGAGACGTGGTCAACGTTATCCTTTAGACCTTATTACAAAATCCGCATAACATTAACATTTCTTCATAAAACTGATCTTTTCTGCCATGCCACCAGATCGATTTTTAAATTATAAGCGATTATTTTTGTTCAATAGCATGTACTTACGTGTACCCTTCCCTCCATTCAAAGTTGTCCATCAAGCTCCACACCATATACCCTTTAACCCTCACTCCGTCCCGCAGCGCGTCGAGCGTGTCGTTCCACATAGCGCGCAAGTACCGCACTCTGTCGTCGTCCTCCAAGCCGCCATGTGACGACCAACCGTTTTCCGTCACGTAGATCACTGGGTCGTTGTAATTGTCACGCACGTGCTTCATGGTTAAGTATAAACTGTTGGGCATTAACTGTAATACGAGAGAATGTAATATAGTTGATGTAGGCGTCAGGTTGGAACGTTCGTTAGGTACTAAAACGCGCGGGAGTTTTGAAGAGTGCCATCGGCTCAATCTTATAGGTACTAGGTAGCTACACTAAAATAAGCGCAAGGGACACATACCGTAAGCCACTCCGATGCAGACTTTGGCCAATCTTCAGGCACATAATATCCAACACTGATATCAACATCTGTCTGCTTCGGGTTTTTAGTAGCCGATACATACGCTCCGGTATAATGGTTCAAGCCAAAGAAGTCGCTCGCTCCGCGTATGAGAGTGATCTCTTCGTCGCTAAAGGTGGGTAGCCGTGAACGTGGGAACCCTTGCTCCGCACTCTTCTTTGCCACTAGTTCGGACAACTCTTCTGGGAACCCACTTTCAGCTGAGAATATAGGTGTTGCGAAGACACCCACCTAAAACATGTTTTTTTTTTAATTTCCGTCCGTGACCAAAACAATACCTACGTATTGTTTCGTTTAGGCACCATACAGTACTTACGCGAGAGAAAAGCGGACTGACATAATTAAAAATTCTTAAGGGCCGCTTGCACGTTCTAGTCAAGAGTTTAAAATTTTAATGGTCGATCTGGGTTAAGGATGACAGTTCCATACTCTGAGTTAGCAGTTAAGTTAAATTAACCCTGGTCCGCGCAAGACTGCCTATCGAAGAAGGCGATAAGCACGATAAATTTCGCACCGTAGCGCTTGTCAGGGGCCCGATTTTTGAAAGCTCGTACATTGGGAAAATACCACTCGTAAAAGGTGAAAAATAAAGTTCAATTTTAAAAATACAAGTAGAATAGGTATCTACACGAAAACTACAGCTCCTTTCCTTGTCAACTAATCGAAAACTAACTAATGAGGTATAGTTTTGTAGCATGTGTACACAGATTTATAAACCTTTACGAAATTTACAAACCTTTCACAAGTGAAGTTATAGGTATAGGCTGCTAATGCAATAAAAAAAATTAACTTACGCCGATTTGATCCACCAGTACAGCAGCTAGTTGGTCTTCATTGGATTCGGTGAGGGGTAACAACGCGCTAACGTCGAGTGTAATCCCAACTTCTCCACCGGTCGTGTCGAAGTCTTTATGATAGGCATGATAAGCCCTCGCGTGAGCTATGACAACATGCTTAGCACACAAATAATACCCGATTCCGGTCATATTCAATTGTGGCGGGGATTCCTCAGTCTCGTATCCTTTGCAGAACTCTCCAGGCTCATTGAACGTGATCCACAACTTTACCCTATCGCCGAATTTTGTAAATGCTAGGCAAGCGTAATCTTCGAACCATTCAGTAATAAGAGGGTTCATAAAACCGCCTAGTTTTTGCAAGTTCTGTGGCAGATCCCAGTGATATATGGTGACCATGGGCTGGATATTATATTTCAACAGTTCATTTATCAAGTTATTGTAATAGTTGACGCCAGCTTCGTTGATGTTGTTAATGAAACCATCGGGCAGAATTCTGGCCCACGATAAAGAGAATCTGTAAGTGTCTAAACCAAGTTCTCGGATCATTTCTACGTCTCGCTTGTAGTTGTGATAGGAGTCTGCTGCGACATCGGCATTGCAGTGGTCTTTAACAAGCTCCGGTCTGCTATGGAGAAAATTGTCCCATATGTTTTCCCCCTTACCTGGAATAAATAACTAGGTAGGTATAAACGTATATATGACGTGTACCTACTAATCGCGCTCGTAGTAAAATTTTCGTTATTTTCATATTGTTATATTATATTACTAATAAATGGAGGAGGCCTATGCCATGAGGCACGCCGAATTACGCGATAATTTATTTATTTATTTATTTAATAATCACATACATCTATCATTACAGTTACCCAATACGATAGAGGAGTAGCACATCATTTCACAGTATAGATAATTTACATATTAAAAAAAAAACTACACAATGTACTGAAATTGTAGCGAAACGGTTTAAAAAAGGGGCTATATATAATATATTATATTACTAGCTTCTACCCATGACTTCGTCTGCGCAGAATAATACATATAAATCTTCCTCTTGAATCACTCTTATCTACTAAAAATCCATCAAAATCCGTTGCGTAGTTTTAAAGATTTAAGCATACATAGTGACAGACAGACAGCGGAAAGCGACTATGTTTTATACTATGTAGTGATTATGATAAATGTATTTAAGTACTTACCATCCAGATTCCAGGCACCTTCTACTTGATAAGCAGCAGTGGCGGCACCAAACATAAAATCATCGGGAAATCTTCGCTGCGATAGGGCGGTCTTAGAACACAATAAAAAACTAAAACCAACAGATAAGTATTAAAAAACAGGACTTCAAGACTAGGAAGTCTACTGAAAACATTGTACATTAATTAATTAAAATACTAGCTAGCGACACGCCCCAGCATCGCATGGGTTATCAAACTATACCTGCTTACAAATACATACATAAATCACGTCTTTCTCCCTTACGGGGTAAACAGAGCCTAAGGTGACAAGACCCAAAGGCCACGTTTAGCATGATTGTGGACGTATAGGTGGAAAGGGGAATCAAAATAGTGATGGGTAGCCGCATCGCCTATATGATTCCTATGCCCATTCCCTCGATGGGCTTTTACCATCTGCGCGGGATACAAACCTTTCTTTTTAATCACTCTATCGATGAAAATCGAATTAGATTCCGTTTTATAATTTAAAAAAGGTACATATATGATAGACAATGAGAAGTGACTATATTCTATACATGCTAAAGATAAATAACATACATACCAGAAACATAACTTTAGCAACATTTTGTACTTTGGACTTATGAAACAGTTTAAACACATTAATTACGGGCTTCCGACTGATGACTAAGAATATCAAAGCTAATTTGTATGCAAGTGTTAATGCACCCCTTCTTTTATAAAAAAATAATTACTAACTGATATTGAAAACATTTTCTATAAATCGCGATAGTGAGCTATTGTCCAAGAACTGCAGAACACTGAAGCAGATAAGCAAATATCGCAATTTACCATAACAATAATATAAATAATAATAGCATTGTAGTAATCAGTTCAGCTTTGTGTTATCCAGTACATCTGTATAAATAAAATAAAAAATCCCTGGGGTTGCAAGCGTCCAATTCAGTGTCTACGAGCACTTACCGTTGCTCGTGTAACTAGATTAAATAAAACTCGATTGTAACTGTCACCATTTTGACGTAAAATACCTGAACAGGCAACAATTTAATAAGAAAAAATGTAGTTCATCCTTCGTCCGTTTTCTACTCTACTGTCCCACTACTTATTATTGTATCTAAAATAAATTAATTTTAATTCGTTATACGCCTGTTTATTAACTCTAAGGGTAAATAAAGATAAATAAAATTTACCGGTATCAAATTAAACAATAAATTGGAAAATTAAAATAGTTCAGTTATGCAAGGTGTTTCTTTATTCTCAGCTCCATGTGACAACTCATCATGTATAAGTTTTTTAACCGTTTGTTTTGTCAGTACTAACCACTTAGTACAATTTGAAAGTAGGTTACAGTTACAATAAAATCATTAAAATTATTTAACAAAAAATACTATACACAAACTAGAGTAACTTCTACTCGAATGGTACAAAAATATAATAAATTTAAACTTTGAAACAATATTTCACATCATTAGTTCGGTTTTACACAAACTTAACAGTAGAACGGCTAGCACGCGCGCTATTTTCTCGCACTGCAGTGTTCTCTGCCACTGTTAGGAATGGACGCACTGAGCGGCAAAGACGCGACAACTTGTGCGAGCTGTCCCAAATATAAGAGCAGTAAAAGAGGTCTTAACAAGCTCTAGTCCATTATTATTATTATATTAGGTATCTGACAAAAATAAAATAACCAAGACTTGTGACTTATAAAACCAGTCAAGCCTTCGAAACATACAAAATTATGTCTAAATGACACTGATGTAGGATTATATTTATCATTTTTGAACACACTGACTACCAGTTGCTATGACCAAAGAAGGCTTTTGTAATCTTTACATAGACTTAGTTGCCTGTTAGCAAATAACGCAGCTCACTTCATACTTTTTAAATACTTATAACAAGACACTTTCACCACTGCGTATAATACATAACGGATGGATACACGGATACATTAATTTTACTATCTGACAAGCATAACTTGATGCATCGTCAAACGGTCTGTGATACAGATTTTAGAGTTCAGGATATAGAGAATGCCCCTTCCGTATCGGTTGGCTAAATATGCAAGGATGCATTTGGCAAAGAAAGAAAGGAGATTGGTAAAGATTAAAGACAATCAAATAGTTGCTATTCTAAATATAAATCAAATTAAAATCTTTAGTTGTTAAAATGTGTCAAGAAATAAATCACAAAATATTACTTCAGAGATATTGTTTTTTTTTTTGTTTTTAAACATGCAACTGAAATGAGTATTTGATAATAACCGAAGGGGCCAGCGGGCGTTACTCAGAGACGTCAATCGATATGTATCAATCATTTGTATCGATGATTCCATACAAATATTTAGAAACGGAAGGTGTGAATACACAAATATCTATATTTATATATATTTTATCGTCATAAAAACATCACACAATTAAACATACGAAAGACGTACACTTGAAAGTTCCACATTATTGTTGCACCAAAGACACTTGGCGGTTTCATCAATAGGTATATCAATCGGCGTCTCTGAGTCCAGCGGCAAGGTGTGGTGTGTTAGCGCTAGCGCGGCGCGAGCGGCGGCCAGTGCGTGGCGTCGTGCGGCGCGCGGTCGGCGCGCGTCAGCAGCTGCCCGCAGGCGCCGCAGGTCTCCAGCGCCGCGTCGCGACCCACCACCAACTCCTGCTGCTTCGCTATGTCCGGCAGGAGAGCCACGAGCTCCGGAAACACCGACTCCAACTGCGACCCGAGCGCCGACTCGCAATGTAAATAAAATTCATCCGCACTTATGATACTGTCGCGGAAAGCTCGCGAGGCCACTCGGAAATCTTCGACCGCCGCCGCGCCCCCCAAAGCGACCGCGAACTTCTGCACCAGCGCGCGGTTCCTGTTCTCGAAGTTCGGAGGCGGTATGTACGAGTGCACGGGCGCCGGAAACGTCTGGCCGGACGAGTTGGTGAACGTCATGCCGTCGCAGGCCGGCCGCGGCTTGAAACCGGGCGGCACCCCGTTAGGAACCTTCTTGCTCTGCAGAACGGACTTCATAGACAACGCGTTGTTGTTAACCGGGACGACGTTGCTAGATTTCGAGCTGAGCGGCGGGTACTCCTGCACGGCCAGTTTGAAGTCGCCGTTGCCGCCGTTCCGGTTCTTCTCCGGGACCGTCGCGGCAGCGTCCACGGTCTTTATGTTCTTCTGCTGCGTCTGCGTGTTGGCCGAGGCCGCGAGCGTGGCCGTATCGACGTATCGCAGATCCTCTATGCCGTTGACGACGCTCATGTCTATGTCGTACAAGTTTTCTTTTTTGGAGTTGTTCAGCTTTTTCTTTTCCTTCTTGCTGAGCTTGCCCTCGGCGCTGTCGGTCTGCACGGGTCGGGGCGGCGTCTTCTGCGGGACGATTTGAGGTTTCGGCTGCGGTTTTTGGGGTTGAGCTTGCGGTTTCGGCTGGGGGGTTGCCTTTTTCTTGGTTTTGTTGACGGGGAGCGTGGGGAAGTCGGCGACGGCGTTGAAGGCGGGCTGCGGGGGCTGCGGGGGCTGCGGCGCGGGCGCGGGCCGCGGCTTGGACTTGTCCTTGTGCTTGGCGGTGATCCACGTGGGCGGCGCGGCGGGCGCGGCGCCGCCCGACAGCGCGGGGAACGCCTCGCTGCTCAGCGGGGCCTTCTTCGGTTGAGCGTTGGACGTGTTCTTCTTTAGCGTCTCCATTTCTTGACTGTTGATCATTGTTACCTGGTGAGCGAAGGTAAATGTTTAACGTGATTTAAAATCGAGTTAGCCGTCGTAAAAGTCCGCGAAGTGCTAAGGTAAAATTATATAGCGGGCGTTACGTCTGCGATTCCTTCAATACACTCTGCGTAAATGCTTACTACCTTCCAGATTATGTTCTGAACAGTTCTCCTTAGAGTTAAAATAAAAAGGAATGGTAACAATATAATTTCATTATCTGTCTGTCAATGCATTTTGCTCAGGAGCGCGTAGAAATCTATAGCTATTAATAAAATTATGAAACAATCCGAACTTTGGTCTCTTCCAACACGTATTAAATTTCTTCCTGGTGCATTTTTATATAAAAAAGTCTGAGAATCAGAACCTAAAGTCTCATTCTCAGATGTAAAGTATAAAGTCTGAAAACACGGATACACTAAAAATACTTATATAAAAACTTATCTTTGCTGATAGCTTTTTTATTAGAACAATATTTGTAATTCTTGCAAAGGTACCTTATGGGACTGGCTGATGCGACACGCCCTCTAGAGCCACTCTCGTCGCGTTCCTAGCGAGGAGCTATTCACCCCAATACCGCGCGTATCACCAAGTCGTAGTACCTTGGGGGGCTGGTGTGAAGCGGCCCCGATGCTGGGATGGTCGTCCCGGCCGCCCAGCGAGGGGAAGTCGTCCCGTCCACCCAGCGAGGGGTAGTCGTCCCGCCCTCCCAGCGAGGGGAAGTCTTCATCGAGCGGTCGGCGCGAGGGAGCCCCGCGGTGCCCGCTGGTCTGCGTGAGACGGAAGTTACTGGCGCTCGTCGGTTGACTGTGCAGCTGAATCGACATGCTAGGCTTGGCTGTAAATAGCGAAACGGCAGCTTAACAGCTGTAACCTGATGTAAGATTAATTATAAAGCTGGGTGCTCATTTGTGAGCTGTAACTTGCAACAGTTATGGTTACACCCGCTTAAGACGTTAAACTTGAGGCAAGGGTCTATGTAATGTGGAGAAACGACAACAAAGCTACAACTAAGATAATTTTAATTAAGTTCGCCTTTGTGCATATATTAATGTTATTTTTATTTTTTTGTGAATTGTATCTGTTTCTTTATATTTGTACAATAAAGCATTTACTTACTTACTTAATTTTAGTGAGACATATACGGTCACGCCTCTTTCCCACAGGGGTAGGCAGATCTTCAGTCAAATGCACGTGAAAATCATTGGTTCTGCACGGTTAGCAATAAACTGCGCTAGAGCTACCAGTATTTTTGTTACTGTTCGTTGTAGAAAGAGACGGGTAGTGTATCCCGCTCGTGCCGGGCGGGTGTGTACGTACAGTTCCTCAGTACGGCGGCGGCGGGCGGCGCGCGCGAGGCGGCGGGCGCGGGCCGGGCGGCGCCGTCCAGCGCCGGGAAGTTGCGGTCGTTGCGCGCCAGCCCGCTGCCCACTGCGCAACACAACACACGGTACTACAGGGCGGAACTTCCTTGCCGTCTCGCTCGCTCTTATGGGTTGATACCGGAGTCGGCCGATGGTACCCGAAACCTGAATACTACAATCTTCATTTAAAGTGTCCATTTTAGCAATTTTTTTTGCCAACCCAAACCAAATCAATGTTACCCGCTACTATTTCGTTAATAAAAAAAAAACGTATTTTCTCAACGGTCATATTTCAATTACTATAAAAAATTAAAAGCGACGAAATTAGACGCGATTGTTCGAATAAAAAAAGGAAGTTGACATATTTTTTAGAAGATTAAACAAAACAAACAAAAATGGTTTTTGATGCAAGTGCTCGGAAAAATTACTTAAAAAGTGATGCTTATGATTGGTCGATGTACTGTGCTGCAATACACATCTAGACTTATTCTTATTGATCAAATTGTTGTACAGCATCAAAAGTAACCTCGTTTAAAGTGTTCCGGTTGGTCATTTTTTTGTAATAAACTATACAAAAATGAAAATAAATGACCAATTTTGTATGCACAGTTGATTTGTATGTACAAGAACATCTTTGGCCAATTTCCCTACAGTGGCGTGAAAAAGAATTAAAAAAAAAGTAGCGTCGTACCGTTGTAAGACTTGGTCCCAGGAGCCAGCAGCGGCTCGGGCGCGGGCGGCGCGGAGGACAGCCGCGGGAAGTGCTCGTTGCTGCGCGTGTCGATGGCGGGCGCGGCCGCCGCCGGCGCGGGGCTCGGCGAGCGGGAGCGGGAGCGCTCGCGGTTGCTGCCGAGACAGACCACGGTAAGAGCCCAGCCTTAGTGGACGCTCCAAGCGGAGCGTTCGGCGGCGCGTGCAGCGTGGCCCCAGCGGCAAAACGAGCGTACACTCAGGTCGTACAGTTAGCGGGGCACCATGACGAGGTCGCCAGCTAGAGTCCCCAAAAAACTCATACAGAAATGTATGGGCCGTCACTCACCTGGCAACAATATAGTGACGTATAATTTGTATAGGATACGTAGCTGGTGACGTCACCATGGCATCCCGGTGAGGCAGGGCTGTAAGGTCTACACCGTATCATATCATGTCATGTCCATGCTATGAACGTATAAAGCACAGAATGTGACACTACATGGATTACTGTGCCAATTCAATTTACTATTTGTAATACTAGTAAAATTGTGAGCTGTAAACTTGAAGTTTTGTGAAACTTTTGATTTTTTTCTGAAATAGAGCTAACACATGATATTTTTCGTTTTCCTTTCGCAATAGGTATAGCACCGCCATTTTGAAATTAAAAACAATAAATTAATCGACACAGAAAATCCATATACCTAATTAACGAACCTGCATCGGTTAAGAAACGGAAGGAGACACTTCGCATTCGCTCGGTAAATGCCGTGAATAGCCGCATGAGGAATGATTTTTTTAGAAACAAAACTCAACACCGCACTAAAAATGACTGCCTCGTGAGCCGGCTCGCTCAGTTTTGATCTGGCTATTGGGACATACCGCGGCGTCCGCTGCGCCTGCGGGTGCGGCGTGATGTTGAACTGCAGCTCGAGCGTGCGCGCCTGCCGCGCCGCGCCGCGCGCCAGCCCCTTGCCGTGCACGGTCGCCTTGTGCGCTGCAACACGCTCAACGTCAAGGCTCGGAACCGGTTTAAACCAGTAAACACCAGGAAATACCAGATTATTCCCGATTTACTCCAAATTCTCACAAAAACTTTATTATGATCGAAATGAATTAGTTCATTCGACAAGCGACGAAAAGGCCGGCCGTTTCGTCCAATACAGTCTGTAAGAAAACAGCTTTTGTTTATAGTGCGTCGTAATAAATCGGTTTTTATTGTCCTTAATGTCCTAATGAAGTCGGTTAAAAACCGGTTTCATCAACGAAACCGTAATGAAAAGGTTTTAGGCCAAGTACCTACATAACGGTTTGAAATTGTAACCGGTATCCGAGGCTTGCTCAACGTCACATGGCGCGGATTATGTATACTCCGACGCACCCAGATCGGCTACTTTCGTGCAGTACTTCTATAGCTTCTGAGGTCTCTTTTTTCGAGGCTTTTGCGTTTACATCTTACCAGAGAGAGAGAGAGAAAGAGAGAGAGAGAGAGAGAGAGAGAGAGAGAGAGAGAGAGAGAGAGAGAGAGAGAGAGAGAGAGAGAGAGAGAGAGAGAGAGAGAGAGAGACGCGATCAGCAAGGGGATCCTTCTTAGAATGCCAAAATGTGTTCTTATTGAGCCGACCTCGGACTTTGCAAGCAATTTTTGTGACATGTCATGATCTTTATATTTACTCACTACGCCGTTAATTCGAAGTTGTTATAAGTAAACCTACATATTAATTATTCAGTCTCGTTCGCATAAATGCATTACTGTAACCAAAACATCTGAACCTATTTCTGACACAGTTTAAAAAAATGGTTGTAGTCTTGAGCTTTGTGTTTCTATATACATATTTAAAAAGTTGTTAACCAACCAAGAAATGTTTACAATATTGTAGACGAGTTAAGACTTTCCAGCGATGTCTTCTGTCTTGTTTTGTATTTAAAATATGACAACTCCCTTACCTTTGAGATCTATTTCACTTCTAAACACAGCCGTGAGATGCTGGCCGGCGCACTCGCCCTCCTCGCACAGGTAATGGTCGGTCCGGAAGTGGTGCGCCAGCGCGGCGTGCGACGCGTAGTACAGGTTCCGCCCGTCGGCGTCGCACAGGTGGCAGTATAGATGCTCCTTACGTAGGTGCCGATAGAGGTCGTCTGCGTCCATGAAACGTTCTTCGCAGAATTCGCACAGGGGGTGGCCTCTGTTGACAAAAAAAAAACGTGCTTCGCATGTTTCCACTTTTAATATTTTATTGTGATTATGTAGACTAAGTACGGCTAGGTAAAGCGGTAATGAGAGTTACAGATGTCCGCATACTTCTTGAGTAGGTATCTAACCTTGAGTGTATAAAAGCGAATTTTACTTTTATTTGCTAGTAGCCATTCAATTTAAGGTTGGTATTCAAAATCATTATGTACTATAACATAGTGGTCATATTCATTTTGTAAAGAAAAAAGGCTCTTCGTTTTTCAGAATGTGTTCTGTGTTTTTTTTAAACAGCAATAAAGTCCTCAGGCTTATGTCGAGGTTACAACATGATTAATTAATGTTCTTTAAATATTTTTTCAACATTCTCTGACACATTTTATCGCCAGCAGATCCTACTATAATATTATAAACGCGAAAGTTTGTAAGTACGGATGGATGGATGTTTGTGACTCTTTCACGCCAGAACGGCTGGACAGATCTGGATGAAATTTGGAACACAGATAGATTATAGTCTGGAATAACACATAGGCTACTTTTATCCAGGAAAGTTGCATAATTCCTGCGGGATAGCGATAAACGAATTCTATGCAGACGAAGTTGCGGGCAACAGCTAGTTTAGTGATAATTACGTGTGCAATAATTTAAATATGATATTGACGAGAAATAATCTACGTCATTCATAGATAAATTACATTGTACTAACAAAGTCGCGTCGCGTGGTATAGGTCGTAAGTTAAAGGGGCTTAGGTTGCCATTGCAATGTACTGACTACAAATAAGACCTTTTAAAAATTTTATGTATTTGCTGTAACAGGTGGATTTCGTTCCATCAACCACCGTTTCTGTAAATGAAAAATTATATTGGATAATGTTCGGAAATTATGATTTAATGTCGTTTTAGTCCAGCAATCACATATGATATGGCAGAATAAAAAACCAAAATTGCTAAAAATTGCAAAATAAAATAGATATTTTTAAACAATGAATACAAAAACTACTAAAAATATAAATACTTCGCATTACGTATTTCAATTCTAATTACTATACATAGAAGGCTCATTTTAGTTTACCAGTTTTCCTCAATCTTAAAAATGGGATGGCAATTAATGTTAGGTGGTATTATGTGCGACTTAGTGATCTCTATGTGTGAGTCACTCACAGTTAGTTTATTTCTGAAAATTGGGTTTAATGGAAAATTATATGAAGAAAATACCTGTGTGACGTGTCATCAAGGTCTCCTTTTCGTCTGTGGTGGGCAAGTTCTTGGCGAGTGTAGCATTTCCGTTCATTGGTAAATATCTGAAGAGGGAAAGTACCTTTTCAAATAATGCTAATAAAGCCAACACAAAACCAAACATTCTCAATATTTCAAACTTTTTCAACTGTCTTTAAACATGTGTCAAACTTTATATGAGAATATAAGAATGTGTATGGTATTGATTCTGATTCGAATTAGACACTGTTAGCAAGTTATTTATTAAAATAATGTATTTTTGTACAATAATAATTTTAGTCATAGCCATTTTTATTGCCGAATGTTTAGGCACTAGAAAATCTCATCCAATTACGAGCATAAATTTAGATAATATGAGAGTGACCATGGGTTATCTTATCACTTGAATCCCATTATGTCATCACTATAGGAACGCAATAATGTTAATGAAAATATATAAAGCTTTACAACATATGTATATATCAAAAGCTAGTTGCCACAAAGTACACTGAGACACAACCAACTTAACAATTCTTTAGGTAATTTGATGTATAGTGAGTACCAATTAAGTGCTTCACCTTTTTTTATCAGTACCAATTACCAGAACAAAAACTTGTAACTCAAAATAGTCTTTGATATTTAAAAAAATATATATATAAACTATAAAATAGAACTTAGGGTGGTAAAGCAATTCTTTGGTAGACTATACATATAATAGTTCACAGTACATGAAATATCAGAATTGAGTTAGCAAGATAAAAAAAATTCTTGCATCCATTTATTTTTACTCTTTTAAAAATTATTATTGGTTTTATGTGCCATACTGCAGTCTTTTTGTAATTTACTTTCTTTCTTTTTTACAATACAATTTGATCTAAATTTAATTATGGACATGGGTATATTCGGTATTATAAACAAGTCTCAATTTATACATTTAAGTTCTACATTACATAGTGTTTTAACAGTCCATTACTGTTATGCATTCCCTGAAATGTTTCAACGCAAACAGACAATGATTCACGCAAGAGCACAACGCTGACTACACACAATTAAACATAGTTGCAATGCATTCGGGTTGATCAACTATTTCTTGCTGTTATTCTGTCCCATCAGCAAGGGGATAAAAGTCATACAGTTTGTTAGAAGAAATGTTGTGTCTCATTATAGTAACATGCTAAATAGATGACCAATTATGGAAGAGGCTTAAATGCACCGCAAAAGAACATGTTTGGCAAATTTTTAACCTGTAAACTTATGTTTTAAAGTGTAAGAGAGGAGAATGTAACCTTAGCAACGAGGGGCAAGATCCACCCGTTTGTACCAGCTAGGATTAAACATCTAGTTGGAAGTTCTCAGTATTAAATGTTATACTAACATAATTAAATACACAAACACTGTTGTTACTATAGCAATGCACTAAACCTTTGAACACAGTGTTAACAAAGTTAAACAAAGTTAACAAAACAATTGGTAGTTATTTTTAATCATAATTATACATAAAGTAATATAATTAAGAGGACTTTGTCTGTATCGAGTTTTTGTGCAGTATAATTGGTTGTTAAGGACCGGCCTAATAAGACTATCGAATCAAACCTGCTCAACAAGTTGAACAATGCTTGATTGTTAATCAAACTTATCCTACTGGTTCTCTCTCATTGTTATTGTGAACTGTTGCAGTTTCACAAGGCAATCAAGCAATGCTTTACAACAATTATGAATGAAACTCCTTGTTTGCTTAAGTTTTTTTTACTTTCCATGTATCTGGCAGAATGATATTTGAATAAATGACACTATACTAGAAAGGTTTAGGTAATTAACTAAATGTAAACAATCTTGACATGCTTTCTTATTGAAATTTACACTTTAAAAATCTAAATCTTTCACTTTACAAATTAATTACGAAATAACAATATAATTTCTTGATTAATAATAATAATAATAATGTATTTATTTATTTAGGCATTGATTGTACCCATATCATTAAAATTTAATTACAAATTAAATTAAATTAAATTAAAATTAAATTAGATTAAATTAGATTAATTTTTAGTGTAAAGATTTAAATTTTTTAAGTGCATATTCCAATAAAAAGACATGTCAAGATTGTTTACCTTTAGTTTACCACCTAAACCTTTCTAGTATAACTGAAAATTCAACTTACCCTTAAGTGTTTAACGCATAGATCACAGAAGTACCGCTCGTGGACCTTTCGCATGTGATCACTGAGCATGGTGAAGGTGCGGAAGGGCGGTATCTTACTGCACAACCGGCAGCGGTTCTCCAGCAACTCATCATAGGCATTTTTGATCTCCTGGCTGCAGTACCCGATCTTAAACTGCCGCTCGAACAGCCGGTCAGTGAAAACACGATTGCGCAATTCCTTGTAAGGCTGCACTGTGTCCGTAAACACGACCTGGAAGGGACACCAGTAAAGTCAGTCAGCAGGTCACAGATTTCACTAGCCGTAGGTGGCTGAAACGAGGATCTTACCCGCGCCAGGTCATGTCGACAAATCGGACATTCGTTCTGTAGACACAACACGCGCATACGAGTGGAACACTCGAAACATACGGGGTGGTCGCACTCTCCAATTGAATAGTACAAGACATTCTTGAAACACACAACGCAAGTGTTATTGTCGTTCGTCTGAGAGTCTTCCATGATTACCGAAAGTGAAGATAAAATTTCCGCAAAGGGCACACCACTTAATAATTCCGGCAGTATGTATTCTGTGCTAAAATCGTAATCTTTGAAATAACCGATGTTGCCAGCGCATTGATTTGAAAAGTCAAAAAATGACGTGACGTGTGTGAATGTGACGTTTGAGATTGCATTGCATGGCATGTCTCGCCTCGACCCTTCGCTTTTCCCGAAGTTTTTTTAAGAAACTTGGTGTTATTTTTATTTGTTTATTTATAACAATCTAACACAGAATAATACTAATGAAATAAAATACAATGACATCACTTCAATTATTAGTCAATATTAGTCTGCAAGCCTAACTGGGTCGCATCTATACACAAACAACTAAGAGATACTAATACAACGTCATCTATATAGCTAGCTACACATTAGTAATCTGCTGTAAAATTCACTTAAGCTTGAAATCGCCTTTAAAACATTCACGGACATCTTGAAAATGCTTAAAGAGATTATTACGTATGGACTAAGTTTAATTTAATCTTATCATTTCATAAATTTTCATGTGTTACTCTCATCATTACAAGTACTTATTTATTTATTTACTTAATTAGATTTCATTTGTATTCCACTGTATTTTCACATGCTTTTCGTATTACTCGCAAATACATTATTGTGACTATTCTACGATGATCGCTAAAGATATTTTTCCTGAATGCCAGAAACGTTCCTAATCGGCAACACTGAAAATGTGTATGTACCTCCCACGTACGTGAGCGACTTTGACAGAAGTAGTTGGAACCACGGAACCATTATTTATAAAAAACCGAAACAACCAAAGATAACCGATACTAACCTCTCACGTTTATTAAAAATTGGACGCTAAAAAAGGTACCTTGAACAGGTTTATGAATATTGCCAGACATAAAAAAAAGTGCTGAAATCACCGAATTTTTGGCCCTAACAATTGACTTTTGTAAGTAAATAGAAATTGCAAATTATGACGTTAAGTCTTCAAGAGTATAATAAGCCCATGTTTAATACTTAAGATGTGATAATAACGTGAAAATCTCGCTCTCATGACGCGACATCAAGACTTGGCGTAGACGTCGTTTACTTGGCTTTGGCTTAAAAATCATTGTATTACAGTTTTTTTTAATTCCATTTGGCAGCACTATTTAACTGTCAATGTCAAAGCTGACAATTTAAAATTGGCGTGAGATTTTTACACGGGCTTGCTTTTGCTGTTAAGTTTCAGCTATTTAGCGTATATTTTTATCGTATTTAAGAAGAAATTGATTTCAACAGATATTGTTATCGCTATGGATGAATATGTAAACTATATTTTGCTTATCTTAGTCGTCCTTCCAGTCATACTATTCATTAACTTATGGGCAGGAATTGGATGGGAACTGTTCGTAAACAATTGAGAAGTTGACCTAATATATGCTGTGATCATCGATGTTTCTAAGCTTAGTTATTGCAAGTTGTTCTGAACACAATGGAAGATAATCATAATTTAAACCAAAGTTCCACAAACTGCAGTTGCTGCGAACGCCAAAGTGCACCTGTTTTATACACTAATAAAAGGAATTCCTAATTACTGGTTTGAATTGTATATTATTGTGATAAAAACCATGTTATTAAATGTAAATAATTTAATTCATAACAGATTTTAATATACATCCTCTTACAAAATATTATCACATTGACATGCCTACCTATGTAATGTTTTATTTTAATCAGTATAACATCATTTATAAATTATACAAATCAAAAATTATTTAATACACTATATTAGATAATAATATCAATATTTGAAAAATATTGTCAATACGGTAAGGGAAAAAAAAGTTAGAAAAGACTAAATAAGGGAATAATTTATGGATTATCTAAGTGAATCATAAAAAATTATACTGTAGTTTGAAAAAATTACAAACATACAAGTGTGTGAAGTAGACCCTTCCTCTCATCCTTTCATAAGATAGATGTTAAACATAGACCAGATATACCTATTATGTTATTGGAACATTTATTGGCTATCTTAACATAGAAAACCAATTTAATCACTTTTTGAGCCTCAAGTTTGCTTATAACTATTAATTTTGATAACTCTTAGTCTCTTATTCTAGGTGCAATTTTAACGGATCAAATCAAAAAGCTCCAGTTTTATGAGTGGTTCCATTAAACATTAGCCTGTGATACATACATATTTCCCTAGACAATAATGTTTCACAAAATGCAACATTGTGTTTCTACCAATATGCTAAATTTATTCTAAATATAGAACATTTTTACTAATATTTGGTTAGATATTTATTAAACCCTTAAAAACTCATTCCATGTTGATAATTTAAGTCGGTCATACTCAACCTGCCGCTCCTGGCCTTTGTGGTTGGCCCACCTAGAGTTATCTACCTCTACAAACTACCCCTAAATAATTTTTGCTTGTGACACATGACACTGATGTGCACTGTGTTTGTAGCCCGTATAAAAAAAGGTTGATTACTTACTTAAGTCGTAAAATAGGTATGGTATGGTATACATTAACAAAAAATAGTTTCTTTAATATCTTTCGAACACCAATATCACGCATAGCTGCAAAGGCGTAAGTTTCAAACTAGCTTTACTATTAAGCTAAGCTTGGTGTTCCAAAGGTAGATGACTAAACCAGTTATTTTTCTCTATTCTTGACCCTGACCACCAGTCAGTGGTCGGCATCAATATTACTCATCATTCCATCGTTCACTGTGGTGTCTATTGTGCACTCTGTAAAGTAAACTTGCACACAAACATAAAAATTAAATTTCACTAGAGAGTACTAACTCCTCCATGCCCATTTTGAAGTGATGCCTCCAGACGCGGTACCTGGCTATGTCCTTGCGAGTCACCATGCCAACCACCTATAACAATAGAAATAGTATTTAATCGAAATCTGATGTTTTTTGTTCCAAGGGAGAGTATTTTTTCAAGAAAAGACTTGAAATTTAATGGATAAGATCAGATTTAATTACGAAAGAAATAAGTTTTTCATAAAAAAATATAAAACCGGCCAAGCGCGAGTCAGACTAGCGCACCGAGGGTTCAGTACAAATCGGCAAATGAACATAAAATCCAGTGTTAACAGAGCCCTACTCTTAAAGCAAAATGTAGGCAGTGTGAGGTCAGTTTATATTGGTTACATACATAGACAGACAAAAAAAGTTAAGATTTTTAGTATTCTTTGTTGTAGTGGCAGCTATAACGGTTCCTGAGATACAGCATGGTGACAGACAACCATACAGACAGACAGTGGAGTCTTAGTAATAGGGTCCCGTATTTGTTTCACGTCAAATAGGTGCACAGATATTACCAACAGTAAGGTCGTAAGATTACCTCATTGACGTCGTTAACAATGGGTAGATGCCGCAGGCCGAGCCCGCGGAACAGCCGGAAGAGCCGCGGCAGCGAGGCGCGGTGCGGCAGCGTGTACGGCGACGGGTTCATGAACGGCCGCAGGTCTATTGTGCACGTCTTCTCCCACTCCGCTATGTCCAGCTACGGTTATAGAGTAATAAAATGTAAGAATATACTACAATTAAAATGTACATGAAGAATAATGCATCATATCCGCAAAGTGAACCATGCTAGCTCCGGAGATGGCAGCGGAAATGGCTGGCGAAACCAAATTGCAAATAGATAAGCATTAACAATGGATGCTCTTTATATCTCTTGCCTGCATGCGCTGGCTACAGAGAATGTTTGAAGAGAGATTAGAGTTTTAACCCAAGTTAACCAGTTAATATCCCTTATAAAACCGGAATTGGTGGGAAAACCGGTCACCAAACGGTAAACCACAATCCATTTCGGTTTCGGTCATTCACCCCAAATCGGTTATCGATCCCTGCACAAGATCTTGACAAATTAAAAAATTCTATGGTAAGCGGGTAGATTTTAACATGATAGATAATCTACAGGTATCGCACTGACGTAACCTCATAAATAAATTTGTTGTATTTTTATAACAAATGCATCAAAAAAATCTTACGTCTTTGATGGAGGGGTACCGCGGATACTCCTTCCTGAACATGTTCATATCCACGTTAAAATTAGACCAAGTAGTGTTGGCGTTCTCGTTGTAGATCTTGTTCTGTATGAGGACTATCAGCTGCGAGCGCAGGATGATGCCGCGCAGCCGCTTGTATGTGGTCACTTCCTGCTGTGGATAAGAGGGCTGTATTTAATAACATTATGGCAGATAGAAATTTCAGATACAGCTAGAAATTCGAGCATAAGTTTGTTCAGGGCTTTTCTTAAATATAAAACTATTCAGTTTAGCTGTATGGTTTAACGCCCTTGCCTTTTCTCAGAAAAAAATATAGATAACATTAATAAAGATGTCAAAAACATGTAGATAAGGTGTACCAGATGCTTGGCGGAAAATCGGCGAGAGTGAATGCACTCTCGCCGATTTTCCGCCAAGCGGGTAGTCAATTAAATTGTGCAACAAATTAACGTGATTATGCCCAGCAAAATGAACAAGTCATGACAAAAATAACTCTTACTGTGACTGGGTGGATACATTATTAAGAAAAATATAATACACAGAGTTTGCTGTATGGGCTTAGGTCCCTTTGCCGTTCCTACATTGAAGACAAAAAAAATCCTTATCAGTACATTACAATATAATCTGTACAGGTCCACTTACATCATCGGCCAATGGCGGGTCAACGACCGGGAACCCGTTATACGACACAAGTTTGAGCAGCTCGACAATATGGCCGACATTCTCGATGGTGCGAAGCGTGAATATAGGGTGCGACATCACTTCCGAGGCGTACACGTTGTGAGTGAGCGGCGGCGGCTCCCACGGCAGAAGGGGAACACCCGCTAGCTGGATGTGGATGTCGTATATGCCCTGAACACAGTAATTATTGGTGATTTAGTTGCATCAATATATTAAAACTTTAATGACATTGAATGAATCCCTTGCCCTGCTGTGACTGAAATAGGCTAATATAAAAGATAATGAATAATCAGCATTTTCGACTACACTGACGAGCAAAAATAACGGGTCACTTTTTTAATTTGATCACGGAACATCAGTCTAGGCTTTGCCCTTCCAACGCTCCCATTCACTCGCCATATATGTAAATTCGTTTAGTTAATATTCTTTCATCCCTCCTCTTCGTTCGTTGCTTGATCGTTGCTTGATTAAATAAATACAACTCGCCTCGTTAAAGAAGTCCCCAACCCACTTGGCGACGACGAGCGTGATGATGATGGGCAGCGCGTTGGAGATCTGGCCGGTGGTCTCGATGATGATGACTGTCAGCGAGATGGTCATGCGGACCACGCCCCCCAGCTGCGCCGCCGCGCCTACCAGAGCGTATTTCGCTGGATTTATCGTCTGTTCAGAGTAGGAAACGATGTCAATATTATTATTTACGAATAGCATAATAGTTATACGTAGGTACAGTCAGGTAATGGTTTTAAAAAAAGCAGTGCTTTCGCTTTTTACAGTCCTTATTCTTATGAAAATTGCATCCAGCACACCCACAGGTTGAAAAACATTGCCATAAAGCAACCAAACCAAACTGAAAGCATAGTCTTACTAGAATAACTCACGTTAGAGGGCAGCATTAACTGTATGACGATGGCCAGTAGCCGACCCCAGGCCGCCCCACAAAGCAGGTTCGGTATGAACAGGCCGCTCGACACAGCGAGACCGAACGTCCAAGCCGACAGCATGAAGTAGCACACCACGAAGGTGAGTATCGACCAGGGGTTGTACGACCCGATCGGGTTATGCAGGAACGAACGCACGGACGCTTCAGGGGTTTGGAACCACACTGCCGCCAGAGCGTTGTATTCGCCATCCGCACAGTATAACTGGAAAATTATGTGATTCCATAAATGGCATTCCAATTTCACTGGATAATATTCCTATTTAATAGCCATAAGGTTATTTTTTTAAATGTTGCTCCTACTTCTAGTTTTCTGCTTCGTTTTATTATCTATTCTATATATCGAATCTATAGATTTAAATGTCACTAGGCAACAGGTTATGGGCCAAAATTTCAAAATACACGAATGCCGCGGGTACTAGCAACGAGCATTTACCTGCAGGGGCACTTTGGTAGGGTCCTCTCCAAGAGGCCGGCAGTCGTTCAAAAAGAACATCATAAGAAATCCGCAAGTAGCGGTTACCGCTGCCACAATACACGCTTCCATTACCCGCAGCCATGGTGACGTTACGTACCTGCAAAAAAGATGCATATAGGCGAATCCATATTAAGTGATCTGCCGCACTAAATAGACAGCCATTTTGGTCGTGTGTCAAACAAAATTGCGAGGCTGCTCGCTTAGTGTGGACAAGGCCAATTATATTACACGTATAGGAGGCTAAAGCCTATATATATAATATTCGACATTGTAGGTGCTTGACGCTCGAGGTGTATCATATTCATATCATAAAGTGAAAGCGAGAAAATTTATTTTACGTCGCTCCGGGTCGTAAGTAGCAATTTCCTCTTCATGGCCAGGGGAAGGCGTAAAACAGTGTAGGTACACACCTCGGGCGGTGATAAAGAAAGTCTCAGGTCGCATGGTTATCGCCCTTGCCTTTGGCTCGTGCGATAAGTTCCTGCGATCTGAGACATTTTTTATTTCACCACCCTCGGAATGTAATGTACTATTACCATATTAACTCTTTTCTTGTGGGAATTTTTTCATAATTTTTATGGTTTTTTTTTTCAAGTAACGCCTGAATCTGTACAGTTTTTTCATTCTCACCGTATCCGAAACACCGACAGCTTGTAGTTGATGTGGTTCCACAGCGCTCCTAGGCAACCACCAATAGCACCAAACAACATGAACACAGGCAGCTCGTAGAACTGGTACGGGAATGGCTCCATTTTGCCCAGATTTAGGAGACCTGAGAATCATACATTGTCATCATCAAAACGGCAAATTGGCAAATCTTACTTTCATTTTCATAAAAAAAAATCTTCGGTCTTCTCTCCCTCTCAGAAATCCATTTGGATTTTCTTGTTTGCTTGTGCTGTGTGATTGCTGTGCCTGATATACATGTACCTATGTGAATTACGTCGCCATGGCTTCCCGGTGAGGCAGAGCTTACAACAGTATTTTTTCGTAATAAAGCCTTACCCGGATAGCTCAGTTCTCCCGCCCTGCCGTGGTAAGCGGACAGCAAGTAATTCAACGTGAACGTTGAGACCACAGTGCCGAAGTAAGTCCGCCATGTTAATGCTTGGTTCCAGAAACTGGTGCCCTCCTCTAGCGAGAATAAAACCCCGCCTGGAAAAAAAAAAAGGTTTAGAATCATTTGCAACTGGTGCCACATACTTTGATCACACACTGGCCGCTTGGAGAGGAAAGATGGACGATACTAGATGTCCAATCCGATGTTGTGACAAGACTGCCATCTGTATACATATCCTTTTGAGCAACGCTTTCTACAGAGTAACCAAACAGTAGAGAGTAAATGTATATGATTGGTAGGTGGCGTCACAATCCACAGAAAGTCAGACAGTATTTTATATCCATGATAAAGTCAGGCTAAAGCTGCGAGTCCGCTCACCAACAGGCGCCCCAAAAGCCGCCGACACGCCCGCCGCAGCGCCTCCGGACACGAAATCCCGTTTCTCGTGATCCTCACGAAAATAATGAAATATCTTAAAGTCTTTATTGAAAGTGGTGCTCTTCCCCTGCGATATGCCCGCCGCCACGACGGCACCGCTGTGGATCATCGGACCTTCCTACAAACCAAACGAATACTAGCGTTAACTTAGTGACGATAATACTGTGACTATGTTGCGATTAAATTGCAGCCATTTCTCGTTTTATCTCGGGTCTGACACACTAGTGGATGCTTTAAGTAGATAATCGGTTTGAGCGATTTTCAAGCGTTTCAAATGCGGCATGTTTATAAACTCAATTTAAGACGTGAATGAAGAGTATCATTTTCGAAATACACATTGAGAACAAAATGTAAGGCGGCCAACTTTCAAATAAGTCAATGCGGGACACCCACCCCTATCCACAATAAGACTGAGGATTTGTTGGAATTGATGGTGGTGTACTTAACCCTCTAACTCTCGGGAGTCTCGAAACGTCACACACACACACACAAACACACACACACACAGACAACAATTTTGGTACCTTTAAAACTTCAAAATATGAC
The DNA here is from genome assembly GCA_949127965.1 of Pandemis corylana. NCBI lineage: Eukaryota > Metazoa > Arthropoda > Insecta > Lepidoptera > Tortricidae > Pandemis > Pandemis corylana. The sequence goes on along the minus strand of OX421857.1, from coordinate 10,394,455 downwards.
GTCATTCCCAGTTTTGGTTTTCGAGGTGAACTCAATAACTTGAAAGCTTCCTTGTAAGGAAGTTAAAAAAGGATATACTAAAGTAGCTAAAATAAAAAAAAAATACCAACAAAAAGATCAAATCTCGTTTGTCTCGGAAGAAAAAAATGTGAGATTATTTATATAAACGAAGAGAATGATATGATTTCTCTATAATACTATGTGGAACACTTTTATGCGAGCGCGACGATGGGAAACGAGGAATGCGGGACATACGGGACACCTTAGACGATTTGCGGGACTATTTTATTAAATATTGCAATGCGGGATTACAACTGTCATTACGGGACGGTCCCGCAGAATGCGGGACGGTTGGCCGCCTTAACAAAATGCAGCACCTTACATTATAAAAGTTAATGCCAAAGGAAGTGTCAATACCATTCGCGCATGAGTAATGAGAAGCTATCTTTTTTTCGCACATGCTACATGGTAGGGGTGTGAAGGAGTCGACGAAATAAATAGCAAAATTGTTACATCAAAACGAGTTTTACTGCTATGGTTTTAGAATATAAAGTATTACCTTGCCACCAGCTAGTCCTCCTACTACAGCGGTTATGACGCCGCAAGCCTTTACAAATAGGGTCTTGATGCGGACGACTCTTGGTATTTTGACGCCGTTCAGGTAACATTTCACTTGCGGGATGCCACTGCCCGCTGCCACGGGCTAAAAAATAAATTATTTTAACTACCTACTTATTGGCATCTGCCATTTTATCTGATTTGAGGAATTCGCCTCAAGAGATCGCCAATGAGTGGCATAGTCACTTGAAATTTTATCAAAACTCATTTCAAATTGTATTATTTGTATGGATGTATATCTTACCTCAACAAACGCCACTAACATGGATCCTAGGAACACAATACATATGTTTGTCAACACCCACAGTAAGTACGGGACATACAGCCTGTGCGGCAGATGGATGTCAATAGCTGTACTAAAGTCAAAGAAATACCATTTGTGTATATTAAATGACGTAACAGTTTTGTTAGTTTAAAGTAAGCCTCACAATAACAGTTTTAAATGATTCATGGTCACTGCACAATTTTCCACAAAAGGAAATCGTCAATAATATTTTTTATTTATAAAATTATTTATTTATTTATATGGGTACTCAAATCAATGCATTTTTGACACACAAACAAAAAGGTTCATACTGGGCAAAATTAGTGTAAGATAATTTATAAATTGCGGCTTATATGTATAGTTATCAATTTTTTATTTTATTTTTAAAGGATACATTTCTTCAGCTCCTTATATTTAATTTCTGAGAATTCTTCAATGCACACATCGATAACAAATGCAATCAATGCAGTGATGACCCCGATTTGCAGGAAGATGAACCACCGAGTGATGTCTTTCCAAACAACAAAGGCATAGCCTCTTTTCCGCTCTTCATCAAGGAGAGGATGATTTTCGCATGTATCATAGTCTAAACTCTAAAAAAAAAGCAGTTTTTTGTTAGTCATATAGCCTCTAGTTTTAAACTTAATACACTCAGCAAGCATAGTTCAGCAGCAAACTATGTAAAGGAGATAAATAGATTGCAGTTGCTTTAAACTAAGTACATAATGTCCTTTGCAGACTTGATCTAACCAAGGGTTTTGTAAGCCAGTGAGGACACTCCAGGTACAAATTTGATATGTCGCCAAACCAAATTCTTGTTGCATATGTATACCTAAGTGACCCTTATTTATTAGTTTTATTACTAACTGTAAATGGGGTGGCAGATGCTAAAAAGGTAGCCCAATTCCATAATATCATTAACTGCTTATATGCAGAAGTAAACAAAATTTCCATTCTAGTTTGGTTCGAATAATACTAATCTTACTGATGAAATAGAAAAAGATAGCCGTATATTTGTTAGGGGTAATAGAGAGACCACTTAAATGAGTCCTCGCCCGCGCGGCACAGGGGTGCAGGGTAGGATGACAAAGGGGACCCGATTAGGTCTATAATCTGGGATTAGCCCTATATCCATCAGTGACTCTAGTTGGCTAGCACTTATATATAACATCATGTTTAATGCATTTCTACACCACTTCCATTCACAGGCATATTCAAATAAAGTAAATACAAGCCATATTCAAGCATTCTAATACTGAAGTGTATCCAATTGATTTGTCAAACTGAATTGAGCAATAATCATTTATGGGTTTTAATATAATGAAATAATAGTTCAATTGCATGCTTTACAAATGTATTAAGCTAATATCTATAGTTGTATACACATGTGTAAAGTTATCTGTACTACCTAAATAAATATTACATGAACTGTGCTGTCAGAGTAGGTCAGCTGATAATAATTATGCTTCTTATGTCTATATGACTCATTAGTATTTGAATCATAGCAAAAGACAAAATAAGCAAAATTTCTGAATGTATTTATTGGAATTTCAAAACTACCATCTGCATTAGTGTTATTCACTCTTGTTCAAGCTAAGTTGTTGCCGCCCCCACACTTAAAAAATTTAAGGTTATTAAATTTTAAAATACAAGATTAAAACTTACTTCATATTTGGCCGAAAGCATGTTCATCGACCCTGGCTCAATCTTCTGCACAGTAGGTCTACGTCGGATGCCATGACTGCCCTCCAACTCATCCTCTAAAGGGTCCTACAAATGTTAGAAGTTAAATTTGGCAATGTACTTAAACTCTATGTTAGTTACACTACCTCCACAAAAACAGAATTTTAAGAAGACATATCTGACGGTCGAGTACCAACAAAAGTTACTAGGATACAAAACCTTCGCCTATTCCCTTGCGGAATGAATTTTAAAAAACAACAACAACTAGGAACAATAATTACCTGATAGTTAACAGATCTATTAAGCTGTGTATAGTCGGAAGTACTAGCAAGATCATCATTGCTAATCAATTGCGCCGTATCGGACGTTGCTTCGCTGGTATCCTCAACTCCTTGTGAAGAATTACTCATATTTGTTACAATATTTAGTTTCCTATTTACATTGACAGATCCCAGGTTACACAAACATATCAACAATATTCACCACCAGGACATATTCGGTTAGCACCGTTTTTTACTTAAAATCATTAACAATATTGCAAAAAATCACAAAGATATTCCCTGCATGCGTGCAACAAACATTATCTATTTTAAAGAGACAACACAAATTGACGTAAAGTAAATAATCATTCAATTTTAATAATAAATTAATAAACGTCTAATTAGAAACGCCAGGACTGCTTGTATCGCTTTCTTTTTTTAACTTGAATTGGCAGTGTAAGGTGGCAAGTGAGTGAGCGTGGTACGTCTGCACATTTGATTTCGTCAGCATTATATAAGGTTACTTATAGTTCCAGTTTCAATTATATTTTGATGGTTCAAATGTCTAATAAAACTTTTATGATTTGTCTTAAAAAATGAAAAGATAGAACAATAGCTTGAAATTTTTATAAATTAAACTGTAATTGTAACTAGACTTTTTAGTTATTGAACAGCTAAATAACAAAAATTTATGTGCCAATTTATTTACTTCTACACTACTAAAAGTTGGACTGAAAAGTACCTGTTATTATGACGTTTGTAGAATGACATTTGTATGTTGCTGCTAGCAAAATTTATTCAATTATAATACTGGCAATAAAAAGAAACGAACAACGAAAACAAACTGGTTACGGTGGAAAAAAGCATTGCAGTAAAACAATAATACTATTAATAATAACATTTTTTATGCTAACAAAAGATAATTAGTGCTTAAAGATCTGGTAACCGTGAATTAATTCTGTCATCATTAATCTAGCACAGGTTTTCCAAGCAACTGATAACACGCTACAAGAAAATAAAACTACTACGAATTTAACCCATAGTATGTTTGTCTTTAATTAAAGTTTCTATTTTTGTAACTAAACAACTGATTTAGATGTACAGGATCGACTTGTTCTTCTGAATCTTCATGTAAAAGTATATTGATAATGTTATCATTTTATCAGTAAAACAAGTAGAACAAACTCATCCGCATACACGCTCAGTAATCAGCGTCACTGTAAACAATGAAAATTTCATATGTGTGTGTGGCTTGCTCGTTTGGTTGACAATCGCGATGTGTATTCTACATCATCGCATGCTGAGTTATATTTTCATCAAAATCTTTTAATTTTTGTATTAGTTAGTCGATTAATTTCTAAATGTTTTCTTTTATTGTGATCGCCTTTCTCTATTTTAATTTCTAAATATGTGTAATTTGCCGCCGAAGTTCCATTCAGTGTGTCGCCTTTGTTTATCATTCTGTGGCGATAATTGCAGTGATGTTAAACTTCCAATATTCGACCGTGATAAGGATAAATCTCGACTTTCCGATATGATAATGACATATTTGTCGATAATGGTAATCATGCTTGTACTATTTTACGTCCCGACCACCCGGAAGGGTCCGTTTTCTCGTGTGAAAGTTTAGCTAGCAGAAGCGTACGAGATTGTGGAAGCTGATAAGCGCCATTAACTTTCTCGCGGGTGTTGGGTATTTTCGCATTGTGATATCATGTTACGGCCCACGCGTTTAGTGGTCGAGCGTATGACTAATGTCGTTCGTGGAAGTGATAGGCGAGGCGGGTGCGAGCGTCGCCGATTATCAGCCGTGGCCGCGGCTGATAACAAAGGAGCGCACGGAGATTTCCTCTCCTGCAGGGCTCGCCTCCCCGCCCCGCGCCCCGCGCCGCCGCTGCTTCAGCCGCTGATGCTCATGCCCTCCCCCTATTGCACATACATACACTAAGCTATTTTAGGAGTTCCATATTTTCTAAATATAGACGTGTATTTAAAGGGAATCAATATGCAGGGGGACTGCATTCTGCCTTGTTTGTTATCTTACATTTTATCACTTAACAAGTTTGAGATTTTTGTTGTCATTTACTATCAGATTACCCGCTAATGACTATGAGTCATCAGCCATGATTATGCCTGGGAAAGGTCACTGGCCACATCACCTCTCTGAATGGTTGTGATATTGTGAAACAACAGTTTGATGTTGAATAAAATGTTTTTAGGTGTCTCCGGCAGACTTGCTCCCACAAGTAGTGTGCGGAAGTTGTGCACATAAGCTCGACGAGTTCCAAACCTTCAGGGAGCTGTCGCACAAGTCAGAAAGGCTATTAGAACAGTTCCTTCAGTATGCTAATTCACTTGCAGGCCCAAAAGAGGTGAGTTTCAACAACATTAGAATTAAGCACCTTTATTGGAATTCAATTTTAAACTATACAAATTCTACTATGTACAGTATGTTTATTTATCAACTAAATATTAACTCCAATTTTATAAACACAAAATTTGCATTTTTTATTTTAATGCACAGATGTCTTAAGCAAAGGTTGAGTCGACATTGATATTGATATACCGTATGGGTTGCCCTCTTATTTTTTTCTTGTAGAATGTTTTTACTGTGTTGACAAGCAATCCAATCAACATTCCGAACAGAGCTACCATAGCTACACTGAAAATACTCCACAAGACATGTTTAGGCCTCAAGCTGGAGAAGGTAAAACCCTTTTTTGTTGAATCAAATGTGGTGTCAAATGTAGGACAGAAGGAGACGGTTATGTTTGTGATATAGGCTCCAGCTAGTCTCATTGGGGCGGCACAACTGAAATAAAAAAAGTTCATGTATGATTTGTGTGATACTCTTATAGTTACCTATTATTCTTCAACATGTGTCATAACATCTTCAACATGCCATGTTAACATTACTAGTTGAGTACTTAATAAATAGTTAAGCTTTAGGTTTATGATTGAATCTCTCATAAAACCTTTTTACAACCATGTTTATGTCATAATATAAACAAAAGAACTTTGAAAATAGCAATATCATGAAATATGTTGCTTGTTAGTACAATATAAACTGGGTAATAGTATGAAATAGGTGGCCCCTCCTGTTAGGAACCCTGAATGAAAGGGAAAGCCTTTTCTGTGTTATTAACTATTTGATAACTTGAAATACCTCTATAAAAGAATGTGCTAACTAAATCGTTTTTATGATTCATCATCACAAGCCCTCAACACTTTCTGCAATTTACTACTTAAAAAGACTCATCTATCTGATTTTGTGCTGGATGAAGCGAATATTTTGGAATAGATTCCAATGTTCTACTTACTAAGGTATTTCTCCAGGTCTGAATTTGGTCCCGGCTTCCTGTTTAGTGACGATATTAGCGAGATCGCAGTTGCATAACCAATCATTATTTGTCATACTCAAAATTTCCAATTTGCTCCATGGCATAAGATCAGTAGAAAGTTCACTCAAGTTGTTGTCATCTAAGTAAACCTGGAAAATGCATAAATATTATAATGGAATGTGTAGTTACTAAGATCTTGTTCCAGTTTTAGGATGAATTTTGCAATCAGTGATTGATTATCATTAACACATGCATAACTGAAATGATTAATCAGCTGACCCCAATTTGTTTGGCTGTCAAGTAAGCAATGTAATCTGGGGCAAATTCAATTGCATTCATTTTATAACATGAGGATTACTTGTGTTTGTTGTTCTTGGGTTACTTATAACTAGTTTCATCCATTATACACGTGTAATATAATATTGTTTCGTGTTTCGCGTTACGTTCCGTTTATCTCTGTCACTCACGTGTTAAACGCAAGCATGCATCTCTATCCGTCACGCGAATACGCAGACTGGACACGACGTGTGTGTATTGACGCTAATAGAATAATTTCTGCGGTCCTTCCTTCATATCTTTCCGATCTTTTATTGTCATTAGTCAACTACAAAAATATAGTTATGACACAATGCAATAATAAATGCGATGCCTTGATATCACGCAAGAAGGGGTTAATTGCTTACTTATTTAATTACAGGTTAAGCGTCAGTTTATTTTCCTTGTTTGCATAATTTTATGACAATGATAAGTCTTTTGTTAGAGATGTTATGCTATGACCCACCTCCTTTACCGTCCACCTGTCCTTTAGACCGCTGAATGCTTTGTGACTGATGTACCGCAGATTGCGATTGTGGCACAGATGAAGCACTCTCAAACGCTTAAGTGGCGTAAAGGTGCTCCTTTTGACTTCCTCCAAGAAATCATTCTCTCCGAGTTCCAGTTCGATTAAGTTTGATAAACCTGGAAATTTAAATTAAGAAATCGTTCTTATTTTCTAACTACAAAATATTTACACATTTAATTATTTTTTCGGCCGCAGGTGCTGCTTAAACTAGTCTTATGCATAGATACGATAGTCATTATCATTACACTAAGAACAGTCCACTTATTCGTCCACCTAGTCACTCGCATCCACATTAAAACCTAATCTACCTAGAGTGAAGAGCGCGCATACGTTTAAACTATTTAAACTTACCTACAAAACTGTCGTCATTCAATTCCACTATAGGATTGTTATTGAACGTGAGATACTTCAAAGTGCTGCCGACCAAACTGAGACTCTCTGGCACCTCCGTGAACTTGTTATTAGACAAATCTATCTGCCGCAAGTTGATCAAGCCCCTGAAGGCATCGAGTGGTATACTGTCGATGTCGGTTTTAGCCAAATTCAGAACCTGAAATGAGTGGATAAAACAACGTTGCTGGCTTGTTTCGTCCTCAATGACAGGGACGAGCTTTATCCCTTATGGGCGCTTAGGAGAGAATTTGCCATTTGATTACTCATAGAATAGCACAGAAGTTTCATGAATGAAACGCCACAGCATCCAATTGAATCGTGTTTATAGATTTGGCCCTTACAACTATTTAGCTTATAGCAGACTACTTATTCTTGGAAAATCCCATGCGTAATATGCAAATCAACAAAATCTAATGACGTTAGAGCCGATTCCTGCCGCGCGCGTCTTATCTTAGTCACTTAAAATTAGTAACCGTTGTTGATGTTAATATTAAATTCGCGTTGTCATCTGTTGACCTCAGTTTTATTTACATAATCCGTTCGTTGTACCAACATATTAGAGCTTTCAATTTAGAAATTTTATGCTACGATTTTGTAAGAAAGCTTAAATATCTTTACGTAACTTAACTGTGGTACTATCCGTCTACTAGCGAGAACTAGCTAAGCTAATGTGTACGTAGTAGATATGTATGCTCTAATAATTGTATGAGGGCAGGTAAGACTGAACTAGACAAAATTTCGTTATTAGAGTGTCATTGCGCAATATCAGGCGCTTGATCCCGTTTTTCTCTCTTTAGTAGGAACTAGGTGTTGCACATGAAACGAAACTAAAACACCTATAACTTTATGAATATCTTAGTTAAACGTACCTCCAACTTGGTAGCACTTGACAACGCAAGTATGGTGACATAATCCAGGATTTCTATAGGGTTGTTGCTTAGGTCCAGTCTAGTCAAATTGGGCGTGTACTGGAACAAGTATCTGTCTAACGAATGGATCTCGTTGTAGCCCAAGTTAAGAGTTTCCAGGGCGATGTTACTGTAAACACCATCGTTGTAGGGCCCTTGAAATATTTCGCTCCTGAGAACTTCGCCTGAAATTTGAAAAAGCTTATAATTATAATGGGGATTTAAACAAATTAAGTTTTGTTTTTATCCGGTATGAACAAATTTCGTTCCGTTCAGATATGTCTACTTATAACGCGGGCTGAAGCACTTGCTCGAATGTACTAGCAAAGTCTACTTTTCTTTGCTAGCACGTGGCTATTTAATGAAGCGCATGTTATCTGATTGGATAAAAGTCACAAAATATCTCAAAATTTGCATTCATCCCACTATCTTTAACTAAATACTTAAAATAGCCTCATTGTTTCCAACATAAGAGTAATTCCTCGTAGCACTGATCTATTTTCATTGATCCATGAGTTTACCAGCGTTTGTTTTAGGTTTTATGAAATGTTTTAACCCGGTTTCCAATGTATTCTGTATCTGAAACCTTATCTTTGATTACTTATAGGTACACTAACAAGATATCGCGACATGGTTTATGTTTGATTATGATTACTGACGCTCGTCTATTAAGAAATAACTCAAATAATTATCACGTGCATAGGTATGCAAGAGTCATCCATTAAGTGCGATTCCGAAATAATTGCAGTATCCATCATCTGCCTATTCCTTCCTATTGGATAGAGATTTATCGTAAACGCTCAGTAAACGCTTAAAAGCGTAAATAACATTTTACTATAACTTTTAATTAATTAGCCACTTCCACATAAAGCTAAGCACACCCGGCGTCGACACCTGCGTTACTTCTCTAATACTATATTGAAGGCGTATAGAAGAATTAATCAATAGATTTGTCACGAAATAATACCCTACTAGTGTTTTTTCACATTATTTTTTCCTTCATCGACTTCATGGAAACTATTTAAGTTGTTACAATTACCAATATATTTTTTTATATACAACAGGTTATTAATATTTGTCGTGCCATGCAATTATTTACTGTTGATATCAGTAATAATGTCAGCTTATCCATCTCTAGTGTCATGCTGGACATTGGACCATCCAATCATAGTGCAGCGATCGCCGCAGTGTTTTGGCGGAATTTATGACATTTCCACTCTAGTTAATTCTTCTATGATTGAAGAAGAAATTGTTACCTGAAATCTTGTTATTGCTCAAGTCTAGATAGACCAGCTTGTCTATGTTCCTGAAGGCATCATCCCGTATCTCGGCAATACGGTTGTCGCGCAGGCTGATTGCTATGCGGGCGCCCGGCGCGGCCGCCAGCTGCGTCACATCACTGATGCTGTTGTTGAAGAATGTGATCAGCACTTGGCTATCTGAAATGTGATTTTACTTATTTACACGATCGGATAAACTCCCACATGAAAGTGTAAATAACGGATGAAAGCGGAACTAAATATTTCTCTACAAAATTGTTGGCACATATTAAATTAAAGAAAAAAAAACTTTTTTTGAAGTCCTTTTACAAATGTGACGTTACACTCTCTTTTAATTTTTACTTTTACGGTTTTACGGAAAAATCCGAAATGTAAAGCTATGGCCGGGAATCGAACCCGGATCCTCATCATTCCGTGATGCGTTCAGATGGTCACAGAGGTGCATTAACGAGGGGTTTTTCAAAATTCCTACGGGATAGGGAATAAATGGGATTTATAAGTCCACTGAACAGGGAGCCTATCTCCATAACTATAATTAAGTACTATATGAGTCTTGAAATTTTGCATACGTGGAAGAAATCATATCGGATGAAAATTAATTTACAAACTTCGAATTTCCCGCGGGATATGGAGAAAGAAGGGATTTATATTATTACTTTGAAATGTTCTTATCTCCGTAACTATTATTACTAGAATCTTTAAATATAGCATGCCAGTAGATAATTATGATATCTGATAACTCATTTCAGGATTTTGCGAAATTTCCGTAGGATAAGAAAAAAAGAGTAACTGACTTGCTAATATAGTTTCTTCGTATTTCGGAGACGGATTCCATAAAGATCAAAGAGGTGCACTACAAAGGGATTTTCCAAGTCTCCCACGGGATAAAAGGACGGTCTAGAAAATAAGCTTTGTATTTAGTAGACAGACAAATGTAGGTACCTGAAGATCGCGTAACTAGGTGAACAAAAAATATTTACCATATTTAAAAAATATTTTTTGTTCATTGAATTGGACTTCCGCAAAGTAACGCTTCAATAAAATAAAAAAAAAGGTCACATAGGTGTTATAAACGATTTTTCGAATTTACCAAAGAACAAAAGGATGGGATAAAAAATAATGGAAGTGTCCACGCAAGACTCTGGGTTTATTTCGTCGAGGTAGGTAGGTAGTACGAAATCCTGCGTGCTAAATTTCGACTCGCATTTGGCTGCTTTTTGTACATTTTCGATGGGAGAGAGGAAGATGTTTTGAACGAAGTCGCGGGCAAAAGCTAGTAAATATACAAATCTCATGCTCGCCATCTCCAGCCTATATATGACCTACTGTTGGGCACAGGCCTCCTCTCAGAATGAGAGAGCTTGTGCCATAGTTCCCACGCGGGCCCAGTGCGGATTGGGAACTTCACACACACCATTGAATTGTTTCGCAGATGTGTGCGGGTTTCCTCACGATGTTCTCCTTTCCCAATCACAAACAAATATAAATATCCGAAGTAAATGATTTGAATAATTGACTTAGATTATTATACAGTTTAACTTTTAGTTTTACAATTTAAAGTCAACATAGGATGGACAACGATAGTCATAGAAATAAATTTGACTCGAATGAAACTGTGATGCAATGCACCGGAAACGATCTCCAATAATCTACCTAAAAAAAAAAAATGTTATCGAATTTAAGTTTTGAGTCATCAGCCCGGCCAGCACGAGAACGCACGAAAGTCGCGTCGCGCGCGAGAAAAACTACCCGTCTCTTTCTAAAACGAACAGTAAGAAAAAGACGGGCAATCTATCTCGCGCGCGACGCGACTCTTGTGCGCTCTCGTGCTAGACGTGCAGAATAGAGTCTTATACTATCCAAAAACATGATTTACTATCATCGAACCGTGTTTTAAAAAAAAAAAAAAATTTTCTGCACCCCGGTTTTACTATAATCAGTGTAATCTTAAAGCATATTTGCGAACTACACAAACAACTACCGAACTGCTGATGGGCTGTTTACAGTAATTATTTTATCTCATTTCATCGTGTGTCATTGCGTGTTGGTGCTATCAGTACATCAACGTGGGGTACATTGTAGGTATACAGCCCACCTCTAAACAAAGTAAATACCTACAGTGAAAGCACTTGTCGCTACTTAACCGTCATTCAGAGTATATTTTCCTAGAAATAAATCATTAAATATGATAAGAAGTTATCCATACATTGATAACGTGCATGACAGGTATTGTAATACAAGAGAGGCGCCCTATGACTGGTTCTGGTGCAATGGGGACATTTAAGTGTATATCTTCATATATCTTCAGCCAGAAAGCCGGTAGCGCAGGCAGAAAAGCGTTAATTTTATTTTGTACCTGTGATTATTGCAATTATTTTAGTAGATTAATCCAGAGAACGAATGAAAAGACAACAGAGATTATCGGTACCTTTGCGGACCACAAGCGGTCTGCAAGTCACTGGCTAAAAACCAATGCTTTGAATAATCCACACACTCTTAAACGAATTACATTAGAAACTGGACTATTATTGTTCGTTAATTGACTGGCTGCTGTCTAGACTAGCTAATCTAGTCTTAAACTTAATGTTAATCAAGAATAGTATAGCTTCCCATTAGTGTCATATTTTTATATTCGACAGTAATTGCAGAGCCCCTGATTACAAATACAGAAACTACCATACCTACCTACCTCTTTATTGTATTCCCGATACACTATTTACTATTTAAAGCCCATCAAAGTATTGCAATAAACCAGAATCTAATCTGTACGTATCATATAATATGATGTGCTAGATATATGAATTCAATTCTAGGTGTGGCAACTATGCATGAAAACGTGTTTCATGTGTTGTTGCGTCTTACCGTTGTTTACTTTGCTCATTTGTTCGGGCCAATTCTCCGGCACTTCCTCGATGCCGCGCCGCGAACAGTTCAGAGTCACATTGTCGTCGTCCTTTACGGTCACCTCGCAAGGTTTAGGCGGGAAGGTCGACTTCGCGGTACTCGCTGAAACTAGGGCACCGATTATCACTAACACCTACAACAAAAAAAACACCATTAGGTGCCTGTTGCAAGCATAACTAATCACTGCACAAACACGCGCGATCACCACCGTCCGTTTACTCACTGTGCATAACGCATCTGCCGAGGGGTACATTTTCCTCGATTATTAAATTGTTACTGTAAAAAAACTTGCGGTCTCTAGTGTGTTTATTATCTTATCAGTTTGTATAAGCGATATCACGTCCCGACGCGAACTAGCGCCTTATTGGTTTGAGTCGCCGTTATCATACACTATTATAGAGCGGCGTATGTTTGTTTAACTACTGTGCGCTTCTGCTTATAGGAGATCCTGAATGTTACCGCCAGCAAGTTGGAGGAGATCATCAAGCCGCTCAACGAGGACGAATACGGGCTGCTCGACAAGCACAAGTACGCCGACACTGGCTCGCCGGACTCCACCGAGGAGATGAAGAACCTGGAGTCGCGGCAGGCGGCCGTCACGCTGTTACAGATCAAGAACTACGATCCTAACAAGTACGCGGTCAAAGCGGAGGAGGACCACCACATAGTTTTCAACAGCGTGCCGAGTCTGCCGCCCGCCGAGCGTGCGCGCGAAGTCATGCACTGCAACGCAGTCATCGACATAATAAGCAAAGCCGTTGCCGTCGCGCAGCGCGAGAACGAAGAATCTCACAAGTATCCGCCCAACTACACGACCGTGATAGAACGGTCCAACCCCGAACTCGGCTACTCGCACGAGTACCAAGATGATCAGTACAGCAATACTTACGGCGTTGCACAGAACGCCCCGAGCCCTGGAAGCCATGAGGACCAAGAGAATAAGGAAATGGACCTCTCGCTCTACAGCGTCAAAAGCGAACCTCAAGAGCATTGCGAACCGGCGGAACGCGATCGCTCAAATTCATATTTTCACAAAGCATTGTCTCACAACAAACAATCGAATTTCGCGGATGAATACAAACAACATGTCTTCGGCCGCTCCGCAAGCAAAAAAGCACGAGATAACTCATCCGTGTACGAGGAGTGCAGTCAGAGCAGTAGCGGCTCAGATCCCGATCGACTGCAAATGGATATATCTCAGATGTCGCAGGTGAAAATGCATTCCTAAATCCTAATAACCATCTTAAAAGGGTTTGTGATTTTAAATACTAGGTAGTTTAAATGAGCAAAAATTATGAAAGGTATGAGGTTTATAGAAATGGACCTCTGCAAAGTAAGCCCTGATTCAATAATAAATTAACTAAATAGTTAATTTATTATGATCCTCAGAAAATCGTGACAAATACATTCGAGTTATTTTTACTTTTAAATCAGAAACAAAAGAAAGTCAACTAGCAGAACTACCCGGTTTCTAAAACTAGCCCATCGTATCAATCTTCCAACGACACAGTTGATGTCAACATTGTCAAGATTAGCTTGATTGAACCGACTCACGTTTGTTTACGGTGTTCTTACTTTGTGAGCAACTGCGTTTATTCAAGTCTTTTGTGATTGTATCCGCAGGACGACCCTGAAGAGACTCAGTCTGCGAGATCGACCCAGTCCTCACCGCAGCCGCGACCAGAGAATGAGAACGACAAAGATTCTCTGTGGCAGGCATTACACAGACAAAATGGCAAGTTTTACTTTGACGACCAAAATATGACGCATCGGATAAAAGTCAACTTAACTGTTTTGTTTTTTTTTGAAGATTTTGTTGTCCTTTTATTTGGCACGTAATTTACAGGCGGCTTGTATCATGCTACGATCGTAACGTGCTTAACTTTATCCAACAATATTTACATGTTTTCCGAATGGGAAGCATGTTTAGAGATCCCGTGAGTTGTGTTTGAATTGTGCTCGTTTCTCATCAGGGCGGGGCGGTGAAGCTACCCAACTGCTCAAGCGGCTCATCAACAGCAAACACCTCGGCATGACGGTGTCTCCGCTGCGGGCGTCAGCATCGCCCATGGCTGGCGCGCCGGCCGCGCCCAACGGCGCCGTCTCGCCGGTGAGTTAGTGCTACATGGCTTTAACATCCATGCTAACGACAGATCCATATAACACCATAGACTTCGGAAAGCGAGCGCTTCGGTAAGACGATGTCTTTAATATGGCTGGAGCACCGACGGCGGCCGTTCACGCATCGTCGATAATTTAGCTACGCTCTCGTTTTAAATAGCGCATCTTGATGATTACCCTTACTCCTTTCCCTTTGCACCACTCTCTGTCAATATTCTATTTATTTTATTTTATTTGGTTATATGCATTAAACAGTGTATTCATTACCACCACCTGTTATGTGCAGGTACTTAGGTTTCCTTGGCTTGGCCATTACTTACGCCTCAAAAGAACTTAAAATATTGTTTAACTGGACACGATTTTGTTATATTATATCATAATATGTGTTTGACGACGTGGTTGGCTTAGTTGGTAGTGACCCTGCCTGTGAAGCAAACGTCCCGGGTTCGAGCCCTGGTAAGGGCACATAATTTGTGTGATGAGCCCGAATATTTGTTCCTGAGTCATCGATGTTTCTATCTATTTAAGTATGTATTTCTCTATGTGTATAAGTATGTATATCGTTGTCTAGTACCCATAATACCAGCTTTACTAGTCCTTACTTTGGGACTGGGTCAATTTGTGTGAATTGTTCCCTAATATTTATTTATTTATGTATGGTCTAAATAAAATCTTGGCTTACAGTTAAATGTATTAACACAACTCTGATATGAAATTTCTAATATTAGATACTAGAATTTGATAAGTTAGCTTGTCGTTGTCGCAGGGGGTTCCCTGAACTGTTATAATTTTAGATTAGATAAAAATATTGTTAGTGTTTTTACATTATGTTTATTACCCACTACAGCAGTGTGTGTTAAAACTAATAGAAATAATGACAAATAAACTCTACCGTGAAACTACATGACTTTCAGTAATTGGTAAACGTTCATTAAAAAACGGCAACAATACAACAACTAGTTTGAAGTATATTTCATTAATTGTTAATCAAAACGGATCTTAGTTTTCAAAGAACTCTCACCTGCAATGGTTTTGATTCCATGGCTTATACAATTATATTTTTTTACTAACACTTTTCAAACACTTGTCTCTTCACTGAATATAAATCCACAAATCCACTAACTACTCCAAATCTTAAAAACAAGTTGTTTTCCTTCTTAAAAAGCCACTAAGATAAATAAATAAATGTTTCCTGATCAACTTGTTTATTACGGCGAAAAACGTAGTAAAAAAATTGGTGACTGCAATTAAATACCGACTGCGCGAACTGGTTTCGTTGTGTAACTAAGCATCCTCACTATATCTTCTGCTTACAAAGAGACAGCATGAATTAGGTCTTTATTGTCCTCGCGTGTGTTATGGTAATGACCTTACGGATGAGTTTTCCTTGTAACCATTGTTTGGGGCGCGTGCGTAATCTTGACATCTGTTAAGAACTTTTCCCCGAGTGTTCGCTTTATGTCTGATGTTTATGTTAGGTTGTAGTTACTATTATGTTTTGTCTATATTGAGGCCGGAGTAAATACATGTAATGTTTACATTTTTTTCTTTTGATATATTTATATGAGTAACTTGAGATTTATTGTTTCTTAACTCTATCTGAATGCAATTGATTGCTTTTAAAAAGTTGACTACAAAATTTCGATTATCTTGCCAGCGTACCGTGACGACACTAATGTTGTTTTATTTAATTTTTTAATTAAGCTCTATGTTTTTTTTTATAACCAGTAAGAGAGGGACTACTTATGCCTTACCGTAATTATTGTATGCCTTTTTTTAATTCCATTTAGGCTCACATTTGACCACAATCACGACTGATTGCGACGACTTCTTTTTGTTTTGTGTATTTTAGTTTAGGATTACGATAACGGCGGATAATACGATTACGGCTGCTTAAGTTATATTATTATAAGCAATTTAAAACGTGGCAGAAATGTCAGCCGATCCTCTGTATTCGAATGCCATCTAGGGCTCATTTGTCTGTCTGAAACTCAGATCAAAAGAAATAATATACTTTCTTGGGTCTGTGGTCAGAAAACCCTCATTAATCGATTTGATTAAGTGCACTAGTTTAAGTAACTTGCAGTTGTTGTCGGTTGTCGATAGATCATGGCAATGATTTCAGAACGGCGAGTGCCTGGGCATGCGCGGGGCGGGCGCGGGGGCCGCGGGGGGCGCGGGCACGGCGCGCAGGAAGCAGAGCTTCCCGGCGCGCGCGCAGCCCGCCGCGCCCAGCGACGCGCCGCAGCTCTGGCAGCCGCCCGCCGCTGACAACGTTAGTGCACTACTTTCATCCCGTGGCGTAACTATAGGGTGGCTAGGTACGACAGGCCATAGCTTTACGAGGTCCCGAACTGGCTTGTCCTAGAGCACAGAAGAGACGATGATGCACTTCTTCATGTTGAGAGAAGACCTCCATCTGATCGATTTGCCCCGGGCCCCGGATGTTGTAGTTACGCCACTGCTTTTCATCCCTTCCATATTTAGTAACGACTTATTATTGGGTCTATGTCGAATATAATGAATGATCAATTGGTCTAAACAGAATTAATACTTTCATTTTCTATCGACTTTTCGGGAAAACTATAAAATAAACCTAACCTGACTTGTTCTACGTTGTCCGAAATATTTTCAGTTTCAGCTAGATAAATTTTAGACTAAACTAAAATTCGATCAAACGAAGGGCACCACTTATTCATCGATTTGCCAATTTTGTTATTCAACTTACACATTATCAGGGGTTTGAAGATGAACGCTATCAAAGCTGACATGGCAGTTTGCACGTGTATAGCTATGCCAAACTGAATCTGTTGTTTCTTAAAATGTTACCACCCACTGTACGTTTCAGCAAGAGGCGTCAGACGCGTCGTCAGCATCGCGCTCGGCGCCGCGCGTGGAGCTGTCGTGCAGCAACTGCGGCACGCACACGACCACGATATGGCGGCGCGACGCGCACGGCGAGATGGTGTGCAACGCGTGCGGGCTGTACTACAAGCTGCACGGCGTGCCGCGGCCCACGGCCATGCGCCGCGACACCATACACACGCGCCGCCGCCGCCCACGGCACGACAAGCACGCTCGGAACAGTCAGTATTCACTACTGATATTGTAGCTGCGCTTTTATGGATAGCTTTCTTTGCAGCGAAAACGCGTCTTTTGAGAATCTCCTGCGCTTGATTGCCTAATGCTGCAATGGGGGGGCTGAAACGTTTTTGACAGTAGCTTGTAGAAGAAGCCCGTATGTGTTCCAGCCAGATACGTTACGACGATTTCAAATTATTACATGATGCACTTGTAAAAGCGAGCAATGGTATTTAGTTAAAAGATGAGTGAAAATATGTCATAGTGTCTGACCGCAACATGTTTTTTTTGCCGAAACCGATACCGAAACAGAACCTTTTATAAATGTGATTAAAACGTTGAATAAAATGTCTGTGAGCCGTTCTTTCCAGATAAATGAGTAATTAAACTTCTCGCTGGTCCAATATTACAAGGTTCCACGTTTCACTGTTCTCGGATTGAAATTTCAACATTATCATAGTGATACTGGGTTTAAATTAAACTACCATAAAAAGGGAAAATTTAACTTATTGTAATATTGTAAATTTCGGCGAAAGGTTCGGCTGTTTTTGGCCGAAACCGGTTGAGACCTAAACTTCGTAATAAATAAAATAAAAGTAATATGTTATAGCTATTCGAGCGGACCTCGCACATATCTGTAGAGACAAAAGGTGGTTCAGTATCATTATTTTTTGCAGAATCCCGACGCAGCGTGGCGGCGTGCGCGGAACCACCGGAGAGCGGCGGCGGGCGCGAGAGCGCAGCGGAGGGCGCCGGCGACGAGGCCGTGCTGGCCGCGCTGCGCCGCCAGCTGCAGCCGCACCTGCTGGCCGCGCTGCACGCGCAGAACACGCGCCCGCACCCGCCGCACCGCGCGCAGGTACACCCCCCCCCCCCCGCAGCCGCTGCGCTTGGGAACCACTAATGCTTGCATCTCGTTTCGATGCTAACCGACTTTGCCCGCCTTTAGCACGCAAGGTCTTGAGTAACCACAGATACCAGATAAACCATAGATTACGCAAATACATCTATTTGCGTGTTCGAACCCCGACCGTGCGTCGAGGTTTGCTCAGTACATTTTGAAAATTGGAAAACTGTTTGAATCGGTTCAATCGTATCGAAGCGGAGGAGTATCGGTGTTTTTGAATCGATTTAGCTTTCCCGTCACTTGCGATTGTTAAAAAATCAGCACGCTTTCAATACAAATCGTGATATTCGCGTAATCTATGGTATATGTGATATCTGCGCGAGTAACTTATAAAATGTTTGAATATTTACTACATCAATAACTTTTAGATTGGACATCTCGAATCAAACGGAGACTTTATGTGACTATCATATTGTATCAACAGTATAGTTTCACCATTCGCAGATGGGTCACGCCGCGCAGGAGTACGACGAGGCGCCGCTGAACCTCGTGGCGAGTCACGTGGCCGCCGAGGAGACGCACTGACTGCCCGCGCGCCCGACGCCGCGCCCCGACTAACTGCACCCCTCCCCAGATTACAGGTTACCTTGCCTGCTGGTACCAAGTGTCTATACCTGCACGTATGCCAAGAATTCGACATTATTCTAGTAGTTTCGATGGAATTTTGCGACTAAAAAGCGGCAAGCCGTGTAGCCTTGGAAGCTCCGTTCTGAGTGATGAAACTTCTTCCTTCAGCCTTCTCTTGCTTGCTCTTGTTTCGAACTGCTAATTTATCAAGTCACGCGGATTTTTATTTTCTCTCCTAAGTTTTTTAATGTCGCTGGTTTTTATGAGATTATCAAGTTCTATTAATATTCAGTTCAAACTGTACCGCGTGGCACAATTTTCTTACGCTCTTTTAACAACGATAACGACTTTTTTGTAAAAGAAGCTCTACGGATAAAGGGACAAGGGATCATAATTAATTAAGTCATAATAAATTCGTCTTTTAAAAAACAGGCGTTGTGAAAGCAAATTCAAGGGCATAATTAAATATATTTTATTAAACTAAATCATAATACAATGTAGTTTTTACGGAAGGCCAGTGTCAGTAGATGAAAATTAACCAAGGATTTTTAAGTTACATTTATGAATACAACAGTGTCAGTAATCGGGCATTACTCGATACCTCGTTTATCCCTTCGAATAATAAGGGCAAAGGCTCTTACTCCGCGATTGCCTATTCCAAGACACTGAAGTAGTGATTCAATGTTTGGGTTGCACTGGTCGCAATCAGATATATCGTAGCGGGCGAGGTCTTAAATTAAATTAAATAAGCCTTAAATTTCAATAAATTCGTAGCATTAATAAGGTTTATAACATCAGAACACGCAATTCGTCATAAATATAAGAGCAGCGACCTTTCAATAAAATCGGGACGTCACTGATCGTTAAAGGTATCGATGCAATCAGGCTGATCACAAAGATCAGAACATTTGTGGAAAATATACCTTAACTTTGTAACATACAGTTTAAATTACAGTGAATTATGCATGCAGAGGAGTACAAAATGACACGAGTACACTGTGACATCTTTCATTTTGGCATGACGTATGAGCCATATGTGTATTTGTTTGAAATTCGAATCTATTATTATATGCGTAAGGTTTATTTTCCACAAATGTTTCGATATTTATGATCAGCCTGACTGCGTATACCTTTATAAATTTACGATCTGTGCCTTCTGATATATTTACCTTATTGAATTCCCGAATTTATTGAAATTTAATGTTGCTCCGAAATATTTGAGGAGCTCGCCCGCTACGATATATCTGATGGCGACTGTACTGTGTTGATCCATATATCTATTTAGTTTACTATTATCATTGGATGTTCAGGTCGGTCACAAAGTAAACGTGTTCAGTATTACTTGCAGACGCGGCGTCGAATTAGTTGGTGATTTGTTTTTTGATTGAGTATAGCGCTGTTGCGGTGTTCGTACGTATGTTGTATGTGTGGTCTATTGCCGCGTCGGCTGCAGGCGCCGCGCCGCGTGCGAGGCCGGAGTCCCCCCGGGACACTCCACAGTCCAGACACTAACCGCAACGTTAAAGTGAAATCTCGTAAGATAAAAACAATTGATGATAGGTTTGTTAAGCCTTGCCTTAAAATGCTCTCTTATTGATGAAATTAAATAACGGTTACCTATTTCAGGACGCAAGTATTCGTAATTCGTAATGTAGATTAAGATATTGTAAATTTTATTATTTACATAGTACCTAGGAAAGATGAATTCATTAAATTATAGCGTTTAATTTATTTCCCATTTCGGTCAGTATTTACAATGTAAGTATTTTTTATTTTCTGTCGAGTATTGCCTTAGTTGTTTAAGGTTACAAAGTTAGGAAGCAATAATGACAAATGAGTATATCTACTTATCGTAACGTATACGTTATGCGAACCATATTATATATTTTGGTAAATGTAAGTTGGTAGATAGGAGACCGTTCAATGCTAGCTTCGTTTATCGCAGTGATGTAATAGAACAGTTTCGAGTTTTCGTAATTAATAAACAGTTGCCTTTTTACTGTAATATAAATAACTATGTATCTACGTTTTATCAAATAGATGTTTGGCATTATTTAGATAATGATATGTTAGAAACCTAACTCTCTAACGCATTAAAACCGATTGTGCATTCTCGAATGTGTGTGCATTCAGTAACAGCGAATAACCAAAATGTTGAGGCATTATGTATTTAAATCAGCCGGAGACACCTCATCGCGGTCAGTGTTTACGTATATTTATAGCGACAGGCATTTACGTTATATGTTCTCGTGTATGTGTTACTGCTTCGAGCGTTATTGCTCTGTTCACCGTCCCTTACTGTATTTCTACTTAATTTAGTTATATTATAATTTTGTGTAGTGTCAACCCCACGGGCCAGTATGACAGTCTATGAGACGTTGTGATATCTTAGCTGATAGCTAGACAGTGCTCAGCCCTCCGCTGCCCCCGCGCAGCTCCGATCTTGTTGCAGCTACTCCTCTTTGTCACGTTTTACGCGTTATGCTTACCGTATTTAAAAAGCTTTAAAATTGAGATTATTTATTGTTTACTATTGGGATCACCGTGTTTACTCGTATAGGCGTTCGTCGATGTGGTAGTTGTAACTCCTTAGTATTGCTTATTCTTAAATTCACTACGTGGTGGTAGTCTTTCTTGACAATAAAGTATCATGAATTTTAGGATTTAAATTATTGTATTCTCAAATTACGCTCTCTATTGAATTTTTCTAGCTCTCTGTCGAATGATATTAATAACAATCGATTTGTAAATGATATTGATGATAATGCACCAAGCCGTGCTTATTTTTCTATATAAAATCTATTTTGTGGAATGTAATCTCGGTCGAAGTCATTTACACCATCTGCTAATATAGCTGGCATTAGTGAGACAGTATTATTTTCTTAAATTGTATCTTTTTGTACATGTGTTAGGGTTATTATTAATTTGTATTTTTTGTAGTTTTAACTAGTTTACGTCTGTTATATAATATGATATTGGTATCAGGTGAATTCTCTCTTGTCAAGTACACATTATGTATTAGTTCACTAATTATGTTCCTCATAAAGCCGCATCCACAGCAATCCAATGGACGACAACACGTTTTGTTCCTCAACGTCATTCCGTCATGAACGGAAATCATATTTTATATTTAGAACACATCCTCGTGTTACACAGATGCAAAATGTGTGCGTAGAAATTTGTGATGCGTGGCCGCTGTGGCCGCGGCTTGCAACTTCCTTAATAAATTATTTATTGAACTTTTGAAATAAACTTCTTCAAGAACTAATGATGATAGTTATAACGAGTAGTGACGCCCTTCGATCTTCCAATTTGGTTATTTATATTTATATTATTTAGGTTAATTTATGCATATATTAAGAATTGATGAACAATGTATATCGATATTTAGTTACTAACAAACCGGTTGTGTTGTGTGTGCTTATGCTCTAACAAGCATGTGTTTGTGATTTTATTTTGTTTTGTCTGTTCTGTGACCACGGCTGCAGACAGCCACCAATAACTTGTATTCTTGTAATTTATGCTGAAATATTGGCTTTGAATCTCTTTCGAATTCCATTCGTCATAAAAACATCGTTTTTCAAGACTTAAGACTGACAAACATACTCTATGCTTTCAGTATATTATATGTCGTCTGTAACGTATGTTGTCTCGCCATGTTCAAGCGATTTGTCTCAAATAGCGTTGTAAAAGATGGTAAAAGTATTTTAATTAAAATGTGATATTTGTTTGAGAATGTAAGTGCGTGTTTCCGAAAAGCAATAACATTGTGATAAGTGGATAGCATTGTTTGCGAAACTCTAAAGGCTTAATCTGAATGGTGTTGAATAATGAGAACTGTCAATTAAAGTATTAGGAACGAGCGAGCTCACAGTGGCCGGCGCGCCTCGTGCTCCGTGTGCTAGAAAGAATAAGCAATATTATTATGTTTTGTTTTACCTCGCTACTGTGAGTTCTATTGTTCAGTATTTCCTTAAATTCCAAACGTCGATTTGAATATAGAGTTTCTATGAAACGTGTCTGCTACGAGCATTTTAACTACTCGGGAAAAAATCGCTAAAGCAATAATTTCCAATTTAGCTTTTAAAAGGACCATTCGATAAGTTTGTCAGGACATAAACATGTCACTATGTATCTATATTTGTATATTATGATAAGTTTCAGCATAAATTATCCAACTGAGATTGTTCGGAAGAACGCGTGGCCGGAATACTCATTGTGAAACATTAATTATTGTATAGATGATAAATAATGTGACTTACGCAGGGATGGATACTTAAATTATTAAAATTTTAACTGATATATTGGCTATGTAGTGAGTAGAATATTTTTTTACAAATAAATGATAGCAGCTACGTGGTGTTTTCATCTTCCTTTTCCTTTAATAAATATTTACCCCCATCTAACATTAAGAGAGATGTATCTCTTTCACGGGCTCAATAAAACGACGACTCTTAATCATCTGTATATTCAAGTGACGGTAACGATGGGTCGCTTGATGGCGTGCCGCGTGCGCCGGCGCTTGTCTTTGGCGCGGCGCGTGTCGTCCGCGTCTCGGAACAGCTGCTCCGCTTCATCTGCCTCCGCCTCGCGACGCATCCACTGGAGAGCGTGGACGTTGTATCCCACCATGTCCTGTACAATGGGTATCTCCAGTACAATAAGTCGAAAGCGCGCATAGACTAACTATATCAACTGAGCTTATCCTATTACCGGAATACAAAGACATTTATACAATTATTATCTACGAAATCGCAAACAAAAAACATTGCATGTACTTCCATTGAAATATCGACTACTTCCTTAAACAACAGATAACAAATGCACTAGTAGAATAATGACGTCCATTACAGACACTCAACGAAATGTATTTCGTTCAAATAGCTTAAAATGAAAGAATTAGGTTTGATAATTCAATGTAGTACAAAAATTATTATGTAACATACATACACGAATCACGTCCCTATCCCTTACGGGGCAGACAGAGCCCAGTGTGACAAGACCCAAAGAAATACTATAATAATATATACACATACATATATCACGTCTTTATCCCTTAATATATATTACTATGTAAATAATTAAAGAAGCGACTAAGACAATATGTATAATAATACCTATTGTATATGTAGATATAATGGCCTTGCGTCGCGGTAATCGCATAAGCTCAGCTGAAATAGTTTACTACAGTAACTACCAAGCATTCGCATTCGCCATTTATTTCTTTTAAACGGCATAAGACTCACCCGTAGCTCAGCGAGTCGCACGCCAGCCTTCGCCTGTATCTGTATGAGCGGCTTCAACAGAGCTTTGTGGGCTTTCAGCGGCGCGTGGTGCACCTTCAGCAGGAAGACCGCGAGCCGGCAGAGCAGTTCCGTGTGAGAACCGCGCTCTAACAGCGAGGGCAGCGTGCGTATTATTTCGCAGGCCGTGCTGAAGGGCAGCAAGAGAAGGGCTTCTTCCAAGTCGCTGAAATAATAAAATATAATCGTCGAAATGAGCACCCCCTCCTTTATTTTTCGTCGGTTAAAAAGGTATAAAGATCAATAAAGAACCCCAGCAGTTAGTGATGAACTCAAAACCTACTGAACGGATTCATGCGGTTTTCACCAATAGATGGTGATTCACGAGGAAGATTTAGGTATATAATTTGACCAGGTTTTGTGTAAATTGGTCGAAACATAACGATAATAATTGTTGGAAGTTCGAGAAAAGTCAAGCTGCCTCAGAATTTTCCTTGTGCTGCTCTAAGATTTCACGAACATGGTTTGTAAAGCAGAGTGAAAAGGAGCGATGTGTGAGGAAAAACTTATCTCTCTGCTCTCCCACCTTCGTCCAGCCCACGATCTTTTTAGTAGCGGTCGTTCTCGCTGTCCTTATACTGCAGGAAAATTGAGTCACTTCCTGTACCAAACACTTCTTACCTAGCTCGTATTCTGCGCAGAGTCTCCAGCAAGAAGTCTTCCTCGCTGCTGCAGTTGTAGGCGGCCATGAGTAGCGGCGGTGCCACGGGCTGCCCGCGCGCCTCCTCGCGCTCCTTCTTATACTCCTGGCAGACTTGAAGGCATTCCGTAATTGAGTCCGCCTGAAATAATCATTAGTTCAGTATCTCTTGGTGAGGCTACAGCTGGTTCCATTATGTACAATGTTATATTGCTAGCAGAGTACTTACAGCTTTTTCAGCCCCTATCGTCTTCTTCGTTGGCATAACGAGACCTGGCAGACCGGGAACAGGAGCCTGTAAGAACAAACAAATATTGAAGCTATCTACGCTACAGCGACAGCGAAACCTGTAGGTATGCCCTAGATGTCTCTGCACTGGTCTAGGTACTTAGTTTTAAACAATATGTACAAGCGAACGATAGAGATAAGCGTCCATCCATAATCTCGAATCGTAAGTATTGTACCCCTGGACACATCTTATTAAACGGCTTACTTTGCGGCTGTGTAAAGTTGATTAACTAGTGCTGGGCACTCACGTGTTGTTCGCCAGTAGCAAGTCCCTCCTCTTGGTCCGTGGTGTCGCCGAGCACTAGCGGCTCGTCTGTTCGCGAGTAGAGCCGCAGCGCGCGCTCCGAGCCGCAAGACGCCACGTGCAGGCCGCCCGCACCCACCGCTAGCGAATGGCATTCACCAGCGTGGCCCTGCCATTTTTAAAGTCGATTAAAAAACCAAAAATTGGCTAAAACGCCAGAAGATCGAATCATCGATTGAACATGCTCTTAGTCAAATATGATGTAAATTTTTATCGTCTTTCGTAGTGCAGTTCTTTAAAGCAGTTCTGCATTCGCAGTGAACGTTGCCAAGAAAATAAGAAGAGCAAAAAATGTCCCCGATACTTTCGAGAATAAAAAGCTAAGTAGATACAGCAGGTACAGTCACGTTGTAGTGTCACTTGCCATTGTTCCCGATATTACCGAGTAACTGACAGCTTTTCGATTTGCCATACACGGTAAAATTACAAACATGGGTAAGTAAGTGGCTCAACAATCCCTGTTCGCAATTGTACCATAGATTTGAAACCCCTCGGCCTATTAGATTAGCTCGGCGCAGAAATGTAGGTAAGTAAGTAAATGCTTTATTGTACAATAAACAAATAAACAGATACAATTAGAAATGATTGAGAGGGAAAAAATTACAGCAGTCAATGTGTCTAAATAAAATAAACTTTACTCCTGTCCTTTAAGAGCGTATTCGGAATATACAGATTTATTTTTTCTTTATGATTATACCGCTCTTTATATATATGAAAAATATTAAGTAAATTCTAAATAAGCGATAAAATAGTACTCACTTGAAGCGTAATAATATTATCGTACGTGTCGGCATCCCACTGCTTCACCTTCCCGTCTTTACTCGCGGTGAAGAAATAATGCGTGCTCGGGACAAACTGGAGGGCGGTGACAGAGTCATTGTGAGCAAAGATCGACTTGTGACAGTCTCCGAAGTCCATGCCCCAGAGTTTGACGTTACGGTCCGAGGAGCCAGTCGCGATTATGTTGGAGTCGTAGCTGATGTCCAAACAGTGGACGGGGAGCTTGTGCCCGTACAACGAGAGATAGAACTGGAAACAAAGAGAGAAACGTAACAAACTAATACTAACCTTTGACGAGAGATGTAAAGACGACAAAATTTATTAAAAGCTTTTATCTAACTTGATCTGTTTGTTTTTTGTATGGGTCAAATCTTGCAACAGATTTATATGGGGAGTGTGAATGGGTCCGTTGGGAGGGGAAGGCCTAGCGGACGTTCCGTGACCAAATTGCGGATGTTTTGAAAAAGGTCAGGTCAAGAGTACCTGAAAACGACAAGCATGTATGAAGAGATTGATGAATGTGGATGAAGCGAAAGAGGTATGTCAGGATTGTATCAAGTGGAACAAAATAGTTTCTGCCTACCCCTATGGGAAAGAGGCGTGACGGTATGTAATCCATTATAGAGCATTGATTAAATAAATAACATTATAAATAGTTAGTTTAGGCTACAGTTAATCACCTTAAAGGTATCAACGAAGAAAATTTTAACTGTTGAATCGAGAAGCGCCACCGCGATAAATTTGTGGTTTGGACTTATTTTGAGCGCCGTTACTGGTTCTTCCAATTCTAGAGTTCTTGTGTGCAGCAGCGAAAGTACCTGCAATTAAGTTAATTGTAGTAATATCGTCAAATACGAAGACGAAAGTATTTTACAAATGTTTTATTGGTTTACTTTTGCTTTAGATTCTCCTGTAGGGTCTGGTATAAGCTCGAATTGCCAAAATTTTACAGTTTTGTCGGCACCACCGGAAACACAACCTCTCTGAAATCACACAAATAAAGATGGATAAGACTATTTGAGTAGTGTTGTAGGTAGTTGTCTAGTGACGTGAGAGTATTCCAGTTAATATAGCCTTTGTTCATTTATACCCTCACCATAACCTCAAACACCTAGTATGTTTATCACCTCTCATTTCAGCTTAAATAACATTTTGATCTGATATATTTTTCGTTTAGCCAACCTCGTTGTATAATGTATTATTATTCATACATTCTAGAACAATTTTATTTATACCGTACCGTCCGTACCACATGTGGAACACAATCATTGCATATTGCCAAAAAGACCACAAGATTTTTACTAAGATTGAACTACACCAGGAACACGAAATAGTTTACTAGAATGCGCCTGCCGAAAAAAAAGTACTAGCACAGCTGCTCGGTAGTCCGAACAGATCTTGCACAAGGCCTCACCAGTCGCCGAATCTCATCTGAGGTTAACATCTGAGGCCCATTGGACAAATAAAGATAGCTCTGTTTACACGTAAGCTTTAGGTCTAGGGTCACAATACCGAATCGGGTGTCATGGACAGCGCAGCACATTGGCCGCTGTGCGCCGGCACTGTCTCCAGCACGGCGCCAGCGCCTACGTCCAGTATCAGCAAGGCTCCATCGGAGCAGCCCACGGCCGCGTGCCGGTCCCCGGGCAGGAAGGTCAGGCAGGTAGGACGCCCGGCCGGCATAGGGATCGTGCGGAGACACGTTTGGTTCGGTCTGGTTGCACGAATAATAAACGTTGGATAAACAAATTGTGACTAGTCCTAAAATTCGATCTAAACCAGCAAATATTCAATAAGTTATAATACATATATCTACCCCACTATAAATAGCTCTTCCACGCTGGTCTGAGAGTAAGTAAAAAAAAAACAAAGAATGTACCAGTTGCTTCTCTTCCCGCGCATATGGTAAAAGCCCATCGAGAGAATGAGCGGAAATCTTCGGAATCATGTTATAGGCCATGCGGCTAGCAACCCATCACTATTTTGATTCCCCTTTCCACCTATATACCCATAATCATGCTTAACGCGGCCTTTAGGTCTTGTTACCTTAGGCTCTGTCTACCCCGTAAGGGATAAAGACGTGATTTATGTATGCATGTATGCATGTATCTACCCCGTAAGGGATAAACACGTGATTTATGTATGTATGTAATAAATATTTACATATCAAATAGCTCAAGGTTTCCTTCAGCCGAAAAAATGAACTGGTATGGGTTTACCTGTTCCATAGCTTGACAGAATCACCGGATGCAGAGAGCACTGCCAAATTGTCGGAACTGATCGCCACACATCGCGGCTCTTTCTGGTGGCCGGGCTGCGTTATTTGCTTGAGGCATTTCACTGAAAGGATTGTAAATTGAGTTGATGATCTATTTAGCCGTCCTACAGTTTAGCCGTTAAACACTTAGCTTAACCATTTAATAAAGAACGTGGTTTAACTAAATGCAAACCAAGCTTAGCAATATTCTCTAAAATTTACTATGAACTGTATGGAAAAAGTTTTCTTTGATTTGTGGGTGTTCTAGTACTCTAACCTCGGTTGGTCTCAAAGAGTGTTTTAATCCTTAATAGAAATGGGACCGATTGGCATTAAAAAAAAAGTCAAGTGACGATTTTTTCGCTGACTGTACATTTTATCAAAAATCGGTGAATGTCGATTGTCATCACTCAAAAAGTTAGTAAAGGTCTCCTAAGAGCATTTTCGCGTAGCAGCAAGGGATCTAGTAGCTGCCCTTACTGTCCCATTTCAACTTTCCACCCTGTATATATATGTTATCTACGGAAGATACCTAGTACCTACAAACGTTTTGTCCCAGGAAGAAAAGTAGATGCCTAGCCTAAAAACAAAAAAATTACACCCTGATACTTATACCACCTCTAAAAACTTAGGTATTTTGGATAAATTATAAAAATCACCTGTATTGTCTTCACCCAATCTAAGACTGTGCAGTTCAACCGTATTATTAGTGAGTGTAACTCCAACCCGCAGCTCGCCCGTGACTCCAAGCAACAAGGTGTTAGACTTGAGCTTGCTCTCAAGCTTGATCGAGGTAACTCTGCGTACTTCGTCACCGAGTGTGAGCAATTCTGGCACATTGGTCGCATCCGCATCTACTTCTCCAGTTTCCTTAAGCTTTCTAAAATAAAAAAAATTGCTAATTAAATTGGAAATGTAGCACAAATTTTAAGGACTACATTAAGCGAACGTATAGATTTCTTTCTAATCTATTCAAACTATAGACCTTTCAGATAATTCAAATTCTAAAATACTTGTAACAACAAAAATCATAATAATTTTACTCACTACTTTCATTACACAGTGCATATATCATAAAAACTTCAGTCATTAGAGAAATGAAGAGCCTGGGTAATAGAGTAAGTCTCATCTCAGGGCCTGTGTCGTGAAGACAAGAGGCAGTTATAAGAATACAAAATTATTTGTGTGTAGAGTGTGTGTGTGTTAGTGTGTGCATTTAATTACAGGCTGCAAGAATATCCTCGATTTCATCATAATCTAGACTCATTAACCAGCATGCCATTTATTTTTTATTTCACTATACTCACGCTAATTTTTTCCTCTGTTTTTTAACCCTCTTGTTCATCCTTTGCTTTGCCTCCTCGTCCGTACAGAATGCAAATACCTCTAGCAAGGAGTCAGTGCCGTAGCAACCTAATATGGTTTGTCCAAGGTCCGACGTAAGGCCTACGACGCGACCCTTGCCTCCCCGCATTAGCGTGCCTACTTGGTGGCATTGTAATACCTAGAAGAAAAATTGGTGAGGTTGACAGTCTATTAACATACTGTATCAAAATTTTACTTTTATTTTAAGTGTGCTTTACCATAAAACAACTAAACTTAAAACTACATCAAAATTTAAGAGGTATTCCTTGTATCCACATATATCTTTTTTTCTTTTATCACTACATAGTATAAAACAAAGTCGCTTTCTCTGTCCTTATGGCCCTAATCCGTTTGTATGCTTATATCTTCAAAATTACACAACGGATTTTGATGCGGTTTTTTTAATAGATAGTGATTCAAGAGGAAGGTTTTTATGTATAATTCTATGCAGACGAAGTCGCGGGCAGAAGCTATAACATATAATTTTATTTCTGCAGTGTTGGTTTCTTTTTTTAATTTAAGATAAATTTAAAACAAAGTAATATGCAATGCTTGTGAACTTAGTAAATTTATGATGTTTTCTTTTTAGTTTTAAATTTTAAGGTACTTACTGAGCTATCGTCTAAATGATCTGTTTCCTCGAGCTTGACGATTTCGAGATGGCGAGAAAGCTTGTCTTCCTCCTTGATGTCGCTGGTCCAGCGCAGGTGCCACACCCGCAACTCCTGATCCATGCTGCCAGTCACCAGGTACCGCTCTTCCTTCATCAGTACTGCAGACCATACCTGAGATAATTTAATTAAAGGTGACTTATGTCTTTTTTTTTTCCATCAGTGGTGTTTCAAATTTATGTTAAAATAAAATAGAATTGAATATATAGAAAGTTAAAACATAAGTGTTTAATTTAATTAAGTATCTGGCATCTTTAAAAGTACCAGTGTGCCATATTTGGCATATTATGCAACAGTTTTCTAAGTTCAGTGTACCATATATGGTACAAGGAAACATATTTCTGGAATGCACCTCTATTCCAAAATATTTTGATGGAAATTTTACAATAACATACCTCCATTTGATGGCCTCCTAATGTCTTAAAGCAGTGTTTTGTTTCTATATCCCAGAACTTAACAAATGAGTCTTTCGAGGAACTGATCACACAGTTTTTGCCATTTATGAAGAGGACACTTGTAATAGCTCCCTTGTGGCCGCTGAACCTTGCTATGCCCGTCTCGGACACTACATCCCAGAGTATCACCTCGGTGTCCTATTAGAAGTTATAATCAATACAAAACATGTGTTAAGTCAATATATTGGAAAATTGAATTAGTTAGCTGTAGGTGCAATAAGAACTGATTTGATCTTAATGTTTTGTTACATACACAAACTCATGACAAAAATACAAAAATGCAAATATGATTTAATATGTATGATAAATTGACTTGCTTCCTTAATCTGCTTAGAAGTGTCTTTACTAATGTAGAAACTTACATTTTAAGTTATTTTGCTTCAATGTAATACTTACTTTAGAGCCAGACACAAGCCGGTGGCCCTGCTCATCATATTGAAGGCAAGTGACAGCAGACTTGTGTCCGGCGAACTGACACACCACTTCATTGTTGGTCAGTTCAAACACGCTAATATTGCCGTCTACGTAGCCCACCGCCATATGATTACCGGTGGGGCTCGCGGCGATCTGAGATACCACCACATGCTCGCCTGGAAGTACTTGGGCCTAAAAAGTGCAATTAATGAAAAATAATTGCTTATAAAAAAACTTTGTTACCAATTTACGTTATTTAAGTAGTCAATTATTATTTTATTACCTTTTCTCCAAGTCGCATGTCCCAAATAATAACATGCTCGCACGCACCCACTGCTATGTATCTTCCACTTACACCGTTTAACGACACATGGGTACTGTTACAGTCAGCACTAGCAATTATATTAAATGTGCCGCTTGGCGCATATCGCAAATATTGCTTGGTAAGACCCATATTTCAATTTATGCTAAAGAAAATAACCAACAACCATGCTTTCGACATTGTTTACGAATTTTACGATTTTCCCATCATAGCTCAGCTGTCATATGTCAAGCTATTTTTTTTGGATTCATCCATAAAGTAAAAGCAAAGGGAACTAAGCTTATACAGCCAAAACTAAGTTCCTTCGTTTCTTTCCTTAGAGTTATGGTAATGATGTGATGTTCACCCATTTGCTTGCTCCTTTGCCACGCTATTTCATGTAAAAAGGACTTTTATGGCCACCAAACTCAAACACTATCCACTCTCGCAGAGATAAACTTTTCAAGTATTTGACGTCATATGTGGGATTGGATCGACTATAACCAATTTCTATCCTAATTCTTATCTGTGGTGTCCCGCATGGACGTCACTCTCAAAATTCCTTGAATTTCAGTTTTCATGAAAATTTAGGAAATTCGGAAGCCCGCGCTGTTGGTTTATTAAAAGGAAATACTGCACTTTATCTCTAATATAAAGTAATTTTCATTTTTGATTTACTGTACAAGGCCATCAGGTTATTATGTTACTCAACAAAACCAGGTTTATTGTTTTTCTTGTTGCTCCTTCGTGACGTCCCCTATCTAATTTGTGGTTATTGATACTTGCCGCCAGTTGCTAATTGAGTTCGTTGATGTGATGTTGTAGGTTGGTGGGCCACACGAATCGGTCCCGGAAGAGCAATATGGAGGGTAACGCTACGTCGGACATCGTTATCTTGAGCGGCAACTCTCACCCCGAGCTGGCCGATCTGATCGCTAAGTAAGAGCTGATATATTAACACGAATTACTGCTTGTTATACACTAAAGTTTAAGGTTAACCTATTCACATTCATGTTTTTTGTCCAATTGGATTGTCATTGGTTTGTGTACTATGCAATTGTAAGATACAAGTTTGTCTTGTATAGCCGCCTGGGAGTTCGCAAAGGAGGATGTTCAGTGTATCACAAGACCAACAGAGAGACTATGGTGGAGATTGCAGATTCTATCCGTGGCAAGAATATCTACATTGTCCAGACAGGCACTAAGTGAGTAGAAGTATTCCTTAATAGTATGGGAGAATTCAAGGTTACTTAAAACTACGTAGGGCATCAATCATTCATTAGTGACAAAGCATGAGCTAAGTGGATCATACATATATACATGAATATTGTACTGTGGGTTGTTACTTGGTTGGCATGGCTACTATTTAAAGATTTCTTGCAAATAAATCTGTTATTAAATCCGCGGCATGCTGCAGCTGCCCTGGCGGTGTAGTGCGTCGGGCATGTTCGTCGAGAACAGAGTAGATGACTTCTATTCGGTCATGCATAAAAGGCATGCATCATTTCTGTCAATATTAAAAAACACTGACAATAACATACTGAGGGCGATATGTGATGCATGCAAACACATCATGTATGGCCCTTAGTATGCTTGCAATAAAAAAAAAATTGCATGAATTTAAATAACAAATGTACCCCACTGTTAATGTATTAAGTATTATCAATCTACTAAATTATCTCAATACCTATAACATAATTTTTAAAATTTTGTAACTATGTAATCATGTAATTTCTATGGGTGATTACCTGACAATAAACAATTTATTATATAATATATTATTATTAATATCTTTCAAAATAATTTGAGTTCATATTAGTGCACCTCATTATTAGTTTTACTTGGATAATTTTTTTGATAGTTCTCATGTAAGACTTGGCTGAACATTCAACAATTGTTTTCAGAGATGTCAACAATAATATAATGGAGCTTCTCATAATGGCTTATGCTTGCAAGACTTCGTCAGCTCGGTCCATAGTTGGTGTCATTCCGTATCTGCCATACAGCAAACAGTGCAAAATGAGGAAGCGTGGCTGCATTGTCACAAAGCTACTTGCCAAAATGATGTGCAAGTCTGGCCTCACTCATATCATTACCATGGACCTGCATCAGAAGGAAATACAGGGCTTCTATGAATGCCCCGTGGACAATTTGAGGGCCTCACCATTTTTGCTACAGTATATTCAAGAGAGTGTAAGTTACTATGTCATTAGAGGTATAAGAAATAACTAATTACACAGCTGTGAGACAATTTTTTTAATGCTGTCTCTACTCTCCTATTAATATTAATTAGTGTAATTGGAACCCCCATATATGTGTGATTTATTATGTAGAGAAGCTTTTTATTAAATAACCAACCATACTTTTGCTAAAATATTGGTGTGTTATGTGTAACTGTTGTAGTGAGTGTGTTAGGGCCTTAATCATTATGAACAATGACCATTTATTTTTTATATTTGGACAAACAACACATTCTATGCAAAGGCAGCTTTGTTCAATGTGATTCATAAGGTTCATTGCAATTGGAAAACAAAAGTTACTCTGTTAGTTGTTTGCTATAGTTAATGGCTGGATATAGTTACAGAATTTTTAAATATTTGCTGTTATTATTTAATTATTTTTTTAAATTTCAATCACTGAATTGATCATATACAAACCAAGAATAACTGAGTTGGATGCTCCATATTGTCTGTCAAACTTGTACTGCCTATTATGAACTTTGCTGACTTTTATAAAAACAGATTCCAGACTACCGCAATTCTGTAATTGTGGCTCGTAACCCAGGCTCCGCTAAGAAAGCAACGTCGTATGCTGAGCGTCTACGGCTGGCGATCGCAGTCATCCACGGCGAACAGAAGGAGTCCGAGAGTGATGAGGTGGATGGCCGGTACTCCCCGCCGTGCTTACAGAGGTGAGTCAACAAACAAACTATGTAAGTTAAGTAAATAATAATCTATTGTACAAAAATAAAAAGCAAGCACAATTAACAATAGTTAAGATAGATGTACAAAGGTGAATTTCCCTCCCTTTAAGGGATCTCTACCAGTTAACCTATGACTGGATGAGAGGAGCATTTTGATTAAAGACTGACAAAGTCTCAGTTTGGAAATAGTATTGGGTGTTGGTTAATCTAGTTGGTGGATTTATTAATTAAATTTTTAAGTTATCAATGTTCTTTTGGTTTAATTTTCCATGTTTTTTTTTGTTCAGTGTGGATAGGTCTCGCACAATGGATGTGTCTGTGGGCGTCCCGGTGCATCCGGCTAAGGAGAAGCCTCCGATCAACGTGGTCGGAGATGTTGGCGGCAGGATAGCCATTATGGTGGTATGTTCACAAATTTAAATTCCTGTAGGTCTTGTTACCTTAGGCTCTGTCCACCCCATATGGGATAAAGACGTGATTTGTGAATGTGAATGTTCACAAATTTTGACTTGTTTGTATATTGTATTTCAAGTTCCGAAATAGGTGAGACATGTCTCGCTTCTAACCAACCCTACAGGCGAGCTACTCTGCAGACAGCAAAAGTAATTATGCTTCGGTTGTTTTTATTAATTATTGTTGTTTGATTAAGTCCAAACCTCTCCACAAGAAACAAAAGTGGGACAGTCATATATATTGTTACCGATATATTTATAATAATGACGCTGATTGGACCAAGTATTTCATAGTATGTTTATTTACTAGGATGACATGATTGACGACGTCGCATCATTCGTGGCGGCGGCTGAGGTCCTCAAGGAATGCGGTGCGTACAAAATCTACGTTCTGGCGACGCACGGCCTCCTCTCATCCGATGCGCCGCGGCTCATCGAAGACTCTCCTATAGACGAAGTGGTTGTCACTAACACCGTCCCTCATGAGCTTCAGAAAATGCAGTGTCATAAGATCAAGACCATCGACATATCTGTACTCATCAGCGAGGCCATACGGCGCATCCACAACAAAGAATCTATGTCTTACCTGTTCAAAAATGTCACTCTCGAAGACTAGCCTGGTTGTTATTTGTTTACCCTTTTATATTTCCAATTTAACTATAACTAAGCATTATTTTTAAAGTATTATGTCCCTAATTTATACTTGGCATAGATAACTCCATCTTGTATTATACATTAAAGTATTGTAGAACTGTATTTTTATAGCTAGTGTCAAGTATGTCAGCCGTATATTTAATTGTAAGCAACACTCTCTCGCCGATTATAAATTATAATGAGGTTTATGCATTTGTATTTTTTCGTTTTAATATTCTTGTAAATGAAGATTATTTTTAAATTGTTAAAGTGTAAATGTTTATTTTATCAAACAACAATCTTCATTAGTTGTTAAGCGGAAGGAAACTGCTAAACTAAATAGTGCATTTATCTTATCGCGAAAATATCTCATTCATAAAAAAAACCAGTCATCTCATTTATTAGGTTTAATTTGGAATTTGGACCTTATTGCTCTGTGATTATAAAACTATTTCCACGAAATAAACTTGTAAGTTTTATATCAAAGAAAATAAACTTGGTAATTATCTAATGATTGTAATGATAAACTATAACAAAGATTTCGTAAAAATGTGTCCTATAATTATTGCGACCGAAAATAAAAGCGGAGATAAATTCTACCTTTGCGAAGTGTCTCTAGTGAGAGACCAGCCACTCCCATGCGCTTTTATGTACGGTGGCCTGTAGATAAGAGTATAAATAAAAGTTATTAGTAGTAAGACAAAATGTATTGTTTTGTTAGAATATGATATACAATAAAGTCTCTGGGGCATTATATGTTTAATTTTAACTTAAGTACATGTCATATAGAATGTTAAATATTTACTTTCTTTACATTCGGTACTTTCTGTACATGACTGGATTATTTAACTATAACTCCTGAGCGGCTACTCAGTTCAACCGAAGCGAAGCATAGGCTGTAGGAAAATACTCGCCTTCGGTTTCTCGAAACTGCTACTTACAGGTGGTTAATATTCAAATAAAATAAGGTCAAAATTTTCTTAAGGGTTAATAATTAATCATTTCTCTTCGCCGCCGCTTTAGAAAACCCACAGCGAGAAGTTTGAGACATTGAAAAAAACGCCTTACTAGCTGTAACCGGATTTTTTGCCGGCTTAGTCTACAATCACTATTTTCTTGACTGGTTGTGTCATTGTCATTGTGACAGTGACAGGTTAACGTTAACCTCACTAATGAAATTTCTTTGCAAAAGGAGAATTATTACATAAAACTATTTAATTAAAATATGAATAACATTTATGAAGTAATGCAATAACATTGAAAAAAAAGAGAAACAAAACAGTTCGCATCATCGACCGCTAATTATGAACTTATAATGTCGTTTCCCACAATGAAGTTCTTGCGGCATTTACGTATTTCTAAAACATACGAGTCTTATAAACGACTGTACAGTAGTTCTAGAAATGTGCTCAAACTCAACGAACGGGGCATGTACAATGACTTATTTCCGAGTACAGCTGCGTAAGTATTCGAGGCTCAAATTCCGATCGCTTTGTAAATTTGTAGTCACATTGTAGCGATTTCATTCTAAAGCTTATTAACATAAACTGTATCATGTTTTTGCCCTTTTTAGCAATGATATTGTGAATTTACTGAACAAAGCTCCTCAGTGTGTTTATGCTGGATTTGATCCAACAGCTGACAGCCTCCATGTAGGAAACCTCCTTGTCATTATTAATCTTCTCCACTGGCAGAGAGGGGGCCATAACGTTATTGCATTGGTGAGTTTACTTTGAATTTGTAGAATTCACACTAACTATGCATATGTATAAAAAACCTCTGGAACCAGAGCTGCCTCCAAAGTTCCAAACAATATAATAATCTTTTTGTCTTCAGTTAGGTGGTGCTACAGGGCATATTGGTGATCCAAGTGGAAGAAGTACAGACCGGATAGCCCTGCAGAAGGATGTCATAAACCAAAATATTGAATGCATTAAGAAAAACTTAGAAACAGTGTTTGAAAACCATAAAAAATATATCTGGAAAGATGATGAGAGTAAACTTAAGCCAATAAGGTACATGTGAACTTAATTACATCTTAGTAATGTTAAGTGTACTTAAACCTTTGTGAAATAACTGTTGAAAATAAACTCCCTTGTCTGTCAACATCATCACATTTTAGGGTTACATTAAAATTAATGTTTTTCACTTACTGCTACTTTATGAGTAATTTTAAAATAGTTCCATTTTCCAGAATAGTTAATAATGAAGTATGGTACCATAATATAGATGCCATAAGATTTGTTAGTGAGATTGGAAGGAACTTCAGAATGGGGACAATGCTTTTAAAGCAAAGTGTGCAGACTCGCATCAACTCTGAGGTTGGCATGAGTTTCACAGAGTTTGCATATCAAATATTTCAGTCATATGACTGGTTACACTTACTGAAAGAGTATGACTGCAGATTCCAGGTAATTAAGCATACACAAACACATATATTAGATTTGTTAACTATTAGAATAAACAGTATTGAACCAAAGTATTTTATTTGTTTGGTACACAATAGCTTGTTCTAGATCTGATCCTAAATTTAAATTTCCAGATTGGTGGCAGTGATCAAATGGGTAACATATCTGCTGGCCATGATCTTATAAGTCGGTGTACGAAAACAGATGTGTATGGTGAGTACCATTTCTACAAAAAGAAATGTAGTAAGGCAAACATAAACACAATATATATTTCTTTTTTATTATTTTTGATGTCAGATAACTTTTTTAACTACATGGCAATTACTGATTTTTCTAGGTTTGACTCTGCCTCTAGTAACAACAGAAGAAGGTGACAAGTTTGGCAAATCAGCTGGAAATGCACTATGGTTGGACTCAACCAAAACAAGTTCATACAGTTTATACCAATACTTTTTAAGGACAAAGGACTCTGAAGTAGAGAAATTACTCAAGCTGTTTACATTTTACAAGTTAGGAGAGATAAAAGATATTATGTTCAAACACAAACAACATCCCGAGCAGAGGTACCCGCAGACATGTTTGGCTGAACAGCTAGTCACCATAGTACACGGTGGTATGTTACTGTATGTACTAAATGTAGCCATTAGCTATTCTCAATATTTGATATCACATGTTCTTTTTCAATTGAAAACAATAATTAAAACAGGGGCGAAGCCACAGGCTAGTACAGCTAGTGGTAGTGGTATATCAATCTCTAGTAAATTTTGGAACAGAATATACATACTTATAATATGACGCGACTGTTTTCAGAGGAGGGCCTCGAACGCGCACGGCGAGCGACCGCCGCCATCTTCAGCAAAGACGTGAAGTCACTGGTCACGCTCGACGCAACCGAATTGGAGCAAGTGTTTGAAGGAGCGCCCGTTGTTCGCCTTCTACTCTCGCCGGGGATAACCATACTCGAGCTTGGAATGAAGGCCAAATGCTTCCCCACCGAAAGTAAGAACTTTTAATTTACTATTTGTAAATTATAAATAATAGGGCTGTAGGTGAACAACTTAAGTAAATGACCTGTTGTATGCGTGAGTAATGTGTGCGAATAGACAAATAGACGTTTCAAATTGGAAAAATGACTTAAGTTCCACATCAGTTCTCAGTGCCGTAAATAGGGCAGTGCCACCGGTGCCCAGGCACAGGGCGTAGACTCTGGGGGGCGCAAGAATTAAATGGCCAGACCAGGCTGGACTATTAATTTTTCGGTTTGCTCCTGAGAAGTTCCAGCTGCGCTCCTAGTGCTCGATTCCAACACATACGTACCTACATGCCAGTATCATCAAAAACGTCTATTCAATTAGACAAAACATAAATCTTATGCATCAGGGTGGGTAACACATTTGCACTAGTGAACTTGCGTTTGGGTTTTAGTGAGTGAGACACACCACAGTGGGTGGTATAATAGGCGAAGGGTCCACTTAACATCAGATGGCTCGTCTGTTTGTTTGCACACAATCAGTTCTTTAAAAACGTAGATTTTTCTTCCAAAATATTAGATAATTGGTCCACCAACACCAAGTTCCTTGTGCTTTATTTTATCACCTGAATGAAATAAAGTAGGCCTATACAGCAAGCAATCTAGGGTACCTATGATATTAAAAAAAAAAACAATTGCGCCGTATAGAAATTCGCACAGGGCGCAGAAAAGGCTATTTACGGTACTGTCAGTTCTATACACTAAATACTACATACAACAGGTCATTTAGTTAAGTTTTTCACCTATACTACTTTAGGCTATGGCATTAGCCAATATTGTGAAGTTTAAAATGGATAATCATTTTCAAGATCCACAAACCGAAAATATTGATGTGATTTCAGATGACGCAATGAGAATCATTCACGCCGGCGGGTTCTACATAAACCACTGCCGGGTCCAGAAAGTCGATGAGGTCATAACCGAGTCAGCCCACATATTACCGAACTTAGTATCACTTCTCAGAGTGGGCAAAAGGAACCATTACATTGTAAAATGGCAAACTTAAATAAAATACTGGAATTCTATTCAAAAATTTCTTTTAGCATATCCTTACTATTTACTTACAACAGAAGCTTGTATACTTGCAGTATAATAATAAAATGCATATCACATAAAACGTTGTAAATACTACATAACATACTTAAGCCTAAAAATATAGTAAAATACACTGACACAGCGTGGATGAATAACTAATGCACTGCAGGATCATAAAATATCATACAATATGGCTATTCGTCATACTCGCGTTTGTGCACCGCCGGGTGGTTATCTTTCTAATATCACAACAATCAATTGCAACATTCCTAATTGTACAAACTTTGATTGATAAATCTACTTAATGTCATCAAATGCATAAAAAGCTACATTGACATCGTTAATCGATATGTCTTTTTGGAATAACGCTCGAGTAAATCAATTTAAATATAACTCTATGCTGTTTTTGTATGTACTTAA
The DNA here is from genome assembly GCA_949127965.1 of Pandemis corylana. NCBI lineage: Eukaryota > Metazoa > Arthropoda > Insecta > Lepidoptera > Tortricidae > Pandemis > Pandemis corylana. Next base: position 10,353,604 of record OX421857.1, on the reverse strand, counting down.
ATACCTGTGCAAGCTACGTTTCGGGTCCAATATAATTATATAAATCACAAAGGCCTTACAATACGGTACAAAAATAAATAACTCGCTCAACAAAAGGCAACCAACTAAAAGAATATTCAATATGCAGGGGACGGGTCAGAGCCGGAACATGTGTTTTACTTAAGTTTAAACGACTGCAACTGCATGTTCAATCTCTATTTTTTTTACTTCCCTCATGTGATGTGACACTAGTCTTTTTAACAATTTGTACCTAATAAGTAGTTATAATTTTCTCAAATCCTGGCGACTATTCCGCTAAATATATTTTAAATTTATAAGTTTGAATTTGCCAGTGGCGTGCTCGTTAACTAGAATTGAATAATTATGTTTAATTAGTATGTGAAATGCATTATAAACAGTATAAAACTCTTCAGTCTCATTCGATAATTATAATCCTTAGTCATGTTAATGATAGCTTACAGAGAGAATTTTCAGAACAGCCTTGCAGGCTACACATATCGACACACTCCTTGAATTACCTCATAGAAAAAGACTTAGCTCATAGAACATGATAAATCTCTCAGTTTAACTGAATTAAGAAGTGGTCGGTTAACGGTACTGTGGACTGAAAAACCGCTCCTTCTAACTTTTTACATGTGTTTATAGATGTGCAAATTATTTAACAAGAGATGAAGTTTGAATAATTGTGATATCAAAGCACCTCCTGCTGTTCTATACATGTACTTGAATGGGAAGCACCGGCTATTAATGCTATCTGTCATGACATGTTGTCAGCTTGGAGTACAAGATGTAAAGCCCCACCTAGAAGTCGATCTCTGACGCTAGCTTCGGGTTATGTAGTCATCTCAGAATACGTGGCTCAACGTAGTGTCTACGTACATCTGACTTGTTATGGCGCTAGCGTCGGGATCAAGCCAGCGGGGTATAAAGGTATAATACTGATTAACGTCAGGTCTCGGCGTCGTCTAAAAGTGACTACTGACGTTTCGAACCTACCGAGAGTGATGCAGCAAATATCACGAATCGACAGTATATAAAAAAATAGACTTCGGAAGCCGCATCGACCGAACTCGAAAAAGAAACGTAATAAATAATGGACTAGCATCAACTTTTGATAAGACCACGGTCCAGATCCGGCGCTATTTTCGCTAGAAGTCGTATAGTAGCCGTCATCAGTTTTAGTACTTCGTGTCCGGTCGAGGCGTCCAAGAAATCGGTCTCGTGAGTTTCGGTCTCGGGGCCGGAATGCGCCTCAGAGGTCAGTGCTCTCGTGATGAGCGAGCGGTGCGGAGGCGGGCGGCGGCGGCGCGGGCACCTGCGGGCGCGGCGGGCGCGCGCGCGGCGACAGCGGCGCCTCCGTGATGCTGCCCTCGGACTGCGACAGCTGGCGCGTGGCGCTGCTCAGGCCCTTGTGGTCGTCCAGCTCGGCGTCCTTGCCGCCCGAGCTGTGCGTGCGCTGCACCGTGACGCGCGCGCCGGCGTCCTCGTCGGCGGGCGCGCCCACCTGGATGACGGTGGGGTGCTGCTTGTCCACGCTGTAAATGTGCGTGCGCTCGAGCACGGTCGGCGTCACGTCGGAGTCGCTGGAGCCGCGCGGCGCCCGGAAGCTCTGCGGCCGCAGCGTGGCGGGCCGCTCGGGCACGGCCGGCTTGTTGCGCAGCTGCACCTCCCCCGGCTCGGGGTCCGCGAGGGCCGGCACGATGGTCCGCGGCGCCGCGACGGGGCGCGGCGGCGGCTGAGCCGGCTTGGGCGTGACCAGCCGCCCGGGCTTCTCGGCGGCGACGGGCCGCTCCAGCGAGGCCGGTCCGCTGATCCCTTCCGTCACTTTCATCCTGCTGACGACTCCCGTCTGTGCGGTCACGTTTTTAACCACGAGCGTCGAGTCGCTCCTGTCCTCGAGCGCTTTGATGCTCTCGAATTTGTCCTTTTCTACCTCTAAACTCTGCCGTCGCGCTTCAAAGAGGTTCTCACGGCTGCTGCTGCGGGCTGCCTCGTCCTTGAGCGCCTTGTTCTGGCGGTACGTGGACCGGTTGATGGTCTGCACGCCCGTGATGACCTTGCCGGTGTCCGATATGACGGGCCTCGGGGGCTTCGCCGGTTTGTCGGGCTCGGTCCGGGGGGTCTCCTGCGCTTGCGCGTCGGGTTTCTTGTTTTTGTCGGGCGTGAAGTTGGGCGGCACGGGCGCCAGCGGCTTGTTTTTCCGTCGCATGATCGGCTTGGGGCTGCCGAGCGGCGGACTGGACTGGTCCGACAACGAGCTGTTGGACTGAGCCTTCTTGATGTCGTTGTCCAGCAGTATGAGCGAGGTGTCGTGGCTGTTGCTGCGCGAGTGGCGGCCGGGCGCGTAGTCCAGCATGGAGCGCGTCATGCTGCCGTAGTCGCCATTGGCGTGCTCCTGCAGCGCCGCCGTCTGCGCGAAGCCGGGCCCGAAGCTCGGCGAGAACCCGTACTCGCACTGGTCGGGCAGCAGGTCCTCCTTCGTGAACGAGATGAAAAAGTTGATGTCGTCGCTGAAGAACCAGTCGGCCTGTTTGATTAACAGCTCGACGACACAGTTGACGGCGGTGGTCAGGTTCATGTCGTAGACGCTGTCGTCGCTGGGGCCCCAGAGCAGGTTCGGCGCGATCACTATGGCGAGGTTCGACGGCGTCATCTTGTTAGTGCTCTGGTTCTGCGTGAGGGCCGATAGAAACTTGATAAGATATCTCAGGTTCTGGTAGTTGGCTTCGGGGAGCAAGTGGATGGCTTCCCAGAGCGTGTTAAGGCGCGCCTGCTCGGAGGGCAGACGGAAGGCGGAGACGAAGTGCTCGTAGAGGCGGTACGTGAGCAGCGGCTCGGGCAGCTCGCGCAGATAGGACTTGAGCACGGAGGCCACCACGTGCACGTCGCGGTAGTCGCGCGGCAGCGGCACCGAGAACAGCCCCGCGTCCAGCGACAGCTTCATGCGCCGCACCTTCGACGTTCCTGCCGGCCGGACGGGGACACTCAGACATCAACCACATTATGTAACGTTTCTAATTCAATAGTCTATGCAAAAAATTGCGTTCAAAAAGGTGATACAAGGTGATTTTAGAACATGCAGTTGTAACGCGACATCGGTAGTGAACTGACACTTCAATCCACCCTTTGTCGGGACTGGGGATTTATATAAATACTCTGATAAAGAATAGACAATAGATGAATTGGGAACTAAAACTTCATACAAAATTGTTGCCATACCATTTTGTGTCAAACAGTAGGTACATACCGCCAGCTATCCTGAACAGGCCCTCCTCGTTGAGAGCGAGTTCGTGCAGTGTGCACACGCACAGTTCGATGGGGAACGCTATCGTGCGGCCCGTCACTCGCAAATGCTGCTCCAGGGGGTACCCAAACACCGGTTTGACAGCACTGTCATCTAAAAAGAAATAGATACTTAGTACAGTTTTAAATATTGCATTCAAAATTGGTGGCATGATGTAGAAACTATCCTGGTATAGCTAATATCGAATTACCTACCTCCTTTTGTATTATATAATTTCATTATTTATTATGCTGGTCTGGCAGTAAAGAAAACAAATATACCAGTTGCTTCTCTTCCCGCGCAGCCCATCGAGGGAATGGGCGAAAATCTTAGGAACCCATCACTATTTTGATTCTCCTTTCCACCTACACGCCCACAATCATGCTAACGTGGCCTGTAGATCTTGTTACCTTAGACTGTCTACCCCGTAAGGAGTAAAGTCGTGATTTATGTATGTATGTACGAGTATGTAATATCAAAAGTGATACAATAATGTTTTATCTTCAACATGTAAAAGTTTTTTCATAAAGCTGAACTAATTCAGGGTTGCGTTTCGGATGCTACATGTGGCATAGGTCTGTACATATATTATACATAGAAACCCTCTTACTCATTGGTTAACAAATGTAAATATAATCTAATAGGTACTTTATACATATTAGTCATTCATAGTAGGTTTATACTTACCATATACTCTACTATATATGTATGTTTATAATTATTTTAGTGTGTTGATAAGAAAATTCTAAAATTGCAAGGAAATAGTATCAAATAGTGATACCTCATCATCTCATCTCCAGCCTATATTCGCCCCACAACTAGGCACAGCCCTCTTCTTAGAACGAGAGGGCTTGGGCTATAGTTCGCACGCGGCCCCAATGCGCATTTCCAGAACTTCACACACCCCATTGAATTGCTTCGCAAACGTGTGCACGGGTTACCGAAAACGGTGAAGGAAAACATCGTGAGGAGCTCATGGTAAATTTCAAACGAAACGAAATCGCACAGGAATTATATAAAACTCAAGAGGTGCGAGCCCGGAGATTCGAAACCACGAGCCTCGGTTGGAGAGGACACAGGTCAAACCACTACGCTACCGCGGCTTTGTGATTACCTATGTATGACAAACAAATACAAAACCTAGCAACCTGGGGGACTAAAATATGACTGAACGAAAGAGTAAATTAATTAATTAAGCCATTAATTTTGTACTGTGATAATTCAGAGAAACCATACTCTTGGTGTAAAGTAGAACGGACTGATTGACCTGAGGCCTTATAAGCTAACGCGATCATCACAATCGTATTCACAATCTCTATTTACTGCTATCATGCACCGTTTGACAGACAGAAATTATGATTCCGGTTGCGACCGCAGCGCATTACACAATAATCCTAACAGTTTTAGAGACTGTACGAGATCAATAGTGGCGTGACCGCGCCAAATTAAACCACAGCGCGAACCCCACTGGATGTGCAGCCGTTAACACTCCGTGCGACTTATGTTACACTTTAATACATACATACATATATCACGTCTTTATCCCTTACGGGGTAGACAGAGCCTAAGGTGACAAAACCTTAAGACCACGTTTAGCATGATTTAGGGCGTATAGGTGGAAAGGGAAATCAAAATAGTGATGGGTCGCTAGCCGCATCGCCTACAACATGATTCCTAAGACTTTCGCCCATTCCCTCGATGGGCTATTACCATCTGCGCGGGAAGAGATGCAACTGGTAAATTCTATGTTTTTTCTTTACTCCCGGACCAGTATAGAAGAGACAATTAATAAACACACTTTAATAAAGTACAGAAACGGTCAGGTCACTGTTGGCGAGTGCGATAATGTTCAAAAAGATCTGTTTCTTTACCAGTTCTATTGCTTAACCCATTATAATGAAAGTGAGTTAATACATCGTCTTGTTTCTCTCATCTCCAGCATTGAACTAGATCATCTGTGAAGGCGATTAGGGTAATTGCTCTAGCAATTAATGTTCATAGAATGGACACTATTTAAAGTGGCCTGTGACTCATAAGATAATTTCGACAGGGTCTGCGTGTCTGATAATAAAATTACTAATCTGTAACATTATCTCACATTGTTTCAAGCTGCAAAATGATTGCAGTCTTTATCACAAAACACAACAAAACATTAGCAAACAATACCATTCATATTATTAGCACAGTTTCTCATAGTATTTTTCAATATACTAGTATTAACATACTAATTTAACAAGAATATAGTGTAACATCAAATAAGTATTCATAAATAATATTAAGGTACAATTTCTTGGACCCATCCAACTTATCAGTTTGTTCAAAAGGAAGTTCAATGATTGTATTCTAATATGATTCTAAAGACATTAGCATAGGTATCTGTCTGGCTGTTTGAATTTTAAACAAACAATACAACAGTGTAGTTGGAGCAATTTATCTGTATTACATATTGATGATAGGGCAGCAAGTGACATTGGGACTTCCATATTCCTTATCTAGAGTGACCTTGATGATCCACCCACTTTTTGTTAAGCTGTTTCACAGGCTATTTTCTAATGCTTCTTTGAGTTATCAACAAAGTAACAAAGATAGTGACCCTTTATTTATTAAAATAAATGAAAACATATTATTTAAACCAAGATTGCTCAATTCCTAACCTACAAGCAAATTTTTTAAGTGAAAATTTCATCTATGATTGATTATTTTTATAACTAAAAAAATAAATAGGAACCGCCAGTTGTATCTGCCATTTGACCAACCAGATTGTCAAAAAGGTTGAGCAGTCTTGATTTAAACTCTTCTTTTGGAACTAAGTTTAAAGAGTTCTAAACCATTTCATGTCATTCAGGGAAGGTTTGAAGAACATGTGGCTCGCACCATCTTCTTAAGTGTAAATATTCCTTTGTTTATTTTGTGCTCTTTATTTAGATATACATACATACACAAATCACGTCTTTATCCCTTACGGGATAGACAGAGCCTAAGGTGGCAAGACCTACAGGCCACGTATAGCAAGATTGTGGGCATAAAGTTGGAAAAAGGTATCAAAAGTGTTGGGTTGCTAGCCACATCGCCTATAACATGATTATATATTTCATCTCTTTATTTATTATATATTTTATTGATATATATTAAAGGCAGTATACAGTAGTTTATTGTCTGGTAGGTTTTATGAGTTTATGTATTAAATTCGGTAATGTTATGTTATGTATTATGGCTCTCAAAATTTGTAATTTTTAAACTCACTTGTCCATCCCTAATATAATACTTTTCTTATCCACTCAAAAGGTTGACTGGAAGAGATCCCTTAAAGGGATAAGTCCGCCTTTGAGCATGTATCTCAGTGTATGTCAATTGTATTTGTTTTATGTTTATTTTCCACAGTAAAGAGGTTACATACATACATACCATTTCATTAAAGAAAAGTGGTACAAGAACTTACTTATAAACCTCTCCAGCTCAGGTACAGTGTCTTGTAGCGAGTGAAGTGCAGATTCATGATATGCTCGTTGTAATTTCACATATTGCAGTAGTGTGTGTGCCAGTTGGGCTTCTTTGGCGACTAGAGCAAACATGTCAGCGGCCAGGGCATCTCTGGCTGCTTCCACCTTGGTGCCCGCTTCTTCCAACTCATCTCGTGCTGCACTGAGTTTTGCTGGGTTCTCTTCTTTTGCCCGCTCTAAATGCTGTAAGATTATAAAACATCAAGGTACAAGCTGAATATGATCTACATCCTAGCCCTTTCCAACTAAAATGATCCACTTAAATTAAAAACAAAACAACTGACATTTAAAAAGAATATGATTCAAATTCAATTGTGATTAACCCTCACAATCATGTTAGCCTAGTTGGAAAGGGTAAGACAAACAGCATATGTATTGATTGATTGACCCAGCAAAACAGTTTAATCTGTATGGTCTATTACACTTTTATTAAAAAACACCAAGTTGTCAATGTGTGAGTTAAGTTAGTCGTCAACAATAAGGTAATGCTTCAATTCGAGATACTAGAATTTAAGTTCAGATAAGAATGTTATCTCTACAAACATTGGGCATTTCTTTGAAAGAGTATTATTTTTATTGAAACAAATCCATAGAAGTTTTAGGCTTTACACATATTATCAATATCCTGTCAAAAGTCATGATTCACTTGTTTTCTTTTAACTTTTATGTCAATGATTATGTCAAATGATAAAATTTATCTTACATGATATCGGCTTGCTGCAGATTCTTTTTCACTTATGAGTTTACTAAGTTGCTTCTTCACTTTCATTATGGCAGGGAGATCTTGGTCACTGATGGTTGATAATGGAGCTATTACTAGTTGCTCAACTTTTACTTCATGTTCTGCTATTTCATTTGCAAGGAATTTTTCTGTTTTACCTGTTGATAAGAATAATGACAATACAGATATTTTTATAAACATACAAAAGAATTTTGTGATCAATTTACTTATGCATAACCAACAAAAAGGAAAACATTGTGTTATTTTGCAGATTCATGAACAGTCTGGAATTAGGTTTCCTTAATGTATTTTAATACAATTTTGTTTGTCTAATAATTACATAAATTATAATGACTGTTTCATATCATGATATAAAAATGAATGCATCTAGGTAGTTGTGTTTTTTTCATCACTCATAAACCACAAATTCAAATTCCAGATTTTGATGATGTTTTAAAAAATAAATGGATGCAAACAAACAAACAAACATATGTATATATGTAAATGCAATTAGTACAAAACTAGAAACTGGAATAGCCCTAGAAATATTTCTATGATCTCACCAAAATGAATCACAATTTGGCTATACAACAAGCCAATTCACTGCCAATTGGGGCCCTGACAATCTAGAGATTAACAAATTGAAATGGCACTGTTTGACAACTCACCACATTCAAATAAGATATGTTTTAAAACACTCTCATCATCGTCAAAGTTGCTGGCTTCGCACATGGACAGCCCCAGCAGGTACTCGGGCAGTTTCTTGAGCCTCTTTTCCCTGGCGGCAGGATCCTGCCCTTGTGTGCTGCCGGCCCCAGTTGCCAGCCTCTTACTGACTAGTTGTAAGGCATTTCTTAATTGTTCAACTTTCCTGTCTGCTGTCTGAAGCTCATCTGTGAGCGCTTCGCCTTTTCCGGACCTGCGGGTAAACAAAATCATAATGACTTCACTGCCAACTGCAGAAACTGATTGGAATAAAACATTTAAATCTAGATCATATTTTGTATTCTCTTGGTAGACTTCTGCTTGTCTGATAGGTACGGAGATCAGTGATACAAGTACCATTGATCTCTACAAAGGATCACGAATCTTATCTAATGGTGATAGATAAAACGGTACCATACCTTGAAAATGTTTGGTCTGCGAGTTGTTTAACCCTATAAAACTGTTTCTTCATTATGAATAATTTTTGTCACCGATATTATTTATAAGTTACTAAGAAGGTCATTGGACTTAGTGGATCGTAAAAATAATAAAACGATCGGGCAAGATCTCGGTAAGGAACGAAACGTCAGTGCGTCAATGAGATCATCCTCGGCTCCAAAAGGCAGGAAAGTTTATATAAAGCACTATACACTATTAGCAAATAAAAACTCTATTCAATAAGGCACAACATTGTCCTAATTCAAGGTAAATACACAACACAATCTTCCATTCGTAAAATCAGCAATAAACCACAAACTATCGTCGGAAAAATAAAATAACATTAAGATAATGTTGCCAATATTTAAATTTATAGATAGGAAAAAGAACATAATAAAGTTATTTCCACTCCCAGCGGGGTTGCAAATGCGAATCTTTTAAATTCCCTAAAACCCAAGTCAAACTCAACAAGGAGAAAAATCTGTTGTTCGCTATGTACAAGATTATTTTATACTTACATATGAAATATGTTTCAACTACGTAACAAATTTTGAGCAATTGAAAATAAAATGTTATTAAACTAATTAAACTAAATCATTGTTAAACTTTTCGACCTGCGTCATAAAATACAACTTTTTTTTCATCTACAATTCGAATAAACCCAAAAATGCATCTTTTGTTGAAAGTTAGCTACATATTTCATTTTTTTAAGTTTAATCGTAAAAATCCCCCGATACGTCGTGCCTGGCTTAGAGATTATTATTAAATACTGGCTACATTGCCAATTTGAATGGCTATGAAAACCTGTTGAACCAGTTACGACTCAAAGCAGGGATCGCCATCGCCACCACTATGTCTGGATTTACTCTGCTATTAATATAACTTATGCTAGATTTTACTCTATATTAATTACGACTTCACCTAGAAGATGTGTTGTATTTCTGAAATAAGCGACAAAATCTCGAATTTCCCTTTTCAATACTAATCCTCAATCGACTATAGGTTCCTCGAATTTTGGGGAGTTTCACTTCCCCACGAATTGACAGGCTTGGTGTTTTGCACGTAACATAATTTAAACAAATCAAATCAAATTCTAAAACAAAGAACACCTTTTCTTCATCCATTCCTCATAATTTTATGGCAATTTACAATTCATCTCTATATTGTGATTGCAAGGCGCTTATATAACGCAATATTTTTTTATTATGATTGACTGCACTGTTTACCCCGTAAGGGATAAAGACGTGATTTATGTATGTATGTACTGCGTTGACCATGCATTACTAAACAAAACAAAACGCAAATTTCAATAAAAATTGAAAATGTCAGTGTCACTATGACATAATGACAGCTGGGCTGCTGTCAGTGATTGTCGCGCAGTTTGTGTCTTTATTTACAATCTTCGTGAAATGAATTGATTACGATACGATACTCGCAAGCGAAGCGAGAATGTTTTGTAATGTAGGCATTGCATTCAAGTAGGAGTAGGGAGGGTAGAATGTACATTGCAAGCGTTCCAAAAGCAACAATATAGTTGTTGAGAAAACGCAACGTCGAGTAGGTGTGTCGCTGTAAAAAGAACGGCTGCGGTGAAAACTGCATATGTGGAAAACGAATAAAAATAAATAATTGTTAATTTGTTCACGTTAATTTTCATATATAAACAAGCAAGATGGAGCGGCGTTTTGTTAATGTTATTTTGTTAGGGTTCGGTTTTATGTTTGTTTTCACTGCTTTTCAAACAATGGGGAATATAGAGGTAAGCCCATCTTTTAATTAATTACTTTCACTTTTTTATGCGTCTCTATTCGAAAATTTGCATAACAACTTGTAAATTATTTTATTACTAGCAACTGTGAATTAATTATACAAGCTAGGTAGGACTAATATTCTCTTCCCTTGTGACTATTGATTAACATGCTTAAAAATATATTTATATTTATATATTGCTACCTTATTAATTTTCGCAACTTGTTCAAGCCATTTTGTGGCATTTAGGAGTAATTTTATAGCCACTTTTACTTTAAAAAAATAAGTTTAATAATTGTGTCTTAAAACTTGCAGTCATTTAATAATTCTCTGTGTGAACCAGATACATGTCTTTTGATGCATGTGTGTTGAAAGTTTGGTTTCAGTTTTTTTATAGGTATTTAATGCCAAGTTCTCAATAAACTCTGTTTCTAAATGAACTGCATGTTCCTTTACCACTTGGTTAATAATTTTTACACCTTTTGCTTGAACGAAATTGTAGTTATAGTTATTTATCTCAAATGATTTCATCAAAGCATCTTTTCTTTTATATTAGTATGAAATGAAATAAAAAGCCCTGGACAGGAACATTTGAAAAAATCTTAGGAAACCTAATTTTTATAAACATTACTTCCTTAATTTTAGACAATTTTTTTTAAAAATTTTGTTATAAAAATATTGTAATATATTTTTTTTTATTTATTTTTATTACTACTTCCAAGCTGGTCTGGGAGTAAAGAAAAAACATAGAAGGTACCAGTTGCATCTCTTCCCGCGCAGATGGTAAAAGCCCATCGAGGGAATGGGCGAAAATCGTAGGAATCATGTTATAGGCGATGAGGCTAGCCACCCATCACTATTTTGTTCCCTTTTTCCATCTATATGCCGACAATCTTGCTAAACGTGGCCTGTAGGTCTTGTCACCTTAGGCTCTGTCTACCCCGTAAGGGATAAAGACGTGATTCATGTATCTGTATGTATCTGTATCTTTTTTTTATTTTATGGTGTCCTTTTTTAGATTATTGTTGTATTTTTTTAACAGTTATTATTTAAAAATCCAAAAATATCTAAGAATTTTAGACAAAGGTTCTTAGTAAAGGCCACCTTGCAGCAAAATATTGAATTTAGTTTTAAACTTAAATAAGTAGTGTCAAAATGTAGGTACCTATATTGAAACTGTTACACTTAAACCAGATTTTATTTCTGCAAGTGACAAATGTACTATGTAGGTAGGCATACATATTCATCAAAGCAGTTTTGCAAGTACCTATCAAGTTCCTTATGATTTTGTGTCCATCAACAATATTTCGTATAAATATATATGAAAGCTGTAGGTAATAAAGCTTCACATGCAATCTAACTCCATCTCATACTGATTCATTTAATTTTGGTGTATGAAATGAAATGAAATGAAATGAAATGAATTCTTTATTTGCATATGTAAATGTAAGTATGTTTTTTTTACAAACACACATACACCAAAATGAAATGGACAATACAAATACTATATCTATATGTACTATATCTACATGCAACACTAGCGAATCGGCGGAGCCCCGTGAGACAAAACTCCCGTTCACTGCTCTGTGTGATAGATAAATAAACACGAAATTATCTCTACACGTAATTTTTTTGGATCACTCCTTCAAAAATTAAACATTCTACCTCAAAGACAATGTTCACAAACTAGAACATACTTAAGTAGAAAGCACCGCATTCTACTACAAATAAGTATTTTACTAACGACCTTGGAGGCTAGGAACCAACCGTGCAGAGGTGTGTCCTATAAATGTCAAATCAAATATACCTACTGATGAAAGGTTATTCGCGTTCATTGCGACACTGGTTTTAGGTAAATAGGTATGTACCTAGTTATCACCATACAAACGGACATAATTGTGTTTCGTAATAGATAAAAGTTGTGCTTCAACGTAATACTGAACACACCGCCTGGTATGTTATATATGCTGTGCTATGGGTACTTGTTAAATAATAGTGGTCAAGTAAATAAATGTTGTGAGCAAGTTTACTTAAATACCTACTTTTACAGTACTTTTGTTGACGGTAGAAGATACTGATGAATTGTCATGGGTCCTTCATACACATTCAACATTTTTTGACAATCCGACGACAGGAAGTCGAAATTTACTTCGACGAAGTTATTGTAATTTATACAGATGGATGCCGGCCATCAAAATTTCACCTCATCTTTGGCGACACCAGACAACGAACACTCAATCTTTCTTTTTTATTTTTCACTAGCTGTTGCCCGGGGCTTCGCCACCGCTGCAATTTTTTTTTTCAAAATTTTATTTTATAGCTTGTCAAAACAGTAACAAACACAACTAAAAAATAATTTCCAATTCGGTGCAGTCGTGTGGAAGTTATGCGCGTACATACATTTCGACGATTCATTTTTATTTATATAGATTTACTAGCTTCTGCCCGCGACTTCGTCAGCGTAGAATTATACATAAAACCTTCCTCTTGAATCACTATCTATTAAAAAAAAACGTATCAAAATCCGTTGCGTAGTTTTAAACATATAAGCATACATAGGGACAGACAGACAACGGAAAGCGAATTTGTTTTATACTGTGTAGTGATAAAGGTGTACTTTGTACGAGATCGTCCCACTGTTATGAGCACACAGTTTGTTGTAAAAAGAGAGGGCTGAGACGTGAAAGTTCAGTCTATAACGCTTTGTGTCCCTTATGTATGTTTCACCTTGAATAAGTTAACCGTTAACCGACGCTGAAATCTCATTTTATATATAATTTATGTACATTTCTCGCCATTTAGCCCTTATCACTTTACTTTACTTCTTCGCGTATATTTGACGCCCGGCTACATTGTCGGTCAGCTCGTAAGGACTGATGGCTCGCCGTTGAACGTTTTCCGCAACGATAATATGTGAGCAGAATTGTAATTAGGTAGAGCGCCTTCATATCCGCTTTTCCGTCTGTTGTGTTTAAAACTAGATATACTATTTATTTATATCGAATATAAAATTCTCTATACGCTATTGCGTCGCTGTGGTAGTAAATTGTAATAGTCTTGTTAACTATTTTATCGGTAACAAGTGCTCTTATTTTATAAATCAAATAAACTTAAGATTAGCACCTATGTTTTTCCTGTAAAAGTCTTCAAAATCACTATAAAGTTTATAGTATATAGACGATTAGAAGGCGTTGCATGAAATGAAATTCCATTAAATTAAAATATGGCAATCTGCTGTAATGTGTTCTTATATAGACATTGTATACCAACATATTATAACCTACCTTGCTGGTTGATTATGGACAGGCCATTTTCCTACTTCCGTATTAGCATTTAAAAGTATCAAGATTATCAAGAAACAGATCATCTGTGCTGTGGCCAGCGTAGAAACTCTTAAGCACTGATAAGTCGGTTTCGAAAGAAGTTATCGAACAATTACTTTTGCAAAACTTTTAAGCTTGCTAGTGCCGTGCCTTGCCTGGCTGGAGAGCCCCTTATTTTGTGTGCCGAATTTAATATTGTACCATATGTTACGAAGACAGCATGGCATTCAACCAATATTTTTAGTAAACTTCAATAAACCACAATGTATACGCTACATTGCATTGCGTGTAATTCCAATAAAAGTTTTAAGCGAAATGCAATTCCTGTTGGTTTCGAAATCAAAAAGTTCGCAGTGACATTATTACACTTTATGCACTTTTAACTTATCAGAAGACCACAGTTTATTTATTAACGGCCATTTGTTGGCGTATATTATCAAGTTTATTGACATGGTTATAAGATATTATTATGTAACGAGAAATGAGATCATCGTCCGAGATTTGAGATGGTCGGTCATGACTTGTGCAACGGTAATTTTTTGTAAGCACATGTTCGACTGGGACTTACCTACTTGACCGAAAGTATTAGTTGCGAGATTGATATTGTCTAATGCCAGTTCAATAATCTTCACCTTGTCTCGGGTCTTGGCATCGGTTCTGGTGTTTTGGCATATTTGTTATGTTTTATACTATACTCATATCTGATTTCTTAAACTGCAAAGCTGCTACCAAAGCAAAATCCTAATTTCCTTATAATATTATTCTTTCGCAATTTTTTTATACTTTTCTTATAGGAAAGCTTTAAAAACAGAATACTTAATGTAGGCCTGACCAGTCTGACTGCAATCAGGATCCGGACTCTCTGTTATTGTAAGTAATTGTAGGTCACCGTTCATTGACTTATTATTTATATTTATTATATACAAAGCGTCTGTTTTAAATGTGAATAATATTGTGTTGGTTCTTTTTTTACCGAATTCAGAAAAAGGAAGATGTACCTACTATTTTTTACAGAGATTAGATATTCTAATTTTGACGTATGTTCACCGTTAACATCTAGTAGTCGATCCCATTCCATTTTTTAATAAATATAATCTTCGTTACTGTTTTAAGATACAAAGTTATCTAACTCAAGTCTCGTTGAACCACGCGGTAAAATTGTCCATGTACTTAGGCAGGTACAGTTACTGTACGACAACATTAGTTAGATCTACATTTTCCAAGTCATGTTGGCAAATGTGAAGTTAGGTAATATCAGGTAATATCTACTAAGTACTGTGGGCGTGTAAATTCTATGCCCCAAACCGTAGCGTTCAGGAAGTCCCAAACAATGCAATCGTTGCATAAGCTGATGCACCATTAAATCGTATATTAATGTCGCTTCTTTACAAATGGTACCGACAGATTTAAAAGTAGTTCATGCATTGTGTAGCTGGCGATCTTTGAGTTCTCAGTTCACGATGTTCACGTAAAATCCATTAGACTAGTAAGTTAGTTATCAGATAACTAAAAGTAGAAACGTGGCATTTAGAAAGTACCTTCTGTCATTATGATACAAACGCCTGAATATTGCACAAACGTAAACAATAAAGAACGGTGTAGGTAATCTAAGCTAAAAGCGAAATATCAATCTAGTTCTATTAATAGCTAAAACTTGATTCGTGTTTTATTTAAGATGGCAAGGCGTATTAAAATAAAATACGATAATATCCGGTTCAGAATGTGCACAGTTGTTAAAAACATAACTATAAGTAAAGATTTTGGCTTAGTGGGTTTCTGTTCCAATTAGATTGGTATTGAATAATTCAAGGCCCCAACAGTGTTAAATATCATTGACATAACAAGGGCATTATTAATGAAATTGTCAATGACTTGAATGTTTGGGATTTCAATTAACAACACAATGAACTGGCGTAGTAAAATATAAACATTGTTAGGTGCTGTTAAAAGAGAATGAGCGTCAGAAGAACAAGAATGAGTTTCTGTCAAAAATTTCATTTTTAATACAAACTTTTTTTTGCTGACTGTACTTGCATTGCCACCTACATTATGCTACATTATGTGTACCAAATTTCAAGTTAATCGCACCGACCGTTAAAGAGTTCCCTCCTGCGGAGACGGTCCTGGCTGGGTCATCAAAACTCCACTAACAAATTATTGTATTGTCATCTGACTTACATGAGTATCCAAATTTCAGCTCAATCGTTTGAAGATCTGCTTCAAAATTGTGTCGCAAGATTCCACCCGGACAAACATCCGTAAAGCTTGTAATTAGGGCTAGCGCGCACGAGCAACTTTTGTTTCTGCAACTATTTTGTCTCTCACATCGGGTCTACCGTGTTGGTAATAAAAGTGTGCGCACGTAGCGACGTGACTAAGTGCGCGCACTTTCATACTGGCCCGTGGGTGGACTTGATGTGAGAGACAAACAAAATAGTTGCGGAAAAAGGGATTATTCGTGCGCGCTAACCCTTGGGATTAGAGAGAGTAATACCAACAAAAAATTGTATACCCCAAAAATAATACCTTTACGGTTACTGCTTTGAGAGAATGCTAATGTGGTTACTTAGTGCCAAGATTGACGGACACAAAGGATACTTATAATTGAAATTGAAGAGAAGATCCTAAATGTAATTCATTTACTTAGTGAAAAGGATCAAAATTATTTTTCTGCGACATTTATTTTTATTTGGTTGACAAATGCAGATTCTCATGAATGAAGTTTATGTTTATGACTTCGTCATATTATCTATGCCTATTAGGTTTTATCTACCAAAGTCGATAAATTCAAGGCTTTATTTGTATTTAAATGTAGGTCAAGAGGATTGATCAAGGGTTGATTCAATATCATTGTGTCATGATTTAGATAATGATGTGTGATACAAGTTGCATTAGCGTTTTGTTGGTGTGTTGTATAACTAGGTACGATAAATTAAACTTTTTAAATAGGTATAGTGTCCTAGAAATGTCCAAGTTCAAAATAGCAAAACTTAAAAAAATCGATAAGAATGTGTTACTAATGTTGCTGCTGTCTAACATGATCGTTAAAACGATACGTTTTTGGCCTGATGCAATGAATTATCATAAATGTTTGGCTTCCCCAGCCTTGAACTATCGTGAATTCCATAATAGACTTATTTGTGCGACCGGTGCATACCTATGTATTTACCCACTATTTATGCAATAGGGCAAGCATTAATGTCTTTCGGTCCATAAGTATATGGATAAATACATTGTATGATGTACATAATTTTTATCAAATATGGTTACCTTGACTGATTTGGTTCTTTCCTTCTTTCGTAACATTTTGTTTGATACAAAAGTTTAAACAATAATCAGTCGTGATTACGACATAAAATAAATAGGGATATAAAACTGTCATTGGCTTTTAGTTCTATTGCACAATGTTCCTCTTTTTGGGTTTATGCGATATTTTGACTTGCATCGCTGTTGTGTAAGAGCATGCAGCCAGTATTGAGTAGGTGTGCTGTTGTACTTATTAGGCGCAGGTTATAAATAATGGGCGTGCAGTAAGGCCGATTCGATACCATCCAATTAAGACATACGTCTTAGCAAATCCAAAACGCTTTCCTTGTATAACATTTAATTTAAAAAATTAAAAAGCCCTACGCATTAATCGAGTAAATGCAATGCAACACACACACACTTTTTTCGTCGGGGGTTAACGAAACATCAACCATCTTCACACATTTTGACATGTAGGTATGTATACAGTTTAGGTCGTATCTTTTTTCTCTTTTGCGTTACATTGAATAAGGGGCCATTCAAGTATTACGTAAGCAGATTTTTTTACAATGATTTACCCCCCCCCCCTTCCCCTTGTCAGCAAAAGTAAGCAAACCTCTACCCCCCCCTCCCATGCTTACGTAATCATTGGTACCTATATGCATTTTTCTCTTAATGGATTCTGTTTTTTACTGATTCGTGAGCAGCAGATCGAATTGAAACTGCTGACGTAATCACTATATCGACCCCCCACCCACCATGTCATCAAAAATAAGCAAAGCAAAGACCCCCCCGCCCCCTCAAGCGCTTACGTAATACTTGAACGCCCCCTAAGGTTTAATATAGGTAAATATAAATAGGTATATTTAGTTAGACCAGTGTTTTTCAAACTTTTCACGATACGAAAAATATTTCGCGACCCCCCCCCCCCCTTTTTTTCATGAAGGTATTTTAAGTGTTACAAATATTTTGTTGAGGTAGTTTTCGCGACCTCTCGCGACCCTCTTGTAGAGGCTTTGCGACCCCCCCAGGGGGTCGCGACCCACAGTTTGAAAAACACTGAGTTAGACTAAACATGCTGTTACGAGTAAAGTATGTTCCTCCTTGACATATCGAACAGATACTGGAATAGAACTTGCCTCAAGGTTATCTCTTTGTGTTAATAACAACATAATTAATTAGATTATTTTAATAAATAAACATACCAACGGGTTTGTCCAGAATCCAGATTTTATTTGTACGTTTTCAGTTTTGAGTAGTCACTTAAGTCTGATTTTGCTTTGAAACTATTTTTTACGTTATATTATTTCTTCGCGTCGCTCATTACATTAAAAAAATTAGGAGTACCAAAATACACTTAGATAATAAAAGACCAGTGTTTGGAACAGCGTTTCAGCCCTGAAGCTGGGGTGTACCTATCAAAAGTCTAATGATATCTCTATCTCTATCTAGGTGTAAGACATGTCAAAAATACAACCGAAACCGATTTAGATAATTACGTTATTATTGATTAAAAATAAAAAAAAAACAATGTTGTTCGCAGAAAACGATCCTCGACAGCATATCGAGCGATGACAGCTCGTTCACCGGCGATGGTTATACTTCTCTGGCCATCATCTACGCCACGCTGGCTGTCTGCAATTGGTTGTCGCCCTCAGTCATCACCATCACTGGGCCCCGCGGCGCCATGGTCATCGGCGCTATCACTTATTTGTGAGTATGATATGACAGCTTTATCACAAGCGACGGCGACCAGTACCATGGCCATCATCGGTTGCCCACGTGGACAGCGACCTCGGTCATCATCAGCCACAGTCGGTTCTTCAGAATAACTTATGGTTTATGTCAAGGCACTGCGCTTGAAAGGCAACAAAACTATAATGTTACAAAACGCAATTAACAACGTATCTTTTACGTGAGATAGGCCAGTCAACATTGATTTTACATATTATAAATTAGAATATGAACTGCTGTAGGCAATGTAAGTATGTAAATAGTGACCCAATCCTGAGTAGTCTGGATAACCTTAATCAAAATGCCTACTTTATCGTTCTTACCATAACACAGTTACATAGTATGTGCGGTACGTGTTATTACACAATACATAAGCATCAAACCTCTGGCTTCTATTAATTACTTTGTCGGAATTAATGTTTTTAATTATGTCTATGTTTATTCATTTTACTGTTGGTGTAATCTCTGCGTATGTACGCCTATTCGCACCGAACAAAGACGCTACCAAACCGTTTTCCTTTAGATAAGAGTAAATACTGAATAGGTGGGTATATGTTTACGCGACTTTTACTCTATGATATTTCATCATTTTGGGGAATTTCCGAGTTATCAAAGGTTAAACTTTTAACTAAGAGAAGAATCGTCCCGTCGTTATCAATATGAAGTGCGAACTACATAACAACTTACTTCAGCTATCTTCAAGCGTATATCTATCCTATTTTATTCCATGATAAATGTTTGTATACATAAATAATAAAATATGTATTGATGAAATTTGTAATTATGTATAATCGTTATTGAGACAAGACATCGATTTAGCTACCTAGTTCTCAATTCAGGAAAAACTCATTTTCGAATTTTGCTATGAAATCTATATAAATCAAAATGAATTGCTGTTCGTTAGTCTCGCTAAAACTCGAGAACGGCTGAACCGATTTGTCTAATTTTAGTCTTGAAATATTCGTGGAAGCCCAGGGAAGGTTTAAACGGTAAGAAAATATTGAAATTTAGAAGAAAAAAAACGGGAGCGAAGCCGCGGGCAACAGCTAGTATTAAATATTTCATTCAACAGTTTAATATACATATAGTAATAGTTTCCTTTCGAAGCTTTATTTTTATGCTTACCAACTGCCTTGTTTCATACTTCACCGTTAGATGAAAAATTACACGGATCTCTTTAAAATTTTCGAGTAGGTACCTACCTATTGTACGTACTGTGTTAAATATATTATATATGTTATTTTATTCATATCTTAAATCTTAACCAGTTGAGGTTCATAAAAACACCGATAAAGAGAAAGTTATTTACAAGCTGCGGTGAAAATTTGCTTTTCTAAAGAAACGTCTGTGAAAGACGTAAGATTCAAGTTGAAGTCATTATTAAAGAGGGTATTATGTTGTAGATCCAAAATTTAACAAAATAATACCATTCAGTACAGCATAAGTAATAGCAGATGCTCCTGAACGCTGCGGATTTTTAAAATTGCATCTGTGATATTAACGCTAAAAAAAGATTTAATAATACCGCTAAACATTAAAAACCTGTTATAAAGATTAGCCTTTTAAAATACGATTTATTACCCGACGATGTTCTTGTCGTTATAATAACAGACGCGCCCCTGACGGACATCTAAATTGCTGCAGCAGAGATGCTAATACATATAAACCAATTTTTAAAATAATTACACGAACAAGTAGCATAATAAAACATTCAAGCACAATTAGGTGCACTTAAATGCCCTATGACGCTAACATAAATTAAACACGTAGAATTTAGAACATACACACTTTATTTAAATCACGTGAAGAGAATTTAAGGTTAACACAACACCTTACAATTATGGAACAACTCGCGCGAGTCTTATAAAAATATTACACAACACTGTTACCTAGTATACCATAAATTTTGAGTTAAACATATCTATAAGTAGAATGGGTACCAAACAAATAGTGGGAACATGATGAACGCATTTTTAGAATTTAGGGATTAAGAACATAACAATAATTCGCAAACGGCAAGTCGTAAAATATAACCAGAAATAGTAGGCTATCTAACTTCTCTGCAGAGTCGCTACATATGTCTACCTAGTACATATAAGGGAAAAGAACGATTGTTATGAGTTATAAGACGATCCTATTAAAAAATTCGCTGGCGGAAGAGATACTACATAGACACATAAATTAAAGACTAACTACACATCGCATTGCTCAAGTGAAACAGAACGCATATAAAAGGTATTAAGTAAACGTTACTAAGGGTTACGAGCGGGGTTTCTTCGTGGTGATGATAATCTGGAGAATACGATTAAAATCGGCTTGAACACTAAACGGGAGTAACTCCTTTTCTTCGTTAACGGTACTGCAGCAGGAATATTATAGGCCAGAACCAGGAAATGGTTGGGGTAGCGGGGGAGCTGTAAATAAAGTCTAACATTAAAAACCCACAAGGAACACAAACCTAACCGTATGCACGCCACATAAACAGAGACACTAGAACTTACCCGATGAAAAATCGGCCAAATAAAATTAATACCCGGATAAGGGCGACTCAACACGGGAAAATGCACAGGATTTACTTAGCGATCTCCACTCGTGTCGTAAAAATCAGCAACAAATTACTTTATCAAGCAATTAATATAATTCGCCACATTTCAAACAGAGCGGAGGCGTTTCAACTTAAAGAGGTGACACATTAATTTTGGTCCGAGTAGGTACCTGGAATGTCTCGAAATTTCCTGCAACTTGAAGGAGACCATCAATATCCTTTATTAAGTTCGTTGCCAAACAAGGATAGAAACGCGGATGCATGCCATATTTGACAATCGTGAACAAACTTTCCTCGTTAATGGGTGTACGCAGCTTGGCGTTTAAATCCCTCGCGTTTATGACAAAATCCCGAACCGATTGATTGGAACCTTGTTGCAATTCGCGCAGTTCACGTTCGACCTTAAAGTCAAAGTACGGTAAAATGCCACTTTGAGTTGCAAAAAATCAAGATCTGGCGTTCTTATCGAACGGAAGTATTTTAGTGCTGAATCTGTCAGCAGTTCGAGGAACCGACGTACGATGTAGCTAGAACTGATGTCACGAGCCACACGTTCTTCCTCAATACGGCTAAAAAAATCTCTAACACAAGTTTTCCCGGAAAAGACAAGTTCCACTTAGTAAGTGACTCTTCTTTGCGCGGAAACTGAACACGACGCGCACCATGAGGAGGCAACTGCTCATCTGCGACGGAGTCGTAGAAATATTCCGGTACATCTTGTGCAATAACCCGACGATTAGGCTTCAGTATGGGCGAAAGAGGACGTGGTGTTTCGAGTATGGGTGAAAGAGGACGTGGGGTTTCGAGTATACCTACGTGGATCAGCGTCTCCACATGCCATGATAAAGGTCACAACAAATCTTTGCAGGCTACGAAAGGGTGAACAAAATATCAAAGGTCGAAAAATTATGAACAGAAGGACACCTCAATAAGCGAATTAAAGATACCACGAAGCAAGCGACGCGCACCTATATCAACAAACACATAAAGCATCAAACAAATTATCAATTAGGTCTAAGAAAATTTAAGGTTAACACAACACCTTACAATTATGGAACAACTCGCGCGAGTCTTATAAAAATATTACACAACACTGTTACCTAGTATACCATAAATTTTGAGTTAAACATATCTATAAGTAGAATGGGTACCAAACAAATAGTGGGAACATGATGAACCCGTTTTTAGAATTTAGGGATTAAGAACATAACAATAGTTCGCAAACGGCAAGTCGTAAAATATAACCAGAAATAGTAGGCTATCTAACTTCTCTGCAGAGTCGCTACATATGTCTACCTAGTACATATAAGGGAAAAGAACGATTGTTATGAGTTATAAGACGATCCTATTAAAAAATTCGCTGGCGAAAGAGATACTACATAGACACATAAATTAAAGACTAACTACACATCGCATTGCTCAAGTGAAACAGAACGCATATAAAAGGTATTAAGTAAACGTTACTAAGGGTTTCGAGCGGGTTTTCTTCGTGGTGATGATAATCTGGAGAATACGATTAAAATCGGCTTGAACACTAAACGGGAGTAACTCCTTTTCTTCGTTAACGGTACTGCAGCAGGAATATTATAGGCCAGAACCAGGAAATGGTTGGGGTAGCGGGGGAGCTGTAAATAAAGTCTAACATTAAAAACCCACAAGGAACACAAACCTAACCGTATGCACGCCACATAAACAGAGACACTAGAACTTACCCGATGAAAAATCGGCCAAATAAAATTAATACCCGGACAAGGGCGACTCAACACGGGAAAATGCACAGGATTTACTTAGCGATCTCCACTCGTGTCGTAAAAATCAGCAACAAATTACTTTATCAAGCAATTAAATTGGTTCCTTGAGAAAAATGTAAATATATCGATGACACGTCTCTCACAACAAATCAATCCAACTGTCTTCAAAAACTCATCTCAGAGCACAGAAACACAATTTGAAAATTTGAAATACCTATTCCAAACACCTTGAATAAATACGAATTAGAAGTTGAGAAAAATCAGCCAGTGACGCCGAAACGAAAAAGTATCTATGCGGCATGATAATGCTGCACAAGTTTCTATTGAATACCTATGCTTAAATTTATTTATTTATTTATTTATTTAATAATTGCTCACACGTAGTGTATACAGTTCTTATTATAATAAAGCACAGTTAAAAACGTGAACCCTGCAAGCAAGGGCATTGCAATTTACCATAACACTAACTTAACTAAACATTATTTATACTATTTGTAATACAAATGTAACTAAAGTTTTAATTTAACATTTAATTACAATTTCAAAATAAAGTACCATAAAACACCAATCAAGTTCCTGTGAAATGAAGTTGACAATTTGCAATTCTAAGTACCTACCTATTTTACTAGCTGAACTATTTGCCTGATAAAAGGAATTCGTTTATCGTATAATAAGCTTTATCTTGTAGATACTTTTTTAAACGCGTCTTAAACAGATGTATATCTTGTATATTTCTTATATTATCGGGAATGTGATTATATATTTTATCGACATTGCAAACGGTCCAGAATGTATCATTTGCATAGTCGAAATAGGTCTTGCCAATTTTTGCCGCGGGCGAAGGTTTTCGGGACGTTTATACATATAAAGGAAAAAGATTTATGTTTTTTTTTTTACAAAAAGGCATACCTTTAAAATGTAAATTGACGTAAGTGTGAGAATTTTTTGTTCCGAGAAGTGCGGTCGGCAGCTTTCCATTTTATCTATATTTACAAGAATTCTGACACATCGTTTTTGCAACCTGAACAAATGGACTAAATCAGAGCAATTTCCCCACAGCACGATCCCGTACAGAAGAAAAGCATTTGCGTATGCGTAGTAAGCTCAAGTAGCTGTTTTTAAATCAGTGCATTTCTTCAGTTCGTTCAGTGCATATGTGAATCGGCTTAGCTTTGCTCTTATTTTACTGATATGATCTTTCCAGCTTAAGGCGGAGTCGATTGTTATGCCCAGTAAAGGAAAAGCATTTACTGTTTCCAGTGTAATATTCTTAAAGGAGTAATTAATATTTAAAGTTCCCTTTTGATAAGGCTTAAATTGCATGACTTTGGTTTTTATAAAATTAATCTCGAGGTTATGGTCATTTAACCAAGTTACAGTCTTTTCCAGTGTAGCATCTAATTTTACCTTTACTTCTGCTTCATTTTGACAAGACATCACTATCGAAATGTCGTCAGCAAACAGGGTGCATGGGTAATCCAAAATTTTAGGCAAATCGATAATATATATTAAAAATAATATACAACCCAGGACACTTCCCTGTGGAATAGATTTGGTTACTTTTATTTTATCAGATCTGATCTTTTTAATTTCGCCCGATAAGCAGTCGTGATGTTCCACCTCAACACATTGCATACGGTTTGTTAGGTATGAAGTGAACCATTTGTGAGCTATACCGCTATGATAATAAAATGAATTAGCGATATCTTAACTAAATGAAAATATTACTATTTGCTGTTATTGGTGGTGGTGACTGATGGAGTGTGGTCGATTTAACGACAGCCCGGTATTTCGACGCCCATGTTTGCATGCTAAGCCGCTCATTTGAATAAAAAGTTATGTTGGAGAGAGATATCTCAGTGATGCATCATCTTTGTTTACTGTTTCCGTAATTTAAGACAATGTTTATCGTGGAGTTCTTTAGAAGGAATTTTCCCGTATTTTTTTGATTCTTGTCGAGTTATTGTTGAGGAAACGGAATACTGTGTATATAATTGAGTCAACTTTTGTCAAAAATAGAAGCTGTGCATAGTTTTTCTGGAATGTAGTTGAATGCTGCCGAACTTACCTATACAATACATTATGTCAATTTCAAAAATCAAATGGGTCAAAAATAATTACTCTACATCCAAATGATAACTAAGTTATGTACATAAACTATTTAGCTGTACATTTTTTTTCCTTTAACCAATTATGTTTGTCAAAAATAAACTACCTATTTCTTTCTTTCTTTACATTGTTGTAAATGTAAACTTTTCTTATAGTATGTATTATTAATTAAGACTTTCATACGATCTCGAACACTCATTTGAAGGATTTGCTAAGTGGTTTTCACACTGAAGTGTTAAGCTGTATAATCAATATACAATAGCGAGTGAAACTGTGGTTACGGTTAGGTAAGTCTTGTAATGTCTTACGTTTGGTCAGGTTTTCACTATACGGTCGGATCGTTTCATGTAAATGTGTGGCTTTATAATAATAATCCTAAACTAGATTAATGAGGTAGCTTAAGTAACACAAGGTTTACTTACTTAAGTTACCAGGACTCGGCCAAGCGATAACTTATCGTTTAAAGTTCTCCGTTAAATTCCTCCGTCACAGCTATTGGTCCCAAGCTTACGTAGAACACAACATAGAACCTAAATATGTATGTACCTACTACCTACGTACGTACCTACTTACTTATATAGGTATCCCTGTAGGTACACCTGGTAAAAGTGAGATGAGAGATTATCGCCACCTTTACATGACTAATAAATACACGTTTTGAAATCAGTTTCTGTAGAAAATCGTTATGGTGGCATACCTAGGTACCTAGAATAGAGTAGCTCTGTTGGAGATACCAATCAGGATCAAAAGTTTTGATACCTAAGTACATAGAGATTGTAGTTAATTCTTGGCTTAGAAATGTAGTAAATAATATATTTTTGTTATGGCCGGGCCCAATAAATATACCTACCTAACTAATGCATTGCTAATTAGGATATCAGTGAATGTGACGCGGTTGAATGAATCCATCTTATTTACTGCGATTCGAGTCAGATTTATTTGTGCTTAGACAATTCCTACGCAGGTAGTGTTTACTTACCTGGTAATTACGATTATCGCGATTTTACTTAAGTATTCTTTGTTTTAATTCATTTACGTCGTTCTTCTCGGCTAGAACGTAACTTTTAAATAACTCGCAAGCGTACAACTTCTTTCGGCCTTGATATTTCGTAAATGTCGTATATATTTTCACGATAGGTCGCTTCTTTTACCAAATTCAAAAAGAAGGAAGTCTTAAATTCTTCGGAATCTTTTAAATAGGTACCTACTTAATGACAAAAAAATATCGTTCACAAGTAAGTAAGTAAATGCTTTATTGTACAAATATAAAGAAACAGATACAATTTACAAAAAAATAAAAATAACATTAATACAT
This sequence comes from Pandemis corylana, assembly GCA_949127965.1. Classification (NCBI taxonomy): domain Eukaryota; kingdom Metazoa; phylum Arthropoda; class Insecta; order Lepidoptera; family Tortricidae; genus Pandemis; species Pandemis corylana. The sequence continues at coordinate 10,327,185 of OX421857.1, read as the reverse complement.
GCACAAAGGCGAACTTATCCCTATAAGGGATCTCTACCAGTTAACCTTTGAGTAGATGAGAGGAGCATTAAACGAGGGACCGACAAAATGAGAGTTTAAAATTCCAGATAGTGAAAGCCACAATAGAGCGTACATATCTAAGTACAATAAACAAAACATAAAATACTACTAAATATCATTACACACATGCATACATACAAAATACAATAAGAGTACACACACAATATCTAAGGAGATGGAATTAAGCAAGTATAAGTATTTATAGTTCACAACTAAGTTTTGATTAGTTGCAGTTTAAATTACCTATACCTCTAGGTACGTATCCACTTGTGGACTTACATTTTTGTAATAAAGGCAGTTACATAAGTACGTAGCAAGTGTAGAGCTCCATTGACACATGCAAGAAAAAATTGTACCTATTAGGTGCATTTGCACTAACCAGCAAGTATAAGATGCCGCAATGCAATGCTGCTTGTTGTCCGTTGGTACCTTCGTTTTATTCGCTTGTGTAAACAGGACTTTCAATAAAAAATATGTAGGTACCTACCTATAGGTAGTACATATTACATGCCACGTGTAATTTCAGTCTACAATGGCGGTCACTATATCCTCATTGTGAAACCGATTAACAATATAGTTTATCACAGCCATTGTTGAAGGTAACAAGCCATTAACCGATAAGTCTAAACCGATCAGCTAGAACTTTCTGTAATACTTATCGTAATTATTGCTGCTAGGGTCGGTTTGTCAATCCCAGAATAAGCTGGTCTAAATCAGGTGGTTAAAGACTTTCTGTCCTAATGTAATGTTTGGTTCAATGACCGTATCGAAAGTATTTACCTACTTAATATTACTGAAGCATAATGCGACTTTTCATTAAAAGGTTCTGATAATATAATTTCAAATTCAAACGGAAAAAAGTATACTAAATGATCATTCGACCAAATATTACATCAGGACGAACATAATATTCTGTCACATGAATGGCACCGTAGAAAGCTCTTATTTTCATGGATAAGTATCACAGCATTCAACTACAGACGAACTCGATAGTGAGGCTAACGTCACAAAAGTAAGGAACCTGAAAACCTCGTAATTAAGTTGATAGTCCTTTATATAATTGTTATAATCTTATTTATACCATTGGATGAACATTTTAACTTGAGTTTTGAGTTTTCAATTACCAGACACCGTCTAAGTCAGACCAATTTAGCGACCATTTAACAATGAGGCCGGGCTGGTCTGCAGCTTGGCTAAACCATGATTATCATAGCGGTGCATTAAGTGAAACGCAAAATGGATCGATATCAATCGATTATGATGGATTATCCCATCAAATTGTATTCTGAAACTGCCTATTATTTTACGACGGCGATTGTAACTCGCGTTGAAAATTGTAACCATTTCAAAACGAGGTTTCGATGCAGTTTAATATAAGTATAATTATATAAATAAGCATATTATGAGACTGAGAATAAAGCATCTCGATGAGCGCATAGCGTTACTCGTACTAATATTGTTTTTAAAGATGGAACGAAAACAGTAAAAAAAATAATTTTTGAATTTGCAATCGAAATATAGAGCTTTAACTACTTGTAGAGCTAATTCTTTGTTTTGCGAACCATTCAAAAATTTAATGATTTCGAATAGTTTATATTTTCACAGTTTGGATATCAAAAAATCCGCCCCATGGCCCCATAATCAAACACGCTTTTCTTACTCTTTCTTCAAAATATGTGAAGGTACTGTGGGGTTCTGTCTCTTAAAAACTGGTTTCAGGTTTGAAAAGTCTGTCTGTTATTAGTATTCCGCGGAACAAGTCTAGTCGCATGAACCTTCACTCTCTACGCTCAAGGCTGCATACTTCCTTGCACCTTTTGTAGTGGTTAGTTAGGTAGTCCAATTCTTTAGTATCGCACTCACGTAAAACACTATGTTATTATTGTTCAATTATAACCTCTTAAACTCGTAACACTAAATATTTTTAACTTATTTAATAGCACAGCATATATGTATATTATAATTGGTTTGTCTTAAGAAAATTGATTCAAGTTATCAGACATAAAATAAAAATAATGTACCTTTATATATGTATTCAATACACAAACTTATTCCCGTGAATCCCCCTCTTGGACGAATAAAAAATGGGTTAGTTCCTCTGTCCCGTGGAAATTTCTAAAAATCCTATAGTGCAACTCTATGCTAGGTACTCAAGATATCTGTCAAATTTTAGGTCGGTAGCTCTAGCTCCAGTGGTTTAGGCTGTGCGTTGTCTGTCAGTCAGTCGGTCAGTTACGTACTATACCTACCTGGGGTTATAGATACTTAAAACTTTTCCATAAATTTGCTCTTTCTTCTAGTTTTTTAAATACCTTATGAATCTATAAACTTAAAAATACCATGAGACTGAACTCTCCAACGAAGTTAATCGACCGTAGCTTCCACCTTTGTTACTTGGCTCGATCCCAAACAGTGTGTGGTGGATTTATTCAAATTTTGTCTTTTACGTTTTAGCAACTTTTGCAAGCTGAATAAATTTAACGCTGTTCATTTGTCACGTCACTTGAACATTACCTATACGAACAATAAATTCACAATAAAGCAAATGGTTGAGCAAGAAATGAAGAAAATATCAAAATTGGTTTTGTTTTAGTTTATTTGCGGTTTTAACCTAATTGAATAAATAATTAAGCAACGGAAAAATCTAGTTTTTGGTGGAAATATATAATTCTAATCTGGTTATAACAATGTGCATAGTGAGTGCAATGGAAAATTTAACGATCCATTTAAATAATAATTAGCCTAGCTCACTTATTTTTATCTAGTTCTTCAAATTGATCTGGTTTCAAATCCCAAACCAAGCAAACCTTGAAATATTTGTCAGTGCTAGGCAACGGATATTTTTTATCACTTTTTTACAAGATGGCTGGCTAATATCTTAATACCTCAGATGCCAGCGATTTCACTGATTCGTGTTTACACTCAACATCTGCCTCGACCGGGGATCGAACTGACCTCAAGCTTAGTAGTCAGGTTCTCTAATTATCAGATCGTCGCTAGTGTTCGCTTGAACTTCATTAGTTTGAAACGAACTTGTTTGTGTTCAGATTCTTCATCGTGTCGTTCCTGTTCCCCCGCACGTGGCTGCTGTACTTGGCGAGCGTGCTGATCGGCGCGGGCGCCGCCGCCATCTGGACCGGCCAGGGCAACTACCTCACGCTCAATAGCGATGCCGACACCATCTCGCGCAACTCCGGCGTCTTCTGGGCCATGCTGCAATGCAGGTACGGCTTTCCACTAACAACCTATAAGTATACTTAAGCGAGTTTTTATGTTGACGTACTACTGTCGTTTAATTTTATAGTAGCTTTTGCACACAACCTTAAAAAATATATTTTATATATATAATAATGACAGAGAATAGTATAAAGCAACTTATCTCTTCTAGTAAACCTGTAGTATCTAAATCTTCTGCCAAATTTTAAGTCTATCTGATCACTGAAAGTGGGTGAAATTCGATTTGCAAGATTTATCTGAAAGTAACAAATAAGAATAACTTGCAAGTTAAACAAAAGTTGTACGTAGCGACACGATCGTACGGAGAAGATTTTTACTACTGCACTGCGCAAGACTTTAGAGTTCAACGCAACGACACGTGTTTTGGTGAAAATGAATAAAGAAATTTGGGACAACTTTACAATCTCACCCCAAATGGAGGTCAAACTGAAGATTTTTGTGCTAGTGCTTGCTAGGGATACTAGGAATTGTCCATAAACATTATGCCAATCAACAATCATTCATCTTCAGTATCCTTTGTGGACTTCGAGCCCGAAACCAGTAGGTAAATTATGGGAATCAGTAGGTAGTTAGCGGAAATTCAGGTCCATACCATTTTGAAATGGTTTGAGCTCCAGATGTCTTATGTAATTAGTGTTTTTTCCCTTCCAGTTTGTTCTTCGGCAACCTGTTTGTGTTTATAAAGTTCCAAGGCAAGACGCACATTGACCTGGAGACGCGCAATGTTGTGTTCGGCGTTTTAACCGCCGTCTGCGTCGTCGGTATTGTGTTTCTGCTACTGCTGCGACCAGCCCGCCGAGCCCCAGCCATCGAGGATGCCAAGGTGTCTTTCTAGCATAGGATTATTTTTAAAGGAACATTCGAGAATAGAAGGCTACGTTTGATCGGTGCCTTAGATTACCCAAAATCTGCAACTACTTAGGGCCTATGATCTTATTCAAGCTGTACAAAACTTAAGTGTTTAAGTCCGAAAGATGCTAACTTTTGAAAGAGTAAAAAACATAGTGGGCGGCAAACGACAGAATTGATAATTAGGTGTCTTTCGAGTACCTAGTTCTTTTTTAATGTTCTATTTAAATTAGATATTTCATTGTAGGTTTATTACGAGTTTATCTTAAAACTATTCAATGTTATATTTACAGATAGAGGTAGTAAACAACGAGCCTGACAGTCCGCTGGATGCGTTCAAAGGCGCCTTGAAGTTGTTCTGCACTCGAGACATGTTGCTACTGAGCATTACATTCATCTACACTGGTAAGGACGCCAACTGGTTGCTTGCCGTTTATGGTGGTAGAACGAAAAGACCTATCTGCAATAGACATACCTGTGGTACCTACCATAGTTAAAAAATAAAACTCTTGTTTCAGGTGTTGAGCTCTCATTCTTCAGCGGTGTGTACAGCCCAAGTATTGGCTTTACTCTGGCGATGGGCGACAACGTCAAACAGTTGGTCGGCTTGTCGGGAGTCTTCATTGGCCTCGGAGAAGTACTTGGTAAGATTTTCTTCAACTGGTTTTTTTGCTGAATGATAATTTTGGTCTGCATTTGAATGGGTGTTGATACGGTTGGAGCAAACTGATGTACCTAAAACAGTACCTGCATATATTTCTTATCTAAGAATAGGATGAAAATTATCGTACATGTATTGAGCCAGAAAAAAAACTATTTGCAGATCATTTGTGGGGTAAATTGAATATCCAAACTAAAACTAACGTAATTTAATTTAATAAGCCATGGCATTCGAAACCAGAAATTCGCATTCTGTTGTTTGTACAACTGTAGGCACAGAGCTCATCAAGGCTAGTAAGTGAATAGACTATTTTTGAATCAGTGAGCTACATCTTTGGTCTTATTAATACTATTTATACAGGGGTCAATATGTTGTAAAAAAATAACTTTTTTTCTATAAATTTGCCGTCCACTGTATACGTCAACTTAAGTATTGTTGCTTCGCAGGTGGAGCTTTATTCGGTATCCTTGGTTCTAAAACTACGCGCTGGGGCCGCGATCCCATCGTGTTCACCGGCTACCTGATCCACATCACCAGCTTCTTCCTAATCTTCATCAACCTGCCGAACGAAGCCCCCTTCGGCGATACAAACCAGATATCTTATATAACGCCGTCGGCTCATTTGGCGATGCTGTGCAGCTTCCTTCTTGGTTTCGGCGATGCGTGCTTCAATACACAGATTTACTCGATCCTCGGCGGAAATTATGCCGATAACAGCACGTCGGCGTTTGCGCTCTTCAAGTTTACGCAGGTGCGTTATTTTCTTTTGTTTTGTAGGTAAGCTTGTAAATAAATTCCTACCTTTTATAATGAATTATGTTAATATTTGCTTCCCCTATGTAACCAAGACTTAATGCAACCTGATCAAACGTGGAACCGATTGTGACAGTTAGGCTATTTATTTATAAGCCTGATTGAATTTCGTGAATTATATATTTTCGAATGCTTTACCTGTCAAACTTCGCGTACAATAGTAGATATTACAATAAGAAACACAGGTAAATTTGGCACGAACAAAATCTAAGAAGACTTTTTCTAGAAATATACTGCATGCATGCAAATAAAACCAAAAATAAAATATACCTAACTACAAATAAAAACATAACGGCGAAGAGCCCAGATAATTTTCAGCGGACGGTAATGAAAACAATTCCCAAATTGTTCCAGTCGTTGGCAGCGGCAGCGTGTTTCTTCTACTCGTCCCGCGCCCTCCTGTCAGTGCAGCTCGGCGTGCTGGCCGTGCTGGCGACCCTGGGCACGGCCGCCTTCTGCCGCGTCGAGGTGACCGCCCGCGCGCGCAACCGGGCGCAGCTGCAAGACTTGGACGAAAAGACTCCCGCCACGCACTCGCTCGCTGACAACACGCTCCATTACGATTGAACTAATATAACATATGACATACGTGCAGGAACATATTAAGGCATAACCTGACTGAGCGGGACGTGTCAGCTCAGCCGCTATCGCAGCCCACATTGTAGGAACTGTAAAATAATTAAAACAAAATGCACTTGCGTGGTCTCTTTCGTGATGTCATTAAATCGCACTTCAGGCACGTCTGCTAACGAACTAGAATAAAGTTCATTGCTGAATAGAAGCCACTAAAAATACTTAATACTCTGGTAAGTGATATTAGTGTGTTACTAGACAAGATCGCCATCTGTATGCTATTCAATCAATGTCAATTAAGTCACTACCTACAATCTACTAATGATTATACTACTATTCTTTTATGATGATACTACTATTATTTTAGTATATCTATGAGCATTCCTCTTTTTTCAGCGTAAGTGGTTTTCTATAATTTTATTGTGACGTGAATGCGCAATGTCGTCGTTTTAAATTGTCAAGAATCCAGTTGTTCATTGCAGTATTAAATTCTGACTTAGCTTTTATTAGGAGATGATTCTAGTATAGGCTGAATATAAATTTTAGAGTGTATTCTTATATAGAATAACAATATTAGCTCAGTTAGATATTTCTCGATTAGTAGAATTTAACCGAACGTTTGCATTTTAACTTAATATTGACGTCTATTCTAACAATTATAATTTCACTGCGTGATGAATTTATAAAGGTACGTATCGCGTATTTTTCTTTTTAGGTATAATATATGTATGTAGGATTCGTTCAAACGAATCACGCGTAAGGCAAGTTCACATGACTGCTGATACTTTTTTAAACGGTTCATATTGTATTTATTATACATAGTTTTTTGGCGCGATTATGCCTTTATTATTTACGCCTCGCAAAGTAGTAAAATGTTATCTTATTTTAGTTAACCTAAGTTATTCGAATTTAATTCCAAAATTTATATTTTATATAATCGATTTAAGTGTAAATTCATTTCACGTATACAATAGTATGAAGCCTTTATTAACACAAAAATTGCCTATGGTTAGTCCTCAAATTCATAAATTGTAGGTAGGACAACATCAACTAAGGAAAGAGAACATAAATGAATTCTATATACAGCTCCCATTGTTATGGTATCAGGTTTATTTCACTCTTATTTTTTCTTTATACTACTTTCATTTTAATTTTATACCTACTTTTGTTTGTGTGTTTACTCTCATTTATGATGTCCTGTGATCTGAACATTTATGTTTGTTGTACTGTTGTACAATAGCTACGAAAGTTACTTGCTTTCGCTCAATTATAACAAAACTCAGTACTTACAGCGAGTTTTTTTTCTCTAACTTGTCTGTGCAAAATGTTTTATACATCAATGTAATCCATCCATTCACATGATCCATGATATTTATTTTTATAAGACTTATAATAATTATATTTGTAATGTAGGTAACCAAATTCTTTATTGTGCTAAGGGACAATAAATTATAAATTCATCTTTGTAGTTTAGTTCCCTCAAGAGAACATTGTTTTTTATTGCTGAAGGATACAAGTTGTAGGTTTTAGGGAACATAAAACTATGCGGCATATCCTTTATGTTTCGATAGTTTAGTATTAATAAAAGGTGCTTTGAAGTTACGAAAATAATACTGTAAATATATGATATTTTTGTAAATAAGAAAGATTTGGATAAAAATGTACATAATCATGAATTATCAAAATCAATTGTTTTTCAAAAATCTTTCCTTCAGCTTATTTGACACGAAAGAATAAAACTGTAAGTATATTTTATGCTATTAAAAATCCTTAATATGACAATAACCTATGGCTTGTAAAAATCTTATCAACTAGAAATAGCATGAATAATTTGTTCTATACCTAAGCATTCCATACATTGGCATTTTAACTATTAGTGTTAAAAGAATATATAATTATATCACATTCGTTGCATATTCATGTTTTACTTTTGTAAAAAAAAACTGATAATACGTATTATATTATAAATATAAATTATAAATAAGATTTATTAACATAAAAAAGGATAAAACACGAAATTGATTGGCATCACAGCTTTCGTCAGGTGAAAACGAAATTGGTAATATCTAGTCAAATATCTTTTCCTTGGCCTTCCTCCGTATTGATATTTTTTATAAATAAGAAATTATTAGAATGTATTATGTTTGTAAGTAATACAATAAACTTTATTTTAATTGAGTTTTTTTTTCTCTAACCTGGGATTAATTTTCAGACTAGCTAGTCAAATAACTTTTCCTTGGCTCTCCTCTGTATAGATTTTTGATATAAATAAGAAATATTAGAATGTAATTTGTTTTTAAGCAATACAATAAACTTTATTTTAACACCTATATTTCTTGCTGACCATTTCCGGTTGCTATGAATTTGTGGGGAGAGGGAGAGATCTTTCTCCAGGCAGATGTTGTGCTTCGGAACCTAAGTAAGAAGGAAGAGAGTTGGAAGTTGTATTTATGCATCCGCGTTGATAAGCTTCGTTGGCGCTATATAGAACATTGTGATCTCATTGACGCTAGCTATTCGTGCGCCGTAGCAGTTCATGTAGGGACGACTAGGTGGCGCTAGGGTCGCTACATAAAACTCTTTTAAGTTCTCCTTTTGCCACACCTATATACCTATTTACCTATGCTTTTTATTTATATCGAATTTATATTTAGTGTGTTAATAAACGTTCTTTTCTTTCTTTCTACATCCATCACTACACAGGGAGGTAAACCGAATTTTGAGTAAATTTGACCATTGCAAGTGGGTGTTATTCGACTTAAAGGATTTGACCTAAGCCTAAGCCTAATTGAAAGTTAAATGTTGGCGTCCCAGTGCCACTTTTACTGTTCAAAAACATTTTAGAGATCACAGGAACATGAGTATCTAAAAGGGAGTGACTAAATCTCTGAATACTAAACTTTCGATACAAATATAAAAATTAGTTATTGTACGAATCAGTGGCGTAACTATAGATAGGGTGGCAAAATGCCAGGGGCCCCTAGCTATACGGGGCCCCGAACTGACTTGGTTTAAAGCACAGAAGGGACGCTGATGCACTTCTTTATATTGAGAAAGGAGCCCCGCCCCATCTGACGAATTTGCCACGGGCCCCAGACGTTATTGTTACGCCACTGGTACGAGTGCTTGGTATCGGACGTTTGATGTGCTCGAGTAGATGGCTCTATTTTGAGAAACACCTAAACCTCTCTCGGTCCTTGTCGTCCTACCCCGCGCCCCTGTGCCGCGCGGGCGAGGACTCGAAGCGGTCGGCCTATAACTATAACTATAGATGGACCATAGGTAGGGATTGAAAACTGTGCAAAGCATTGTCAGATATCAGTAGTAGTCAGTTTCTTACATAGTAACTACATACATAGCAACTATGCATGTACCTAAACCTAAGTTATTATATTATACACAAGCTTTTTTGCTGACAGTACTGATAAGTGACATATCATTGGAGCTCTATACATATACAACAATTCAAGTTAATCCGAACGCTCTCAATCTACTGAATCAACCGGTCTTTACCCGTGGTCCACCTGGTTTTTGACGGAGCTCCTCTCAAGTGTGGAGTTCGTTTTTCTGGGTATTTTGCCCTTCAGGCAACTGAAGATACCTGACTAAACTAACCTACCCATTTTTGTATAAAAAAAATTGAGTGACTTTTCAGGTGGACCATGGGCAAGTCCCTAATCAAACAATTATTTTCAAGCAGTAAGTAGTGGGCAAAGTAGCACTTGGTTCTCTTAATGAACACTTCTGTCAGTTGAAGCTACTTATCAGTTGAATTTGAATATATTTTTGACATCTTTTTATTAAGCTATAAATCAGTCACCACTTTTATTAGCTATGAGTGGATGCAGGGCTATAGCATAAAATCGAACACATTTGTGAGAAACAAAATTACTATATTCTATTAATAACTACAATACAACAACCTAGAATCTATTTACTGCTGTCCGTTTCTCCTAATTTGAAGTCCATGGGCTTGTCGTATCCCATCATTTTTGCATAGTGCATGGGGTCAATGAAATGCCGTGCTTCCACAAACAGAGGCTTGCCCTTTGCCACCATAGTAGTGAACATACCAGGGATGTCTGGAACTACAACATCTTCTGGTTTAAATTCATGCTGCAACAAAGAAATAATCCTTTTATATGATAATGTGATACTGTTAGCTTTTCGGGTAGGGAGATTACCCCCAGGTTCTAGACTAGGCCAAATGTCAACTGGTATCTTAGGACTAGACCCTGCTATCGGAAGTGCAATTTTGTAACTGGATCTTTCTAGAGACGGGTAAAAATAATTTTGAAATATATTGTTGATACCTTTTCCCTACCTTAATGAGACATATGAAAATTGAATGATTAATTACAAAATGAAATGTAAATCACTACATAGTATAAAACAAAGTCACTTTCCACTGTCTATCTAACCCTATGTAGGTATGCTTAGATCTTTAAAACTACACAATGGCTTTTAATGCAGTTTTTTTTAGATAAAGTGATTCAAGAGGAAGGTATATGTATAATTCTACGCAGACGAATTTGCGGGCAGAAGCTAGTACATAAATATTTTAATCCATCCCAAGAAACATTCAGCTATCAAATTGCATCTCCAACAGCAGTCTTCTTAGGATCTTGGAGGAGTTCGCCAGTTTGAATAATTATCACAATGCTGTAAAACACTTAAAATTTTTTGCTAAATAGGTACCTGTTTCTCGGCAATAAAGAAGTTGTAAGTGATTGCTTTATAAGTTTTGTTCGCAGCATCATATTTAATTTCTGTAACATATTTCTTGGTAATTTGGTGTAGCAGTATCGGGGTTACGAACGTGAAGAACCCGACCACAGAGCACATTGCAACGAGGAGTGATGTGCTCCCTATAGTAGCGGCTTCGTTGATTATGATCGGTTGAGCAACCAGTCCAGCAACACTTGAACTTAAAGAAAATACCTTCACTGCTTTAATTTGGGGTGTTAAAGTACCATAATAAATGCGTTCCGTCTCATTGTCTTCTTTTGATTTAGTGGAAAAATTACGGGCTCCTTTAACATCGCAGAAACCGCTGGATTTTAGGTAAGACGAAATTTCTTTTTGCAATGTAGCCAGAGATCTAGTTTGCACAAACGTAGTTTGAAAACAGAGTCGAAACATGTCTGCTGAATATAAACTAAACCCGTAATATAAAATATTAAACTGTATAACTAAATAATTTTCCCATTAGGGTTATTTTTTCCAGAGACCAATGCACAATGCTGTTAATCCGCGACTTTCTGTCCTGTCCGAAACCGAGCGCCGATTGTCAACTGTCAACTGTCAGAGTCAGCTGTCACGAGTGTCGCAGTGACATTGCGTACTCGTATTTTTCTGCGGAGCAGTCCACAATGCTGAGGCCCTGGTAAAAAAGGAATCAAGTCTGAAATAAACGACAAACTATTTTCTTCTCTAAAATTAAATGCATTGAGTCTAAAATATCTTTATAGAAAGTTCAGAATTATTTCCCTCTTCACCAGGACCCTAATATTTTCCTCCTCAAAAGTAACAAAACAGAAACTTTTTTATAATTTTTTAGCGGAACATAAAAATTTACGCACAGCTCTAAAAAAGGCGGGCGATCTGGCAACATTAATTAAATAGAAGTAAGGGGATTTTATTATATGATATTGGCTGCTTTTATTCAGATTTAAAAACGTATCTTTATAAGTTATAAATTAAAATGGATTTTACGTTTGAATAGCAAATTACATCTCTCTTTGAGTTTAAGTTTATTAAGTTTTGTTATGCTTATGACAAAATCATGCTCTTGTCTTGAGTTGAGGCGTTTTGTGGTGCAAGGAAAAAGAAAAATGAACTCAATATTTGAGCATTCTGTGTAAAATAAGTTTATTTTTAATAGATTTGTCCGTAGTTCATCTTCTGGAGCAATAAAAGTGCCGCAAGTAAAATAAATAATGATCCAACAATAGATAGGAACTTATTTAATTGTTTACAGGTTAGGTACAGGAATATTTATTTATTTATTTATATGAAATGGTTTTAATCTTAGATAAGTTTATAATTGTAAGACATTCCATGTTTTGTGGGGCAGTTATCTTCGTCGTAGCAGAAGCCTGTTTCTGTGTCCAGGACCATAGAATCTGGGCAGTCGCAGCGGGAGAAGCCACAGACTGTGCCCACGAGGGTCAGCTCCGGGTTTTCACAGGTTCTTTGCGCCGGCCAGTACGTTTGGGAGCAGTTGCTTTTCCGTTCTCGCAGCCAGTCGGGACACGAGTCGACGCCTGCGGAAAAAAACAATTAAGTAGGTATGTATATGTGCTGTAGTACTGTTATTTTAAATCTTATTTTAAATTTTATTTAATAACTAGGTTTACAAGTTTCTTCAAAAGACCATGACCTCTTAATATACAAGGTTATTGTGCTTAATATTTTTTACACTATATTATTTTTAACAGAAGAACAAAAAAATCTACAGTCATCCTTTGCCGCGTAATCTGCGCAATCATATAGTAAAGTAGTGGTTGGGGTGCGAGTCGGGTTACCTCCGCGTGTGGTCACGAGCTGCGGTTCGTTTTTGGATCCGTCCGAGGGGAAGAGCAGTGCTTGGTCCGGTGCACCCTGGGCATCGGTTAGTGGCTAAATAACAGGATATCATTGACCGCTGGCTAAGAGCCCGACAGGGGGAGGGGGGTCTTTTGACCGTATTACCGTACCACCACGTTGCTGACTTTTTGTCACAAGATTTTTGAATTACCTAATATATTTTTATTAGCTACTTTGACATTGGCGAAGTTGTCGTTGCTATAACGACTTGATACGCCACGAATAATAATACGAAGAAGAATCTCTTTGATATTGTACATCATATATAGGCGTAATCAATGGCGTAATTCTTTTTTCAACACAGTTGCTCGTAAATTGAGTCTTATTGCACCGCATTTAAACTCATAATACAGCTTATTACGCACAAGTGCTGTAATAATATTACCGCACGAGTGCGGTAATATAAACTTTTTTTTAATCTCAGCAAACGGTTCAGTATCAATAGGAACAAGGAATATTTTCGTGAATAATAAACTATTTTAGTTTAAAGATGATAAATAAGCATTTAATTTCGACAAATTATTCATTTTTATCTAAAAAGGGACCGTAATTTGCATATTTAAGACATTGATTAATTATTTTATTATGATTTTAATATTAGGCTGTTTAGCAGTCTGTTGTCAGTGTCTTCGTCACGCGCGTGCTAAGTGCACAGCGCGCATGCGCGAGTGCTGCGTGCGGATTGGCGCGGAGTAATAATATCTGCCGCCATTTTCCACTGATATTGTTGATTCAGGCTTTGTTATTTTATTAATTTAAAAATTACTAGTTCGAGTAATAAAGAAATGTACTGTCCGTCGCTGGAAATACTAAAATATGTTCGGACAATGTTCGGACAGTTATATCAGAAAGAAATCCAAGGTGTTAATTGCCAAATGATAAAGTAAAGTTCTAAAGCAGCTCCAGGTAAGCAATGTCTGGTAACAAAGGTAAACTAAAGTCCTTAAAGTCCTTTTATTAACTAAATTTTATTTATTTTTCCTCGCAAATGTGTTGAAAAACGTCGTATGCGACGCGTGTGCTTTGGTAATTACACATCTCGGCTCTCTTACCCGCGCTCGCTTGCGCTCGCGCGTACAATACGCCTCGTGTGTAATTACCAACATAGCACACTTGTATCATAATGTACTATAATTTTATCTTATCACCGCTGCCACCCGCTGCTGAATTTCATTCATAATACTCTGCTTCTCTTCAAATTTTAAGTATTCTCACCCGCATCGCCTTCCAATCACGCCACCAGGAGAACGTCCTAAGGTGACTGCCTCTGCACTGTTCAAATTCTACTTTTAGGCATCAGCGTTTACCTAACAGTGTACCTAACGGATTCCGTGCAAAAACTATTTTTTTTACGTCGGCGCCTTAATTACTTAACGGATTTCAATGAGTACTTAGATGGTGGTAGCGATCCGAAAAAAGATATCACTACACGAGTATAACAATTATACTATAACAAAGTCCTCTGCCACGTCCGTCGGCCTGTTCGCGATCAACTCAAAAACCATTGAACGGAAATCCAAAACCGGAAATGCAAAACTACTGTTAGGTATAGGTATTCAAGCTTCTTTGGTCAATAATGTAACAAATACGAGAAAGTGGCGCCCCTACTTAATTTCTAATTTTTATTGATGAATTAAGCTTTTAGGCCAATTTTCGTAATACCTCACGAGAATATCAAATGTTTGATCAAATACTAACAAACATTGGAAATAAGGCTATTAGTCAACTAAGCGACTCTTACATTTATTGTTGTGCCATAGGCAGGTAGTCACGGTCGATTTATTATAAGCCCACACAATCCCGAAGAGCAGCACTAGAACTAGACCCGTACACTTTGACATGATGAGAGTTAACTGCGTTATAGAACTGGCCATTCACATTTATACCAAGGGGATGATTGTTTACAGTGCCTTGTTTACAACGGTTGGTCACAACAATAGTGACATGTATCAACACTTTTGAGTCCACAGTGAGGACGAATAAAACAATATAAACAATAAACAATGAGTAAAGAGCTGAATGCAGGAATGATAATTGTTGAAATAACAAAAACAGCAATAGATGGCCAATATGATTTTCAGTTTCAGCCATGTTGCCATTGCTACGGCGGCAGTCGCGGAAATTTAAGTAACTAACTAGGTACGTTGTCTAATCTTGTGATTGCAATTTTTAAAATGTCAAAAAATTTAAGGACCCCTTTTTTCCCGCGATTTTTTAGCAAAGTGAGTTTTGCATAATTCAAGGCCGATGTTTGGGTCACACAAAGGTGAACATATAGTAAAGAGTAATGAAAACGGGTCAAATTAGATTCCTATTCTTGTATCTCGACCGTACCTACTGAATAGTTTACACAGAGGAATGCAAGTACCTCATATACTCACTCGTAGCTCTGGCCCATCAGTACGTACGACTATATATTTGAGAAAAGATAAAGGGGCGAATCATCGGCCTAAACAAGCACGGGCGAATGCGACAACGACAAAGCTATCGAGCAGACAAACACCGCCTATTGATTCAGCTTATCTTTGTGCAAACATCGTCAACACACGCAACCATGTGACAATACAATGGGACCACATATCGTGAATGCTTGACTCTTCAACGAAGACCTGAAGAGTAGGACAATCCACCATAGTATGCCTAGTCTACCGTCTAATATACAATGACCAGTACTTACAAAATCTCGGATTGTTCCGCATATTGGCTACACAGTTATCACCTACCAATATCCTATTAGCATCATAACAGCCGGTTGATATTAGAGCAATTTACAAGTTAATGTAGGTATAAGATCATGTGGACATACAATACTAACCTGTACATTGTATACCTAAGTTAATATTTAAGTATTTTGTTCCCAAGAAACAATTGACAGGTCTAAACTTCAAGTTTGACCACAATGTCATCAAAGGAAAATCTTAGCCACCACATTAGGAAGAACTGAAGGTTCACCCGCGTGTAAGACTTGTGTGATTAGGTAGGTACATATATTTAGATAAAAATATTTATACCTAAAAGACCAAATTTTAAAAATAATTAACTATTATGAATCTCCTAAGTACCTACCCAGCGAAAACATCTCGTCGAGTTCCTTCAATATTCATGATCAACAAAATTTTCACAATCAAATCACACAATAAATACCATAACATTTTATTTTTATACAAAAAATTAAGTGATGGGGCGAAAATACGCCATCATTCATACATAATTACGGGAATTAGAGAAAACGAAAGCTTTATCCCAAAAGCTCATAAGCTTTGTTGTAAACTAATATCACTCAAAAAAGGGACGTGCCAAGTCATTGTGTAAAAAACCTTGTTATACCATTGGGTTCCGTGTACCTACTACTTACCCATTACTAATAAAAAATAGGTATGTCAGAAATTCTGCAGTGGCAAACGTTGCTCTTAGATTTTTTTCTAATAAGTAAGTGCCTATTTTATCTAATGTTAGGTATAATCTTTAGACGAGAAATTCTTGTTTATATATTTATTTCGAAGAGCTCGGGAGGGGCTCTAACTTCTAATTTAATTTTAGGGGCTCTAATTATTTCGATGAAATTTGCTTTATCTTTATATTATAGGGGCAGGATTCGGGGTGAACAATCCATCTATGTAACACGTTTATCTGAGTTTGGAAAACACCCGACCAAGCTCGGTCGCCTAGGTACTGCGATTTTCATCAAGGATACCTATTGTAGGAAATATCGTTGCTATAGGTACTTATTTTTTTGGTGTAAAACCTTTTTATGGAAACTAACTGAGGGGCTACTCCGAAATTCGATTTTCGAAGTTCGTTTCGTTCCGTTCCGCTCACACTAATAGATCATTAATTTGAGAGTGAAAGGGACGGCATGACACGAAGTTCGAAAATCGAATTTCGGAGTATAAGGCCTGAACCCTCATTGCGGACGTATTAGCAAAACAGACAATTTATCGGACATCGTATTATCCATTCACATAACATCCTAGGTAGGTGGTTACTGGAGCTCTTTTGCAACAAGACGGAAAAAGTACAAGAACTTATTAGCGAATACCTTTCCTTAAAATTTATTTAATAGGATACAAAATGGAATTAAAACAAATTAACTATTAATTATTAAGAACTTATTTAATGCTTAGGAATGTTATGGTTTTTCTTAATTGTTTTATCTTTCACTTTTTTTTCAGTAATTTTGCTACGTACAGGTATCATACGGACAGATCCCTACCGTATAAATATTAATTTAAACATAATTAGGTACCTACTTATTGGATGTCATAGTGATAAAAAAGAAGAAAATCCTTCCAACAGCCATAATCCGTACAACCTTGCATTCATTAATTCAATCTTTATAAATTAGAAACGTTTAAATCGTTCAACGCTTATGATATCGTGAATCCCTGTTTGCTAATTTGTCAAATTGCATAACATAATAGAGATGCAATTTAATCGCTATTCGTATCGACAGGGTATCAAGTAATATTACAAAAAAAAGCACCCCATACAAAAGTTTTCCCGCCAATATTAAACTTTATTGTTCAATTAAATTTAAACTGTGAGCCATTGCAATAGGATTGTAAATCGAATGCCGTTACTTTTAGTAAATTAGAAAGGGATAGCGCAGCCGGAGCTATTTCCCGTCTTACTCGTTTAAGATACACAACTGCTGGTTTTCCTTGTGTCTCTTTCTCTCCCAAGCAGTTAGATATCGTGGCTTCTCTTTCTGTGTCAAGTGCTGGTTGTGTTGTATTTATTCATTTTCTTCAGTGTAATAGTTCTAGAGGCGGAATCCACACGTCGTGCGAGAATTTCGTTTCGTTTATTTTTGTGACGGTTTCATTCGAACTTTTTGAACTATGGAGCTGACATAATTGTTTCCGCAAGTGATGTGATTAAGTAATTAAAGTTTTTTTAAAGACAGGCCTGATCAATCTCCCCAAGATGGAATTGAGGTCTGTGTTTTGGACTCTTTTCTTGGGCCTGATTTTCGGTGCGGAGGCGGGCATGATGGGTGATCAGTGCGACTGGAATGGCAGGTTCGTTCAAGAATGTATTTAAATTTTTCATATTTTTAAATTAATGAAAATTGGTTGAACTAGAAAAAAAAATTTGTTAGAGCGAAGGACCTTTTTATTTTATTGTGATTTTTATTTATGCTTTAAGTGGTCCTTTCGTTGACCGCGGATTTCTACGTAATTTTGTAGGTCGTCTAAAAGTATGATTTGCGTGTTTTTTTATTATATTACGGAGGTACATATTTATATATATATTTATGTATCATTTGTAGATATGTAGTCACTTCACTTCTTCGAAAAACCTTAAACCCCATTCAAAATGTTATTTTTACACTTCTTTGGTGATAAACAATTACCTATGCGACATTTTCTAAACGAACAGTTAACGCAACTTTTCAATCTATTTTATAATTAGAATGCCTAAGTAATTAGGCACTCTGTTTCTAGTTTCTTAATGTCTCTTGGCAAACTTCGTGTTTCTTCAATTCAGATGTCAGTCATGTGAAAAACGAAGTGTGCCGAGAGACATTAAGAATAATAGAAACGGAGTATCTAATTAGGTACCTAATCTATATCTATACTAATATTATAAAGAGGAAAGATTTGTACCTATTTTTGTATGTTTGTAATGAATAGGCTCAAAAAGTACTGGGCCGATCTGGATGAAATTTGGAACATAGATAGATTATAGTCTGGAATAACACATAGGCTACTTTTTATCCCGGAAAATTGCGTGATTCCCGCGGGATAGCGATAAACGAATTCTACGCAGACGAAGTTGCGGGCAACTGCTAGTTAAACAATAGGTTGAATACTGTAATTTACGTACTAGATGATATTATTATTATTACAAATGATTAGACGCTGACCAGACAAAAACAGACTGGTTACTATATATATGTATGTTATATAAATATAGAGCTTGTTGGTAAATATTTACCTTTATATGGTTAGTTATATAGTTACAAAGGCATCTATAGATACGCGGTAGCGTGTCAAGCCAAAGTTCAAGCTAACAGAACTGGTGAGCAGCACCGTGTGTAATATTACAGGATCCATTTGGAGCCACTTTTGACCCCCTCATAACTTAAAAACTATTTCACATAAACATGTCAGCGCCCGCGGAGCGGGAGACGAGCTGTCGGTAGGCCTCCAACAAGATGGAGCGACGACCTGATTAGGATCGCGGGATCGCGGTGGATGCGGAGGGCGCAAGACCGGTCTCAGTGGAGAGCCTGGGGGAAGCCTATGTCCAGCAGTGGACGTCCTTCGGCTGACATGATGATGATGATGATGATGATAACCATGTTCAATTTGGCTTATTTATTAAGTTTATTATAACTTGCGATCGTTTAATTACTGCAAGAGCAATTGATATTTACTGACATCTTTATCTTCTACTACTTTAAGTAGGCACTAGCATGGCCTAGTCCTACCTCTGAACCGGCCGTCTTCGTAGTTTTAGGTAGGTATAACGGCACCGTACCACTTCCACTCTTATCAGCTGGACGATCACTGTGGACCTTCAAACCATAAACATTTGATGTCAACATGCTCATAGTTATATAGTTCTGTTTTTATCAACAACTCTAGCGGATATTTGCCTATTAGGTATTTAATTTGTTGAAGGTAAATAAGTACCTATATTCGTTCAAGGAATTCGTTTAAGCTGTTCATTCTCACTACCCTAGACTATTGTCACTGGAGTACCTATGCCAGCCGTAGACATCCTATACCCATGTTTTCTACCATGCTGGTCTGGGAGTAAAGAAAAAACATAGAATGCACCAGTTGTTTCTCCTCCCGCGTAGATGGTAAATGCCTAGCAGAGACGGGCGAAAATTCTAGTTAAATCTTATCTTTATGTTATAGGCGATGCTGCTAGCAACCCATCACTATTTAAGTAAAGACGTGATTTATGTGTATGTATGTTTTGCTAAGATTGGTAACTTTTATGAATAAGAGTAAAGTATTAAATTTTAAGTAGGTAATTTATCCGTCAAATTTAAATGATTTTTTACTGTCAGTCTAGTTACTCTGCATCTTTTGGTCAGAATTATTAGAAAAACGTAACATATCAAATTTACACACACTTGCAATAATATATCAGTACTTTATTTTTGACTAAAATATTGTAATTGTTTACAAGAATTCAACCCGTCAAATGAGATTATAAGCTTAGCCCGGGGCATTCAGCATAAGTCGGAGCAATTTGTTAAAAATTCGCCCTAGCCATGCATAAATATTTCTTTAATATCGCGTGTCTGTTTCACATTAGCAAGTAATTGATGCCACATCTTTTTGTTTCCACGCATTCACATTTATCGCAAAAAATAGCATCTCGTTAAAACTTCTATATTTTACCTCGTAAACGTGACTTATTCCCTACATTTTAAATATCAACAAGTCATAACAATAAAACAATAAATAGCTGTAATTGTTGTGTGGTATCCGGAAACGGTGTTCTATGGGGTTGTACGGAACAAAATCAACAAGTGGGGTTTCCATTGACTGGCGCGGTGGGGTGGCGGGCGTGGGAAACGTGGGTGGAAAGTGTTCTCGCCATCCCTGTTGGCAGACACGTGACCCTTCCGGCTATTACGATACAAGGGAGGATCACCCTTCCTATTGACATTATTTTGACTTGATAAGCAGAGGACCGAGAGGCACTTTAGCCAAAAGAGGGGTACCTACTTTATGACTACGCGACAGGAAATCTTTAGTGTTTAAGCACTTTACACCAGTCTAAAAAAGTATCTAAGAATTTTGCAAATTTCATTATTTCTGTTTTGCTGTTGATAAATTATATATACACCTTGGTCTGATTAAGTACCTATGCCAAATCCAAAACCGTTAAGAATAAGACTTAATAATGTCATATAAGTATCGTACGAAATGACGTCAATGAATAGATCTGAAGATACTTTGTCTGAAGCTTTCAGTTCCTACATGTGTCTACTAACTTCAATAACCTTGATAGCGAGAAAAACAATTTGAAAGCTTATCAAAAGAAAACATAACAAAATATAATCTTAGGTGTCTACTCATTATTTTATAGATACTTAGAAAGCCGACAGATCGATCAGTAAGTAATGACAATGACCCTCTTAATGACCTCAAACGAGATGCTAATCACCAAGAGAGCAAGAACAAAGATTGCGTGAAGGATATTTATTTATTTATTTATTTATTTATTTATTCAATAAAAAATTACAGCATTACAGTCGAAACCAATGCGCTATAAAATTCAAAAAATATAATAAATATTATTTAGGCGACGAAACGTTGTGGCTCCGCTGCGTCGTCATCCATATATCCATAGCGGCTGCAAAAAGGAAAATTGAGTGTCAATGTACCAGCATCAGTCGACGGGCATTGTGGAGCATTCAAGTTCATGCATTAATATTTATTAGGGAGGGCGGGATAGCGCGAGGGGACCGGGATCTGTTTATTATAATATCCTCCTCCGATTATAACGCGTTCGCACGATGCGCGCTCCACTGATTGATACAGATTGCTATCACCCACTAAGGGATATACACTCACCGATGTATTGAGTACAACAAATAAGTATACTGAGTATTTAAATGTACAGGCTACAAGACATTCTTCTGCTGTCTTGTTCTTTTGTTAACACATTGTGACGTAAAAGTATGGGAAGTACTGTGAGCGGCAGCTCATTAAATTTGCCCCACGCAATGCATCTGCATAGGATGTGAATGTGACATGACGGATGTAATGTAACATGTTAAAGGACATCACACTGCGTTTAAACACAACTAATCTAAAATTAACAATGGCTTGCCTTATCTTTCGGGAGCACTTAATGCAAATATGTAGCTTCAAAAGAAAACCTACTTAAGTGAATGTGGCGCCAATTAGTTACAAAGGCTTTTAACTCCGAACAATAGTTGTCTTTGAACAGACAATGCCGGATGGTCAAACCATGACTAACCATTTTCAAATGCAAAAGCTGTGTTATCGTACGTTTATCGTTACGAAGTTACTTAGGGCCACAAGCAGCAAAAAATAGCAGGTTTCGTCATTAAGTCATTAATCCTGGGTTAGTGTTGACGGGTTTCAATACATTTTTGAACTAAATACTAACCCTGCGTTAGCTACCTAGTAACTTGGAGTTATGTTAATTAACTTTAGACCGCAAAAGAGTTCACGAAAGAGCTTTTTCTACTTGCGCAAGAGAGTGTCAGTCTCAACCAGCCAGCCAGTCGCACTAAAGAACAAGTTGAATACAAATATTAATTAATTTAGCTGTCTAAAAAATAAACAAATGATAGGTAAATATTCTTGGGCGATGTATTTTAAAAATACTAATGCTGATCCCACATTAAAATCATATTTTGCCTAAAAAAAATGTATTGTTCGCACAATACAATCGCTTAATTAACCAGAAGCAATTGCGGTTTTACTTCCTGAATTTGACCCATATAAGCATGACCGCAATATGCGGATGTCACTATCTCGGTACTTTGTAGTGTTCGCACTTCACGCGATAACGCATCAGATGGCGGATTGCGCGCGGCCTCACAGTCCACGCTAACCATATGGTGCCCACCAGTATCGCGCAAGTACCTACGTACTGAACAGAACATTTAACGTTTACGATTCACAATTCCTGGAAGAAGTTCCCGGCGTGCCGTATCCCACAGTCGTACTTCATTAATACCATTAGTAGTGATTCAGTGTAGGGTGATTCGGCAGCGCCTGGGACCGCGGCGGCAGGACATTTCACATGAGATGGGCTTGTGGGAACACCACGCTTCGATCCACTGAGGGAAAACAGCCGTCACATGTTGCGAGATGAAATCACGGTTATTTTTACGCGACGATTGTTTTTATTCGCTCGCCAATTGGGGGCAATCAGCGACACGTGTTCCGCCCGAGACGCCCGCCTTGAGGCCTGTCTATTGAGATCGTCGTATCAAATTATACTACAGTACACATCAAAGAAACATACATTATATGTATGTAGCTACGAATCTTTGTCCAGCCGATGTCTTTTGCAGGGTTCGAAACAATAGGTTTTTATAATGTTAATCGCTCCATGATAATGACGGGTTTTTACGACCCGCCCAACAACCACAATATGAATTGTATATTTAATTCCGTCGGTGTTCCCAAGACACTTGAGTGCGCCCATCATTGCTTGCTATCATCTTTCTAGTCGTGCTGCATGTGTACTTGGAAATATTTTTATGATGCTCTCTCAGCTCCAATCACTTCGTAACTGCAGGGTAACCTAACGCTTGCACCGTCGACCGTGCCAGCCATGTGTCCACTTACATTATCGTGCTTTAACTAACTTCACGTTAAGTGTTGTGTCTCAGCTTGTACGTACGTATGTGATTCATTACTCGAATGCTGTTAAACAACGTCAACAGCTTTTTTGGCGTTGATTGCTGTAATGACTATGGCCTAGATGCCAGCGATTTAAATTGATAGCGCTATGAAACAAACGTGTAGAGACCGAGTCCTAGTCAACTCCGGTTACTTACTTAGTCTACCGTCTAACCAAGGCTTTCCATTTATCAATACGGTAACTTCTCGAAGTGCATGAAAGAGAATCATTGTTCTTGAACGTACCATATACAGCGTTCTTTGAATGAAACCAAACTAATTAACAGCGAATTGTAGGTCGGCATTGTGTCGGCACTCGGCAGGTCAGATGAAGGCGTTCTTTGTGTCGTCGGGTGTTTATTTTTTTAATTTGTTCGTGGAGCCGGCGATACCTTGGCGATCGGTGTTCGGCGTCGGGCCGCTCTACGTTAATTACAGTGGCGATAACTGTTCTGTAAGCGGAGTCGGCCGGCCCCGGCAAATTATGATTTACTACAGGGTCTAATCAATGGTTCTAACATTTAATAGATACCTACGTAAGACGTGCTGGTATGTTTGTATGAGAATAAAAGTTATCTCCAAATTTGTTCTGTACAGAGAGGTATTTATTTTAATTGCTTTTGTTTTGGAATTTATGGTTTGGATTTGAATACTATCTTTTTCGGGTGTTAGTTATAAACAATTGTATGCAAAGAAGAGTCTGTTTCAAGGGAAAAATGACAGATATTTAGCCATTGTCCCAAAAAAAATGGTTTCTAGATCAGCAGGACTCGTTGAATAATGCATGGGGCGCGGTCTTTTATCATCCGCTGGCCCGTGGCGCGGGCGCACGAGCTGCATCTTAATCG
The DNA here is from genome assembly GCA_949127965.1 of Pandemis corylana. Classification (NCBI taxonomy): domain Eukaryota; kingdom Metazoa; phylum Arthropoda; class Insecta; order Lepidoptera; family Tortricidae; genus Pandemis; species Pandemis corylana. Next base: position 10,303,201 of record OX421857.1, on the reverse strand, counting down.
CGGCCAATTTCCTCGGCACGCTGTCAAATTACAATACTTATGAAATATTATAATCCCAGCATTTTTACGAAAGTGATTCAAATGATACATTCCAACGTCACGATCTTATTTTTTTCTTGTTTTTAAAGCTTTATGCTACGTTGACATCGCATATCGTATTTCGCAGTGTTGAAATATAATATGAATGAAAATTGCACGCACATCAAATCGCGTTTGTTGGTCAAGTTGGGTCGTTAATGAGGCGGCACGGGCCGCGGCGTAACCCGACTCTTCGCTATGCTGTGGTGTTGCAGTTCGTAGCTACGCGAGCCTTAATAATATGTCCTAGCGGCATCGCATGATCACACCCACCAGAGGAGTTTCCAAGAAGCTTCGGATTCCTGATTTTATTAACGATACATTAAGAAAAAATCCATGTTGAATACATTTTATTCAAATTGATTTATTTGGTGTCGACCATTTTGGACGCGGTATAATTCCAATGGAGAATATTTTTGCATCCAACTCCATGTAGGCCGATCGTTGCTTATCTGGATATGGCAAAAAAAGAGTGAGCGGGTACGACCGATTATAATGGAAAAAGAGGTTCGCGGTCGTTCCATAACCGATTGCAAATGGCAACCGCCGCGGGCCTCGCAGCTCCATTTATAGCTCGTTGCAATCTCGACTGCTAAAAAATAACCAAACAACGATTTCTTCAACGGATGGCTCCCTAAGTATCTATCGCTTGTTCTGAAAGGCAAAGAAGTAGGCAGGATGCCACCAGACTGAAATTTGTAATGTAAAAAATCAAATGTCCGCAGTAGACGCCTTGAATGCCTCCGCGTAAAGCGATTGTTCCTGTTTTTGTGTTCCTATCGGAGTTTTGGAGAAAGGATTTCTTTCTAATGTAAGAAATCGATGAAATCTTTGCTTCAAAACAACCTACCAGTTAAAAGTTTCATTTAAAGCTTTTTCAGTTTCATATTATCTGCAAATACTTAATGTGGACATACGTCATTGAAGAGTTATTGTAGCTCTTAAATCACATTTAAGTATAACTAAGGAATGCTATAAAGCTGGAGTTTGTGAGTCTCGTGTTATAACTCGTTTTGTTTACGCCGAGGGTCCATTACCGCTGCGACACAACAATAGGCGCCCCTGCAAGCGCCCGCGCATGGCGTCGCCGAGATTTTGTCCGATAATGGTTAAATTGGCTTCACCGGTCTTAATAGGGTGTCTTACCTCTATCGGCGACAACTGCCAGTGTTCCGCAATTACAGCCGCTTTTGTCCGGCGATCTCTGCTCCGTTGTTATCTGGTGAACTTTAGTGCGATACAAAATATGGCCCATTAGCACGTGCGCGCAGGTTGGCTGGCATTATTTAATTTCACTTCAATAATAAGCCCTCACTAGATAATAGCAATGTGCAAGTTGCAGAACATTTTGGCAAGAATGTTCTCAGGTTTCCAGACACTTTCACGACAATTTAGCAAGTACGAAAGTTTCTAAAAACTTTTTAGGTATTGATGTTTTTTTTATGCGTTTTTATTAGATAATCAGTTGAAACAAATAATAATATATGCCGTGGGCTCTTTAACGTGATCACATTAATTATTAAAAAAAATCTGAGAACAGGCTTTAGAAAATTTTGCAACTTTGGTAACTTCTCCTTACCACACTACCTACACTAAAATAGTAGGTAAATACGAGCAAACTGTGTAAACGAAAAAAACTATCACTCGTGTTGTTTTTAAAATGGCTATTCATATTCGTTATTACTATTACAAAACAGTCACTATTACCAAGTAATAAATTATGTACACCGAATGTGAAGTTGCAGTAGTGGTTACATACTTCAGAAAGTTGTTAACACTAGCTCGAAACCATTTTACCAGTGGACTTTTCCGCGTCGCGTTAATCGTCGATAATTATGTTAAATCGATACTTTGGCAATTTGTTAATTAGTGTAGCAACCATCGATTAGTCTCCTTCCTGTGGCCACACGCGACTTCCTCTCAAACGTGTCGTGGATTGATTCGTGTTAAAGATCTTAATTCCGCTTCGCCGCGTTCCGCTCGCTCGCGACGAAGGTAACACAATCTGACAAACGCGAAATGACATTCGATACTTACACGACAACGGATGCAAGACATCGCGTTTCATACCAAAAATATTAAGAGGACTATTATTTGTTCATTGAATAAAGTTTGAGTCTTAAATCTCAATAAGTTTAAGACCTAAATTAACATCTTTACCACAAGCTACTTAAAAATGAATTTCTTGGCAGTGCTCAGATTGACTTGAAATTTGGTATATTTATGTAGGATGGTTGATAATGTAAGTACAGTTTACGAAAAGTGCAGTCAGCAAAAAAGTTGCATTTTTTAACAAAAACCCTTGCTTATTTTCTTCACGTGTTTGGAAATCCTCAAAGGGATTTTAGTTATTTCAAATGTTGCATACTAGAGCATTAAGTGCCTATTATTACACAGGAAAATCGTTTCCGAAAAACGCGACGTTTTGCGCCTTGTGCTCGTAGGTAGGTACAGTCAAGTGTAATAATATGTATCTAGTCAAAGTTTCAAAAATATGTACCATACACTCTTACACCGGCGTGGGACATATTTTTGAGAAGTTCGTATCGATACTTACTTTTGCACTTGACCGTACACGTCTTTCGTACCGGTTTACATTCATCTTACGATTTAAAGTTTACAACATCGTCTGGGAGACGTCGAACGAAGTCGGGTACGGCATTATGCAGCGGCCATTAGGATTTATGAGACAGGACGGGGTCGGTAAGCGGCTTAGCTCCTGCAACAAGAAAACGAGGCCTTTTCACACCTCCGGTGTTTGGGCCGCGCGTTAGCGTTCACGCCTCGTGTGTGCACCCCTAAAGTTCGCGCCTGGCGTACATATCACGAGTGCACTATGTATGCAGCCTGACCAGAGGTGGTCGAGATGTTACTTTTTATACGGACGAGTTTGCGGGTGACCGCGGCCTTTGTTGTAAGTTTTAAGGAGATGTGATTCCCCACGCCTTGCAGGTTTCCCTGGGCGATGGTGATCACTTTCCATGAGGTGACCGTTAGCTCGTTTGCCCCCTCTTATATAAATAAAGAAAAAAAATGTAGAGATAGAGCACGCATACTGAATAGGTAAGCAAAACGTTGTGAGTATAACAATCGGTCCCGGTAATTTGGTAGCACCTAGGAAGAATAGGTACTCAAACAACTAAATCCAAATAAAAATCTATGCAGATTAAAACTGTCGCAAATCTTATACATATAAAGTATTGAAAAAAAAACTACACACATATTTAAGTGACGTTGCTGTCTTGCTAATACAATTAAGCGGCAGAAGTTTCCAAACAAAAAGCTCGTTAGACGAAGGAAACTTGGCAATATTATGAGCTTGGCTGCAATTACGCAAAGGCCTTCGCTCATGAGGTGAAACTGACCTTTCTTCGCATCATCAATCAGAGGCGGCTCTGGCGAGAGGCTAAATGAGAAGACTGCCATAAGTTCGGCCGCGAACTGTAGGCAAGACGCGTGATAGAAAGCATATTTTGTAAATAGACTTTGCGTCACAAATATATATATATAGTCCACCACTTTTTTCTGAACTTACCTATAATTACACTAGAGTTAGATACATCACTAGAGTTTAAGAAACGTGAAATAGAACTAGGTCCCAATTCCATTAAAAAAACAAATGATAGTCGCTGAAATTGTTCTATCAGTGTTAGAAATGTCAAAATTCGTAGTCGACCAAAACTCAGTTGGATTTTTAATGCCTGTAGGATGTAGGCATAGCATCTTGCAACAAAGTCTGCGACGGGTAAATCAGATCTGCAAATGATTAATTTATTATTACGGATAATTGAGGCGTCTGAGTGTATTTAATTAAATCTACAAGCTTCATGGATTTAGAGTTTAGTGCGAGAGCGCACGCGCGCGGCTGGCCTAAGCTGCGTGACTCCAGGTCGTGAGTGCTTCGCCATTGTTCAAGTGAAAGTTTGTTACGAGCGTTTTGCGTGTTACGAAAACCTTGTTCAACTATCGCGGGCGACAATTACTTGTGTCTCACTATATTAGTAAATATGTACAGCATCAATTTTTTTTGCATCACTAAAAGGCAATTTCGTTTGAAATACTTCCGGTTAGGTTTAGTGATCATTATGGTAAATCACACGATTGATAAGAATAATTCTGATGCTTTTGATGCCAATTTGCCTAGTATATAGGTACGTTTTAAAATACTTAGATCAACAATTTATGTGTGCAGGATATTGCCCAAGCTTGAAGTTTATCGATAAAATCTAGTTACATATTCAGTTTAGTGGCGAAAGACTTGTATTCCTATGTAGATTACTTGCGTTTACATGGAATATTTTTACCATATGTCGATAGGAATGCCATGATTTGCTCATGCCACTAATGATATTCAACTGGTCTAACGAGTGCTAATTTGAATACACGCCGTAAAGCCGCCGGTGATATACTTACTCTTTTTCCATTGAAATACTTTCAAGGATAACTTGTTCTGTATTATAAATAGCGTTTTTTTAATTTTTACGCTTTAACTGTCCATAATTACATATAAATAACGCATTATATCCTTTACGGGGTAGACAGAACCCAAGGTAACAAGACCTAAAGGCCACGTTTAGCATTATTGTGAGCGTAGGTGGAAAGGGGGATCCAAATAGTGATGAGTTGCTAGCCGCAACGCCTATACCATGATGGTATTTTGCCATCTACCCGGGACGAGAAGCATCTGGTACATTCTATGTTTTTTCTTTACTCCCAGACCAGCATGGAAGAATTAAGCTTTTATTGTATAATAATAAAAACAATTAAAGCATTGTATAAAACTTAACGATAATTAGTATGTATGGTAGGTGTTTACAGATGTTATCATAAATACTTCAAGGTACTTTCGAGGATCGCATAATGTCTACATCGGTTTGATTGCGGCTGCGCTGTGGTCGGCAGTTAATCAAAATTGCATTATTGCATTACGTCTCCTTTCGTCACGGGCAGGACGGGAAAAAGCGCATTCAGCTCAATCATGCCGCCTTCGAGATTGTGATTATGGAATATGAAATTTTATTCATTTATTTATTTATTTATTCCTGATTTGAGTTTTGACCGACTACATTAAAGATATTATCTAATTGATTTAACTTACGTAATTGTGGATTACAAATCGTGCGTGTGGAAAACTTTGGACACTTGGGAGTTTTTTGAAATACTTAACTGTTCTTATTAAAATCGAAAAAGTTTATTAGGAATTCATTCATTGTGCCCAAAACGTCAATACATGAGTTGTATCACGCACGTTGGTATATCCAAAGAAAGACGATATCATATCGTCGGAATGTTGTTTTTACACTTGTCACAACACAAACGCCCAAGAGCGCGTCACGGTGACAGGTAAAAGGGCTATTTGTATAAGTCGGGAATAAAATAAAACAAACTATAGCATGATCACTCCTGATTGCTGGCACCTGCGTGACGATACAATGGAACATTATCGAATGTTTACTGTTAATATTTAGCCAGACGTGTCCAATGGAGAGACGGAGCGTGGGCGGCGCGGCTGCGGCGTCTAACTCGTTATGTAAACACCGCTGCAGCCAGTTCCTATATGCATGACAGCCGTACATACACATTCCTGGTAGCCAGAGTACACTGCTCACCGTCAGCAGTTAGGTGTCATGTCTTCGAGATTTAGAAAAGCCGGGATGTTTATTATATCATGTAACTAAATATCTCCCATTAGAGCGATAACGTGTACGGTGCTGACCGTTGACTCGTTTCATATGCCACTAACCAGTGGACGGGTCATAGCTATCCACTCTTTATTGGGTACACAGAGGCCTACCGACGTTAGGAACCGGCACCTGCGCCAGCATTATGAAAATTTCGTCTGTTTTTAAAACCGTCGAAGATATCGAATCTCAAAAAAGTCACACTAACGAATCTGTCCGCTATTTGTATAGGACGCGAGGCTGTCTGCGATCCAAATATTTTATTTGCCCGCGCTGCTCGGGACAAAGGCCCATTTTCTGCTCGCCCATTGTGTCAGCGTTTGCTGATTTCTAAACAATGACCAAGCATGAAAAAACCAACCAAACAACTGTGTCCATTAGGCAATCATAAATTATATAATAATAGCCAATTAAATGCCATAAAAATCGTTATATGATAAACGATAACTTAGAAATTTCAAAAAGATTGCCGATACTTTTACTGCTTTTAATTGATCATGATCTAAAACCAGACGTCGCCGCAACGAGCTCGTTTTAGAATATCGTTTAAATATGATCGAGGTGGTCATTTTTCGGTTTTATCAGTATAAAGGCATCTAGAACGTTTCTATTAGCAAGGTCTATTTTGTAAACCGGTACTGTATCGGCGACGTTATGAGCCCACACGACTTGTAATAAGATATTGTTTGCAGAACACTCTGCCCGGCTCTGCGGCCACCGCCATTGGTATTTGAACCCGTCGTGATCGCTCCCGAACTCATTATTCAGAGTAACGGACAATACATTTAACATTTGAATATTTTGTAATACCTTACTTAGGTAATTTATCCACCTAATTAGTTAAAATACATATACTTAAATACCTATTTATGTTAAATATAAAGTGGTTTACAATCATTTACATCCTTGCATATAACTTATTCAAAATGCAAAGTAAATCTCGCGAGGACCCATTACGTTGACATCGCGGCTGAATCACATCTTAATGAGGCATTCTTCGAAGTTGCAGGGCTCGGAATGTCGCGGTCAGTTTGTTCCGCGGCGAGCAGCCGCCGTCATCTCTAATTTATGAACTTTTGGAATCACTATAATTGGGTCTCGTGCCGGGACCAGCTCGATCCAAAAAACTTTGGCGAACTGTAAGGCCAATGCATGATTATTAGCATTCAAATCACAAGCGTCAATTTTCAATGCGATTGAACTGTGTTCTCGGCGATCGGTCCTCAGGGCATCGTTTGTGCCTGTCGTTATCTTTGTTTAATATTCATACGGGAGTTATGTTATGTTAGCTGCCCGGCAGGCTTTTAGGATCGCGATAAATTAAGCTTTTTGCGTATCCAGATTAACAATTATGCTCCGCGTTTAAATGAGCCGATGTTTTTTGCTGATATATACATAAACCGATTGCCCGTACGTATGTACATACCCCGGTAACAGTGATAGGTACGTATAAGTAATGGCAGCTCGAATCAAGTCCGGCGGGGTTCCGAGTACTCGCCTTCTATACATATATGCATGAGTAAGTTGTTTAGTTAAATGTAGCAGTGGACATATCCAGACTAGATGCCGGTCTAGCCGGCCTGGACCGGTCGTTGTGTAATACACGCGGGCGCGTGCCCCGTGCCCACACTTTTCTTAGCAAACTTGCGCGCTGCAGCATACATAAACGTTTTATTCGAATATATTGTACGCCCACAAGCTTGCCTTTTGTTGCCTTTATTCTTGCGATTGTCTCTTATTGTGATGCTGAATGTTACGTTGTTATAAAGTTTTGGTGAGCGAGAGCTGCCCAGCCGAGCTAACGGGTCGGCCAATCACAATGCAACTGCTTATTTGTATCTGATACGATGGTAATCTAGGCCGGCTGCAATAGTGCCTTGGGCTATAGATAAAGCTGGCTGAGATTAAGGCTTTAGTTTTAGTACTTTTACCAATGATATGTTGCTTATTTTTATACTAAAGTGACAAACGGCATTTTAAATGATCACCGCCGCGCATGGGCACCGATTATGTACTATTGGAATTGCTAGTACCTACGGTGCTCGTCTTACAATAAGCGATACACTCTCCTCAAGTCTCTAGTCCATTTCAAATTTTGCACATCCGAGGCACAGTTGGCAGCCGGGCAAGCTGTATCTGATAACGATTCATAGGTTCATAACTATAAATCGGATGGAACGGAGCTCAAATATCTAAATCTTCTTTAAATGGGAAATTAATTCAATTGATATGTGTGTTCCATGATATTGCTACACCTTATCAATGCATTTAAAACAAAAATGGAATGTTAAAAAGTGTGACAATGCAATAGAATAATTTAAATGGTTTCATTATTTATGGCTGTCAATTAATTCTAAGATTGTAGGTCAGTCTGAGTCATTAGCTGTATAATGACCGCCTTCTAAGCCAGCGATGTAAATGGTAGCTAATGAAGGTCTACAACTCCTGAGTTTTTAAACGTACCTACTTAGCATTACATGGTTCATTCTTGCTTTAAATAGCTTGAGAAGTTTGTTTAAAGGCTGCCGCTTTTTCGCGTTAATTCGTGTTATGATTACGTGACACTTGAGAACACATTAAAATGGTTTTTTGAAGCGTCGACACTTTTTTAGTTCATACTTTGTCAATTATGTACAAGTACGAGCCGGTATTTGGTGTTTGGATCATAGGTACTTTTACGTGGTACTCGTCTTGATCATGTTTTACGTAACTATACCATCTTCAATCTATGCGGTAGAAACAATTTCTCCCATCCTGGATTCGATTTGTAGAGGAATGATTTCTCGTGTTCAATTGTTTTTAATGAGGTCGGTAAATCATACGGAATAATGGCGGCGCGTGCCGCAAGGCCGGTCAAGTGAAGGAGTCAGATATCCTGCGCTTGCGCCGCGACCAATAAGGACTGGGTAGTGGGTATTATGTACTAATGGAGTTCGAGTAGGGTCATCACTTATTTTTTTTTGGACAACCATATCGAACTTTAAATTGTTTAACTTTTATTTTCGAAGTTGACAAATCCATATAAGTAAAGGACAAGTCACAAGATGGAATTACAATATGCTAGGTATTCCGAAATGAAATAATTAATCGGGATACGGAATATTTTGCTTGAAAGCTTAATTTATTTTCCCTTGCCGATTTCTAACTGTGAAATGAAAGCTCATAATCAGGCAAACTATGCTGTATTTACAGCACAGCAAGTGCATTGTGTACCCTTTGATTCCATCCGCATCATGGTGTGTACTTTGTCTATTGCGCTCACTTTGGTCGATGTTGTTACCTTACCGCACGTGCCTTGTCTAAGACTGCAACTGCACTTGAAATGCTATGGTACTGACTTCATGTCACCGCACGAGCTACAGGCCTTACAATTCTTAATAGCAATATACTACATAAATGGACAAAGCTTCGTGCACTAGTGGCTTCGGAGTCGAGTACGGCTTTACTACTTTTTAGCCCCATTGTCAGCGGAGACATGATTGACGCTTGTCTCTCCATCTTTGATGTATCGCTGCAATAATTTAAAGTATAATGAGGAGTTTGATTAGTTTCCCTTGACGCGTACATGTTTAAAAGTCGTTGTCATGTAACTGAAATATTAACAGCAGTTTTTTAAACAAGCTTGGTTGTATGTTGTGTTTTTATTTAAATTAACTTGTTTACAAGTTATTAGTGTTGCCTACTGAGTAAAATGTAAATCGCGATACCATTCAATAAGTTATTAAATTTAATATGAAGAAAAGTTATGCGACGCCGTATGCACTACATGTAGACTACAATTTCAAGAGCAATTTAATTGCACAAAGGCAGTCGTTGGTCAAAGTCAGTCCGGTCATAAAGTAATGCATGCGTGTTGGCCGGACCGGCCGCGGTGCCGGGGGCGGACTGTCCCTGCCCCACGTTAACGGTTAAGAGGACGTCCAGTTCAGTCCATATAAATAAAACTATGGAAATATAAGCGCATTGCGACTGCACATTAAAGTGGCAATGTTCAACTATTGTTTTGAAGTAATTTGGACATGGCGTTTCTTTAACACAATTGCAATTTGTCTGGATGCATCTTAGAAAGATAAATGTTTGTGTACGATCTGACTCATTTCATTGGAAATATTTTTCCAGCAACACCTAGCCGATTATTGGACTGTGATTGTTGGATTCATGGCTCTGAGGTCTATTATAAGATATAAGTAGATGTACTTTTCGAATTCTTCCAAAATCTGTTCCAATCCTCATCATTTCCAATTCGAGACGGTGACGTTCCACGAAATGTATGAAATATATAATTTCGATACTTACAAGTTATAATATAATGTGCCATTCGATAAAAACATACTTAGTTCGAATAAATTTGCCCCATATTTTTTGTCGCCTAGCTTATTTGCTCCGACAGATTTAAATTTAAGTCGGACAGTCGTATGGAAATTGGTGTCGGCCGCTTAAATAATAACAACGAGTCTGCTATAAATTGTTGGGGCCCGGAGGCGCGCAGCACGCAATCTCAATGCGGAAAATTTTATGGCAAAGCCAAGTGTAGTCCAGCTAGGAGTGTGCGGCCGTAGGACGCGGGAAGAGCGCGGCGCGGCGCTGCGGGGAATTAACCTAATGCATTTGTTTTGTATACTAAATGTGGCTAACTATTTCTATTTTATTTTTGGCTAACAGAAACAGAACAGACACAACTAAACACAGACAGATAGAAAAAAAAGTATTAACTTACTACTAATTATTACTTAAACTAAGTATAAAACTGTAATTTGTAGCTCCATGTCCGTGTTTATCTTCGATCAACAATACAATGTATTATTGATCGAATATACAAACAAAAGATTTCTACAGAAAAAAGAGTCGCCTTAGCATTTATTTATAACATTGAGATGGAAATATTTTTTATTTATTCATTATACACTTTAAGTCATGTTCATTTTCATTTTGGTACAAGTAGAGTAAGAACATATCGCCGTATCAATGGGGTGGTAGGTTGAGTTCGCAGATTCGCTATATGCGAATATCGCTGCCACTTATGACCTGCACAAAGTTTTCGCTGGTCGCCGCCCGCCGGCGGTACTAGCCGTATTGTTACCAACGGGATCGACCAGGCCTTTGTTAATGCATTTAATTTTGTTTATACTGTTGCTAGGAAAGGAATGCGTAGGAATATGTAGGTAAATACGTATAGTTTTATAGCACGTGTAGGAATCTTGTAAGAATTATATGGCTTCGTTGCGTTGGTTTAAAAGAAGCCAAAAAGTGACGATCTTAAATAAAGAGGGTTTTAAAAGCACGTCTATCGTTAGATGCGATATTAACCGCAAAATCGTCTTAACTTACACGAGGTAGTATTTATGAAAAGGGGTTAAAGTATCAACTACTGCTATTGCTGTCCCTTGTACCATTTAGGTGAACGATGCGATGTTAAAAATAAACCCAGTAACAGCAAGTCACAAAATATAAAATTTGAAATGTCGCGTCGGCGGTCGACTTTTTCATATTTCGGTGGCATTCTTTACCCGCTACGCTCCGCTTGTGGCAGATTATCGTCTTATTGATTCTCTAATGCATTGGCCATGGGGTTTTCAGCTATGTCCGTGGCCTATGGGCGCTGTGGAAGAAGAGTTTCTTATAAGAATGCTGTTAGACTTTAAATTTGGAAGTTTCACAACGATTTAAAGGTAACGAAATAAGCTTGGGAAGATTGAACTAACTGTACTAGTACGTAATTGAAAAAAAAAAACTTTTTCTTTGTTGCTGTAATACAGAGAACAATAATAAAATGTGGACGTTTAACGCCTTGAAATAGTCACTCGCATTTATAATATCTCGACTCTTATCAATGTTCCTCTACCTAAATACTGTCGTAGACATGCTATTTTTAATAAAATATGGCAACCGTATTGCAAGTAGTTAAACTAGATCAGCATTAAAACGTGTAAAACTGAAAGTGTAGCGGCGAGGCCGTCACGTACGACTCTTGCGCACGCCGTCGTTGAAGTCTTTTGTAGCGGCGCTGAGTTCTGCACTCAATTGATTTTTTTTATCACCTCAACGATTTGGTACTTTAAAAAGGCTGACTAAACTCTGAATATTTCTTATTTAAATTAGAAATGAGGTATTGACATGGAAGTTTTACTAAAGCTTAGTTAGACGTACTTGTTGCACTCTACAAACTTGTATTTATGGCAAGTGAAACGTATATTAACGATTCAGAATTTACGATAGTACATTATACTGGCCATTTGAATGCAAATTTGTGATGGCTGCAACAGTAACTTGTAAGTTTTGCTTTTTCGTTGTAATTGGTCTGATTTCATTTTAGACTTTTGCAACTAATTTGTTTAATGTCATTTTTCGGTGTAGCCTCCGGAACGCGGTTAAATATTTTATGACGCCACGAGTGATATGACTTAGGTAGTAGTAAGAACTTTAACATTTTTTTGTTAATCTAAGCGAACATCGTGATCACTCGTATCACCGTGATCGTGACGTCAAAGTTCTTGGATAGTGGAATATTGTTTTCAAAAAATTTTGTAAAGGAATCATGACAATAGATGACTGTCACGCTCTACTTTAAGTCATAATTATTGCAGAAATTGTTGTCTTCAGATTACCTTACATATAAAGTTTCCACTCCACGCACTATGCTCCTATTTATGCCAGAAACTTTCAACTCCAGAAATAATAGATACATGCGGCGCTCCGACTGCGGTTCATACGCTATCAATAACTACTTAAGCATATTCTATACTCGTTATTGGGTAGGTACTCATTGTTACGCAACAAGACACTCAGTCACTTTCCCTGGGAACCGTAACACACGTAAAGACAGTAAGCACGAAATAAATAGGGCAATGAAATTGTAAGTGCGCATTCGTATTCAGCACGCAAACCGCACGTAGGTTTCTCACGGGTGCACCTCAGACGGGAGTTACACACTTTTGTATAAGTCATGGGAAGATTTGAGGTGGCTGAGAGAGAAGAACAGTGAATACAGGTCTCTATTTTGACGCGGTTTAGGCTCATGCGGGTCGCAGGTCGTGATACATTTCAAATACTTGTCTTGGTTCGTAGTTCTTTTAGAGTTCAATGCAGATTCAAAATGATGTCCTTCGTCATCTTACAGTTATTTTTATGTTTTGGTCACCAACACCGATTCCTGTGTTAGGCTCTGTTCGACAATATCGACGCACGGTACATTATCGCTTTAGTCGTCTATAATTCGCGTTTCAGGTACCTACGGCAAAATTTCTCAACACTCACGAAACTTAATACATATATACATGCACAATTAAGCGCTTATTACAAAAGCGCAGTCTAGTAAACCGTCAATACATAGCTATCCACTGGTTCAGTTTTACGTAACTGCATTTGCGTCGCTAATAGGGGCTTTTAATTAAACTGTACTGTCGTCATAAGGCAGAGTACACACTATCCGTTCAAGAGTATAAAATTTCGAAATGTTAAGTTACTTATACAGTCAATAATATCTTATATCTTTTATGTGTTTTAAAAGATATAATAAAACGAAATTGAACATACGAGGAAAAATATAATATATTTTTAGTTCTTTTCATTCCTATATATGTTAAATCTTGGCAAAGCATGTTGTAATGTGTACTAATGTAAAAAATCATAAAATGAGTATAGGTACTAATAATAAAAAGATTGCTTAATAATTTTAATGTACGTAATGTTTACTTATTCAGCGTTTTCTGAAATACAATTAAACCGAAACTTTATTAACCTAAACTTTTCGATGTGTAGGAATTCCGCTTTAGCATGGCTTTCGTGCCATGTTAAGTGTTACCTACCTATTAACTACACTCAGCTGCAAACTTTCGGGCCTATAAATAACTTTCGCCCATCATTTACAAATATAACTGGAACCTGTACTATCAACACGGATTTTACATAATAACGAGTTAACACTCCGTATAAGAGCTTTGGTTATTGCGTTTTTATCTTTAATGGACGACACGAGTTGCATATGACTTCATGTTGTTTAGGTTATGACAGTTTTGTTAGAAAACTGTTAGATATCTTTGAATTTATTATAGGTTCTATGAAAAAGCTATTATGATTATTGGCCATGAGGTTCTTGATTTCTGTTAAGTGGGATGAATATGTTAAGAGCAGTCAGTTATCTGTGCTTGGTTTCTAGACGTATCAGAATCTAAGGCCATTTATGTAGACAGTTAAAATGTTTTTAAATCGCTCGATATACTATGATTCAGAGAAAATACACCCATACAAAAACACCACCAATTTTCACAATGTGCAGGTCTATAGAGCAGATCACTTGACCATTTCACGGTTTCATCACAAGGCAACCTACCAAATGAGAATCATTATTTACATCATAATCTCATATGAATTCTTTATCACTTTCATCTATACGATGTAAATAACACAATCTGTGTTGTCCGTCCGTCGGACAAGTGTCACGATACTCGATTGATAGATAGCGTGTGAACGTTGGTTATCGGCGGGCGCTGCGCCGGCGCCGCTGTGAATCTTGTGTTGTGATATATAGATTTGGGGGAATGACCCAATTTACATGGGAAAAAGATGTGTTTACATTGGGAGATTACACCCACAATAGTAATGTGAATTTGGAGCTTAAGCATACCATACGTTTGTATAAATATTTATTGGCTTATACATTACATTATACCTATTAGTCTACATCCTTGTTGAGATAGAATGCAATAATTCGATAACTAGAACACTATGAAAATGTATGTTCCTATTTATTTAAGAATAGATCCGTGACAGTCGATGCGTTTAATTTTAGTAAACTTTTGATTGCATATATTATGGTTCTGGTGAATTTAAAGATTAATATTTATAATATTCTGCCACTGCTTGAATCGGCGGCTATTTATACTTATACCCTTATCATTTTTATGGTGAGCATTTATGTCCCGCAAATTATATGGATCATCCGATGATTCCCACGGCTCACGTGAAAGCATGTGATCGCATGACGAAATGCTCCTATCACCTTATCGATACATTTTCCCACACGATTCAATCTCACTATTCTCAGGCTCGATTATTTGCGTAATAAATTGATTACGCAAAACGTACAGGTTTTAGATAAATCTATTCTCATTGACTACTTTCGTTCAATTGGTAATGTAAATAATATTTATAAAATAGAATTTGCTGCACGACAGCATTAACTAATTAAGATAGCTCTGGCAGTGAAGAAAAGTGATTATAATAATGAGGGAGCTTGTCATAATTATGCCAGTATGGACTTCTTTATGAATTCTTTATGCGGACACTTGTGTATTTTTAGTTACCGTGTCTTGGGTCGACTGAGGTTACGCCGCATAACTCAGTAGTTCTATGCAAGACATGCGCAACAAAGAGCCAGCGATGTCGCCGTGCTCGTAATTACAGGCATGCCTTCCAAATGACAGGTAATTGGGGCGGTGTCTTACGCCAGCCTCGACTCATGCGGCTATCATTATGCCACTACTTTGTTTTATCAACAGGCACAAAAGAATATCGCATAAAATGCAAAAAAGGTTCAAAAATTCGAATTGCACGTGGCTAAAATGAAAAACGAGACGAGCTTTGCTTACCTACGTTCGAAAGATTCTGTATTTTTCAACATTTTTATAGTGTTTCGTCGCTATTACAAGATAATCACTCTCGTCTCTATAAAGCCCAATCATTTCATAAAATGATTAAACCGAACTAAGGCTGAATTAGCATAATTATCGAGGTTTTACTGCAGTCGGGCGTTAATCGCCGCTTGTTTACGTTTACAATGCAAAGGTCAGCAGCGTGCATGTTTTCGAAACATGTTTATAATATTATCTGTCAGCTAGTCAGCAGTAAAAATGAACCCATGTGGTTGCTGGCGCCTCGGTGACGTCGCCCGTCGCCTGCGCCCGTCGGTGTCCGCCGCACATGCGCGTTCGCCCGAATTCATGTCGCTTAATTAAACAAAAAAAATGTTTTATGACCCTCTTCCAGGATTTATTAGCGACCGAATGTACTGCGACATTTACATGTGAAAAATGTTCTCAAAACAAAGACGTACTCACGTTGATTCGGTTAAGCTTGAAGGCAGATGTTTCTTCAAACATGTACCTACCTATTCAAGTTTATTAACTCCTTTTAAAGATTAGACGCTTATGCAGACGAGTGTACAGAATACGATTACACAATGTCCATATAGGTCCAGGAACTGATACATATGTACTGGCATGCAGCATAAGAAGTAGCTTAGTCACAGCTATGTACGATCATGTCATGTTTACAAAGCCAGTTAGCTCTGCACGGCACTGATTGGAAAAAATAAACTGGTTAAGCGTGAACTTCCATAGTGTTGTATGGTAAGAGTTCCGTGAGCGGGACTAACTAGTAATAATAATAAGGTTCAAAACAAAACAAAATACAATATTATTATATGGATATTATCTACGAGTACGACCCGAAACCAGCACTCAATAATCGTACCGTTACAATGATTTATACCTAACTGTAGTTTTGTATGACATGGGATAAATTATACTTTATACTAATTTATTTATTTTACTTTAGTTTAACTATTTATCCCACCTATAAATCCACATCAAACAAGGATGGATGCGTGTGTAGATTTTATTATAACTTCCATAAAACTAGACGAAATATTTGCAGAACTAATGTGGCGTGGCCAATGTATGAAGCATGAACTAACTATAGTTAAATCAATTTAGACCGACACGCTAAATACTTCTAACGTGCTCTTATGAATGAACTAATTGACAGATTTTGATACGGTATCCGTATCTGACTAGACATAATCGTAAGCTACTAGAGTTATGGTAAAATCGAATCACATTTGCTTATCATAAGCCGAAGGCGACGAATTTAAATTTATTAGTGGAAGTTACAAATATTACGATACTGTAAATATTATTACAGACAACATTTAAATCTCAAAATCTAAAATGGTAACTCTCGTTTATTTTTTTTTAAAGTTAATGTGGACTAAGTAAATAGGTCACATAGCTACTTGGTTTGTTTTAAAAACCAAACTTACGAGCAGTACAAAATAATAGTCGATTTTTTTTGGTTTATTATACCTATACGCCTAGGCATATTGTTAAGTGAATAAAGCTTCTGTCTCTCTATCTAACTTTTGGTTTCTGACTTGGTCGTGCCTAGATTCGATTAGACCAAGATTGACGAGGTGCAGACCCGCAATTACTACTTCTAGGCGACGACGGAGGGTCGCCCACGCGCCGGCCGCACGAGTTCTCCCATTATACAATCAGGACGAATCAGCACATACGATACTATGCCATTATACCACAAAAGAGATTGATAAATTGCGAAAAATCCAAGTCTTGCTCCTAAACAGGGTTTATTGCGCGGTTTTAAGTTCCAGCTGCGATGGAAAGGGTGCAATTTAGTTGTAGAGACTCAATGACTCTACAATACTAAATTGCAGTGAGTGCGTCGATTAGGTACGTCTATGGGGCTTGGAATAACGTATCCGTATTTTACTCGTTGCACGAGTGTGCTATTAGGTATAGAGAATTGCGTAGTAATTTTGGAATGGTGTTATCGTTGAGTTTGATAGCTGTATCACATTGAGAGTCTGTTTTTTGGACGACTATCCAAAGAAAACAGAGTGTAGTGTTTTTTAGTCCTTTCATTCTTATATATTTTGGAGGAGACCTTAAATATAAATAACTATAGTACTTAATTAATGTCGGAAATAAAAAGGCTATTATAATTATTCTTATATTTTAACTACCTAATAACCACGAACACATAAAGTATCTGTATGTATGTCTGTAGCATTGTAGCTATAGCAAAAGGATAAAGCGATGTGGTTGCGGTTTTTTCATGGAAAGCTAGTTAAATTGCGATTTTTCTTGGTGAATACTTTGTGAGATATTGTACTTGGAATTAAAATTATATATAGACTAGCTGTTGCCCGCGACTTCGTCCGCGTGTGTTTTTGTGATACTTACGGCTTTTCTCGATATCAAAATTATTATTATTATGACTATTAACTTCGTCACATGAACCACTGAAAGTATGTACGAAACTATACTTTTAGAATTACGTCATGAAAATAATAATTTGCGACACGGAATCTTGAAAAAAAATCAAGTGTAAACTGGTTAATGACTCATCGCATTTATTTATACCTTATTTTACAAATAGTTTTATTTATAGTTTTGTTTATAGTTTCCTTATTCAAAAAAAGCTAAGTACAGTTTTAATTACATCACTATTAATTTTGCCAAACTATGACGCTTATTGGCGAATACTGCGCTCACTTTAACGGTATTTGTATCCTGATTAATTTAAAAAATTAAATCTATTCTAACCAAATAATACATAAATGTTTACCTGTTTTTACCTTACGACTAACAATTCATTTACTAATCCGTTTTAATTAATATTTTGCGACTCAATTTTTTCTAGCAGAAGCTTTTTTAATTTATTTTTTTGGTTTAAGTAGGTACGTAATTACAGATTATTAACACTTATTATCATTCTACAAATTAATTACCTACTGGGGCCTTGCCATAGTTGCCATGATGGCTTAATGCGATTCAGTTTAGGTTCGCTCGCTGTCAGATTCATACTAAAAGCAGCAACTTTTCACAATAAAATTCTGACATGTTCGTAGCGCAGGCGTAAACGCGCCCTTTGATTTTGATTTTTATAGGCAAAGGTACCAAGAACATACAGCCAAGCGTTTCACGCCGCCCTCATATTAATATCAGGTTTTCAAATAAGAGTGCGTTCAAAAACCGAACGCGTTGTTAATAATGGCGCAATAAATAAAAACAAAAGTAACGGTATTGCATATTGAACTTTAGGTGTTAGGTAAAGAACACAATTTAGGACGCCAATTTAGGTTGATTTAGGTTCGACAAAAATCTCTTCGTTGAAAAAATGCCTGTACAGCATGTAATTATTATATTAATGTTTTTTCAAAATTGACACGCTTTTCCGGCAATATGTTTTATGTACATTTGTATCTATCTAGTTTCTTCGTAGTATTATTTTGTTTGTAACTATTACCAACTACTTATACCGAGGAAAGCTGATTTTCTTGAGTTCCGCTATTTTGTGCGTAATCACCTCAAAAATCAAATTTCAAGAAAACTGAGAAATTATATTTACCTGTATTAAATTGGAAGTATTATGTAGCAATTTTAAAAGGTTACATTTCATTGGTTTTTATTGTATAGGTGTATGAAGTTAATTAATTTTAAACACAAAACCCTCTTTTTTTGCATCTCTGGATGAGATTTTTAAAAAATGCTAAAACAGGTATTTCTTTATTTTTATTACTAAGTATTTATTCTGAGTTTCATGATTCTAGAACAATCTAATTTTCTTTTTTCATACAAACTTTAACCCCCCTTTTCACCCCCTTTTTCCAAAATTTTCCAGAATTTCTGTAGCCTATATCCTATTCTGAATTTATTGGAATCGATTTGTGAACATTTCATTAATATCCGTTCAGTAGTTTTTACGTGATGCTCAGTCAAACAAACAAACAAACAAACAAACAAAAATTTAAAAAATGGTTTTAATATGTTCAGTTACCGATTTTAAGTCACCCTGGTCGGTTTTTTTTTTTAAATCTTCCATGTACAGATTTTTTGGTCTCAACGATTTTATTATATGTATAGAAAAACCTCTAGAGGGTTTGGAATTAAAATTATATATAGAAAAACCTCTAGAGGGTTTGGAATTATACATAATTTTAATTCCAACTCCTATAGGGGTTTTTCTATATTTCTCTATCGTAGTTAAGCAGTCAAGACTCGAAATTACATGTCAGCACAATTGAAAATGAAATGAAAATGTATGAAAATGAAAATGTATTTTATTTAACATTCAGGAGTACATAATAAGAAGGTTACGGACCTCCTAAGTAACAAAAGACCACTTCTCCAATAAAATGCAGCAAGGTAATCAGACAATATTTTGTAAGAAATATCATCATCACAGTTACGTTATTAAAGTAGGGTATAGCTTGTAATCAGTTGAGCATGTCAATCGAGATGGACTAAACTTAGAAGAATCCTATTCCTCGAACTCAACATTTAATGATAGCCCGAAACATAAAAAGGTTAAAGGTACTCGAGACGTAGGGTTTTTTACTTTATTGGTGTAGATAGATATAAATGGGGATATGAATACAATGGGCCACGTGCGGTGATGTCGCCTGCGGCGCCCGCCCGACCATTGTCCGGTCGCCCATTGTTTCACGGCCATTCTCCACACATGCTTTGACAACACACCTGAATGCCTCGATACATGCTTCACTTTACGTTCATTTGTTGATCTTCGAACTGTGTATGATGTTTGATATTCGCACATCCTCTTAAATCCTGGCGAGGCTGTGCGTTCTGAAACTAAATAATCCAAATATAAAAAGCAACTTAAGAAATGTTAGATAACTACCTGCTTTGTAGGCTGAACTTCGAGATAAGCTAGCTAATTGTGTTCTAATATCGATGTTACAGTGAGCTATGATAGTCATTACTGTGATACTGACTCTAAAATAAATTGGGGTTCATTGAGTACCTAACTGAATTTTAAATTCGGTCTCGCCTTAGTGCTAGTTTTCATTTCGCGCTGCAGTTTCACGACCGTTCAACTTTACTTAGCAAAGAACACGGAACTGTTAGCAATCTCCGACAATGTCTCTAGGCTTTGACCCAGAAAGGAAAAAACGTTACACGAAGGTGTGCTAGTGTGCTGTAAGGAGGGAAGTTGTAGTGTGAGTGAGCTTAAAAGCTTATTAATGCCCGTGGTAGTGAAAGGCTTGTAAGTGTGAGTGTACAAGCGACAATGCGGCGCGTGGGCAGGCTGCGCGGGCGCGGCTTGTCGCAGCCAGGGCTGCTTTGTTTTTCTTATTGCTGAGCATCTTATTAGAAATGCTATCATCGGTATGAGAATAACTTACAGTCGGGATTGTTGGTACATTGAGGTTATTTTACATATGAAATATTTGACGCGTTTGGTGATATGATAGGTGTATACGTTTTTTATGGGGGTTCGTTATTTAAAAATCTGGCATGTACTTAAAATATTTATGAAATTTAGATTATAATAATTCCCTACTCCCTTCTGCACTTTTTATTTTATTTAATATAATATGATAAAACTTTTTTTCTTGCCTAAAGGCATTATAAATTAATATCTTATATTCATAAGCAGGCACTGCGAATCGACTACAGTACATACTTATTTTAGGAGCTTGGGTTTCTTCTCCCTACTCGTTCAGAAGTTCAACCCTAGGCTGAGGTTGAATGCACGCGTCATTGTTATCTCGGGCCTGCTTTGGGCGAGAATAAATAAAAGTCTTCGTAGAAGAGATACACATTTATTTTATTATTCTAGCTATGCCGTTGTAAAGCCAAGATAAAGCTTTATGGGACCTGTTATCGCGCAATAATGAACTTTCCACATGGGGCTTGTCAACGCAGTTTACGTATACTGGCAACCCCGTCCAAGGAGATACCTACCACATCGTAAAACTAAAAGCCCGAGTCGCGGGGTCAAGAATTCGCAACTCTATTACCTAATCGATTATTTTTTGACCTTTGTCTTCGGACGAAACGGTTTTTCACGTCTAAAACATTCGTTGAATTAACATAACTAGTCGAAAAATTGTTTTATTACGTTTTTTGTATAAGATTTAAAAGGTATTGGAAATTATAAAATGCGGTTGAGTTGGCATATTAACACCAGCATGTTAAAAGTTCATTTTATTGACGCCTTTATAACTCAATATCGAGTCTGTAAGAGCAGTTTTTTTGTTGGCAGCCATATAAAATTAAAACCATTTCTGGCATTTAACAAATCGTGATGTTCTAAAGATAGCGACATTTACATAACTTGAGACTGCGTCCAGGTAAATTGAATTGTTAATTAATTGAACAATATGGGCGGAAAATGTCTCGAACGGCAAGAGCTTCACAGTTCGTAGAAGTAGCCGATCGTTTGGCAACATTCATAAAAAAGGTTGATGTTGGGATGTTGCCCACGAAATAAATTAAGCACTAATTTGCCCGCGCGCGTGACTTCATTTACCGATCCTTGTGACTTATTTGAAAGAGAAAACGATAAGGTACGTTTCCGAGTGTGACAGAGACGTGCGGTGGATTCTTCGGGTTACGTTAAGGTACATTAGCGGCTTTTAGCTGGCACCGGCGCCCGCGTCATTTGCCTGGTAATGGCCCGGATTGCTTCAATTTGAATCTGCCGATAATAATCTTTCGTTTTGTACATTTTTTCTTTAATGGATCACGATTACATCGCGTCTTGTTTTTATGTCATTATCGAACAGGGAGACGATGCTTATCAGTAAACCGTTACTTAAATGTTTTCTTAATTATGGAAGCCTGAATTTAAAAATTATGACGTTGAAAGCCATGTACATTAAAAACCCCAAATAAAAATAAATACCACCGTGAAATGGAGTTGAACACGGAACAACTTGAAATAGTTAACACTCCTAATGTTTGGAAACAAAAAATGTGTGCGGTTTTTATGTTTCGTTTTTGTGTATTTGTTTTAGCGCGCGCCGATAACGCATCCAGGGGTCCTCACAGTAGCGGCCGGGTTAAATCGTATATTAAGTTCATAATTCTGCTTATTTATCGATATCGATCAAAAATAAACCTGAACAAAAGTATTATACTGTACCTACTGTAGTTTTCAAATATACATATGTATGAGTTCTTATTGATCCACTTAAACTAGTACGATATGAAATGAGACTTAAATTAGTATTTTAAAGGGATTACTTTTAATTATTAAATTTGGACTCCACTAACGTCAATGAAGTTAAAATTCTTATTTCGTGTTTGTAAATACAATAAACTAGCTGCAGCCCGCGACTTCGTCCGCACGGAATTAAATATAGTCAATGACACTCACAAATAATACGGCTTTCTATTGGTAAAAGAACTTTCAAAATCGGTTCAGTAGAAAATATAGATAATTACCTGTTATGACGGTGGCAGTGTCTGCCATGGTTGCTCACCCCTGCCGTACAAGGGTAGCACCGGCGCGGCGGCACCGTCCACGTGTGCCGCGCCGGCATTCCCGCACATGCACCCCACATCGCCACACTTGTTCTTGCCGTTGCCATGCCAAGCCCATAATTTACTGCAACGCATATCTCGTCGCGCACCCATTAGCCAGGATTAAGGAAGTCCCCGATGACGTAAAGGTATTAGGAAGCCGCTCCAACCAACACGCTAGAAATAAGAAATTAAAATGTAGCAATAAATATTTATACACTTGATATCGTAAATGTCACCGACAATAAAGTAACAGTCAATGTTAATCAGACTTGTTTTAGCTTTGATTGATGTTCTCGTATTGCACGAAGAATCTTTTTATAGGCACAATAATTTAAGATTCGAAGGACTCTGACATCGATTTATTAAATCCATCAGTCGAAAGTACGTAATGGTCGTAAATTTTGAAACATTCTTATAAATTTTAAATTGGTGCGGCCACAATGTTCGTAAACCCACGTGAAGCCATCAGAACGCTGTACAATACTTACACAAAGGCTTGCTTTTATTGTCGCATCAAGTCGTGTAAAATCTCCGAGTCGCATCTTTTATATGAGTTTGGTCGTATATCTGAGTTTTATGGGTCGTGTGAGTGGCCGGTGCCGTGGGCAGGCGTGGGCGCGGGCCCACGTGCCCGCAGATTACAGATACAATTGTCCGCTCGCGGCTTGTTTATGGCAGCAGCTCGAGATACCGGCGAGAAATGACACCTCGATCGCGTGCCGTAATCTTTGCCACTCCTTGATCCTTACCCGGGAGACTTTCCGTCACGGCTGTATTCACGGTTAAGTAAATATAATAATTATTTTACCCAGTTGTGTTTTGTAACGTTGTTGCTTTTCATGAATCATGCACTATTAGTACGAGAAGCTGTTATATGGACAAGTAGATACATATAGCGCTTATTTAGTCGACAACAAACTTTAATGATTTTGACAAAAGATAAATTATGCTCTTGATTCTGGGATGAATCTGATTTACATAAAAGATCCATCAATTCTACCTATTCTAGCGTTACGCGTCAAAAACCCAAATCGTTAGTGCCGTATCACTCAAAATGCAAAAACCTGTTGTTAACCCTTTTCTTTCGTCAGGCAAGTATTTTAAGAAATGCTTTTTTTATACGCTAATGAGAATTTATTACTTTTTGTATCCAAATGCGGGAACGTAAAGCGTAAGAAAGCCCAGAGGCGGTTTGAAGAGATTTTAATAATTTGTATGGAGAGATAGGACCGGGCCCGCGCCGTGTCGCGGCGCGTACTGAATACGTAATTAGCTTTCCTCAAAACTCCCCAGAAGCCACTATTCCAATGAAATTGTCCAAATACGACTACGACAACTTTCTTGTTCGAACCAAGTAAGATAAATAAGCATAAACCAACATTTTAATGAGCTGACCGTTTAATTGATTCAAGATATGACAGTAGTCTGCTTTTATGACATTCGATATCGAATTTTAACACTAATTTAATACCTGTCTGACTTCGAATAGTGTATTGTTGAAATCGGATACGATGAACATTGTTTTTAAAACCGATTTCGCATATTTTATAACTGCGATTCCGTGCTTACGTTGTTCTTATTTCATATTTTAACCGTTGACTGATCCTCTGCTACGAGAAAACCAGATGTTGACTTGAAGGATTTTTCTAGATTTCCTACAGAATAACAGTCGACCACCTGGGAAATGCCCTTGTTTAATTATCTACTCGAAAAAGTAGTACCTACCCAAACATTTCAAAGACCTACTCTCCATCGACCGTTCTCAGATAACTCCATATTAAGCAGGCCTTGTCTTTTGCAGCGGTCTGACGAGCACGGCAGAGCGAGGAGTGACGCCGGTGTACCTGCGCTGCCGCGAGGGCCGTGTGGCGTGGCTGTACCCGCGCGGCGCGCTGCGGCTGCTCTTCCGGCCCACCATGCCGGCTGACGAGCGCGACTTCAGGATATGCGTGCGCGTCGTACGGCGCCCTGATCCACCTGATTTGTTTCACACGCTACGGCTTAATGAGACAGGTAAAGTAACAAACACTGTAAAACAAAGTTTTGAGTCTTTTTATGAAGCAATCTTTGTTTTATATTTGGTTAAAAATTTTGCACCAACCTACACGAACATACCACATATGCATATCATTCTGCTAAATTTATTACTTTTGTGATTAGTGGATTTCTCTTATGATTTGTTTCTAGTTCTGTTAGTATTTGAGGACTAGTGTCTTCGGTATTCTAAGTGAGATAAAATACAAGATAGGATGGCTGATGATATCGAATCTTCAGCCATCCTATCTTACCATTGGTGATACTTTTATCTTTCGCCAAATTAGGTAGATATGTACACACGGTAATATAATCAGGTAAGCACCTACGCACGCTCGCGCCGTATCTATCCTGCTTACCGAATAGCTTTGCTGTGTGTACCTACTCGAGTTGTCATGTCACCAAAGCTCTGAACACAGTGGCGGAGTTTGTTTTGTTACCTATTTATCGCTATTTATAAAGATCATTTAGATCCAGAATGCTTTCTACAACCTATAACAAATTAATTTGACCTTCCAGAAGCCGAACGTTTCCCCGCTCGTATCTTCATTGAAGGCGCTCACAAGCTGGTACCTCTGTACGCGCCGGACGACGGCGATGCTCGTGAATTGCGCTGCTTCCGAAGCCGGCATGGTCGAGCGGCCTTGTACGTGGAAGCAGAACCTGAAGAGGGGACTAAACGACGAGAGGCTGTCCTGAGATATGAAGCCAGGGCGTTAGTCAAGCGGCACTACGACCCGGCGACGGCGGACTGCAGGCCTTGCTCGGAGGAGGAGTTGGAGCTCGCTTTCTGCACAAGCGATTTAGGTAAGAGTCAACTTAAAAAGTTATTATGATGTAGATTCACGAGGAAGGTACAGCTATGAGACCGCTCGAGGACCGCTAAAGACTGCTGGATGTTTTGTTTTGCTTCTGTGTTAAACTCTCTCGTGTCTTTATTTACTTCAGTCATTGCTTATTCAAACGGCCAACTACGAATAAGTCGTGGGTTAAGTTAATAAAGAAAATAATTTAAAATCTCCTACGCCGCAATAATGATTAAGCAGAAGCCAGAAGCGCCCGGGTCGGTTAATAAACGCCGCCCGCACAGTAATTTGTCGCCATAATCGAGATTCCTCGCGCCTCAAATTAAATTAAACGGTATACGAGAATATAATTTTTACCATATAATGAGCGCGGAATATTTGCGAAGCGAGGCCGCCGCTTATCATATGAACTTGGGTTTTTTTAACATAACGTTTAAATATGATATATTTTAAGGAAACTAAAGAATGCGGTAAATATCGCATGCGACAATTTTCTGTTAGTACCTACAGTAGCGATCGAATACATTATGGGTTGATGGGATTTACATTCAATTTGCGTTTATCATAAGTTAATATAAAATGTAGATGCGATGGGCTGAGTCGGCACGCGACGCTGCAGGGAGCTTGACTATATTTTTTTAATCTTGTTTGATAAATAATAATAGAGGAGAGTTATGTCATGTGCCGCGCGCCCCGCGGCGGCGACGGCCTATTAGGTCCCTCTCCGAGCCTCCGACGCATCACGCACCGCCCGGATTTCTGTTTGTCATGCAACATAATTATTTTTATTTTTTACTCGTACGACATTAATACACATTAGACCTCATTTTTAAAGATTAGCTGTAATCACGAATGACTCGAAAATAGTTTCCTTTTTACAACAAACAAACAGTACTGGCTCACCGCACGCAAACCAATTTCATATTTTCTAAGTTTTAAAATGCATAATCAGTTTGCCGTAATAAATTAAACACACCTAGGTAGATCTCGCCATAACTCATAATGTAACGCAGCTTTTCAGCTATTAAAAACGGCATAAAAAAGTAACATTACCCCTGTGAGAATATGAGAACGTGGACGTCAAATGAGACGTGATAGCTCGTTAGTTAAAGCCTTCGTAATTATCGGGCGGGCGGGGTTGACGACCGTTCGCCTCACTATTCACTTATCTCTCTCAAACAAAGGTTCGGTCTGGAAAAGACTAGGTACATTTGCTGACTCATGACGCAAAAAATAACGACAATAGCGACAGAGTGATTAAATATATAATATCTAGGATGTCGATAGCGATTCGTGGGAGTGAAGCGGGCTGACGTCAACCGCCAAATTGCGTTTCATTTATGAATGATTCAGCATTTGGAGCAATCTGCTAAGCATTTACATCTCATCTCAGTTGAAAAAACTATATTGGCACGTATTTAGCTGATTTATGGTACCGACTGAGAGACGAAAATTTAATCATAATGAAATGACTACAAATACTATTAGTATTTAGCTTTGAGTTTGCTTTTCGGTTACTCCAAATGTCATTGGGTAAATTTATCAGATTTTGGCACCTATCTGAAATCAAAGGCCTATCTGAAATCTAGTATACATATTTGAAGGACCCGAATTTCGAGCCTCTTTAATCGTCACCTAACGTGTTAAGACGTAGGTAGGTATTCAGTAAGTATCCCAAAGCACCAATTTCATTGATACCTGTTGTTGCAGTCTCTCGCGGCACATTCGTTGGCGCGGAGCAGCGAGCCGACCTGGACAGCACACAGCTCACGTTGCGGCTCACCAAGCTCATACGCGCCGCCGGCGCCGCGCACACAGACCAGAAGTTCCCGGATGACGACGGCCAGGATGACTACTATAGGTAAGCACCAATTAATATCAACACGTATTTTGTACAATACGATAGTAAACTAAAGGCTCCTATTGTAGCTAGTCTTGGAAATTGGTATACCTACTTGTTCCTTGAGGATTGAAGAGATGCACTAAGAGGGGCTCTGTCGAATTTCTTATGGAATAGGAAACAAGATCATTTTCTAGTCTTCCACATATACAGAGCCGCAGGCACGTGCTAGATCTTAGATAAGCCCATATTCAAGAGACATTCCACTGAGTAAGTAGGTAAGAAAGAAACCGATGTTGTACACGGTGGTTTTCTAATTTGTTTCCATACCTTTAATTGCACCGGTAAAAGTAATAATTAAGACCCCTGTTCTCTGAATATTGCATTTGTATATTCAACTAGCTGTTGCTCGCGGCTTCGCTTCCGTTGGTGCAGTGTTATTTTATTTAACATAGATTTACCCAGTTGTATCTACTGGTTGTCTCTGATTTCTCGTCCTTAATTTGTCAATGAGACAACATATTTTAAATATTATAGGAACACATTGGTACACATTAGAAACTTCTAAGCTAACTTTGTGAACTCCGTTCTAATAACAACCCCTCCTACAGGTATGAAGTAGACAACGCACTAGAGCGCACATCCACACACCGCAACCACAGGCGGCGGAAGACGCGAAGTCTCCACGCACACATCCACGTGTCCTCAGTCTGTGGTGCCGAGGCTGGAGCGGGCGAGTTCCTCGTCATGGCCCGGAGACGGCTGGGACGATACTCCCTGGTCTGTGCGCCCAGGATCGAGGACTGGCAAGACCTGGTCAAGCGGAGAAGCGAGGACGGAAATGCGCACTGCTTGCTGCAGCATTAGGTGTGACACTACGTGATTGAATTATGTGATGTGACAAATAGACAATAGTTAAATGCGCGACGATTTGTCGGCGAATTTCGTAAGGATTTCAATTCGCTTTGACAGATCGCAATCGTTCTAAGTTTGTTGTCCGTGCGGTCATTGACCCGTCTAGTACGAAAAGAATGAAAAAATTCGACAAAGTAAATCGCATTGATAAGTTTGGCGAGTTCTTCTTAAATTTGATTTTGTAAAGTAAACAAAAATAATGTGGGTGGGTAGGTATATAGGTAAGTATACCTATCATTATAAATATTAAATTTTCCTTCGTCGTCGAATTGGATTATTATGATAAATTAAAGGCCGTATGTAGTACTACTATTACCCACCAAAGTAAAACTCCCTAGGAATATCATCATTTCTTAGTTTGTGACTTTCAGACGATCATTTTTGAGTTTCAACAGTGTTTTATTAGTAATATTAGATGCTTTGCCAATATAAGACCTACCTACAGGTACACAAATATCAACAACACACACACATTCATTGTGTACCAACGCTACAATACAACACTGTTTATAGATAAGAATGAGTATTAACTACAGTACAAAGTACAGTAATTGTTTTTATACTTTCATTTGTTGGAACTCAAAATTGAATGTTTACAATTACGAGATATCTTTTTATTTACCCAACCAACAGCAAGAAAATGAACATTATTTAACTTTTTGTTACATTATTGATTTTAACGCTAAAGCTAAAACAAAACGATCGCTTGCCATAAAAACATCGCAAAATAAAGCAATATAGTAATAAACTTTAATTATGCAAATTTTGTTGTAAATATAATTTTATGTAGGCATATAAGATGTTAGTTGATACCAGAATGTGGTCCAGCGTGCCAAAATCTTTAAGATCTTCAGATTAGTTGTAAGGTTGATCTCAACTTGTATATATAGTATCATAGAGCTATATTTTGATGGACAATGTGCGAGCCATATTTCTTCTAAAAACCATACTTACGAAATTTATCAATATTAAGTTTTTTGATCGCCATCAACGCATACGCTACACTAGAGCCCAGGCGTTATACTCCCGAAATTCAATGTTCGTTGTGCCGTTCGGCTTACATTAATAGCCATTAAACATGAGAGTGGGACGGCATCATCCGAACAACGAATTTTGAATTTCAGAGTAGCTCCCACAGGCTCCTAGCGTAGCGACTCCGCGATGACAGATGAAAGAAAAAATAGTTTTCCCATCAACTTTTCACATAGCAACACCAAACAATTGTCAAACTTAATTAATTCGACTTGATCGTTGTTTTAAATATTTGGACCTTGACTTTTATTAAGATTTTAATTAATCTTAAGACACATAATACCTACAACTATCTCTTTTATATGTTGAACAACATCGTTTGCGTTCAAAAGGCTACAGCCAAATGTAAAACCGTAACACAAGCATTCTTCCCTATGGTATTGCTTTAAGTGCTTCCAGAAAAGACAACCTCAGTATATTTCAGACGTATTAGTTTTATATTAATATATACCTATCACATATACGAAGAAAAGATTGCTAATTGTGAATACCTATTAATTTTAAAATTGTATAAATCGCTAGCATAGATTTTGATTTGTGATATAGAGATACAACGATGTATTGACAAGTGCCTATTGTACATAGAAAATATATAAAGCGTTTCATAAATATTATAATGTTGATAGCATATGTTGTAAGGTGGAAAGAGAAACTGTTGAATATAAGAGTTTAAAGATATCGCTACACGTTTTATTCCTCGACCTTCATTTACATAGAGTGACGATGATGATGATGTGCTCCCGGCCGTATTCGACCATGGCGACCGCTTCAACTCCTTCACAGGGTACGATCGTGTGCTCGCATGTGCTTATGTAGCCAACATTTTTTGTAAAAGTTTGCGCGCATTGCGGACTAGTGAGCACCCCATTAATATAATTATAAGGGGCTGCCGCAGGCGGTCGGGGTTTCAATTCATCGCGCTTGGCATCCAGCTCAGAGCATCGATGAGTTTCGAAAGCTTGGATTTTATTCTTCACCAACATTCTCCGTTCCAGTCGCTTTGAGGCCTGTTGTTCCCATTGCGTGGGCATTAATATTGCAATTCTTCATATGTCACTTTAGCAAATCCTTAATTGTGCGCCATGCTTTCGCTAGCCCTCAAGTTCGGTACAGCGAACAAGACGCGCTTTGCTACTCACACGTCTTCCATCCGCGACATATGTCCACACCACCGGAGCTGTCTGCGCATTAGATAAGCCTCAATGCTACCCATATTTGCTCTTCGCAGTACCACGGTGTTCCGTACGCGATCAGTCAAACTGATATTAAGGATCTTGCACAGGTTATTTGAGGTGAAATATGTCAAGTGCTCGAACGTTGTGTCGGTATCCCATGTTTCGATAGAGTACAATATGTTAGGCAATACTACCTACGAAAACCATTGCATTTAGCTTCCAGAATGCTGCAGCTGCAACACCGATCCTGCCATTGGCTTCAGCATCAAGGTCGCATTTGGAGGTTAATGTGTTCCCCAGATTACGAAACTTGTCGACTGCTATAGACGCTATAGATGCATATACGATGGATAGATTAGTAGCCCGTCAAACAGCAACAAAAAGCATAAGAGAAAAGGTGCAATAATAATATGGCAATTTCATATAGCAATTCATTTATTGAAAAATCACAACTGATACCATATAGAAAAACTACTCGGCACGGTTTAACTCTTAATTATATATCACATAAACACTTTAATAATTTTATAGACTATATACATAGAAAATTACTCGTTTTTGGTACACACTGCGAAATACTAATCACTAAGTGATCACAGATAAATGAACGGAACTAACAAAAACATAATATTTCTTAATTGAGATAAAATAAAAAATAACTAATTACAATAAGATATAGAACAAGGGACAACGAAACAGTTACAACCTAATTATGTACAAATAATATTAAAAACTGGATCGGAATACAGGATTCGTGTTACATCAATTTATGGCCATAATAAATTCAAAGTTGTTACAAACAGGTACATAATTTACAAGAACATTGATATGTAGAATGCAGTGTCACTTTCAAAATAATTAAATTGATGACGTTTTACTGATTTGAATATAAGCTAGCGTTATGTAAAAAACTTGAAACCTTTAATATTATACTTTATCGAAAAATTCATAAGAACCGAGTTTACCCATTTAGAGATTTACGAAGTAATTTCTGTGGAACG
The DNA here is from genome assembly GCA_949127965.1 of Pandemis corylana. NCBI lineage: Eukaryota > Metazoa > Arthropoda > Insecta > Lepidoptera > Tortricidae > Pandemis > Pandemis corylana. The sequence goes on along the minus strand of OX421857.1, from coordinate 10,271,567 downwards.
ATAACGTGTTAAGATTCAACAGGTCAAATCGCGTATTGGCAGAGATTACGCCCTTGCACATCAATTTTCATTTTTTTTTAAGTAAAAAAAAAAACCAAATAAACCCTTTTAGGGACCAGGCCTTTAAAACGTAAGCTTAACCGGGATACAATATTAACATATAAATGCTTACAAATTACGACCAAACACCATAAATTCGTTCAATACAGCACAAACAATCTGCTGGGATCAAACCGCCTCGATCACGCTTGAAAGCAAAACATTACAAAGTCCTGAGCAATATTCTTTCTTTCAGCCTTTTCAAAGTTACACATCTCGAATCCAATCGACAAGTTATCGAATTTAAATTCATTCTTAAAGAAAACAGCTTAACACAAATATGACGATTATAAAGTAAAATGCCTTTTAAATAAATTATTGAATACTGATTTTCAATAACAAATTAATACAATATTGTGAGTGATTTAAGCCAATTCATTTGTGCAAAAAAATATAAAATATCGCGTGATGTCTTACTGTTACTACATGACAAGCCAACGCGGTAAATGCTATCGGTACCGACTGACCGTGTGAGGCGCACGCGGCACGGCGATCATTACTTTACGACTACTACAAAAATATAAGGACTCACTATAAAATACAAGGTAAAAATAGAGGGATTTACTTGACAGTAACAGACTATCTATATTTTATATACGATTTGTTTTAATATACTTTAGAGTGCACATAACAGGTCAAGACGGATTATTGTCAGTATAATTAGTGCCAAGGAAGCTCATCGGGTAGATGATACGAACGACTTCAATACCTAGCCTCTAAATGATTACCCAAACACTGTTTCCACGATTCTAATAAAGTTACAAAGAAATAGGATTTCAAAAATATAATATTTGATTAATTGGGTTTCACATTGCAACACGACCTTAGTCGCTACTATTTTTAACTGAAAACAGTACAATATTAAGTATTAACTGAAAATAAGAATTGGGGTTGTGTTTCAAGCTAAATTTTAACTTTACAGTGGTAAAGCTCTCATTATTGCACATCACTGATTCTGTGACCTGATAAGCAGAAATCAGAACGCTGTTTCTATGAATGGTCCAAGCACTCGCTCCCCCACCGTAACCTCCATAAAATATAAACTCTAAGCACCCTTCTGTTGCCTTACTAACCAAAGCGCCATGCCCTATAATAAACACCAACATATATTTTTATTTTAAAAACCATTTTTTACAGTGGCAAAGTAAATATGGTTGAATATTATTATAACTCTAAGCATCAATCAAGGTCAGTTAACCTCAGGCGATTAATGAAATAATTAATTAGTTAGTACATCATTTGTAAAAATGCTTGAAAAATACACTTAGTCGGGAGATACAGTTACACTATCAAATCAACGCAATTCACTAATCACCTGGCGCTTGACACTACATTATTAATTTCTTTCCACATTTAGCCTTTTTGCAATATTTCTAATGATTGCACTTTAACCTTTTCCAGACTTTTAGGGTAGACGTGGATACAGAAAAATACGTGAATTTGCATAATGCGTGAAGGTTATCTATCGACTTCCATTTGATTATGTTTGCAAGCTTCGTGTTTTTTTTTCTAATAAATATTGCCGCGCAATTTCATCGGCATAGTAAGAATAATTTTGGTATGGCGGGGTGATCCTCTTCTAAGTACAGTACCTACATACTACAACTCACTCCTAACTACAAAATAAACAAGAGATTTTGTTTGAAGAGATTTTGTAAACAAGTCCCGCAGATAAGGAAAAATTTTAGATGTTTAAATTTCTGCGCTATATCGGGTACGCAGGGCATGTTGAAGAATGCATGTCTCAATTTTAACAAAAAATCTTTCACTGCAACTAATCCGTCTAAATGCATCAGCTTTGCATCATTTATTTTAATGTAAGAGCTCAAAGTTCACCAATATGGGCGACCGTGGGTACCCTATAATTCCTAGCCTTGATTCATCACAGTCTATCAGCGCTGCAAAGAATGTGATCATACGTCTTCATTAATATTTAACGTGTTCGAACAATATCGCCGACCGTAGAGTACTAAATACAGCCTTTCTGTGAGAACTTTCCGTACTATTCATATTCGAATAAACTGGTTCGAATGTACACAGCGAGCGCAACAACAACGATGAGCAATGTGCTGCTCTTTTGTTTTTGACAATCCTAAAAACCGGCCCGTCTAGAAATTGCGTATCGATTGTTATGTGCAATATTAATTCGGGCCCCTTTAGTAAGCAAAATAGGGCAAAGATCCCCGAATCCGAAGACACGTGATCTTACGTTAAAGCCGAACTAGACTCTCAAAATACTGTTACACAAACTTTGTACTTAAAAAAAGATAAAATGCTTCTCACCTGCGATAAAAACTTCAGCTTATGGTACACAAAAACTATTTCTATAACGTTCATGTCTATTCAAACAGCACAGGCGTGGGCGTCATGACGTCAACAGAGATGTCCTCCATGTTGGGAAGCACAAGAACTTTCTCGAACTCTTTGCTGAGCTTGTGCTCGATCCAGTTGGAGATGTGAGCGAAGCGGATGTTGCGCGCGCCGACCGCCGGCCGAGCCTTTAGCACCAGTTGCGGGTTTGTGCGGAAACTACACATAAAAGAAGACAAATGACTGAAAGCGAATCGCAAATGAAGTTAGAAATAAGATTAGAAAAGAATATGCGTTAATTAGAATGCCGCAAAATGGCACAGTTCAATGGGAGAGCGTATTAAATGAGATTGCTTTGAACTGCTTTTGAATCACTCTACATACAGCCTTTTCCTTGGCGATCAATGCGGGCCTATTTTTAAGGATATGTTTTGAAAGGCAAAAACTGTTTCCTAAGTTACATCAAAAATTCTAGATTTTAGCACTTACCCAATCCATAATCGGTCATGTGGAGGCGGAGGCAAATTTAGTGCTAGCCTTCCTTCCAAACCCTGTATCTCCAGTTGTAGCTTTATGTCCGTATTCGAGAGCCCTTCCATCGCACGTTTTACGTACTTGAAGTCTGTCACCTATAAAAAAGACTTTTCTTAAAACAGAACAATATCTAACAGGTTTTACATGCACATAAAATTATAGTTATCAGCGAATCGATTTTCATAAAATTAATACGAGCCAACTTAGACACATGCACCAAAAAGTCAGCGAAATAAATTCAGCGGCAAAGGATATCGACAGACAGACTTTAATAACTTCGTCTGCGTAGAATTATACATATAAACCTTCCTCTTAAATTACTCTATCTATTAAAAAAACCGCATCAAAATCCGTTGCGTAGTTTTAAAGATCTAAGCATACATAGGGACAGACAGCGGAAAGGGACTTTGTTTTATTCTATGTAGTGATACAGTCAAATTGAGATTCAAAATAAAAAATAACAGATCAACGATATTTGTACGTACCTGCTGGAAATATTTATTTGTTGAAATCTTGTCGACCATTCGCAAGAACTTCTTTTTTGATGAACCACTATCCGCTGGCGACGCTGTTGCTCTGAGACAAAAACAGTTAAGGATAGGTAAGTACTTAAATTATATTCACATTAAAGAATTGTGTGTTTGTGTGTGTGTGTGTGTGTGTGTGTGTGTCTGTGCGTGCGTGCGTGCGTCTGTGGCATCGAAGCTCTCAAACGGATGGACCGATTTCGATGGGTTTTTTCATGCGAAAGCCAGTTTTCTTAGCCATCAACTCTTTAATCAAAACCATGTAAAGAATTTTTGCTATAAAATTTAATTATGTCTTTATTTTCGTATGATTACTCGGTTTTACTTTTTTTTACATAATGTTATCTTGAAGTGCTTACTGCGAGTCAGGTACGGGCAGCGCGTCGCAGCTGTCCGCATGTTGGGCCGGCGGACTCTCGTCGTCGCTCGAAGACTCCGCGGAGTCCTCTACGTCAGAGTCGAATATCGCCGGTTTGCGTTTCTGGAAGACCAGTTTAAATCTCAGCTTCACTCTCATTGAAGCCACAAATTAAAATCCCTAAACACGCTATAGTTCTAGGTACATTTAGTACATAAAATTTCGCTATTTCTTCGGCTGTTGTTAGTGATCACAAGATCTTAATTTCATAAATGCGAAAGTTTTCTAAGGCTCCCATGCTGGTCTGGAAGCCCAAAGAAAAACATAGAACGTACTAGCTGCTTCTTTGTAAATTCTATTATGGATGCAAGTCTGGAATAAAATCATTTCATTTCATTCATTCATTCATTTCCTTCATTTCATTTTATTTCATTTCATTTCATTTCATTTCATTTCATTCATTTCATTCATTCTTCACGCATGATGGTAAAAGCCCATCGAGGGAATGGGCGAAAATTTTGGGAATAATGTTACAGGCGATGCGGCTATCAACCCATCACTATTTTGATTACCCTCCTCTTTCCACCTATACGTCCACAATCACGCTAAACGTGGCCTTTAAGTTTATAGACCGTCGGTCCCAGTTTTTTTTTGAGGTTCACGCCAGCGAAGTTGCGAGTAAAAGCTAAGTTATAGTTGGTGCCTCACCCGCAGTTGTATTTCGGAGAACATGCCACCCGAAATGGAGGTGTTGGTGTCTCGCTCTACCACGTTGTCGTGCGGCACCAGAAGCTGCTCTTCTAACGTTAGGTCTGTAATAAATAATGGTAGTTACTATTTAATATTTGAAGCAAAACATGCAATAAAATCATGTACAGACAATAGCGTGTTTCTACTGAGGTGGGGTGGATCAGAAACGTGCAGATTTTCATATTGTAAGGTGAGACGTGGATTTCAATTGATGTGATTGGTCGATACATTTTTTTAACATACAAAATATGTCATATTTTATACCTCATGTGCCAGTAATTTGACCAGCTGCCTTACTTTCTGCACAAGGACGCAAGCACTGCTGCTTGGCGGCAGGATCAGCGAGTAAGATGCTGGCGACCAGGACGGACCTCGCACAAGGTCCTGCCACCCGCAAAATGGTTTAATGCAGGGATGGCCAAACTTTTGAAGCATGCGGTCAACATTTCGATTTAAAACATCGCCACGATCCACCGCCAAAAAACGACTGTTTTATTGCTACCTTGGTAACCTAAAAGCGCCTTTGGCTCAATGCGTTGTATATATTATATTAATAAGTATGTATATTTGGGTGGATCAACTATTTCTTGTTCTTTTCCCGTCCCATCAGCGAGGGAACAAAAGTAGTATAGTTTGTTAGAAGAAATATTGTGTCCCGTAATACAAACACGCTTAGTAGATAACTAACTGCGGAGGAGGAGTAATAAAAATAATATATAGTAATAAATCCTATAAAGCAGTAGAGCCAGTGGAGTAGCAGCAGCAGAGGGCGCGATCCTCTCGGGAGTCACATCTCGGAAGTCTACAAAGGGGGTCGCGAGAATTCGCGAAAACTACCTCATTAAAAAACCAAGTAACTAAGTATGCAAATGCCTAAATGTATTGACTGAATATTTGTAACATAAATAAAATACTTGTCGTCGGTCGTGTCATGAAAGTTTGTAAAACATTGCTATAAAGTAGCGATTTTGGAACGACCGAGGAGAATGTAACTATAGCAACGAGTGACAAGAACTCGATCCACCCATTCAACCCATTTATCCTGAGCGCCACCATAAAACTTCTACGCGGTCAAAGTGTCAGTGTAACGGGTATCTCACTCTTCTCCTTGAGCTTCATGAGGTTGATCTGCGTGAGTATGGTGATGCAGGCGCCGCCGTCGTAGCGCAGGTCGGCGTCGAGCCACACGCCGCGCTCGTCCCACGCGGGCGCCGCCACGCGCTCCACCAGCGGGCACGCGCCCGCCAGCGACAGCTCCGTCACCAGCAGCGGCGACATGAACGACGGCAGCTGCGGGACGCCACAGGCAACAATACTGTTAGCTCGGGTGTTACGGTAACCGAGAGGACTGAAATGAGTGGACACGGGAAGTCACGAGAAGAGCTACATTCCAACTAACTTTGACAATTGCTGCGGACGCAACCGCGGTTGGTTGACTATTTGTAACTACCCAGTTACATTACTAATAAATACAATATACAGGGTGTTAGGTAATGAGTGGATAATCCTTGAACTATGGATAGAGGGCACTTAGGACGTTATAATAAAGCTAAAATAGGTTTAGTAAAAGTGGCACGGTTTCCGAGATATTCGGACTTTTAGGTTTTTTTCGAAAATGAACACCCTTGTTCAATGTTTTGATCATAGCACAATTTTAAACTAAATTTTTCAATTTTTTTATGTTTGCTCAATATTCTTGAGTACTTGTATTTTCAGATAGGCATTACTATTTTTGTGAAACTACATGGGATTTTTTTAAAAAAAATCGCAAACTTAATTTTTGCCTTTTCAATCGTACATTGATCGAATTTTCAGCTCTCACGGTGAAAAAAAAATACACTACCGCCTAGTTGCCAATAAGCTTAAAAACATGCCGGTTTATTGACAATTTAAAAATGGTAATTATCTTTTGAATTTAAATTCAAAATGATAAAATAATAAAAAAAAATTCACGCTCACCCACATTTTTCCCGATTTACTTTTTGTATCACGGGCGTAGAACTCAAAATTTTTTGTTGCAAAAATAACATTATTGGCCACTTATTTAGATGCAAATGGCATTTAAATAATTTCAAAACTAAAAAACATGCCAACTGCCTTTTGTTTTTTTTTCTACTTCGATTTTGAATTTCGCTAATTATTATTGCGTAATGAATGGTTAATTTTGCGTTTAGATCGTTGTGTTGAAGTCTTTTACTTTAATACTGCTTCGAATATAATACACACTGATAGAATATGCCCAAATGCATTACATTTATGGTGAGTTCCAAGGCACAATTTCACCATTCATTATGCAATAATAGCGAAATTCAAAATCGAAGTAGAAAAAAAAATAAAAGGCAGTCAGCATGTTTTTTAAATTTGGAATTATTTAAATGCCATTTGCATTTAAATAAGTGGCCAATAATGTTATTTTTGCAACAAAAAATTTTGAGTTCTACGCCCGTGATACAAAAAGTAAATCGGGAAAAATGTGGGTGAGCGTGTATTTTTTTTTATTATTTTGTCATTTTGAATTTAAATTCAAAAGGTAATTACCATTTTTAAATTGTCACTAAACCGGCATGTTTTTAAGCTTATTGGCAACTAGGCTGTAGTGTATTTTTTTTTCACCGTGAGAGCTGAAAATTCGATCAATGTACGATTGAAAAGGCAAAAATTAAGTTTGCGATTTTTTTTAAAAAAATACCATGTAGTCTCACAAAAATAGTAATGCCTATCTGAAAATACAAGTACTCAAGAATATTGAGCAAAAATAAAAAATTGAAAAAGTTAGTTTAAAATGGTGCTATGATCAAAACATTGAACAAGGGTGTTCATTTTCGAAAAAAACCTAAAAGTCCGAATATCTCCGAAACCGTGCTACTTTTACTAAACCTATTTTAGCTTTATTATAACGTCCTAAGTGCCCTCTATCCACAGTTCAAGGATTATCCACTCATTACCTAACACCCTGTATACAGAGAACGGATAAGTGGGCGTCAACACTCGCAATAATATGGACATGACACCAAAGACAAATTAATTGATTTCTTACGTGTAAATAAATTTTGTATTTCGCTGGTAAATTGACGATATTCAATAGGCGACAGTAAAAATAATGCCATTGCTTTAATTATTATGGTAAATAAATTGTTTTTTTTAAGAAGGAAATCAGAGAAGGTAAGAAAATTTCTTTATTTCATTATCCCATTGAAATCTTATCAAGTTTCACTAAGAAATCATTCAACTAATCAATTAATCTTTGTGGAGTCGTGTCCATATTATTGCGAGTAATGACGGCTATTTTTCCGATCTCTGGTATTGGGACCGTGCGCGACGACAGCGCCACGTGACAGGCGGCCATTATGGACAATATTGTCACCGCTGTCAAACAAGAAATAAGTAAATATTGTGAAAAATATTAATGAAATATTGTGTTATTTTACTATATTACACAATTTTGGACAATGGTAGTCAGTAACATTATTGCCAATAACATTAAAATTGTTGTTTTCAGTGAAAATTTTAGAGGTTAGGTAACTTATTTTTTTTTTCTTACGGCAAATATCCACTTATTTCTTTGGTCTCGTTTCCACCATGGTCTTTGGAAATTCGTAAAATTTACAGTCGCTATTCTTCTTGGTGTTATTACAATTCACAACAACACATCTTACCAGGACCATATTTTTATCTCAAAAACGATTAGAAAATGTTTACTGCAATATGGATTTGACAGCTCAAGTCAGCGACAAAAATGACAATTTTAGCCATAGCGAGCGCTGTGATCGTTTAGGCTACCCCCTCCACCCGCTTTGCACTCTGCCAATATAAGATGTCTGGTAAAATAATGCATTGGGGTAAATTCGAAATTGAGGGAATTTCGAAACTCGTGGATATCCACAAACGGGGAACAATTACATATTATGGAATTGTTCCCCGTTTAGAGGATATCCTCGATTTTCGAAATTCCCCCAATTGCGAATTTACCCCAATGCACATTAAATAAGAAATAGACAATCACAGATATATCAAACACAACCTCTTAACCAAACATTATTATAGTTACTTTAAGCGTGTTAAGTTTCCTCTGTATCCGGTGTTGCACGCGCATGATGATGGCAGGGTCCCGCATGACGTCATATATGAGGCGCGCGAGCACGGTGTTCACCCACGTCACCTCGGTAGGCAGCATGCGGCAATGGCAAGGAGGCGTCCCGGCTTTGGGCTGTCAAAATTAAACATTTTACAAATACAAAGATCATATACACGATTTTGTGCAGAGCCCGGAATTTCCGCGGCGAAACAAAACGCTGTCGCAATCTAGTACCTAGTGTTAGAAACATTTTTTATCGATAGAAGTAAAACCGTCAGCCAAATAAAGAAAAACACGTGAGGTTTGTATGAAACATGGTAGGTGGGTGCGACCACGGGTTACCTTAACTATTTTTGTACCTATGCTTTTCTGGATTTCTACATACACTTACATACACAGATCACGTCTTTACCCCTTCCGGGGTAGACAAAGCGTAGGGTCTGTGTTGCCCTAGCTAACAAGACGTTTAGCATAATTCGTTGTTCTGGATTTTAGTCTTGAATTATTTTCTTGTTTCGTCTTTTCTAGACACCTTTTTTTACGTAGTCGGCTTATTGATTTATTTATTTTTTAATTTTATTTCCGTTTTCCGATCGGTATGATTATCACAGACGAGAACGAGTAGTCTAGACGCTATGGTGGAATATACATACATACATAGATTTCCAGTAAATACCGGTAGGGTAATTGTCTAACGACGCAATCACAATCCTATCTGTCAAACAGTATAAGATGGTGGTAGGAAGACGCGGCGAATGCGATTATGATTGCAAACGCGTTATACTGCTCATGTACAGGTCGATTCACAAGAGTTGGCACGAATGGATTGAACAGTGCAATTTTAAATTTATCTCGAGATGTAAGAATTCAATACCAGATCAAAATAATAATCAACTAAATCCAATTCTATAATACAAAATACAAAAAAAAAAAATACAAAAAAAATACAAAACAAATTCCTGACCGTTGAACGTTCTTACAGTAAACATTACAATGGTTTTCCTTGACAGCTCAATGTAACGACACTATGACATTTACTGTGAAAAGGTTCCACGGTGGGTCAGGAATTAACATTTTCGATAGTTCAGGCACCACATTATGTAAATTTTGAGATACTTGCCTAAATGAAATACCATGATATTTAAAGAGCTACTAAAATACATAACACTACTACCACTAACCATACATATGGAATACAGTAATAGATTAGATTCTATTAATATTATTATTATTATATTAATAGATCCGTAATGCAAGAGATAACGATAGAGACAGCGATATAATATAAGTATGTGATGGCGCGATAGACGACACCAGATTTCTTACACGGCTGTGATCCCGAGTGAGCCCACTGACAGTCGTAAACGAAAGGAGTAATAATTATGGTCTCGATTCGGATATTTCATCGCCGATCTAATCGAAAGGTATTTAGTGTAAGAGTTGTTTTCGAAAATAACAAAAAATAAAAAATGTAAAGGGCTTTAATCGAAACAAAAGTTAATTGATTCCTTTGTGTTACGACTTTTCCATCCTTATTGCAATAGAATGAAGGTGAAACGGTCGTAACACAAAGGAATCAATAAATTTTTGTTGTAATTAAGCCCTTAATCATGTATTTTTTTTTGAAAATGACTCGTATACTATATCTATGACTAAAACTTTGTAAACGAACATCGGTCTTTCTCTTCTTCTTGTGTTTCGCTCTCTCCGTCGGCGTCGGTTCTATCTGACACATGACGCCAGCCTCCGCTGTTAGTTTGAAATTCATTTCGTGAATCTGTTCAAAAACCAACATTGATAGTGAAATTACTGCCATACTCAAACCTATCAAAATTTCGTTTTAAATAACTTTCCGTGGAAGGTTGAAAGTAGTTTACTTCCCTATACGTAGATTGCAAAAGCCGGCCACATTCGTCGCCGTCACCACAAGGTTCAAGCACATGTAAGAAGCGTTGATGAATGATTTCACTACACAAGATCGCAAGGCTTAAGGTCGACCCGGAGTACCAACAACCTTGTCATAATAAATACCTCGGTGACTTTCTCGGTGAGTACAACAATGGCTTAAGGCAAAGTTGTACTGCGGTTGGAGCTTAATACGGTTCGCTTATTATAACAAGGGTGGCAAACGTTTATTGGTGGATGTGCCATTTATTTTACACAATATATTTGGTTCGGAAGTGTTATAAAATACTTCGTTGATGTTGCGGGTGATGCTCTCGTACCAGGAAATGATCCAATCGCTCCGACCATTACTGGCGTGCTCGAATTTTTTAAAACGTGGCACCTATGACATATGCGCCAATGGTTCACCATCCCTGATTTACACGAGAGGTTTCTAGAAAGCAGTGGTAATGAAGTATGGTTACCTGCATGATTTTGATTAAATAAGGCCAGAATGTTTTCTCGTAAGTCTCTAGGTCTGGAAGATTCGAGTGCGTGTTTGTTGTTGGAATGGGGGAAGCGTCGACACTCACTGAGCATGATTTAGTCTGCAAATAAATGTTTCCTCATAATAAATCAAACAAACAGTCCGTATAAACAGTTTTACAGTTTGGTAGAAGATTTGCCAGCCATCTTTTTGATATTAAACGTATTTTGTTTGTGTGATAAGTCACATTTCATGTGATTGTACATGATATAAGCAGGGATGAGGAAATGGCCTGAAGTCCAATACAAACGATGAGATGAACCCACTTTACCCTCGCCTTATTGCATTGTATTGAAATGCAAGCCCAATTTACACAAGCACGACAAAACGTGTAAGTTTCATTACATTGCCAGGCCGTGCCGTGACCCAGTTAGAATTCGTCGACCCAGGGCCGCAATGCAACACAACTTAAAGGATTTTTCTTGATAGTATACTAGGCTTCAAGTTTTCAACACTTACCGCTGACTTGCCAAAGGCAACACTGTCCTTTTCCGAGACTTTGTAGACGGCCGTCTCAACCTCTTTGGCTTCGGGCGCGGGCTCGCTCGCCGGCTTGTCTTCGGTCACCGAGGATTCCGCCGAGCTCGCGTTCGCTTCAAATATTGCTACATTTATGCGGCGATACCTTCGGGGAAACAATTTGGGGACATGGTTAGGTAAATGTTGAGCGGTTGCGATGGTTTTTGCTTTCGAAATGTATGCTTTAAGACTGAAACAGGTGATCGCTGTTATAGAAAGAGCGTATACGAACTTTCTCTAGCAAGTAAAAAACTGGGGGCTTATATAAAGTACCATTCGAAAGTGGTAAGAATTTTGTTGAATTTGAGTTGAATTTCGAATGGTATTTTCAAGTGATGTGCTTTAGAAAATAGGTTTTCTGAGAAAAGGAAATGCGTATGAACAGCTCAGTACATAATGTTAGCAAATGTACACGTAAGATTGTCGGTTCTTTACCATTCGTGCTTGTCGCGGCCGGTCCGTCCGAAGAGGAACAAATGTGAATGTTTGTCTTTGGAATGCTTCACGTGAACGCTCCATTCCCCTTCGGACGCGCCATCTGCGATAATTTCTTGCTCCTAGAAAAAAAAAAACAATTGAATATGAATATTGCTGGTAGGTGCTGAAGAAAAAAATTATGGCAAATTAAAATTTATTACTTAAATTGATACACAACTACCATTTTTGGCGATGAGTTTTTGCAAACTACTATAGACTAATTGCCAACCCAAAAGAGCGAAATAAAATAACATGGTAGCGCTGCGCTCTGACTGTTAAAAAGGACAATTACAATCCCTAGGCAAGATCTGGTAAGACGGAGTCGCGGCGCAGGATCGTCCCAACTGGAAAAATATACTAAGATGATGATGCACTAATTCCAGGACTCAAATATATTAACCGCTAAAGTGTATTTCAAGCTAAAAATTGGGTTTGAATCTGCTGACGCATAATCTGTTACTAGGCTAGCACAATTGTAACTTACGGCTTCTTCCAGTAGTTCCTTTAGTTTCGACATCTCCGTTTCATCGAGTTCTTCGTCGATGTCGTCTTTCGTGCTGCACACGGACCCACTCGCTAACTCCTCTTCGTGGATTGATGACTCCTCTAGCAGCAGCGCCTTTTCAGTTTGCGTTTCTGGCTCTATTATAGGGGACGAACTGTCTATTCTTTTATCTGGAATAAAAAAAGCGTCTGTAAAAACCTAAAATGACTTTCACGCTATTTAATTTTCAAACAGAGCGCAGAATAAGAAAGTCAATTTCACTTGGATTAAGGAGAGCTTCGCGATCAAAGACGAGTAGAACGAAGCAGGAACAGCCATGCCTACCACTTGGCAACATTCCATTACGGTCCTTTCAGCTACTTAAAAAAATATATATACCAATGATGCCCTATTTTGTATAAGACCAATACATACCTCTGTGCATTTTTCTGACGATGCGATGCCTCAGACCTTCTTTCCCTATCAAAACCTCGCCATCCGCGTGTGAAATGCTGCAAACAAATAAAAGATTGGACAAGGGACTCAGTAACTGTGGAGTTTTTTCCATACCAATGTTTATTCATGAGAAAATTCAAAAAGTTAAAACTAAACTCATTAGCTGTCGTTACTCTTTCTGTCTCACCTTTTTTCCCTTCTTCTCCAAACAAATTTCCTCTTCTTCTCTGGACTAGTATTGGTTTCGGTGCTTTCTGATTCTTGTTGCAGTTGTTCCTTCTTTTTGCCGTCAGATGTCGAGTCGCCAAGTTTCTTCTCTGTCGCGGACATGTTCTCTCTTTCTAACACTTGTATCTTTTCTTTTTCGTTCAGCACAATACAGATTGGATACTTTTTGCTCCATTGCCTGAAGTTTTTTAAAGTTATTATAATATTTGGTCATAAGACTAGAGACCATAAAGTTTTAAATACTTCTGCATAATAATAATGCCATTATGTTAAAGTGAATTCAAAATGACCTTCAAATTTAGCTGTAATTGTGACAACTAAACGCAAGGAGAAATAAACAATAACAATCTAAATTCTAAATGCAGCAGCAGTGTTTTGACATTGAGTCGACGAATCACACACCCACATTGCGGTCAGAGGTTCAGCCATTGTCATTGAGCACAGTCAAGGTATTTAAACGACATTAAGTGTGGATTACGCGTAAAGCGTAAAGTCTGCCTAAGCGCCTTACACATTTGCATGTAATGCTTTACACATGTTTAACGACTGGGTGCCTGCGACTTCTTTCGCACGGAGTTCACTTTTAGGCTTGTATTTTTTTAGAAGTTTTTAGCATGCCGTTAACTAATAGATAGACAAAAATTCTAAGAACTAATAAAATGTATTCTGTCAACGTTTCTAATTACCCCTTAGTTTTCAACAAACTGATTTAGTTGATAAATTTTTGACGTCGTGATTTTGTGATACTAAATGTATGGTACACAAAATACAACGTCAAAATTAACTCTTTTCTCCCTATACTTTCATGAGCAATACGTAAACGAAAGTTTTATCAAATTTTCAGTAACTTTAACAATGATAACGAAATCTAGCCATCACTACATAGTATAAAGGGGCTTCTAAACGGGCCATGTTTTGCTGCAATTTGTGGCTGCACTATTGGCAACTAATTTCCCGGCCATCACAAAAATATTTTATTGCAACTGATGGCCGAGCAATGTATGGCTGGGCAATGTGTGCATTTATGTCTGCAATAGTATGGCTCATGATGCAGACGCTTTAAACGGGCTACACAAACCGGCAACAATGGCTGACGAGATAACACTTGTGGCGGCAGATTATCTTATTTTAAAAAAGAAGCAAAAGAAAAACGAGAGGTTGTGGATTAGACCTTATTTAAATAGGCGTGAAACTTTGGATAATTTGAGTCTAGAAGTAAGCCTTGATAGTAAATTATTTAAAAACTTTACGAGAATGTCAAAGGGTGATTTCGACTTTCTTTTAAATAAAATAGGACCAAATATTAAAAAAAAAGATACAAATATGAGGACAGCAAATTGTATATTCCGGTTTTTATATCCCACAACTCAGGGTGTAAATGTACTTCATTAATGAAGTCAATAGTTATCTCATTAGACCACGTAGAAGTCATTTTTGCAGCATACCCTCGATAAATAACAATAACAACTCATGCAGCTGATCGCAAAGCACTGAACATAGCATCACGGCGTCATTCACAGCAAACTTCATGTCATGTCGCGTAGAAAAAGATACACTGTGTCATAAACCAAGAGAGCGACTGAAACAGCAATAGAACTGGCCGAGCAATATTGCAGTAAAATCGATCGCCTAGCGATCGTCCGGCAACCCATCGGGGCAATATCGGCCATAAGTGTCAATACGAAACATGTTTGGCTATATGGCCGGGACATTACTGCAATATTGCGTAGTCTGGCTGGTATTGCCTGCAATGTTGCCGGGCCACTGTGTTGCAGCCACAAATTGCAGCAAAACATGGCCCGTTTAGAAGCCCCTTAAAACAAAGTCGCTTTCTCTGGCCCTATGTCCCTTTGTATGCTTATATTTTCAAAACTACACAACGGATTTTGATGCGGTTTTTTTAATAGATAGAGTGATTCAAGAGGAAGGTTTTTATGTATGATTCTACGCAGACGAAGTCGCGGGCTTATGATTTATTAATCAATCTAATTTTTAGTAAAAATAGACGGGGGTCATTTCGTTAGTTCATTAATCATTTGATGAAAGGCCGAAGTAAGAAATTCGACTATCACTGATGGATGAAATAATGCGCGTAAGATGGAAGTTAAACTGTTGCAACCTTGAAATAAAATTCGGAAGCGTTACCAGAGCGAAAGAGCTCGCGCTAAAAACAAACTGGGTGCCGCTATACCGACAACAATATACAATTACCAAGGAGGCAGTTTGAGGTAGGTACAGTCAGCGTCATATAGTTTGAAGCATTCAAGGCAGTCAAATAGTTCGGTACACCATAGAAATAGCAAGGCGTGCCGACTTTTTTGGTTACCTTAGACGTTTCGTACTATATGGCGCTGACTGTACCTATCTGTTCAACGACACAACTAGCCAGTAACAAAACTAAAAGTGAAATTACACAATTCACCGTACGACACATGTGAGCATAAATTAGTTGATCATCGGGCATAATTAACAATTAATTTCGTGCTCGCAATAATTAGTGTTACGGAAGAGGTTGTTAGCCTCATTCGGCCGCGCGGGCTAAAGCAAGCGAAGGTCAGTTCGGACAATAAAGCCGTCTTATCGCGGGATAATTTATTGCTCTGTTAAATGGCTTTAAAAGTACAATATCGACACGACATTCGTATAGTTATAATAGCTAAAGCTAGGTAAAGTTAGGGCGGACTAACATAGGTCATTGCCTTTTTGGGTGTAATAAGAAACATTATAAGTCACAGAAAAAGAAGCCTCACCCGTTACAATTGAGTGTCACTGGGTCCACTTAAACTACCAACGTGTAAGAAAATGGTTTTGTCTATCCCGCTCTAAAATGACTCTTTCACTTCGTGGCAAATCTATAAGTACAGATTCTACAGGTCTATGGAAAAGACAAATGAGGCCATCAGAAGACAAGGGGTCAAAAATAAATCTAAAATTCAAAGTTGAAAAATCACGTTATCTACATATAGGTCCAAACTTCAAATCGTTCTATTGTCCGTGATACATAGTAAATAATTTTGTCTTTGTATCTTTGGAGTTGCGTGTGTCTTTGACTACAAAGTACAAGATAAAACTGGTAACTATTTAAGTAAGATTGTATGTACAGCGCCAGCCATCACCACTAAGTACTCTTTGCTCGTTTGCCTTCCTTGTTGATGTCGTAAGTAGTATCACTGAGTACTTAGTTATCGCCGAGAAAATTACGAAATAAATGAAGTTGTAAAAATGCATTACAAATTTGGATGAACTTGAACTAATTTACTTATAGACTGTTGCGTGATGCATCCGAAATATACACTTCGGTTGACCTTTTAGATAAAGAACTAGCTTTTGCCCGCGGCTTCGCACGCGTGAACCATGAGCATTTCAAAGAAGCTAGCAATTAAGCAAGCGAGCAACCAAACCTGCAAGCTTTCAAGCATGCATGCAAGTATGCAAGCAGGCATGCAAGCCTTCAAGCCTGCTTGCATTCAAGTATGCAATCAGGCATGCAAGCCTTCAAGCATGTAAGTATGCAAGCAGGCATGCAAGCAGGCATGCAAGCAGGCAAGCAAGCATATAGAAGCAAGCATGCAAGCAAGCGTGCAAGCAAGCATGCATGCAAGTAAGCACCCATGCAAGCTAGCATGCAAGCATGCATGCAAGCATGCATGCAAGCATGCATGCAAGTAAGCACCCATGCAAGCAAGCATGCAAGCATGCATGCAAGCAAGCGTGCAAGCATGCATGCAAGCAAGCGTGCATGCAAGTAAGCACCCATGCAAGCAAGCATGCAAGCATGCATGCAAGCAAGCGTGCAAGCAAGCAAGCATGCAAGCCAGCCCCCGCATTGCCCCGCTGCCTTAATTTTTCTGAAACTGTAAATATTGCAGGATTTTTATAAAACAAACCTAACCTAACCTATAGGGCTGTTCTAAAATATATCCTAAATAGCTTTTGCCCGCGACTTCGTACGCGCTAAGATGTAAAATGAAAAAATAAGTTTTTTCCCGTTCCCGTGGAAATTTTGGGGAGTGCTTTCGGAGTACACTTAAAGCCTTTAAAGAAACACACGTTATACATGTTAATTCTCTTTCTTCCGCTGTTTCGTCTGGAAACGTGAAATCCCGTTGTTTCCCGTCCCTGTGGGCGTTTCGGAAAATCCTTTCTTAGTGTTCCCCTACACTCCTGAATAAACCTACGTGACAAATTTCAACTTTCCCCCGCTTCTCGTTTTTCCCGTTCCCGTAAGAATTTCGCCAAATAAAGCATTTCCCAAAATTCTTATTATCTTACGGGAACGAAGAAGAAGAATTTTGGGAAAATATCTCATAATGCTCCCCTACACTCCCCAAGGAATCCACTTGCCAAATTTCAGCTTTCTACGACCAGTAAAACGTAAATTCCGGTTTTTTCCCGTTCCCGTGGGAATTTTGGAAATTACTCTCTTAATGGTCCCCCACACTCCCGAAGCAACCTACATGCCGAATTTCAGCTTTCTGCAGCCAGTAAAACGAAAAGTCCCGTTTTCTCGTTCCCGTGGGAATTTCGGGAAATCCTTTTGTAGCGCTCCCCTACACTCCCCAAGGGAAATTGAAGGCCAAATTTCAATTTTATACGACCAGTAAAACGAAAAATCGATCCCGTAGAACTGAACACATAAATCCCGTTAATCACCTACTTCTATGCCAAATTTGAAGAGTCTAGTAATTATAGTTCATAGGATTTCGTTAAACTGAATATGTAAATCCAGTTTTTTTCCTTATCCCGTGGGAATTTCCAAAAATCCTGAAACAAGTTTCTTCGTTTTGTAATCACCTACTTTTGTATCAAATTTGAAGAGTCTACTTATTATAGTTACTGAGATAGCGTCACTCGGAATCGAATATATAATTCCCGTTTTTTCCTTATCCCGTGGGAATTTCCAAAAATCCTTTCTTAGCGGATGCTTACGTCATAACATCTACCTGCATGCCAAATTTCAGCCCGATCCGTCCAGTGGTTTGGGCTGTGCGTTGATAGATCACTATGTCAGTCAGTCACCTTTGAGTTTTTTACTATATATATAGCTGAATACCCACTGACTCACTGACTCACTGACTGACATGCTGTTTTGAAGAACCCGTAAGAGGTAAGGCTCGACTCTATACACCGTCGTATCAGAAATGACTCCACGACCACCAGAAAAATACGAAATCGACCTGAACGTGGAAATTGACTTGACACATGGGGCGGTTCTCCGCAACGGCTCGACCTATCGAGTTTGCCCGGAACTAAAGTCACTCAGAACAGCCAGCCAATGGGTGAGCCGGTCAAAGTTTTTTCAAAATGGCGAAAACAAGATGGCCGCCATACAAAATTGAAACGCGAATATCTCAGAGGCCAGTCGAGATATACGGGTGGTGTTCGACCAAATGTCATTCAGAGTTGAGGGGGAAATCTGACTGTGCAATTTTTTTTCCAAGATGGCGGATTCAAAATGGCGGCCAAATTTTTTTTTGCTCCGATCCGATTGAAATTTTGCATCCGGGGCTCTTCTAGGCCACAGATTCCAACCGCATACTTTATTTTTCGATTCCGCCATTTTCCAAGATGGCCGCCATATAAAGTAATTTCTGTATCTTTGACCTGTTGTTTTGAAGAGCCCATAAGAGGTAGGGTTCGATTCTATACACTATCGCTTCAGAAATTTGATGATAAATACCATTAAATTGAAAAATTTACCTGAACGTGGAAACTGACTTGACACATGGGCCAGCTCTCCGCGATGACTTGCCCTATCGAGTTTGCCCGAAAAAAAAGTCGCTCAGAACAGCCAGCCAATAGGTGAACCAGTATTTTTTTTTCAAAATTGCAAAAACAAAATGGCCGCCATACAAAATTGAAACGCAAATATCTCAGAGGCCAGTCGCAACAGGTGGGTGGTGCTCAAACAAATATCGTTCAAAGTGAGCGGAGTAATTTAATGAACCTAATTTTTTTTCCAAAATGGCGGATTCAAAATGGCGGCCAAAGTTTCTTTTACTCCGATCCGATTGAAATTTTGCATCCGGGGCTCTTCAAGGCCACAAATTCAAACGCCATACTTAATTTTTCGATTCCGCCATTTTCCAAGATGGCCGCCATACAAAGTAATGTCAGACTCATAGACTAACTTGTGTTGTATAGCAGCTTTTAGAAATAGGGTTCGACTTTTAACACCATCGCATAAGAAATTATATCAAAAGAACAAAAAAAATGCAAAACTGTCCTGAACGTGGAAACTGACCTGACACATTGGCCAGTTCTCCTCAACGACTTGCCCTATCGAGTTTGCCCGGAACTAAAGTCGCTCAGAACAGCCAGTCTATGGGTGAACCGGTAATTTTTTTTCAAAATTGCGAAAACAAGATGGCCGCTATACAAAACTGAAACGCGAATATCTCAGTGGCCAGTCGAGATAGATGGGTTGTGCTCGACCAAGTGTCGTTCTAGGTGGGAGGAGTAATCTAATGAACCTAATTTTTTCCAAGGTGGTGGATTCAAATTGGCGGCCAAAGATTAAAATAAAAAAGGTTTAGAAATATATGAAAAAAAATAGGGTGGTAGGTTATCCTCCGCGGGCCCCGCGGGGTCCGCGGCACCCACGCGAAGTACTTTTTCCAAGGTGGCGATTTCAAAACGGCGGCCAAAGAATATAGTAATAAAGGCTAGAAATATTTGAAAAAGAAAAACAGGCTAGCAGGGTACCCTCCGCGGGTCCCGTGGGGCCCGCGGCCTCCATGCGAAATGCTATTCCCAAGATGGCGGCCAAAGAATATACTAAAAAAGGTTACAAATATTTGAAAGAAAAACAGGGTGGCAGGGTGACTCCGCGGGTCCCGCGGGGCCCGCGGCCCCCACGCGAAACGCTTTTCCCAAGATGGCGGATTAGAAATTGCGGCCAAAGAATAAAGTAAAAAAAGGTCAGAAATATTTGAAAAAAAAAACAGGGTGGCAGGGAACCCTCCGCGGGTCCCGTGGGGCCCGCGGCCCACACGCGAAGTACTTTTTCCGAGGTGGCGGTTTCAAAACGGCGGCCAAAGAATATAGTAGAAAAGGCTGGAAAAATTTGAAAAAAAAAGCAGGCTGGCAGGGTACACTCCGCGGGTCCCGTGGGGCCCGCGGCCTCCATGCGAAATGCTGTTCCCAAGATGGCGGCCAAAGAATATACTAAAAAAGGTTACAAATATTTGAAGGAAAAACAGGGTGGCAGGGTGACTCCGCGGGTCCCGCGGGGCCCGCGGCCCCCACGCGAAACGCTTTTCCCGAGATGGCGGATTCGAAATTGCGGCCAAAGAATAAAGTAAAAAAAGGTCAGAAATATTTGAAAAAAAAACAGGGTGGCATGGTGACTCCGCGGGTCCCGCGGGGCCCGCGGCCCCCACGCGAAACGCTTTTCCCAAGATGGCGGATTCGGAATTGCGGCCAAAGAATAAAGTAAAAAAAGGTCAGAAATATTTGAAAAATAACAGGGTGGCAGGGTGACTCCGCGGGTCCCGTGGGGCCCGCGGCCCCCACGCGAAACGCTTTTCCCAAGATGGCGGATTCGAAATTGCGGCCAAAGAATAAAGTTAAAAAAGGTCAGAAATATTTGAAAAAAAACAGGGTGGCAGGGTGACTCCGCGGGTCCCGCGGGGCCCGCGGCCCCCACGCAAAACGCTTTTCACAAGATGGCGGATTCGAAATTGCGGCCTAAGAATAAAATAAAAAAGGTTAGGATTATTAAAACAAAACAGGGTGGCACGGGACCCTCCGCGGGCCCCTTGGGGCCCGCGGCCCCCACGCGAAATACTAGTTTTATATATATAGATAGATTATGGTATTATTATTTAATAGTTCGTCTTTGTGCATTTGTGTTGTCCTTATGCCCGCGACTTCGTCCGCGTAGAATCAGCAATTGCCATGTTTATCGCTATGCCGCGTTAACTATGCAATTTTCTGGGACAAAAAGTAACCTATGTTCTAGGGTATCATTTATCTAGGGTACCAGCTATCTTCGTTCAAAATTTTATCCAAATCCGTCAATCGTTTTAGCGTGAAGAAGGAACAAACATACTCACTCGGGCGCGGATCAGAATATATAAAGTTTAAAGCGTATTAATCGTTCGTTTATTATTTATTTATTATTATTTAAAATATATAATGGTATTAAATCCCATTTTTCCCCTGTGAGCGTTTCAGAAAATCCTTTGTTAGTGTTCCCCTACACTCCCGAATAAACCTATGTGACAAGGAACCCACTTGCAAAATTTCAGCTTTCTACGACCAGTAAAACAAAAAATCCTTTTTTTCCCGTTCCCATGGGAATTTTGGAAAGTACTCTCTTAATGCTCCTCTACACTCCCGAAGCAACCTACATGCCGAATTTCAGCTTTCTGCGACCAGTAAAACGAAAAGTCCCGTTTTTCCCGTTCCCGTGAGAATTACGGGAAATCCTTTTATAGTGCTCCCCTACACTCCCCAAGGGAACTTGAAGGCCAAATTTCAGTTTTATACGACCAGTAAAACAAAAAATCGATCCCGTAGAACTGAACATATAAATCACGTTTTTTTCCTTATCCCGTGGGAATTTCCCAAAATCCTGAAATCAGTTTCTTAGTTTTGTAATCATCAACTTTTATATCAAAGCCTAGTTATTATAGTTACTGTGATAGCGTCACTCGGAATCGAATATATAATTCCCGTTTTTTCCTTATCCCGTGGGAATTTCCAAAAATCCTTTCTTAGCGGATGCCTACGTCATAAGATCCACCTGCATGCCAAATTTCAGCCCGATCCGTCCAGTGGTTTAGGCTGTGCATATATAATTCCCGTTTTCTCCTTATCCCGTGGGAATTTCCAAAAATCCTTTCTTAGCGGATGCCTACGTCATAACATCTACCTGCATGCCAAATTTCAGCCCGATCCGTCCAGTGGTTCGGGCTGTGCATATATAATTCCCGTTTTCTCCTTATCCCGTGGGAATTTCCAAAAATCCTTTCTTAGCGGATGCCTACGTCATAACATCTACCTGCATGCCAAATTTCAGCCCGATCCGTCCAGTGGTTTGGGCTGTGCGTTGATAGATCACTATGTCAGTCAGTCAGTCAGTCAGTCAGTCAGTCACCTTTGAGTTTTATATATATAGATACAAAGTTGTAAAAGTACTGACTGACCCACATATTTATGAAAGCTTCTTTCTTATGCTTCTGTTAACATAACATTCGTTTCTCTTTATCTGTCACTTAAACATTTGCCTTTGCCAAACGGAGACAAAACATAACGTTTCTTGAACAGGTTGGTAACTTTTTATGAGAGATTGCGTTACCAAAAAATGTAAAGGTTTTTAATTTCATGCGTCATAGGAGAGGCACGTAAAAGGCTGCGCAAATACAAGTACTTAATTAAATATGCATACGGATACGTAATTATAATAGCAAAGAAGTATTCAAGGTGAACGAGAGGTGCCAGGATTTTATTTTCATCTCGCTTGTTCGCAATCTATAACTAGCTACGACTTTGTTTTGTTTGCTCACTTTGGAAAAATCCTACACAAAACATTACAATAGGTACATTCGTGAGAATTTTAATAAAAGAACTAACGGATTTAACGATTTCGTCGATCGATGTTACCTTATTCTGTTACTGCTTTCAATGTACCTACCTAATTATTTGTGTTTTTAAATGTACAGTTAAGTTGGTTCAGTCGTGTCAAGGAATATAAAGAAAACATTTTTTATTTATTTATACTGGAATAATAATGCTAAATGATCAGCCGCCGACGAAAGGAAAACTTCGAATTGAGCATCTCTTTCTACGGCATCTTACAACATTACACAGGAAGAAACGGTGAAATTGAGAGTAAGCGCTCGTTAGACAGCAAGTTGAGCAAATAAACGTTTAGCCATTTTATTAGATAGTTCCTATTATATACATCTAAATATGAACCATAAGCTGATTGTCAGATTGCCTTGCATGTAAGTCTTAACCTTCTCAGCCGGAAAACTGAAATTCGACCTTAACAGGGTGGTACAGGAATTCCTTAGTCAACTAGTTATATACATCGCTTAATTTAATTTAAAATTACCTTTTCCTGACGAGTCCCTTTGGCAGTAATATGACTCTTGCTCCAGTCAAGTTGTACAATCTATGTTGATAGAACACTACTTTATCTATTTTCTCATCCCACAACGCCCTTTTCGCTATCTTCGTCGTGGTGTACGATAATCTTAAGTTGCAGCCTAAAATAAACAAATATATCAGTAACATTACCAGCTAATGAGATAAGGGCAATCAATACATAGAATAGATAAATAATTTTAACGGAAAACTAATTAGGTACATGTAGATGATAATCCGAGCTTTTTATTCAGATAAAGATAACTAGATTATATTATTTACTAAACTCCTTTTTATCGATACTTTTATTTATTTTATTACCTTCTAATTTCACGTAAGCTGTGACGGTTTTGTTGATGTGATACGTGTAAGGATCGTATTCGGGGTATCTATAATGGTTTAACCAACCCTGAAAACAAAAACACTTTAACAATGATTTGTGGCTAGCTTTTCCGCTAATAATGTAGGTACAATTAACAAAACGGTTTATGGCCGGGGTGTAACTAAATTTAATGACACGTGTATTTTATGACGAAACCACTGTATTTAAGCCCAACTTTTTGAAGTAGCAGCATTAACAAAGGACGTTCGTTGAGCATTAAAACCGAAACAGACAGAGACAGAGTGAAAGAGAAATATCACACACACGTGTGTATTCACATTAATGAAGAAAGAGACAGAAAATGAGAACTATGAAGTTGACATGATCATTTTCAAACACAGATTAGTTCATACACTTCAATCTATACCAGTCAGTCAGTAGGATGACCAAACATTTAGTTCCTGTCTTTTAGGCACTGTCTAATTTAACAGCTTGCTCTAAGAAAAAACATGTCACCTACGTATTTTTTACGATCCATATTATCTTACCTCGTACTTCTTCAAAGGCCGATACTCTTTAACGCTAGGAATTGTGTAGGTAGGAGGCATGGCACTGCTGCGTTTCAACTGGAAGAAACTTGGCCCGGGATCACTACTATCACTGAAGTAATTGTCCAACGTCCACTGTTTCAAGTTACTCGCGAAACAAAACACCCAAAGCCCCATGAGGAAACCATTCCACACATTAGAATTGGGAAATAGAATGTAGTTAACTACAACTAAAAAAGTTAAGATGTACATTGAATAGTTTAAGAAATAGTGTTTTGTTATTTTCCCCGATTCTGGTTTTCGGAGATTGTTGTTGCTTGGTGGAAGGTTGAAATTCGTGGTGGTGAGTGGTTGCTGGACTCTTTGGGGTAGTGTTTCTGTGGGTTTGTCGGGGATGTCTTTGGAGAGAGGGCTTATGTCGCCATAGAGATCGATGTTCGTGTCTTCCATTGCCTCGACACCGGATTCCACTTCCATCATGCTGCTGTCGTCTAGCAAGTCTCCCGTGCCGTCTATTGATTCACTATTAGCTACAAATAAACAGAAGATTTTAACATTATAGTTCAAGTATGGTATTTA
This sequence comes from Pandemis corylana, assembly GCA_949127965.1. Classification (NCBI taxonomy): domain Eukaryota; kingdom Metazoa; phylum Arthropoda; class Insecta; order Lepidoptera; family Tortricidae; genus Pandemis; species Pandemis corylana. The sequence continues at coordinate 10,246,775 of OX421857.1, read as the reverse complement.
TTTTAAACGAGTACAATAATAGCAGCTCTTAGATTCAGGGCTATAACTCTTGGGCAATATAACGATTTGTATATCTAATTGTGCATATGCAACTATTTCTATCACTGCAAAGTCATCTTCGTGAGCTAACAATGTCCACAACATTCAGTTCGGACACATAATATAGACATGCAAACAGACAGTGTAATTAACATAAAACAACTGTGAGATTGAAACATCGTGAAATAAACGGAACAAAGCTCGACTGTTTCGGACTAATCCGTCCGTAGTCTTTTTACACGGAGCGTTAGCGCTTCCACGAGTGAAACGAACACTGCGCGTTCGAACTCTGCTCGCGCGGCCACTCGCCGTAAGTGGTACTACCCTCGTTTTCATCGCCAATTTATTTATTGTCACAAAGAGGGTAGCACACAACACTGATCACGACACACCGTAAAGGCTCGTTTACACTAACCGTTGGCGTAGTATTCGAAGTTGTTTTCCAACTCGGGGTAAGAAGTAGGTACCTATAGCACTATGGATGGAGCCAATTTTGACAGAGTTATACTTACCTAAATTTTTATGTGTATCATCACTGGATTCAGAATTATTCTTTTCTAAAGGAAGACTTATTTCACGTTCAGTTGGCTTTGCTGTAATGGGCTGAGTCATCTCTGACAGGTTCTGAATGCTACTGTCAAGCGATGATACCTGAATCAAACATATAAGCATTTAACATAAATCTGTGTGTGTGTGTGTCAAGGGCGTCGCCAGCCGTTGATCAGGGGGGGGGGGCTAGTTGAAGTATAGCATCTATCGTTAGCTCAAACAGCAGTACGACGGCACTTGAATGTTAACGATGACAAAAAATTAACGTTAAATTTTTTCGATTCTCAAGGGGGTGCAGCAGCCCCTCCCTGCCCGCACCCCTTGGCGGCAACCTTGGTTTGAGTGTGCGTGTTTAATCATTTGTGCGTCTTTTACGCTGAGTTTAGTCACCTATTAATAAGAAACTACAGAATTCCCAAAAAATAATTATTCAGGAACTACGTAATTTTCCGGGATAAAAAGTCGCCTATTCCAGAATATAATCTGCCTCTGAGCCAATTTTTATCCAGATCATACATCCTCACAAACTTTCACATTTATAATATTAGCAGGATACATGGCAAGCTGGAATGTTGCGAGGGAAACGGAGACAAGTTAATTTACTGGAAACCAGATACCAGCTTTTATTGAATACAATTATGTGTGTATTTGTTTTTCAAGTTCATCCCTAGCCTATATTTTACGTCCCACTGCTGGGCACAGGCCTCATCTCAGAATGAACGAGGAAGAGACAAGCAGATTGATTTAAAATAACTTTTGTGATATCAGTACAGAATTATGGATAAAACCAACTAGTTTTCACAGAACATAAATTTGGTGTAAATCCAGTATGATCAGCAAAAGCCAGTACACGCAATATTTTTTCAACAAAAGTCAATATAGTTGATTTTTCGCAATAAAGGCAGAATTATATGCCTCATTGTGCACTGTGGATGAACAAAAGATACATCAGAAGACTCAAAGGATGATAAATTTAAGAAGTATGAAAAATCGGTTTAAAAGAGCTGCTATGTAATTTAGTATGAATCATGTCACATTGAAATAGGCCCAGGCAGTTGTGAATCATTAATATCATGTCTTGTATGTTATACCTAGGGCAACTATTCCAAAAGATCCTAAAATATTAGCCAGACATAAAAACGGCTAGACAACAATATAAAGCCATAGTAATAAAAATGACTAAAATCTTCTATACAATTTTTTTTTAGTATGCGATTTGTCACTGTTATGAGAAACTTACCATCAATTTGAGTATTTTGAAAAACTGGACCATTATAATGATCACATTGACTACTACTAAAGTCTTCATTTTGATGGTCTAGTTCACAATCATACTAATTATGGGAAAATAGCTAATGAGATTAAGACAATAGAACGTAAGTTATAAAGACGCAGTTTCATTAAAAAAAATATAAATTAATTATAAACATCATTGCAAGTCCATTAATATGATACAGGTGGTAAGCCTTACCTGATTATCGGTGTCACCCACACTCTGCTGGTCAGAGTCTTTGACAGCAGAGTTCTCTTCGGAATCAGACATAGAGTTCTCTCTTGGCACAGATTTATCCTTTGTTTCTAATACAAAAGCATAAATATTAAACTACAAGTATGCAATCACTTATAACCTCCAAAACCAGGTTTTGAACATTAATTTTACAATAAAAAAATAGGTATTGGGTGTTAAAGCTGGTATTGTGGGTACTTAAATGTAACTATTACTACATGCACAACTAAATGCTAAGCATTAGAATTCCTTACCATCAACAGAACGAGTTTTAATATCCTCAACAGCTTGAGCTATCTTAAATTTAAAGTCATGGAATATCTTCCATGTTTCATTACTGCCTTCCTTTGCATCAATGGAGCCTTCTGAAGTAGTGTTCCTCTTCCCTAGTCTGTTTAAGTACTCTTTCATAGGAGAGGAAGTTACTTCTTTAGGGGGATTTACTGATTTGGGCTCCTCTACTGGCTTTACCTCAGTCTTTGTATCTTCAACTTTTTCAGCAGCCTTTTCTGGCCTCATTGATTTGAAGTACTTATCTAAAATGGAGGAGCTTTTATCTGTTTTCTTGGGGCTCGCATTCTCGGTAGGGCCAGTGGGAGTGGGCTCACATTGAGGTGTGGGTGGGTCGTCATCACACATGTGGTACAGCTCCTCCAGTTCCTCATTATTTGCATTGTACCTAAAGGACAGCGTGGCGTTCGGGGATTTCCCTGAAATAACTTGCGCTTTAACTATACGCCCGCTACAAAAGCATAATACTAACTAAAAAAAATACACTTACGCATTTCTAATTGGTACTACTAGATTATTATGTTCATGTTACAGTTTCATTTAAGCAGGAATAACGTCACTAACTTATTTTTATAAGACGGTAAAACAACTCTCAAGTGCGTAGTGCACCGAGTTTGTTATCGTCTCCGTTGTCAACGTAACAAAAAAAGCGTATGTTTACTGATAAACACCGGTTCCAGGAATCGACTATTGCGCAAGACTATGACTAAGCTGATCCCTACTGATAATCCTGAGGGACCATAAGCAAACCAAGTTTAAACTATAGTGAAATAATTTTTCCAAAAATGTTTTTTTACATACCTGAGCCGGACACATCCATATTTTAAGAAAATACAGTACTACACCCACTACATAATACCAAATACGGTCATTTATACTTTACACCTCGCTCGTCTTATATATTTATAACATAAATTGCTAAGTTCAAGGAATCTCTTTATTCTAATTTTTTATCTATCGCTCAACCAACAAAAATTGTTTCTTTTCGTGACGTGACGTGACAAACAAAACGTCAAATTAATTTGTTTTGCTACGTTGTTTACCTTGTCGTTTGTCTATGGAAAATATAAAGTTGGAGCTACATTTCGCTTTCATTCGTATAAGGCCATAGAGAACATTCCCTCTTTTTACTGTTCTTACCGAATTCGCACAACCCTACGGTTATCCGGTGTCAGCGACGCGACGTGACGTTAGCTGTCAATGTCAAAAACTGAATAATTTCCTTTCAATTGTGGTCAAAACATGTACATGACAAATACTCTCCTCGGTCTAATCGTTTTATTGTTGTGCTGTGTAAAATAATGGGATTTCAATTTCATATATCTGCTTATATGTGATTTTATTGAGGCAATCATGAAGAGTTTGCTGTTTGTGACACTGTTTGTGTTTGGGTCGTACGGCCTCGGATCTATAGTGGACAAAGAATCGAAGGTTCGTGTGAGTGGCGCCGAGTGCATCGCATTAATTATTTAAACCACCTGAAGGGTTTGCATTGAAGCTGATTTAGTTGTATATTACATGAGTGTTGTATTTTGCAGAGCACCGAGCTGTCTCGGGCGCTGGACGACCGGCCGCTCTTGTTTGCCACGCTGGGAGGCGGTATGGTTGCTGTGGAGCACCTCTCAGGGAATATTATTTGGAAACTAAAGGATGGTAAGTCTTTAAATACATGTGAAGTTGTGTAATTTTGTAATATGTAGGAGCATTTCTTTCTTACAGTTTGCATTCTGTTTCATCATTCAATCAAGATGAGACATTTATTGTACTTAAAGATGATACATCATTGATTATGGGAGTTGGAATCATTTATACTTTAGACTCATCATTTTGTAACTTAACAATTACTGTTCCGTCAAAATAAATAATCAACTCTCCTAGAGAGAAGAAATTACTAACGTCAAGAATAAATACAGGGAACGGCTAGAAACCCACCCCAATACCCTTGCACAACAGCTCACAATTACCAGCTATGTTAAATGCCTTAAAAGAAAAGACATCTTGTAGTGTGGAGAACTATGAGTAGATGTCCTCACTGGGGAACACGCTCTGAATGAGAGAAGCATGAAGCAGATCTGCTAAAAGTGAATGCACTGATTGCAGATTCAATATACAAAAAAAAAAAAAAAAACTCATAGCATCACAAAATGCAAACTTTGTACCTGTAATTATTAAATAAAACATTCACTAAATAATGGTTGAACAAATGGTGACTGCTAGAATATTAAGTTTTTCAGAATAGAACTATTTACCTCTCTGCTAATCGGTGTAAAGTTTGTTTGGTATACCTTTACACCAGCTAAACAATTCCTTGCTTGGTATACCTTCCTATGAATACAATAAAATTCTGGTATTTAATGTTTTAGTTTTTTATTTGACATCTTTACCATACTATTATTAGGCCAGGGTCGATACCTTTGAAAATCATAAAAGTAAAATAAAATTATAGTAGGGTGAAACCCATTAGAAAAGGTAGAGAATATTACAAAAATGAACGGAAAACTAAATTACGGGCGATCTGAGGTCGGAAAGGGGAAGGGGGTGAGTTTTTAAGGGTGAAAAACGGTTTATCTCGATTTCCGGCAAAACTACAAGTCTTACGAAAAAAAGTTAAATTGCAAAGTTGTAGGTAATAAAAAGATCTACAACTTTTATTCTTACACTTTTTCCACATAACCTCAAAATTTATGTGATAAGTTCAAATAACAAAGTTTTTGGTTTTTTATTTTTATCTTTTACAAAAAAAAAATTTTTTCCCAAAATTTGGTGAAAACTTACCTATTTATGTCCCGAACATACAGTAATTTTTTTGATTTAAAAGATTCATTTTTTCACCGTATTTTGACTTAATATCGAAAAAGCACCCTAATTTTCAATCGAAAATTTTCACGTCTAAATATCTGCTTTTTTTAAAAAGTCGATGGCCTTTTTGTTATTTGAAATCTCTACTTTCTGATGGTATAAAATATATATATATATATATAAACGCTAGCCTTATAATCTTCCTGTTCACTTTGCTTACTTAGATAAACTTGTTTATTAATGACCTTTATAACAGCAGCCTCATGATTTCGTTACCATCCGTTTCGTTACTGTCCGTTTTTAAAACACAACATATATTTTTTTATCTCGTAGAAAATGAAGTAGGGTTCTTATTTTATATGTGCAATCGATAATTAATTAGTTCAGGTTTTTGGAAAAAAATAAGAAATCTTATAAGCTTCGTAGTTTTGAAGTGGCAGAGAAAATAGTGAGACGTTTTTGCCATTAGGTAACGGAATGGATCAAATATTATGTTGTTCTTTCAAATTTGTGAATATTTCCTGGTAAACATGAATAATTATGATAATTTACTACATTTGTAAGAAAATAAAAAATAAATCTACTTATTTATACCTTCGTATGATTTAATATCGTTAAAAGTTTATGGTAACGAAAGGGAGGAAAATTCGAGGCTAACCCATATTAAAAACAGAATATTTCTTAAATTCCCGCATATTTTACAATACTATTGCCTAATAAAGGTACCCAGGACTATTAAAAATAGTTCAGTCACCTAATAGTCACTAATTATTTATAAAACGAAAAAACTCTTATAAAATCTGTTGGTAGCACTTTGAAAAAAAATGCCCTGATATGTCTGTAAAAATAAAAATACACATTTGCCAACATTCTTTTTTTATTTGATCATTACATACTTGGGAGCAAAGAAACCGTGTCACCTCCCATAGAAAGTTGTATGAAAAGCAACCCAGTTTCTTTGCTCCCGAATATAGTTTTTATTTAATGTAGTAACTGGTGTAAACACACACATGCAAAAGCACCATAAATGCTTCATAAATATACATACCGTCACACCTTTGTAAATATTCTATTTCATACTTAAATAACCATAAATTTCTCATCTTATCTCTAGCCTATGTATACACGTCCTACTGCTGGGTACAGGTCTCTTTGCAGATTGAAAGAAAAAATAAAAAGAGAAATATCAATGAGATCACATATTATCAAACCTCACTCAGTTGTACCAAATTACCTTATTGAAACGGCGTCGTAAAAATCATTCATTATCATTGAAATTCCCCCAGTTTTAAGCAGATAACAATTAATACTATATTATTTACTTTGTAATGATAATTAGGTTTAGGGTTAAATTAAAAACATAAGTAGATAAGGCTGGGCGATATGACTGGGGCACAAAATGCAATCCATTTATTATCTCATAGCTAAAGTAAAATAGCTGTTGGAATTACTTTACTGCAGGGTTCTATTGTGGCGATTAAATCTCCTGATAATAAATAGCAAAGTAATTGAGTTCTGATTTTAGTTGCGCAAAACTTATATCTGTATCAAATACGCCAGCATTATGTAACTGTGTGGAACTGGGTGCCCATTTTTTAGAATTGAATAAACACCTTAGGGCTTATGGTTACTCCACACCATTTCATAGCAATAGTTGAATAAGAAATGTTCATAATATATTTTTTTAAGTTTAAGTTGTCCTGTATCATAAGACTCATTTTTGTATCAGATTAACATTTTGACATAATTTTTACGTTTAGTCACAACACTTAAGAAAATACTTTTTTTAAGTCTACTTAACCGATTTGTCTAAAAATTTTGACAAAAGGGTCAGAGAAAGTAAGAGATTCTTTTAAAATATTTTGTAATGGACACCATGATGGAAGTAAATAACCAGATGCAAAATAAGTCCTAGGTCTGAAGAAACTGGTTGTTTAAGTAAATACACTCCCTTGCAAAAAAATCGGGCATCTAGTTTTCAGATTTTTAGGCATTAAAGCTTAGAAAGTAAGCTTTTATGCACATAAAATACAAAAAACATGGGTGCCTGTTTTTTTTTGCAATGGGGTGTATGTACTTATATAACATGAAGGAATATAATAGAACTGTGAGAATGGCTAGAACGAGCAAAAGCACCTAGCTTTGTCCTTTTCTGACTGACTCATTTAAAAAAGGATGCACTGAGCCTCAAAGTAAAAAATGGCGCTACTGCATTACCCAAAGTGTAATTGAGCGCAAGTGAGTGTAATTGTGCAATCACGCTAAACAAGGTCTTGACACCCTAGCTAGGCTATTTCTACCCGTAAGGTATGAAGTGATCAGGAAACAAGTAGTTAGACGTAGCAAAACAAAAAAGAATCCATATTAACAAACGTAAGGTAAAGGTTTTCTAATAAAGTTCAGACACAAAATAATATTCCATGATATGTCATTAATCATTATGGAACATGTGGTTTCTGTCTGTTGGGGACAATCTATTGGATAGGTATAATTATGAGTGGCCGTACGCCAGCATGTAGATTGCAGATAACGTTTTATTTAAATTTTTTTGGTTCTGCGTTTAATCGCTCAGTAAAGGAGTATGTTTATATTTTGTTTTTTGTTATGTACTTTGGCGTCATTTTGTATTATCTTTAGAAAATATTTGTGGAAATAAATGGTTTACCTAAAACAAATTTTGTTACCATGCAGGACTGATAAAAATACTACATACAGGTCAAGAAAAATATGGCTATATTATATTATTAAGTTTACATTATCATAAGTGGAAGGAAAATATTAGTCATTAATTACTTATGCCAGATTTCTGTTAAAGTAATTTACACGGTTTTATAAATTAATAATCTGTGATAGTGAAATTACAGAGTAGAAGAACAGTAGGTGTAAGTTCCAACCGACCTGTGCTTGAAATTAAACACTTCCGTTTTCGTTTTAGAACCAGTAGTAAAGGTGCCAAACCAACACGACAGTCTCATGCCCCAGTTCCTCCCGGACCCTCGGCATGGCTTCTTATACATGTACGGGCCAAGAGGAGACCAGCAAATGCTCAAGAAACTACCGCTGACTATACCAGAGCTCGTTGCCAATGCCCCCTGCCGGTCTACAGAGGGTATACTTTACACGGGGAAGAAGAGTGATACGTGGTTCATATTAGATCCTCTGACGGGGTCACGGGAGCATGTATCAGGTAATGACTTGTTATTTGGTCTATATTGACGTTTTAGTGCCACAATAGTGTACCTACTACTCATAAATTCCTCGTAAATCTTCGACTAATCAAGTCGGACTTAGTTCAGTTTTAATTAAAACATCTTATCAGCTCATTCATCTAAGGATATCTTTCAGGTGTTTAAAAAATGTACCATGTCAGAATTTAAACTAAGTACATTTTTGAAAATTCAAGTGCCTATTTTGCTGAGTTTCTTGATATTTTCTAGGTTTTGATAAAGCAGAAATATTTCAAAGCAACGAAGAAGATACGTGTTTCCCCGACAAAAAGCGAGGGATTTACGTCGCCCGCACGGAGTATAATATACTTATGCATGATTCTAAGAATGAAGACCAGAAGTGGAATGTTACTTTCTTTGATTATTCCTCCCTTGCGATGGGAAAGGAAATGATGAATGATTATGGTGAGTTGTACCATATGTCGGTGATCTTACAGTTTATGTTATCTTAAAGTACTTTTCGCTTAGTTACGTCTGCGAACTTCAGTTATGTAGTGCGTAAAATACTCCAAATATTTCCTTCTGCGTTTTCCTCGTTAAGTATTATAATCATTCAATTTAACCCGTAGTTATTTGTAGTAGGAAATTTAAGCGATTTAATCAATCAGACTGCACGCCCCCTTCAATAATTTCTCCGAAAAATACACTCGTCAAAAATAATGCATAACAAGCTAAGGTACAGTCAGCTGCGGAGAAAAGGTACCCCCTTCGGTATGGTTACTGCTATTACGGGAGGGGGGGGGGGGCACCTTTTCTCTAAAGCTAACTACAAGCTGTACAAAATGTGAACAAAAAAAATTAAGCACAACCTCTGAAAATTTCGTTCCACAAAAAGATAAAAATAACGAAAGCCTGAAAGTGTAACAAATATTTACAAACAGATTAGTTTTCGTTCATTGAACCAAGCATGCCTGCACTTTACGTTCAGCTATCGTTATCAGTGTTTCGCCATGGCATTCCCGCCATTAGCTTTACCTTGTTTCGAACTCCATACAAAACTGAACGCTTGTTTCTCACGTTTAAATTGTCTCTTTAAGGCATAATACACTTCACGTCCACGTCTAACGGCCGTGTGATGTCGTTCGACCGCAAGACGGGGGATCTGGTGTGGTCGCACCATTTTGAGACACCAGTGGTCGCTGCGTACCTACTGGACAGGGATGGACTCATTTCAGTACCATTTAATTCTATCGGAGACGACACACTTGATCACATAATGGAGGATGCTACAACTCTGAGCAACGGGCAAGGCATAAAGAATTCAAATATCGAGTTGTAGTAAGTATTTTTTTACATTGTTACTAATTACAATGGGCAATTTTTATCATAATAATATTATTAATTTACAGCCCAACGCTGTACGTCGGTGAACACAACCATGGTCTATACGCGTTATCATCCCTAGTGGATAAAAACACAGTGACTATAACCACTGGTCATACTCAACCTTTGCTACTTGAGGGACCACCAGCTACAGAAGATAACGCTAAGACAGAAAAGAGAAACGCAGACAATACTTACGAGCCTTTTAAAAACGTGCACTACAAATTGAACGATCTGAATGTGCATGTGGCAGCACCATATTTATTGCTGGGACACTATAAAGTCCCAGAGTTGACGACTGCATGGTCACCACCGTTGCCAAACACGAATTTTATAAACGTTCATAATCAGAACGATGCCATTAAGCTTATAAATGGCCAGGTTCATTCGGATACCGAGAATGAGTCGGAGAACGAGACAAATGATAAGTCCATTTCAATGCCGGTCTCAGTCGCAGTGCAAACTGAAGACTTATTCGAGGGCTTCAACTTCAGGCCTGATTTGTGGTACAAACAAGGCCATGTGTGGCTTCATCAGCAAGAAAATAAAGCTCTTAAAGTGGCCCTGATCATTCTAGTTGGATTAGTCATCACCATGTTCTGGTATCTGCGGTATCAGGTAAATACGTTGTGATTACGTTTTTGATATCTATCTGATAGTACAAGTGTCTGAAAGTATGTTTGTTGTAAGGTAGTGTCTAATCTTAATCTTCTCGATTCTAAACGATGGCTATTCCCTGTGGAGTATATGAAGAAATAGGATTATCGAGTGCTTCCTTATTTTGAGGGAGTTTTGTTGCATGTACTTACATTGTCATCCATTCCACATAATATGGATCCTAAGTATCAGCTCAATCCAACCACCAGATGTGGGTCAAATAAAGGTATGGCTTACGATTGTAAAAAACCTTGCAAAACCACAAGATTCTCAAAATATATACGTATGTTCTAACCTAGTAGGGATAAAGATCTATCTTTTCGCCCTCTGGGTAAAGACCTTGTCAGTTGACATTCTTACGCATTCTTTAAAGATGTTTGTTTCTCCTCGGGTTCTTCGAACAATGTCTTTCATTTGTTTGAGCAGCTGGAAGATAATCCTCGTAAAACACTCGTGCCATGTATGACATATTTCGTAATTTGCGCTCTTAGAGATGCTAATTTGTTTATTTATTTATTTATTAAAGAACATAACACTATCATTTACAATTTATTTCATAAAAACTCGCTGTGATTTGTTATTGATTTATTTTGTTTACTTAATTAGCTTGGCACGCAGTGAGTGAGAAATATGAATAGGTTATTTTTTAGGTTATACTTAATTCGACGTTTTATTTTAGTTATGGTATGTGTCGTTATGGTCTTATGGTTTGGAAAATCGATCGCGCGTAGATGGGCAGTAGAAGTACTTTGATGAAATACCGAGATTAGCCCCTATTTTAGGCTGATCACTCAACTGTATCTACTATGATGTATGTAGTTGAGTTAGATCCAATAATTTTCCATAACAAACTGAAAAAAAAACAAAGTACAAACGATCACATGAATTCGTTGCTTTACAATAGTACCTAATAATATTAACCGAGTACGAGTTACATACACGAACGAACTATACCCCTTATGACTTAACGTTCAATTTGCTTCAAGTCACATTAAACGTACCTATATTATTTTGCCATCAGTTTTACGTAATAATCTACACCAATTAATAAACCACGTTGGCAAGCACGCTCTATGTATCGTATTTCGTATTTTACATGTGTTTAGGGAGAAATTCCACAGGAAATGGAAATCTATAGATACTGTTGTTTTTTAGTTTTTGTATGGCGTAATTTCTGGAATTGCTGAACCGATTGTAAAAACTCTTTCCCAAATACTAAGCTATTCTATCCCTGATTATTATAGGCTACTTTTAATCCCAGGCAAGTTCGAAATCCCTGAGGCACGGAGACAAAGTTACTGGCAACAGCTTGTATTAATATACACATATAAATAATTGTGATTGATAATGACACTGTTAAACTAAAAAGGGACTAAATCTGTTCACATGATTTCTGGAATAACTCGATCAATGGTTTACATTGCAGTAATCCTAGTGAATATTTGACTAAAGTTAAGACGAAACCAATGACTCCGCTATAGCAATTAATAACATTAAGTACATTCACAAATCCCTTCAGTAAATAAAATTGATTACAAGCAAGCATGATTGCGCGCGTGAGCAGTTTTAACCTACACATTTATTGCGCACAAAACTAAAATTAAAAATTCGAGAACGTCTTGTTAGTGTTAGCACTCTCTTTAACTCTATGTGCGTCTATTTCCAATTATCTTTGTGCGATAGAGATGCACTGAAAAACATAGGAAAGAAAAATCTGGCCTGATACCTACGATTAATTATCAATGATAATATTAATCCAATGCGCAGCGGCGCGTGCTTGCTCAAAAATATAGTGAAAAAACATTGATTTCAAGTTAAAAAGGTTAAGATGCGGTCGTCTCTCATGCACGTTGAATTGATGATGTTTAGTCACAAAAATAGTTTTATTTTTGTGATTCTGCGAACGCTCGTATGCCAATATCTACTCTACTACAGAACTCCAAATTCCAAATGCGCGTAAAAAATAGATTCCCAAAATTTACGCGTACTTTTTTAAAGTCTTAGAAAAGTTAGCCGAGTGTCGTTATAAGCAACCTAGGTAAATCTACCAATTTGCACTGCCCCAGAAAATTCTCAATTGATCGCAAAAACAAGTTTACGCTGTCATCAACAAAGACTATTGAAGTAAAACTCTTGTAGGTATCTGTCTGAGTTTGTTATTGTAAAACATTCGAGGATCCTTTATAGCAGCGCGTAATAATAACGTGTGTAAGCCACCTGAGTTTGGTCCTTGTCTTATCGGACACTAAAGTAAAAACCCTGACTATTGCAGGCTCGGGAATTCCAACAACTGTCCCAAGGCGGTTCTCGTGGTTCTAACTATTCCACGTCATCGCAAGGCGAAGTGACTGGCCAGCTCGAAGAAATAGGCGAGGGCGAGGTGAGGATCGGAAGGATAAGCTTCCGGACTGACCATGTCCTAGGAAAGGGTTGCGAGGGAACTTTTGTTTACAGGTAAGTTCTAGAAAAAAGGGTCTGTCTTAAGTTTTGTTTACATTTATCCAATCAGAGCGTAGTGCTGGCATCATAGAGTAGTTATACTTAACCAATAGAGTTAAAGCGTCCACTAATTTTTTGTCGTGAAACCACAGCGGCGATTGCTGACACTAGAGTTGGGCATGTCATGTAAGTAGATAATAAGATCGATATAGATTTCTAAGCCTAGCAAATAACGTGAACCTAAAATGCGTCGCTTGAGAAACTTATCAAGCTCTAGATCTATCTATGTCTGAAAAACTATAAAACACAAACGTTGTTGACTATCGAAGATCTTAATCTCACTAAGACTTGCCTCTTTATCTCGGTAGCCTAGTCTATTAACAGCGCAAAACAACGCCTAATCGATTACATCCGATAATACGGTGACTTAGTGTTTTGAGTTTGATTTTGAGTAAATTATCGAAGGCCAAACCTAGTTATCATTGTTTGTTTGTCGTTTAACTTTTAACTTAGACCAGCTTTTACGCGTGTCTCCACTCTCGTGACACATTACACCATCGCAGATGAAATTTGGTGTAAAGTTGGTTTTAGCCCGGGAAATGACGGTTAGTTTTCATCCCGGAAAATCGCGTAGTTCCCGCGGCATAGCGATGAGCGTATTGTGCGCAGACGGAGTCTAACTGGCGGAGCAGACGCCAGTTTCAAACTTTTCCTTTAACACCGTCTAGCCTACGATTTCAAGGACGGGGTCAAGAAACTTCTCAATTGATAGAAAATCAAGTGTCTGTTAGCACATAGTGGTTACGTCACGGATACGAATGTTTACAATCTCGGCGCCGCGTGGTGGCAAACGTGATCGGGCGGTCGTCGCACCTTCAGCATGCCTGAATCAGTGCGTACTGATTGATAACAGAGAAAGTAGATTAAATGTACAGAAACTAGGGTAATCCCTCACATTGGTAGTGTGAACTGCAGTACAAGTGGTAGACCATGATAGGTTTACCCGGAAATTAAATTTGTTAACGACACTGACAATTAGAACGCAGAACAATCCGAATAGTTCCCGGCCCTAGTGTTCTAATTTTAAGTATCGTTTAAATTTAGGTTGGATACTATTTGTATTTTTTATTAACATTCACGTTAAGGTTTGAGCCGTGAATTTTTGAACACTTAACTGTGGAATGAGCTGGCGGCAAAAATTGTTCACTACTCTTTGCTTAAACGGCCGGCAACGCACCCGTGACCCTCCTGAATGGAGCGTAATCGTGAGTGATTGTATTATAATAAAAATGTTCATGATTGCTTCCAGAGGATCGTTCGACAAGCGAGCGGTGGCTGTGAAGCGGCTGTTGCCGGAGTGCTTCACGTTCGCCGACCGCGAGGTGACGCTGCTGCGCGAGTCCGACGCGCACGCGCACGTTGTGCGGTATTACTGCACAGAGCGCGACAAACAGTTTCGGTGAGATTTTAAGTTACTTTAGAGCAGGACTTCCTAACCAGGGGGGCACGCCCCCCTGAGGGAGCGTAGAAGAACGTCAGGAGGGGGGGCGAGGTACATAAGCATTTCCGAAGAAAAATTCTCTCGTAGGTAAATTAATTGCTCTGAATTGCATGAAAATATTGTTTTTAATTCGGGGAGCCTCGGCGAAATAAAGGTGGGCAAATCCTGGTATAGAGCCTATGTACGCGACGTTTTTTTAAGCGTTGACGACGCGCGATTTCGTCGCCGTAAATACCCAAAAAGCTAGTATAAAAATGTCTGAATCTCGTTTGAAGCGTCGTCGCCACGGAAAAACTACGCCGTGTGCATAGCCTCTTAGAGCAGTAGAGTTGAAATAAGTGTTCTTAATTTTAGTAGCCTATTTACGCTTATTTTAATGTAGCCTAGTAGCACTAAGTATAAAACTGGTTACATAAGCTAAAATGGCATTGTAACCTAAGTCTGGTTTGGCAAGTAAACTTATGAACACGACCAAAAAGACTAAGTTACACTTTAGTAGGTATCTTAGCTAAATTTTGTGTTTTTTGCGTAATTGCCTTGTTCAATGTGAAAAATATGAGGAGAAAGTAGCACTCTTATTTAATTTCTACTTACAGTCTGTGAGCTCCTAGAACGACGTCCGGGTTTGTCTCGCTGTCTCACTCACTCTTATGAGTTTGATACTTGAATCAGCCGCTAGTACCAGAAACCCGAAAGTCGTTCTATGAGCTCAAGGACTGTACTTTATTTTATGGCCGTACCCTTGTATGTTTCCCGTGTTTATACTGGGGTTTGTTTTGTGTTAAATTACGATATTCATTATTACGTACATATACAAATCACAATCCCTTATGGGGTAGACAGAGCCTAAACTAACATGATCTACAAGCCACGTTTAGCAACATACTGTGGGCGTGTAGGTGGTATAATTACTTCCAACCTGTTCACGTTATGATTAGTTGGGTTTGGTAACATTCTGCGTTTGAATTTCACAGATACATTGCGCTCGAGTTGTGTTCCGCGACACTGCAGGACTACGTTGAAAAGAAATTAGATTTCAACTGCAAGATAGATGCAGTGGAAGTACTAAGACAAGCCACTATGGGACTGTCGCACTTGCATTCTATGGATATTGGTAAGTTATATTCCTCCGCCAAAACTCCACTTTCGTTAACCTTGTATTATTTTTCTAATTCAAATTAAACTTCAATTGAAGTGGTCTAGGTTTAAAAACTTCGTATCAATAAGCGTACTGTTGATATAGTCCGTTTTGGTCTACGATTCCGTCCTATCTGTTCTATCTATTTACCTATCTATTCTATAAAATTCAGTGTAGTCCCAAGTAGACCAATACGGACTAAGCGTTATAGTTCATAAATATTTTTTGTCAAAAATGGCTGCAAAGTTTTTTTTGATGAATCAACCGATCTGCATAATATACATATATACCAAACTTCAACTCCATCCGACCGCTGAAACTAGTCCAGAAATGTAAGAAGTAATACGAACATTGTAAGTTAAATAAACCGCAGTAAAAAAAAGTAATGTTCCTATACTCTGTTAATGACGCTTCATTTACGCTAAGAGCACGATTCCTCCAGTTCACAGGGACATAAAGCCCCACAACGTGCTGCTGTCCATGCCGACGGGCACCGGTGAAGTTCGCGCCATGATCTCGGACTTCGGTCTGTCCAAGAAACTGAATATTGGACGCGCGAGTTTCTCGCGCCGCTCCGGGGTCACCGGCACCGACGGCTGGATCGCGCCAGAGATGATCAATGGAGAGAGAACAGTAATTAATAATTCAACCTAAGAATAAACACCAACTTACTGGTGTTTAGCTCTTGTAATTCACGATGGCGAGTGAGCTTTGTTTGTGGTGAACACGTAACTGCATACGTAAAATGTGCGTCAGAGCGAAAGCGGGTATGATAAACTTAAAAAAATAAAGAGACATCCCGCTCGAAAATCGCTCTGTAAGACACGCTCACTTTGACACCGAGATTTACCCGTGGTCCACCTAATTCATCTACCCGGAAAAATGCTGCCATTATTTTGAATCAATAATATTTTAATACAAAATTAGGTAGGTTAGGTTAGTTATGTATCGTTATGGTATTTTCAATTGCCCGAAGGGCAAAATGTCCAGAAAATGTTCTTGTTACCTTAGGCTCTGTTTTCCCCATATGGGATATAGAAGTGATTTGTGTATGCATGTAAAGGAGATTCGCTCACTCCGTCGAATACAAGGTAGACAAACTAGGTGGACCACGTGTCTGTCCTCCTTTGACACTTATGCAGATACATGTTTACCTCAACGAAAGCTCACTCGCTATTATTAATTGCTAGAGCTATAACTAAGGCTGGCTGAAATGTTGATCTTTGATTTCTTTGACGTCGACAGTTATTTAAAAACCCTTCCATATCGAACCATTTACATTAACATCTATGGCAGCTAACACACTTGGAGTCGGTTTGGCGACGCCAATAAATAGGTTAGGTAGCTAGCGACTTCGCCATGGCGTCCTAGTGGGTTTAAGTCCTAACATATTATCTAAGACTTAAGTCTATACAAAAAGTTGAATAAGGTTGAATGGAGAGCACGGTAACACACGCAGACACCGTCAGCTAATCACTGCATACTGTGAAATTCCTGTAGCTATGCTATCATACCTCTAGCTATTATGATGTCGGTTCAAACTTATCAGCTACAAGATTTCTATTGAAAGTGTTCGTGTTATAATGTTATGATCGTTGTTTACAGACAACGTCAGTAGACATATTCTCGCTGGGATGCGTGTTCTACTACGTGCTGTCTAAGGGCCAACACCCGTTCGGGGACGTACTGCGGCGGCAGGCTAACATACTTACTGGAGATTATAACATAGAGCAATTAGAGTAAGTAGTCATTCAGAAAGTAATTTTTTCAGAGAAAATGCGTACAATAATTAAATTGTAACATTTATACAAAGAATTTACTATGTCTATTTTGTGGGATATATAAAGTCCCCAAGTTAAGCACCTTAAATATATTAAATCTTCGTCTTAATTGCATATTCAACATTAAATGTCAAGAGAGATTAAATCCGTTAACTACCTGCGAGTCCGCATGTAACTAGCAACCATATTCAGCGATCTGAGCCGCGTTTTCACACAAAAAGCGTCTCTAACGCGTTCACGTAAACGTCTCAATTACTATGGAAAACTTGGCAGCGCCACTTGCGGACCGAAACTGCAACAAAATGTTCTTATAGTATTTGACGTTCTAACGCAACGCGATCGAGCTGTTTTGTGATCGAACTGATACTGAAAACAATCGGATGTTTTTTTTTCATAAAAGTTACGACGAAAGTATACAGAAGACAAAAACAAATGTTGCCATCTTGCAGAGCGTTATTCTCTTAGAGAGGTGAAATAATATAATTTGCCTAATATGCAGATAAAAAGCAAAGTTGAAAATTTACTTCTAAACTCCTTAGGGTCCGTCCCAGACATCCTGTACAAGGATAGGTTTTTTATAGTTCAAATATGTAGTGACAAAATGGAGACGTTTTGCCAACTACGCACTCTAAACCGACGAGCATGTATGAAGAGATTGATGAATGTGAATGAAGCGGAAGAGGTATGTCAGGATCGTAGCAAGTCGAACAAAGTACTATCTACCCACCAAGAAAGCGGCCTGACGGTATGTACGAAACTAAATTTTTCCTACGCTATAAAAATACAAATATCCTGCGCTCCGCTCTTGTTATCACCAGTTTAGAGGTCAAAAACATTTTCGCGTTTGATAAAAACGGTGGTAATCTACAACCAATTGTGCTTGCATTTTACAGTAAAGTTTTACCTCGAGAGGAGGTGATGGTGACTAAGATCTTGGTCCGCGCGATGATATCCGCGAGACCGCAGGCGCGGCCGCCCTGTGAGACTGTGCTGAAGTACCCCATGTTCTGGGGAAAGCAGTCCATACTCAACTTTTTGCAGGTCAGACATTTTTATATTCTCATGTTTGTACTAGGGTATATATGCATTGCATACACGCGCAAATCACGTGTATACCTTTATCACTTAGGTAGACATAGCTTAAAGTAACAAGACCAAGGCCACGTCTAGCATGATTGTGGGCGAATAGATGGAAAGGGGAATCAAAATAGTGATGGGTTGCTATTGCTAGCCGCATCGCTTGTCTAACATGATAATTGGGCTCTATGACAATGATAATTTGCTGGATTGCGTCTTTAGAACCGTTTCTATTTCTAGTTAATAGTTAACGCGTCCACTATCAGTGTCAGAGCCTGTCAAACCACTTACTCAAGCATTGCAATCACATATTTATGCTTTCAAATGGCTGAAAAATCGTGACATCGGCACTGGGTGAATGTCATAAACACAAATGACATAACCCTTCTGATCATCGAAAAATGGTTCAGTATATTTCTAAGTCTCAAAATTTTGATGTCACTGTGACTTAAAATGTTTGATTATACTAAATCCAATAGTTATTGACTCGGGCAATCCCCTTTGGTCTGGTGGTTTTGGAAAGGTTAATGCAATGAGACAAACACGTCCTAATTCAATGTCATTTACTGCCGCGTCGAGGTTCAAATACTGGATAGCGACGTATTTGTACAATAAAGTATTTACTTACTTCTTATTTGTAGGATGTGAGTGACCAAGTGGA
Source organism: Pandemis corylana (assembly GCA_949127965.1). Taxonomy (NCBI): domain Eukaryota; kingdom Metazoa; phylum Arthropoda; class Insecta; order Lepidoptera; family Tortricidae; genus Pandemis; species Pandemis corylana. The sequence goes on along the minus strand of OX421857.1, from coordinate 10,227,786 downwards.
GAGTCAAAGCAGCCTGGGCGCAGAGCACCCGTTAGAGAGCTATGCGCGTCTCGTGGCACGCGTGGATTGGCGCGCGCGCGTGTGCAGCGTGGTGGCCGGCGACCTGCGCGCGCGGCGCACCTACCGCGGTGATCGCGTCGCGCATCTGCTGCGCGCCATACGGAACAAGGTACCCGCAATTGAAGAGTTAAAGCATACAGGGCGCAAAACACCCATTAGAGCCTGGACTGACGTGCGCGCATGTGTGGAGTAGTGTCCTTTTTCTTTCCCAATTAAAAAACATTATTAAAAAATCAAGGAAATAGGTACTTTAAACAAAGATTGTATTCAGCAATGCAGTTCTCTTCGTCATCATGTTGTATAAAGTCCTAAATGAGCGCGATAAGTTTCCAATATTTAGAGCTTAGCATGATCACCAGCTGAATGAACAAGAATTTTAGACATAATATTTTTGCAAATTGGCCGCCAAGGGCTCTTTAACATGTCTTTTTTGAAACTACCAGCGCATACCTAGGCTAGTATTATAACAACTCACAATAAATTTCTCTTCATCCTCAGAAACATCACTACAGAGAATTAGACCCGGAAGTGAGAGAAAGCCTGGGAAAATTACCTGACGGGTTTGTGACATACTGGCTGCAACGGTTTCCACTGCTTCTGCCTCACGTCTGGCTTCAAATGCAGCAGTTCCGCCAGGAAGATATTCTTCAAGCTTATTACCCACATTCATTCACATTCAGTAGAAAAGACGTCCCTGAACTCAACGACGATCAATACGAAGAGGATTTACCACCATGCGCGCCAGAAACAAATGACCTCTTTCTTAAAAGCAAAGTATACTTTGACGAGAGCAAAGACAGATTTAAGAAAGAAGACTCGCCCAGAAAAAGAAACGACTGGAGGAGCGACGATTACAGATTGAGACACGACGACGTAAGATTAAGAGACAGACATATTAACAAAAAGAAAGATAAGAAACGAGAAGAAATGCCCGTGTGGAGCTTGCCGCCCCAGTAGGTTTAAAATAGCACAAAAATGCACAGTTAAATGTTATTGTGATTTATTTATTATTTATACAGAGAATTTATTAATATAACTATTATAATATAAGTATAGTGACATGTCGACGTGATGAAATCATTGTAAGGTAAGATCTAGTGACTTTATTGTAAGTTTTTTTAAGTAATCGTTGTGAATGAGGAGTTTTAGAGGTATCACAATTTTCTAGACATGATGTACTGAGTACCTAAGACGTGTTGTATTTTGTAAGCGAGCACAATGCCCCGGTTCTGCTCTAAATTTTAAATTGAATTTTTAAACCGATTTCAGATAGCGTTCGTTATCAATGCTAATGATCTTTCAGGGACCAATGGAATAACAGCGAAATCTTAAATGCGTTATTTAGACACTGACTCTAGATAATTCTACTTAAAATAAAATTGTAAGTGTAAATGTTGAAATTATCTACTCATCTAATAATAATGGTTTTTTGCCAAACATTCCTAAGATTACTAGTACTAATAATTCTTTGGCCGTAGACAAGGTGCCTACAAGCATAAAGCGAACGACGAGCAGAACTCCATCCTATAGGTGCCTACCTACTCACGAGTAATAGAGGCTTGAAATTTTGCTCGTAGCGTCTAGCTTTTGCGATAATTGCGATATAGCGCCCTAGCTTGGGCCTCTGAAGAAGGGAAGGCAGACGAAGTAAAGGATAAAAAAGGGTAAGCGGGCTTACCTATTGTTGGACACAGGTAATAATTGCAGTCAACATTATCTTTAAAATCCTTTGTCACAGCTCAAGTAGTTTTTCGGCGTAAGGCGCAGGTTAAGTTGATGCAAATGAAGGGGAGTGGTTGTTGTTGTACTTACCTAAGTATGAATGATTATGCGTTATATTTACATGTTAACGTTAATTTTTTTTGTTAGAACCGTCTCAAATTAAGCTCGAATTGCGTTTTTGTAATGCAATTTAATTTTAGGGATATATGAAAGAATACATAACCCAGAAAGCAAATGCTTAACAATTATCAATTTTGCAGTAGGTACACAATCAGCTCTTTTTAACATGTTGGTTGAGGTGCTATGTATATTAATTTATATGAGGTAAATTAAATACGAGTAATACAATAATAAATAAGTCATGAAAAAACTTGTAAAAAATATTTTTATTTGGTTTAACAAAAGAGAATAATGTTCCTGTAGTTTTAAACTAACACGATAGATATCTTAAATAAATGGGATTAATAACAAAGTTCATAGCAAGAATCTGTATAAACTAATCATTTCACGATTTGCATAATATTTATTTACTTACGATTTTATTCGAAATTCGTGAAGGATTTGTTAACACTAAGTCATGTCATAATACAGTAAAATTGTGTACATACCTCGGGCGGTGATAAAGAAAGCCTCAGGACGCATGTTTATCGCCCTCGCTTTTGGCTCGTGCGACAAGTTCCTGCGATCTGAGACATTCTTTATTTCACCACCCTCTGCGTGTAATGTACTATTAATTAAGTATAAATTATAAATTAACTGTTGCGCAATTTCTTTAGGCATACTAATAAGGCAGAAATTGTGAGACTTAATGGTGGATGTAAGTACTACATTGTTGCAATAGACATCTGTATGCTCAAAATTATTGTTTGTATGTTTATAATTGTATGGAATTTTAAAATTAAACAGTACAATGAAATTAATTGTGGTTTTTACGATTTATCTTATCCGATCTTAAAAACTATATTCAACATAATAATTCACAACATTTCAATTTTAAATAATTA